>OU744733.1:22253938-23453938 GCA_916613615.1 Steromphala cineraria
CAGGTATTTTCCCTACCGCTTATGCCCTAGGTGCGATAATACCAGTCCATTTTTGTCTCGGGGAAGTTATAACTGGCGCTGACAAAAGATAAATATCAACATTTACAAATTGTTAATTTTTAAACTTTCTGCTGATCACCCAACATTTGTACATTGGGCTTCCCTAGTTTAAAAGAACTCTTATATGATTATGGCATTTGTTACGTATGGCTTTCCCAACATGTGCCTGCTTTACTTAGAATTACATCTTAATTTAGCCAATGAATAACTGACATTCACAAACAAATGTGGAAATCCAACCATTTCAATATTTGTAAGAAAGATATTTGGTGAACTTTACCGGGGTCGCACAGGAACCACAGGAAATTGGAAATAATCAATATTTAAAAGAAAATGTGTCGCATAAGATCTGTAAGAAGCATTCATAAAATATTTTGAAAATCTATACAGCATATCCCGGTCTTACGTCCCTCTTTCTCAAGTTGTAATTTGCAGATTGCATAAAATAGACTTTATAATGTATATCTTGGTTGCGGAAGTTGTGGAGTAAAAGAAAATGAAAACGTATTTCCATTTTCGAACTCTTTATTTTTGAATATATGCTAAGATTGACATAACTAATTAGACAGGGTAGACTAGTGTCCAACATTCATAAATCATTCAATAAATGATGTATATAACATGAATTAGGTAAGAAAAATGCCATTAACGTGATCTAATTATAAGAGCATAATAACTCAAGCCATTTGACAAGTAATTAAACAGGGCCAATAATGAATTCGATAATCCTTATTAAAGGTTAGTTGTATCTGACAAGCTTACAGTTATGACATTTTTATGTTTTGGTAACAAGGGTTTTACATGTTTAGTATTAACTGCCTCTCTCTGACCAATATTAATTTACCTTAACTAGCTAAAAAAAATTACTAATCTGCCTCAATAAAATGTCATCACAACGCATTGATTATCTGGCTAGACAGCAGACTCGACTGCTTATTTCTGTTTGAATAAATTTTATCAATGTTAACACTTAATCTGAAAAGGAAATTTAAAGTTACTTTTAAAACACTTCCTCTTAAAGCATTCGACATGAGGTGTGCTATTTTATATTCAAAACGTTCACACGTGTACTTAAAGAAACTAGATTAGCGTTTGCGGGACACCGCAGAAGCAGAGCAGCCCCGAAACTTGGGGTTTAGCCTTACCCTGTTCCGCCTTTTATAGGCCTCACCAAATTGGGCATTATCTCGTGACCTCAAGGTCACACAATCAATGAACACATTAAATTCAGTATAACATTAATGTAATGAATGAAAGTGTTAAAAGTAAAAATAATCCATTTTCACAATATATGTTGACCTTGCTGTGACCTTGACCTTCGACAGTTCGTACCCAAAACTTTTCTAAAGTTTTGATCTTCTCAAGAGATAATATATACAAAATCTAAACTTTATAGCACAAAAACGTTTCAAGTTATCGTGTTAACAAGGACGTTTGTAGTGATTTTATAACTCGTGACCTTCACATTTGACCTTGAAAGTGAACATAATAATTCCCCGCAGATGTAAACATTTAGACATGTTCATGAGTTCTGAAAAGCTAAATGGAATAAAACTATATCCAAATTAGGTGTACATTGCAATAACTCATATATCTCATGACCTTTGACTTTCAAGGTCACACACTTAATGAACACTTTTTATTGAGTATAACAATCATGTATTGATTAAAAGTGTTCATAGTTAGAAGAAAGCATTTTCGCTAAACCATGCTAAAATCATGACCTCGCTGTGACCTTGACCTTTGACGGATTGTAGCCAAAACCGTTTCAAGTCTGTTTTACTCTTCCAAGGATGATATATACCAAGTAAGAGCTTCATAGCATAAAAACTTTTCAAGTTATTGTGTTTACAAGGAATTTTGTAGTGATTTTATAACTCGTGACCTTGACCTTTGACCTTGAGAGTGAACATGTCATAATGATTCCCTGGAAGTATAAACATTTAGACATGTTAAAGAGTTCTGAAAAGCTTGGGATAAAGTTATACCCAAGTTAGGTGCACATTGCAATATCTCATGTCCTTGACCTTCAAGGTCACACAATTAATGTACACTTTTATTGAGTATAACAATCATGTATTGATTAAAAGTGTTCATAGTTAGAAAAAAGCATTTTCGCTAAACCATGTTAAAGTCATGACCTCGCTGTGACCTTGACCTTTGACAGATTGTAGCCAAAACTTTTTCAAATTTTTTTACTCTTCCAAGGATGATATATACCAAGTAAGAGCTTCATAGCACAAACACTTTTCAAGTTATCGCGTTTACAAGGAATTCTCTGAGTGATTACATAGTTCGTGACCTTGACCTTTGACCTTGAAAGTGAACACGTCACAATCGTTCCCCCGAGGTATGAGTAGTAAGTTAAGAATAAGAGTTCTGGAAAGCTTAGTGGAAAAAAGTTATAGCTAGTTACATGTATACGAGTGCGGCGGCGGCGGCGATGGAAACTTCACAAAAACTGATAGCAGCCCCGTTCTTAGACGGGCTGCTAACTATGCTTTGAAGAGTTCACTTTTATAAAGTTTCGTCGAAACCAGTGCCAACGTGATTGTGGATATAAGTTAATAACATTCAATAAAACTTAACCCAGAAACGTAACCGTCTTACTGATTGTCATAACTTGATAAACAAAAATCGGCATTCACACAATTACTGATTTTCATAATTGAGGTTTGATCATGAACACATCTTTGAACTCCAATAATGATGATATTCTTAACCAAATTCTCATATTCATAAATCAATGGCAAATAATAGAGAGCATAAAGTTTCAATGAAAGATCGCTCAACAAAGTCATCAATATGGCAAAGCCGATAAACGTACAATCTATACAAATATATTCCATATAAACCATCTACGTGCTTTGGGCATGTTTTTCACAGAATCGCGACTTTATGCATCAAGTGGCACTGATAAAAATACTGTTAAGTGGCATCATTTGTAAAATTGGTATTCTTGACTTCAACAACTTAAAACACCCAGATCTACCTCTTTCAATATATCACATTATTTCAAATGCAAAAATATTTCAAAACATTGCCGTACTCCTATTGAAAGTCCCAAATCATTGATTATCAATAAATACACTTATTAGGAATAGACCTACCTCCTAAAATCACATGTATACTCTCATTTGTGTCAATTAGGAGAGTAGTTTGTCACTGAGAGACACTTTATATTACCATGCTCTGAAAACGTGTCACTGATGTCTGACACGTTGATTTTGGAATCGTAGATTTGACCAGACATCAGAATGTTAGACGATAATGGAGAAAGTAAATGAGGGTTATGTGGTCTTTTAATCTATTGGTCTTAAACAAAAATAAGGTTTTGTTAAGTTTGTTAAAGTTGCGGTTTGACATTGTTTGATAGGTGTTTTATTCACTAGTAATCATGAAACTTTGGATCTGTAAATGTGACTGCCACAAATATATGTTATGACTGTTACATTTATCAAATGTTAATTGTAATTAAGAATTTATCATATAATGGACATTTAGGGATGATACATTAAATGTTTTGATTCCATATAATTATTCACTTGGTCTAGTATTCACGAACATTTGGATCTGTGAATTTGGCTTCCACAAATATATATGATGGCTAAGTGATATATATATATATGAAATGTTAATTGAAATTATGAATTCATCATATACTGGCCATTTAGTGATGATATAGGACATGTTTTGAATCATATAATTACTTATACCTTCTTTTTTCGTTTCGAAGAAAAACAAAATGTGTTGAAAATGACGGAGTGGCTATTTAAAGCTGTTTTGTCATAGTCTTGTAACGAGCTTTGAAGGTGATATTCTCAATGGCTTGACATCGAACGTGACATTTGGCCGGTAGGTTTATCCAGAGTGATAAACATTAATAATATACAGTTTTTAGCGACGGTTTGTGCAGAAACCGAAAATCCTTCCAATAAACACATATCATAGTAAAGCAATACTAAGCCAAATCCGTCTGTTTTCTGCATGCTTTCATAACTTTGAACTTGACAAAATTTTACTTTGAATTCCTTTTTTGGACTGAAAAGAACAGGAATTTACCCTGGCTGTTACTTAACTGTAATAATCAGCATTAAACTCACATTCTAGAGCTGGAGTCAGGAGTTAGTTGACTAATTTGACTGAAATGGTGATTGATAGTGACTCACGAATGAGTGTCACTATCTATCAAGTAAAATATACTTTTTAGGTAACAAGATTAGTGATCACTTCTTAAGTGATTATGTAGCAGGAGCGAAATACAATGTCATTTAATCCAAGATTCAAACCTGGGATCTCGAGGTTGAGATACACTCTACCTGATCGGCTAAAGATATATCCCTCCAGCCGAAGCCAGTAGGATTGCTTCTGATCTCACCCTATCACAATCGAAAAATGTTGGTTTTAAAATATAAATTAAAACCAATTCTGATGACCTTTCTCTGCGTATGGATTAGTTTCCTAAAGAAGAGGAGTAATGTTATGTCAAGTGAAGTGCCGTAGCAGCGATGAAAATATTGCTGTAATCCGAATATGCAACACTGAATGATAACGTACTCAAAGACCTTTATTTGATTCCTCCATGGTGCAGAAAAAAAATTGTCCAGTGTTAAGCCTTTTCCTCTTCAACCACCTTACTTTCTTTTACTTTTCCATGGTCATAATGTAGATTGCAAAGGGAGTGGCGACTGTCTGTACATCATTATGAAGATAAAGATGTCTGGCGTGCTATAGGAAACAAAATAATATCACTTGAAATATTACTAATTAATTAGATTGATTTGTCGGAAGGTGATAACCAACATTTTATAACATTAACACAGGGGTTCGGCACTGGTTGAACTATGTTCAGCCTTATTGTCTGGATAAATCAGTCGGAGCAAAAATACAATATCAAATAAAATCAAATTGCAACAAAAAGACTTCGGATTTAATCCGACATACCTTAAGGGATTATCTATAATAATATAACTGATATGTACCTTGTTGACCCTTTCTTCTCTATTGTTTATTTATTTAACTAACTAGATCCTGAAATACTCCGATACCTATCATGACAAATAGCTATTGGTTTTGAGGTACCCCCGTAAACCCCAGGTCTGTAGTGTAGTTTTATCGGAATGAAAGCGCTGCAGCATCGATCGATCGGCGACGCTATTCTAAAATCATCATTTAGGCGACTGAATCATTATATTAAAGGCATTGTAATATAAATCATCCTTTCATTGCGAGAATTGTGTTTTTTGCTAAAAGGTTTGTGGTTAATATTTTTGCAGCCAAGGGAACTGCCGGAAACCGAGGATTTGGTCTAATCAGCACAGATGTTGAACCAACAATTTATGACTTGTGGGAAGAGAATGCTCAAAGACACGAAATACCGGATATTCATACTAGGATACGCAGTTTTGAGAACAAAATTTTAGGCAACAAGATCGGTGTATGCAGCTAAAAAGCGTTGCATATTTCTTAATGAGCCAAAATAGATTTTCACTCAAATTAAGGTCAATCTTCCAGATATTGATCATGAATAGTAAGCTACCACTATGTTTGTTATAATGAAACCCTATTAAAAACTAGAAAAACATTATTGTCACTTCAAGTCAATTTTATTCGGACCATATGTTGCTAGATTAATGTAGCATAAATCCTCAATGTGGTATAGTAAACATCAATACACTTTCTGGTATATCTGCATTCTCTCCCCACAAATGTAGATCAAGTCATGTAGATTTAGCCTCTGTACGAACTCGACGAATTTGTGGGATAGAATGGGATGAGCCTGATTGGAGACAATTAAAGTCATTAGTGCAATTAGCGACTCCGTTCTAAAGTCCTCATTTTGTCTACTGAATCATGGAAAAAAACATTGAGATATGAACCAACCTTTCCATGCAAGAAGCATTTTCCTTTGCTAAAAAATTCAAATGGATTGTGGTGCAATATGAATGAAGCGTTTCATTTGCTAAAAATAGAGCCATTGGCTCTGTAGCTCATCAGGCTTCATCATCATTTATGCTGTAGAGTGTGGCCAATGTGATTCCCCCTTTGTAGAGCCCACAGGGTCACCAATCATAAAATTAAGTATATTGGCGACAGGTTTCAGTTTTCTAGGCCTTATACTTCAGGAGAAGAAGATGAAAATAGAGTTGAAGGACTTTCCTCTTGCCTTTATTAGGGGCAACAGGGTCACCAAAGCTACAATACATAATCCTCACTAGTCAAGGAGTCTGCAAACAAAGTTTCAGCTTTCTAGGCCTCATGGTTCTGGGTGGCCCTTATTAGTTGTCACAGGGCCCCCAAAGCTACAATTCATAATCATCACGAGTCAAGGAGGCTGTACATAAAGTTTCAGCTTTCTAGGCCTTATGGTTCTGGAGAAGAAGATGAAAATAGGTTTTGAGGGTGTGGCCTCTACGGTGCTTATTAGGGGCCACAGGGCCACCAAAGCTACAATTAATAATCCTCACTAGCCAAGGAGTCTGTACACAAACTTTCAGCTTTGTAGGCCTCATGGTTCCGGAGAAGAATATGAAAAAAGATTTTGAGGGTTTGGACCTTGTGGCCCTTATTAGGGGTCACAGGGTAGCTACAATGTATAATCCTCACTAGCCAAGGAGTCTGTTTCAGCTTTCTAGGCCTTATGGTTCTGGAGAAGAAGTCGACATTCAACAAGTATACGGACGGCCGGACGGACGGACACCATGCCGTGTCATAAGCCCATCGGGCCTTACAGGCCAGATGAGCTAAAAATTCAAATTGATTGTGGTGCAATTCTTCCGCCACAGATTTCGGCGAGTTAGAACAGAGGCTCAATCACCATGACAGGATCTGCCTCTGTGGGGAGAGAATGTGCGGTGTATTACTAACTACAAAATGAATCATTGTGACAATGTCAGTCTGCATCGATGATTTCTCATAGTTGTCTCATCACCGAACATAAACTGTCTGATAAAAGGGACTGAAGCATCATTTCTGACCCGAAAATCGATAATAAACTACATCAAGATCTGATTACAGCTCAAGACACTGTCCTATCAACTTCGGCCCTCGATCGTATTAATCTTGGAAATGTCGCAATAAAAAGCGTTGTTTTGATGAATTTAACTTTTTTGAAAAGAAACTATTTGTAATGATAGAATGTGCAATCATTTATGAATTATTATTAATTGGACTTAGCTATTTTGACTTGTTATGCCAGAGAAAGACTTTTCACAGCGCTGATTATTGGCTTCACCTCTCATTGTTTTTGTTTTTAACCGAGTTTGAGTTCTTCTTTAAAACGTTGTTCAATATGAATCAACAGAATGGTAACCTCAGTGACATATTTCAACTCGGGTTTGTTATAACCATGTATTGATAGCACAATATGTGTATTGGAATGTCCCTATAAATATGGTTTCCATAAAGAGTACCCCGATAGAACTGACCCTTTAGCTTAGATCTCAGCGGTAGAGCGGTTTTAATATCTTTAATATTTACTTAGGTGGTGTCTGGATATGAACCCTAACTTGGAAAGACAGTGCATTTAGTATAAATGATTTCATTGTAACAAAGATTATAGTGAGGTTTCACATAAATTCCTTTGGCGGATATATGGAACACCTTTAATACATTTTGTGTAAGAAAAGGGAATCGCATTGCTGAACTATACATTATATATTTGATTCATTACTGCTTCATTAAGTTTAAATACATTGTCTTTCAATTGAAATCATTTTAATTTTCTTGACATCACCTTATATTCCCCCTAAAATGTGCTACTGCCCCTTTAAATAGCTTTGAACTTTTACAACTTTCTTTCATCAGATGCTGTACTTACAAGACCTAGTGACTTTATATCGTCTGAAACTATATATCAGAATTACATATAAATATCATATTTATACAACGATTTGAAAATTTCTCATTTCCAACTAAATCAAGGTTTAGAGCATCATCTCTTTATTATGCATTGATTGTTCTATCCGAAGTAGTAAAAGCATTTCTGACAAGATTGGAATTTTGATTAGCCAGAGAAACCTCAATGAGTTTATCTTCTGGTCAATGAATTTTAGCTTAAACACTCAAACAATAATTGGAACTATAATGGTTTTATGAAGGAAACGTAAAGTTGTGAACATCTGTTAACATCTGACCTGATTCATGGCTGTTTTAAGATTTTAAAGAATAGAGTACAAGTTAGTTGATCTCATTTATCAGTATGACAACGTTTCAGTTCGAAATTATCTGTGCAATTCTGTCGGGAATTACATCATTACAATATCACTCTGTTCAAGCGATGAACTTTTTGTAATTGGTCCCTCGCATCAACATATCGCTGAAAGCATTCGATTGAGGTAGATCCTTTGTAATCAATGTTGCAAATTAAGGGAACTCTGTGTCCAAATTATACTGAAAACATCCCTAACTCTCACTCAGTTTAAGAAGCTTATCTATCCACAAATGAACTGTGCTAAATCTTTGAGTAAATTTCGTTGTATTGACCAGCGAAATAAAAATAAACATTATTATTAATGATTTTATAGTACACAACATATCAAACATCATAAAATTTACTTACAAGTCTTTAAATCTGTTAAGAGATAATAAGATAAAAGATAATGGAAATGGTGAACTTAAAACATATTGTCTACGACAATTCTTTGAGTTTGCTACCATTCAAAACGCAAGTATACAATGAAATGTATATATAGAAAAGTAATGGACGTGATGCATAGAGTTTTTGTTCGGTCATTCGTCATCAAGAGCTTATACATTAACTGCTTGTCAGGCTATGGCTTAACAAACTAGGTCAAGACGCCATTAGGTGTACTTAGGAGAAAGGTCTGAATTTGTCGATACAAGACATTCTATCATTATCTTCCATTATCTTCCCTTAAATCATAACATCTGATATGTATGATGTTAGATTTAGTTCCCTGTAAGTCAATTCCCCTTCCTTTTTCTTACCCCACATAAAAACGACATTTAAATAGGAAATTTAATTTCCATACATTTCATTTAAATTAAACGTTCTCAATGCATTCCTTTTATTTTTCATTATTTTTATAACGTTGTGTCGTGTTTTGATAGAGAGTTTGTCAAAGATAACAATTTCAAATGAAAGATACCAAAGGCAAAACATTTGTGCTATATAAGTAATAGACTGTTTACTTGTCTTTTATTCACATTGACTGAATTGTCATTCTCTCCCCACCAGGGGTAGATCAAGACATGAAATGTTGATCGAGCCTCTGTTCTCATTAGACCAAATCCGTTGGTTCCGGCAGTTTTCCCTGGTGGAAAAAATGCTTCACAATCCATTTGAATTTTTAGCATGACAGCTCGTCTCGCATGGAATATGGATGTAATTGTTTATATCAGAATGCCTTTGCCTTGATTCGGTTGCCAAATCGGAGATTTTAGAACAACGTCGCTGATTGCACAAATTACTTTGATTGCCTAAAATCAGGCATCCCCATTTCTACCCCAGAAACTCGGAGAAGGACACAGGCTCGATCAACATATCATGATTTGATCCGCCTCTAGAATTGTGTGAAATTGTAATGAGAGAATGAAACATACCAGATACATTAAATCAAGTTTCCCTCGTTGACAATTATCAAGTCTCAAGCAAAAGTTCTCGCAGTCATCTTTCACTTTTGTCGTAACTTTGTGATTTGAAATGGATTTATTTTTTAAAACATGTTATATTCGTGTAAGAACTGTCCTTTTGAAGTAAACAATGTCTTGAAAAATGGTTACATTTATCATCGTATTCGCAAGAAACCAATGCTTACCTTACACATGCTACAGAAAGAGAATAGCATTGTCGTGCACATAACATACTTTGTTAACAACACTCGTGCATATATATATAGTATAACACACGCACTCGCCCTGAAAATACTAAGATTTCCATTTGTTTTGTACTATAGTATGATTTTGAATAATAACCTCCATAAGGTTATAAAATGAAGGTAAAAATCATGAATGTGATCGAAAACTTGATAATTTACTCGGTCATGAAACCTAAAAACAGGAGACAGACAGATTGAATTTGTTAGTGTTTAATGACAGTTTGAAATGTGCAAGATAAATTTTGTCCAGATGCCGGAGCTTTCTAAGGCTTAATGATAAAGATGTGAAATATTAATTATATATTTCATCACATACATGCATTGGATTCAGGCAAGTAATAAATAATACAAACAACGGACAGTGGCGTCTTAATGTTGGTGAATAACCTGATTTGTGGCTAATGAACGCCATTCCTGTCAATTTCAATCAGTGAGAAATGATGTTGCAGCCTAAAGAAACTTTATTAATACAATAATATCGAGTTAAAAATGTCAGAAAAATCTATGTCACGGAGGTTGACTGCAACTGACAATATCATGTTCACTGCTTAAACATTTCTCTTCCACCTCTGAAACAATTAAGGCAACACATACTTAAGGATTCATAATTAATATATGTTCATATGAACACCATGTACAGTGCAGGGAACAGCCCTTGTTGAAAGACGGAGAAAACCGTATCATAACTAAAATGTGTTTCACATAAAAAAAATATATTTTCTTATTTCTGAAAAAATAGTATAGGATTTTTGGTTAGTTAAAACGTTAGTAAACTGAAGTACCTTATGTTTTACATAATGAAGCTTTCAAATTAAATTTTCGAAAATGCGTTTGTGTACATTGAACAATATAGCTTAATAGTATGAATATGAGTATCATATTCAAGTATGTACATGTAATAGGAACATAATATGTGACATGACATAAATTTTAAACTCAATTCCAACATCATCTGAAAAATGTTTGATCCACATTCCCATATTTGTTGATACTGTCGATCTGACAATGGTCTTCTGAAGATAAAATACTTATATTCCCGAGCATGAATACTTGCCCTTGACGATAAAGACGCTTTGGACTTAAACCCATGATAGTTAGTGGCGGAGACACAGTCACAGTTAATCCGATTTGTGTTGGGAATATAGCTAAGTTCTTTTGTCATTTAAGTCAGTGGTTGTTCTACATATACATTATACATATACTAATTTCGAATTAATCATATAGAAATTATATGATTATAGAAACATATGTAATAGTGTTTTTTAGAAATAAATTTATGATTAAATATAATGATCTAAATAAAAGATGGTTAATTAATATACATCATCACTGTTTTTAATTTCTGTTAACATCGATTTTGCAATTGTTGTAAGATACAATGCCTTGGTGTTTTTGGACCCGTTCAACACTTCAAATATTTGATTTAAAGGGACAGTAGCACGTTTTCAGGGGGAATATAAGGTGATGTCAAGAAAATAAAAATAAATGGTTCCAATGGAAAGAAATATATTTTAACTAAATGAAGCAGTAATAAATCCAATTAATTATTTAAAGTTCAGTCATGCGAGTCCTTTTTCTTACAGAAATGAATTAAAGGTGTTCACAAAAAATGGCCGCCAATGGACTTTATGTGAATCTTTATAATTTGTTCTCTGACTATGGATGATTGGTGACTTAATGAGATTTTTAAAAATAATACATTAACCAAAACCGTTCAACAATCAGTGAAAATTTATAGATATAAATTTTAAAAAACAACAACTTGCTACTGCCCCTTTTAACAGTGACGGATGTATCATACTCCCACTTTGACACACGGGCGAAGAAGCCAACAAGCTTGTATTTTCTAGTGTTATGGTCGTTACAGAAAATTGATGGAGGTCTCTATAGAGTCACTGTGAAACTAGGACCAATTATCGACTCAATCTCTCCTGAAATAGTCCAGACACTTCACATCTGACCTTCCGACTGAGAAACACAATATGGATGACCAGCATTCATTGTGGAATATTAACTTATGATAGAAGTCTGATTGGTCTAGCCCAAGCATATCTGTTTCACACGGATGTGTACTTTAAAGATGTAGTGGAAGGTCGTTTCAGCTTAAAAAAAGTTATCTTAGAAATAAATGATATAATTGTAAAGACAATGTTTCAAAAGTAGCACCTTACAACGAACGTACGATTTTGAGTAAAATGACGCGAATCCAATTACCTAACACAAATGATGAATGAAAAGTGAAACACAGTGGTTTAGTGGTTCGCAAGCTAGCTACTTACGCCAGCGGGCCATGTTCTAATCCTGGTGACGATACAAGCAATTTCCGGATTTGGTCTCATCCTGTGTTGTGTCCAACCAGCTGTTTAAATGGGTACGTGAAAACAGGATGTCTTGACCTACATTGTCGCCATTAGCTCTTATTAGCAGCTGTGAAAGTAAAACCCTTCAGAGCAAAAACAAACCTAGTGCGGAGCATGTCTATGAGGTTGAGAAGGCCCGATAGAAGTAGACAGTATGATGAGATGTTCACACTAGAATGGCCGCCAGTATTAATCATTTATCATTCATTGTCGAACATTTTTATTGTAACACCTTTATAATACAGTTGTCAATATTTTCTATCTTTTACTTATTAATGAGGTTACAAAACAAACAAATAAAGTTAGTATTTGATATAACCCAAATTAGTACAGATGGTTGCCTCTTTTATTGAAGCTGACTGTGCGCCAATCGGTTTAAAATCTGATTCTTTTGATTCAGTTGCCTAAAAAAGGTTGAACATACCCAGGAAATCCTTGTGTGTTACAGATTCGGATAAAATCAAGAAAATATGGTGGTAAAAAACATTTTCTGATAAACATGTATGTAAACTTTCAAACGTTCCGTTGTTTGAAAAATATTTTGCAAATGTAAAACTTGACTAGCAATCAACTTTCTAATCGCAAAGACAAATCATCACTTCAATTTTAACTTTCATAATTAACTTACTGAGTGGCGCTCATCTCAAAGACACATGTTTTCACCATCCCCTGCTAATGCATTAATGGGTTATTTTTTCCCTTAAAGTCTTAAGGGAATTTTATCAGAGCAAAAACTGATTAAAAGTTTGTATTCACCTTTGAATATTCAAAGTTTTTTTTCTGCGATTAAAAAAGAAAGTCTTCCTTGATTTCACAGAATTCATTTGTTGAATATGCTTTTATGTATTTCTGCTATTTAATGTTGATGGATATTTTGCATTGAAAAACTAATTGGTCCCCACAGTATAGGTTGATTATGTATAGGATATCAGTATATTAATCATTTTGAGTGTCGTCTCTATTAGGGTACAATATACATGTATGTTTTACAAGGTAAGCTTGAATCGTTATTCCAAAACTTATTCATATTCATTATATAGCGTATTTTGAGAGATTTATTCAAGCTTTATGGTTAATGGAAGATGGCATAGGCATCTTTGGTTCTTTCACATGTGTACAGATGACGATATTTAAGATGAATATTATTTTCTCTATATAGCATTGTTCTGCCAATGACAACCTTCGTTGGTTACGTATTCCTGTAAATTAATACAATTATTCTTCTTTGGAAAAAGATTATACAAATGTACTTTGATATCTGAATATAATTGTAACGTATTTATAATCAACAACGTGAAAAGTTGGTGCTCCAGTTAATCTTCATAGGTCTTACAAAGTTGAACAAGATAAACCAACACTAATATTCAGTACATCAGAATATTAAAAATCACCTTGAATGATAAAGGCTTCTTTTAATTCTATGTAAGCATGAGTTGTTTAAGAGGAGGTTTGCTTACTTATTTTGTTTACACATAATTATGATACATCACCTGTTCTTCTATAATCATACCGAGGTCATGCATTCGAAACAATTCAATCGACACTTGCTAAACAAACTCTAGTTACATCTTTGAAACTTAGGGCAAATGTCACATGATATGATGTAACTTACAGTATGTAGTAAATTAGTAATGTCATTATGAAAACGACATGTTTGATATAGCGATGCTTAACTTCAGAACTTGTAAGTGATTGATTGAGAGAAAAGTAAGTGGTAAATAAGATAACCCATTAAAGGCATTTTATGTAGTTTACAAACGTAAATATCCTTTGTTGGTATTGGTATGGTTGATATAACAACGACAGACAAAAACAGTGGCAGAGTATACTTGACAAGTATTTTGATAAATTTTGATGATTAATATTGCAACACGTGTATTTATCATATTATCTGTATTAAACAGTTGTATGACATGACTAGTATATTCATAGAAATTCTATTGGTTACATTAAAGTTTAGGATAATTTAAAAAAAGGGATTTGATTTCTGAAAGTATTAATTCAAAAGTTCTCATTGATACATTTAGCGTTAAAGGTAAAAATGACATTGTGTTTGACACGAATATCGAGTATTTTGTTTTGTCTGGACACTTCAAACAGCTTCTGTTATTGAACTCTACAGTTTCTGTCACATTACCTTACGCAGTATCACGTGTGACTTTGAATTTCATTTATTTTAAAATTAGTGTTAGAAATCATCACTTATATCGTCATATCTCATCTTTTGTCCCTCATATCAGAATACTGCACTTGATCCAGAATAAATGACATGGACTGTTTCGGATGTCTTCCAGCCTTACCCATGATAACAACCTTATCAATCATCATTAAGATTAAAGGGGATACGTAAATAAGATTGGTTCTTCTACGAATAGACTTCGGATGTTCTGGACTCTCTGAAAAAAATCATTAGGCACAATCACACAGTTATTTATGAAACTGTGAACAGAGGTGATCATTTAACAGATATTTTATCCCCTTTTTAATAAAATGAATATTTGCGGGACAATTGTTGTGATAGAGCTGATCATGTTACTTCAATGTCATTCCAGATATTCTTACACCATGAAAGTTTATATTTGTCTTTCTCCATGTTCGCTTCTGATCAATTATGTTTACGTCTATATTATTTTGGTTTTAACATAATACAAAGTTTTGTATTACACGTAAGGGGTCTCGTGATCTAGATAACAATTGTTACCAATTGCAAAACAATCTTTCTTGTACAATTCAAGATTTTGTCTAGCTAAAGGTTTAGGGCGCTGTATAGATAGCCATTATTATTTATCTTTTCCAAAGGGTCAAGGAAGTGATCATTAAACAGTGAGAAGAGATGGATGTCAACATTTATTGACTAGGTCATTTAATTAAGGCTACACTTCAAGAGATACAGCAGTATTGGTGGAACCAAAATGCGAAATAGCTACGGAAAAACTCCCCTTGGTTATTAAAGGGGCAGTAGCACGTATTTAGAGGGAATATAAGGTGAGGTAAGGAAAATGAAAATAAATGATTCCAATAGAAAAACTTTAATAAAATTGAATGAAGCATTATTTAATTAAATATTTAACGTAAAGTTCAGACATGCGATTCCTTTTTCTTACACAAAATGGAGTACAGGTGTTCACACAAAAATAGCAGCCAATAAACTTTATGTGAATTTTTTATGACTTGTTTTCTGAGCATGGATGATTGGTTTTTGCAATGAGAGTTTCGACACTATCAACACTACATTAAGCATGAATAACAAAACTAGGTAAAAATTGGAAAATATAAATTTTTCAAAAAACACTTGCTACTTGCCCTTTGAAAACGATTGAGTTGTATGTGTGGTTTTGGTACTGATCTTTTCTGAAGATCCCCGAACATTACTCGGAGTCGTTCAAGATGGAATAAGAGCATAATGTAGTTGCAATGCTTTCTGTCTCTGCATCAAATATATCATTTAAATGTTTACTTCAGTGTATCAGTCTTGTCATTTAGTCAGAATTGATTTGCCTTTCAAATGCAAAGGAAAATTATCTTTATTGTTCCTAAACAACAGCTGCTTAGCTTATACATATCATGTTATTTGAAATGTCTTTAAGGCATCCTAATGTTGCAATGTTGAACTATCAGTAAAGATTTTTTTGCGTTAACGAATTCGTATGCCTACTATTTTTTTGCCGGTCATTGAGAAATTTCGAAAAAAACTTTAAAACAATATTTTTCTATAGACAATCCTTGATCAACTGTTTGAGGCCTATGTTATAGTTTTTCTGAGAGCTCAGCCAGTTCCAATGCTGATGTCTTTCCCAGAGAGTATATGTTGAATATTCCAATCTTAATTTATAAAGATGATCCTATATGAATCTGTCTTAAGCATGCAGACAGCCTCACCAGAGACCAGATTGTACCAAATATGTTTTGAGATGGTTTTCTACACATGTACTATTGGTGATCATATGTCAGTGCTGCTGGAGATATCGGGCTGAATTCTACAGGAAACCCAAATTGCATGATATTTGCTTTAAAAGTTATGTCACTGAGTATACCCTAAATATGTTGGATATAAACTCTAAGATATGATAAATATGTTTCAATCATCTTGTTGCAAGACTTTCTGTTTACATTTGTTAAAAAACGTTTTGGCTATTGTACCAGAGAAATATTTTCCCTGATGAAAAGTAAAATATTATGGTAAAAGCAATACCTTTCACTCAACTTGTTTTCTTGAATTAACTACTTTTACAACCGAACAAGTCATCAAATGTTGATGGAGCCTCTGTTCGTATTGAACTAAATCCGTGGGTTCCGTCAAATGCCCTTGCGGAGAAAAATTGCATCAATCTATTTGAATTATTATGGTGTGGTTCATATCAAAATGCCTTTGCCATGATTCAGTAGCCAAAATTGTGATATTATAAAAGCGTCTTTGATTGTACATTTAACGTTGAATGCCTCCGATCAGGCGGCTAGCATTCTACCCACCAACTGGGCGAATAAGAACAGAGGCTTGATCAACATTTTCATGACTGTAGGAAGAGAATGAGATTTAAAATGTGAGATTCAATAATAAATATCTTAAACGATTGTGTATGTAACAACAATATTGCCCTAGTTTTCTCTTGGATTCATCCTTAAATTAGATGATTCGTTTCTTCTGTCAAACTAAAATTAGACAAGAAATGAAGACAAATGACCAAGGTTTGGCTAATTAAGAAAAACCAGCAACTGGTAGGTAAGTGAAATTTAAGGACGACGAACAAGAAACTGGTTACAGAAATGTAATAATCCCCCTTTAGTCTGATGTATGTCTTATTGCTTCTACTGCCTGGACCAACTTACATTTACTGAACTTACAACTTGAATGTGAAATAAGAAATATATTTGCAGTTGCAGGACTATGTTTTACGCTTATTTCTATCTAAAATTATGGGTTTTTTTTAATTTAGAATATAAAAAAAATTAAAATCAGAATTGTTCAAGTGAAATAAAAACCTTATGGAATGTAATTAGATAACATGTTATTAGTTAAATATAATGTTTATAAATTCTAATTATACCTTTAAACATTGGGCTTTTCATAAACAAAATTATTAGTGATTTCATTTTCAAAAACTATCCATTGTGAGGGTTTTTAGATTTTGATTTACTCTTTGCCATTGTTAACACTGTATTACTTTTCGGAAGCACGCAGTCATGTAAAAGGCTTAGTTTTTGTTTCGGTCAAATAGTAGACAGTTGATGATTTCAGTGCATGACCAATATGTGCCGATCGTAAATTGGATGAAGTTTTTATCTTCATTTGGTATGTGGCTAAAGGTATGTGGTTGTAAGTGTCAGTTCAAAAAATCGATGTGTCTTTACAAACTCTTTTTGTGTTGGGAAGATTTGGTTACCTTTCTAAAAACATCCCATACAAAACTAGAAAGGAGGTCATTCGTTTTTCACAAAAATAAGTCGTTATCCAGTTTATCCAGTTTATCAAGGTTTGCTTACTTTAACCTCATTTTGGCCCTCTTAGTTCAAAAGTTTATGAAGTGGCATGCACATACATATTTATACACAAGGAGACTTTAAAAACTCTGATTGTGTGTGTGAAACACTAGAAAGCAACTACTTTGAGAGATTATCGTTTTTCACAAAAATAAGTCGTTATTCATTAAGTTTAGCTTATGTTATCATTATGGCCTTCATAGTATTTACTTTCAAATGTTTATTAAGAGGCATGAAAAGACATACTTCTACGTAAAGTAAACTTCTAGAATCTGTTTCTTGAAACATTCGTAGTAGACAGTTTATGTTTATTTATTTATGATTTAGGTGCGTGTTCAGCTCTGTCGTATATGTCATCTTAAAGGGGCAGTAGCACGTTTTTATGGGGAATATAAGGTGATGTCTGGAAAATGAAAATTAATGGTTCCAAATGAAAGACAATGTATTCAAACTAAATGACGCAGTAATAAATAAAATATATAATGTAAAGTTTAGCCCTGCGATTTCTTTTTCTTACACAAAATGAATTAAAGGTGTTCACACAAAATGGCCGCCAATGGATTTTATCTGAATATCCATATTTCAGCCTCTAACTATGGATGATTGGCTTGTGTATTGTGTTTTTTGACACTGTCAAATTAATGCATTTAGCATTAACTTGCATTTATCGGTGAAATACTTGATATATAAAATTATCAAAAAACGTGCTACTGCCCCTTTAACATATCAGTAGTTTTACTTTTTCGTTTCTTATATTGAAGGGGGTAACTGATTGTGTCATGAGTTAACAAATGTAGTCGAAGTTGACGTGTTTTACCACATGTTGTGGGGATTTCGATCAATCCTTTCTCCTGTATGAAATATGCTTGTTTATTAAACTCGGTCGTTATGTAATCAAACTCGTTCACAATAAGGGCACAGATATTGTTCATACAATTCTCATTTTTCATTGCTTAAATTCAGCATTAGTATCTATGTCACAACGTCTCCTCCCTTGGATAAAGAAGTTGTACCTGTATTTCTATTAGCTTGCTTTCATATATTTCAGATTCATGAATTGGACTAAAAAGACAAGAAACGTTTGGTGGCACGTGGTCCTGTGCAATGCTCAGTCGACCGCTACCAGAGTAGTTCAGCAACAACAGGCGCAGCTCGCTGGATGGGTGGGTAACCCGTTGCTGGATAATCTGAGAGTTTGAAGGGTTGATTCCCTGCCCCACACTGAGACATGAGTTGAGAAACTTGTGGTGTCACCATGGGTAAGTGACTTAGTTCGAAGCGTGCCTCTGTCCACCCAGCAGTAATTGGGTACCTGGTATGATACGATGGTAGTCTGAATTTGAACCTCGAGCGCCTGACAGGCGACCGGTTGTATTCTCCTTAGGGAGTGTTCTGTACTCGTTGACCAGGGGTAATATGTCACTCAGCGCTTTGAGCATGCAATGTGCATGGATATATGCGCTATATAAATGGACTATTATTATTATTATATTATTATTATTATTAAATACTGATTAACAAAATGTGCCTGTGATGTAACAGTCTTACCTTTAAGTGTTGTTTTGTTGTTCAGATCAATTAACAAAGCTAATGAAGATTTATGAACCTGTTGAAATTAACTGTTTAAATGCATTGCGATGTTTAACAGAAACTGACATATATCATAATTTTTTCTGCAAAATATATATATCATTTATATATATATTACGATGATAATTACCAACTTACTTTCATACATTTATTACAAAGAACTGTTCAATAGATTCATTAAAAGCCTTTGTCTGAATTCAAGCACGGCATTGCACTGGTTTCCTGATACTTATAGGAATCTACTCTTGTCTTTGTACCAGACGCAATATGAAGTCATCAGTGTTCTCGTTTACAGGACAAGTAACTATTAGGACTGTAGTCGATTGATTTAGAGGCAATACAGTGTCAATTCATTTGTCTGCACTGCTTACGAATACCCATTGTTCTTAGTCATAAAACAGACTTTGAGATTCTGCCAATAATGGTTTATATCTCAGAAGCATAACAGTAATACAGATAAGAAACAATTTCTGTTGAGATGCTAATGCCAAATCAATTTTGTTTGTGATAAATTAATCTTTAAACAACTAACAACTAACATTTTTCTCTGGCTTCTATCCCTTGACCTGTGCAGCTTCAGAGACCCTACCAGGAGCAGTAAATCTTCAGCTCTCAGGGACGCATTATCACAAAAACCGACGCATTACGCACGGACAATGAGTCATGTGGTGACACATGTATATGTAATCAGTCACTTGGGACATAACGTGTATATAACCAATTGCCCTTCTTTCTGGTGTGCAGTAATTGATTTGTATAAGTGAAAAAATGGTATACCACGAATGCACGAATGAAGCCTTTCTTCTTTTTATGAATGTAGTTAAATTTAATACAAATCTACATACAATGTTGTTATCCTAATCAATTTGGACATACGAATTCTAGATATTCTACTCAAGGTTCATCTCCTCTTCATGACGCTAGTATAAAGTGATCATGTGTCCCGTTTCCTATTATGCTAGTGGTAATTGCCCAGAGCTGAAACGCTGCTGAGGACGTAAGTTTAAGAATATTTATTCAGTCCACTTTTCGACTTTCAGACGCCAAAAGGGACCAGGAATGGTTAAATTTCCTATTCATCTTTTAATGTTTGTGAATTATTCACTTGTATCTGAATATTTGCATATATCTGGCATTTAGGGTTGTGTAAATTGCAAATTTTGTTTATGAACTTTTACTGTACTAATGAAAATTCACTGAATAATTGATATGATGTAAATGCTTTTCTCTGTAAATAAGGATATTTGTTCTTTTATGAATGTAGTTAAATTACATACCGAATTTCCTCTACATACATTGTTGCTATCAAAATCAATTTGGACACAAGAATTTGAGATATTCTACCCATGGTTCATCACCTCATCTTCATGACGCTAGTATAAAGTGATCATATGTTCTGTTTCTGGTAATTGTCCAACGCCGCTGACGACATAAGTTTAAGAATATTCATTCAGTCCACTTTTCGACTTTTAGTCGCCAAAAGAGTTCAGACATAGTTAACTTGTAACAAATCTATTTTAATGTTTGTGAATTATCCACGTGTGTCTGCTATATGCATATATCTCGCATTTAGAGTTGTGAAAATGGCAAATTCTGTTCATGAACTCTTACTGTACTAAGGACTGTTCCCTTGGGCCACGACAATTCACTGAATATGTAGTATCATGTAAATGCTTTGCTCTGTGAATAAGGATATTTGGTATGACAATTCTGTCGAAATGTTTAATAAGTGTTTGAATGCCATGAGTTACTAAAACTCTTATCTATTGAACAATGCCTATTGGGGCCATAGGGGTTACCAAAACTGTAAATTACAACCCTCAATAGTAAGAGTCTCTACACAATATTTCAGCTTTCAAGGCCTTTTGCTTTTGGAGAAGGAAATGAGATCTACAGTTTAATCCACTATTAATAATAATCCTCAAGGAGTCTGTACACACAGTTTCAGCTTTCAAAGCATTTTGCTTCTGGAGAAGAAGTCGAAATTCCTCAAAGTTAAGTTGAATTGAGGTTGTAGGGTGTGCCTCCTGTTAGGGCCACCAGTCCTATTGGACAGACAACGTTGGACACCTTGCCATGCCATAAGCTTATCGGGCTTTACAGGCCAGTTCTAATTGTTGTGTCAGTATATTTATTGCAACAAAATATAACGAATTTAAAGAGCATACATTGAATATTAGACATGCAAGAGAAACGATTTTATAACGTAACTGTTCCAAAAACAGCAAGTTTGTCTTGCTGTTTGAATTTGTCCTGTCTATATATTAGAACATCATGTCCAGATTTCTTCCATAAAGGTAACAATATTTTATTATCTTGGGCCTTTTTTAAACAACCGATTGATAAGAGTGATATACTGTAGCGTTTGAATATTTCATATTAACGTGGTTATAACAAAATGTTATCGTCATTTAGAAATAGTCGGAAATGTACGTTTTCCGAGTTCTGAAGATCGTACATGTAATCATGTTTATCAGTCATCAGCAACCAAAGCTCACGCGGCAAACTCGCTGAATGGCTGGGTAAGAGGAGATCTTGCGGCAGTTCTAACCGAGCGTGGTATGAGGGTATTTGTATAGCGCTGATCTCCACACCTCAGGAGCATGCTCTAAGTGCATACAAGAGTTCAAAGGAGGAGTTCAATATCTTTCAAAAAGATATGGCTTAAGAGGTCGCTTAAAGTTATCGAGCGTGGGAGAGTTCCATAAGGTAGCAGAAACATGCTGGAAAGATCTGGCACCAAATGACTTCAACTTGTAGGGGGGAACACAGAGGAGAAGCTTATCAGCAGAGCGGAGGGTTTCGTGTGGGCTGGAAGACTGATGTTAAGTTCTGAAGTAATGGCGGAGAAGTTTTATGAACAGATTGGTAGGTCAGAGACAGAATTTTTAACTGTATCCTCTCTTCTACCCGCAGCCAATGAAGGGATTTGAGAACTGGTTGAATGTGATCTCTAAGCTTTGTTTTGCTTACTACCCTTGCTGCGGTGTTTTGTATTCGTTGCAAACGTTGGAGTTGATCTTTTGTAATGCCATATAGTAAGCCATTACAATAGTCCAGTCAAGACAAAATGAGAGATCGCATGAGAGTCTCTGTGACATCCCTTGATAAGAAACGTCTAATAGCACCAATGTTCTCGATGTGGTAGTGGCAGACTTTAGATAGATAGCTGATGTGATCTTCCATGAACTACATGCGTAGCGTAGTGTAACAAATATATAAAATGCTCGCAGGTTTTACCGCAATGCATGATTACGTTATCGTTGCGGGCTTTATCTCTGCATTATTACTAGCAGTCGGGATTTAAATAAAATATTTTGCAAGCTGCTTTAAAATCACCTCTCCTCAATTAATTTTGAAATGGTTGCAAAAAACTTAAGATATGATCACATACAGAACAAAAGGAGCAAACGTTTTGTTTTAATTTTTAAACTCATTTCCTTTGATTAACGGATATATATCTTAGACCAACAGAAATAATATCATAAACCAAATAGTACTTTAAACAATCATACCAAACCATCTTACATTAATAACAAAAGAAATTCATTTGAATATCAGTATATTTACTGAAACACCATTGTAAAAGTACAGTAAAGCACTAGCTGTTGCATGACACATCTGACAATAAGACATCTGCATAACAATGTAATAATGTGATGAATCCTAAAAAAAATAGTGGAAAAGAATTGCTATTTAACTAAAGAGCCTACAGTGAAATTTAAATGACCAAATGATTTATTTAAACTTCTAAAAAACAAATAACATTTATAAACTTGCTACATTGATTACATGTTCAGGTGTTCATTTGTCTTGATCTTAACCATCAACTTAAAGACTTTTTATTATGAATTTCATAGAATAGTTTCATTGAATATATTTTGTTTTGAGAATAACATATTATATGTCGTTTGCTTCTCACAGGGGTGATAGGGTCTGATGTTTGACCTTTACAAATGTTTTTAGATTTATAACTAAAATTTATCATTACCCCTTTATCTGTCATTAATATAAATATTAAATGTCTTTATGTCCATTACAGTCCAGTATGTGAACGAGAATTTAATCTATTCATTGTAAATACTGGTCATTATCAAAAATGTATTTATTATTTAATCCACATTGATAGCAAATTCCTACAACGGTGAAGACAAGAGAATAATGTGTCTTCAACAATCATTTACCTAACATATCTGGAGGCCATGTGAATTGACAGGTTGTTGACATTTAACCGCACATAACAACAGAGATGAGACCTGTTAGTGAACTCGATATCAACATAAAATGTTTCATAGTTTTAGCTTTGTTAACATGTCCGGTAATATGGAGCGATTCTCTTCCATCCATGTTTTGGTCGAATCCACATCCTAAAGATGACCTTCATACCATGTTCAGATTGCACGCCTTCTGGTATGCCAAAGTAGGAAGTACTTGTGAATGTGTCTTAAGGTGCATAAGAATCACTGAATGTTCATCTGTGTTGATACAGAAAGGAACAAGTCATTGTGCATTGCTTACCACAAGAACAAGATCTAAACCACTTTCAGTTGAGGCTGTCAAAACTTTCTACTTGTTGATTCTAAATCCAACCATGGATGTTTACTGGAGAGGTCGCCTGTTTGAAACTACTAGCACATCCCGAAGAACGACAATGAAAGCAAAGGTTGCAGAACGGAAGAAAACTAAAATTCCAAAATCGTTACCAACAACAGCATTTGTAACTAGGGAAAACGCATTCAAACTTAAATACAGATTTGTTGCAATAGCAAAAAAGCAAAGACCAGGTAGAGAGATCAAACATTTCAGTTCAGATCCATCTAAGGGTGAAAACAACTTGAAAATTTCATTACGAGACTCTGTTAACATGATGGAGTATGATCCAATAACGCATACATATTTCTTTCTCAAGCGTAACGCCCTGCAGTGCTCAGATTCGAGGGGGCCTGTCAAAACTCTTTCTCACTTCTATGGTAAGGAGCAAAGGGGTGGTTGTGGTCTTCGATCAATCAAAATTGACTTCAAGGTTCGTCGTCTTATATTTGTAGTACAAACGTACAAGAATAAGACACATACAGAAAATCCGTTCGATTGTATGACAACCAAGCTTGGATGCAATGCACAAGGTGTTTGGCAGCTTGGTACAAGTTTACTTCCAGCCAAACTGGAGCTTCCCACCTTTGATGTCCGTCGGGCATGTTATCTCTTTGAAAGACGTCTGTACTTCGTTGACTATGGACACAATCCTAGGAAGATCTGCCCACTTTCTGAAAGACCTGATATGATGACATGCGTCATGCTAAACAATAAAGTGGATGTGTTTTACTCAGCACAAGGGCAGTTGTACCATTTAACAAACCGTGAAACAAAGTTGGTTACTTCAGTGCCAAAAACAGTTAAGAAAATGCACGTGGAGAAACGAATTCTCTTTCTTTTGCACAATACTGCAGAACTTGTGCTTCAAAAACTTGATTACCACGGGAAATTTGTTGACGATAACGCCTACGTGAAGATATTCAAAGATCCATTCCATGATCACTGCGATTTTGTCATTGGTGTCTACTAAATCAATCGTTTTGCAGCCTGGCTCTAAAGAGTGGTGATAAAATAACTTTGCATTCCCGTCATGCATTTCTGGATTAGTAAAGAACTATATGTGTATAATTAAATATATATCTATTTTTTTTTAAATAATCACTTTCGAATGATTGGGAACATCAACTGTTTTTGTCAAAACTTGATTTAGAAAGTGTTTTGCAGATCATTTCATTTTCTTAAGCAAAATATTTAGTAGATGTTCTCTCTGATCCTTGTGTATGGAATTACAGGGAAAGAGGTTACATTTGCTATCTTGTTTTCAAAGAGATATCATATAGTCTTTTTTAAATTTTTAATTCATTATCATCACTGCGTATATACACAGTGATCACATCACATTGTAACAAGATAATTTCTACCATGCTAAGTCATCATGGTTTTCATGGTTCGATTTCAACGTTGGCCTCACATGTTTTGTCCTTTTTAGCTCATCTGGCCTGACTTCTTCACTCCTTGGCTAGTGAAGATTATACATTGTAATAAGGGCCAGAGGGGCCACATCCTTAAAACCTATTTTCATCTTCTTCTCCAGAACCATGAGGCCTAGAAAGCTGAAACTTTGTGTACAGACTCCTTGGCTAGTGTGGATTATAAATTATGGCTTTGGTGGCCCTGTGACCCCTAATAAGGGCCACAGGGGCTACACTCAAAAAACCTATTTTCATTTTCTTCTCCAGAACCATGAGGCCTAGAAAGCTGAAACTTTGTGTACAGACTCCTTAGCTAGTGTGGATTATAAATTGTAGCTTTGGTGGCCCTGTGACCTGTAATAAGGGCCACAGGGACCACACCCTAAAAACCTATTTTCATCATCTTCTCCAGAACCATAAGGCCTAGAAAGCTGGAACTTTGTGTTCAGACTCCTTGACTAGTGAGGATTATAAATTGTACAGGCAACAGTAACATCCTTCTTGAAAATCTATTTTCATCTTCTTCTCTTGAAGTATAAGGCCTAGAAAACTGAAACTTGTCGCCTATATACTTAATTTTATGATTGGTGACCCTGTGGCCTCTACAAAGGGGGAATCACATTGACCACACTCTACAGCATAATTGATGATGAAGCCTGATGAGCTACAGAGCCAATGGCTCTATTTTTTACTAAAAATTGATCAAATCACTCAAGAGAATGATAATAATCACATTGCAGCAAAAAATATTGACTTTAATTTTTAATTTTAAGGTAACTTGGATTTTGACTAAAAAATACCAAGTTTTTGTAATACAAGTTATTCAGTGACAGTGTATCGTAAACCGTATGAAGTTTTAATGGTTCGATTTCAACGTTGGCCTCACATGTTTTGATCTTTTTAGCTCATCTGGCCTGACTTCTTCACTCCTTGGCTAGTGAAGATTATAAATTGTAGCTTTGGTGGCCCTGTGACCCCAAATGAGGGCAAGAGGGGCCACATCCTTAAAACCTATTTTCATCTTCTTCTCCAGAACCATGAGGCCTAGAAAGCTGAAACTTTGTGTACAGACTCATTGGTTAGTGAGGGTTATAAATTATGGCTTTGGTGGCCCTGTGACCCCTAATAAGGGCCACAGGGGCCACACTCAAAAACCCTATTTATATCTTCTTCGCCAGAACCATGAGGCCTAGAAAGCTGAAACTTTGTGTACAGACTCCTTGGCTAGTGTGGATTATAAATTGTAGCTTTGGTGGCCCTGTGACCCCTAATTAGGGCCACAGGGGCCACACCCTAAAAACCTATTTTTATCTTCTTCTACAGAACCATGGGGCCTAGAAAGCTAAAACTTTGTGTACATACTCCTTGGCTAGTGAGGGTTATAAATTGTAGCTTTGGTGGCCCTGTGACCTGTAATACGGGCCACAGGGACCACACCCTGAAAACCTATTTTCATCATTTTCTCCAGAACCATAAGGCCTAAAAAGTCCGACACTTTGTGTTCAGACTCCTTGACTAGTGAGGATTATAAATTGTACAGGCAACAGTAACATCCTTCTTGAAAATCTATTTTCATCTTCTTCTCTTGAAGTATAAGGCCTAGAAAACTGAAACTTGTCGCCTATATACTTAATTTTATGATTGGTGACCCTGTGGCCTCTACAAAGGGGGAATCACATTGACCACACTCTACAGCATAATTGATGATGAAGCCTGATGAGCTACAGAGCCAATGGCTCTATTTTTTACTGAAAATTGATCAAATCACTCAAGAGAATGATAATAATCACATTGCAGCAAAAAATATTGACTTTAATTTTAAATTTTAAGGTAACTTGGATTTTGACTAAAAAATACCAAGTTTTTGTAATACAAGTTATTCAGTGACAGTGTATCGTAAACCGTATGAAGTTTTCGTTTCCACACTGCTAGATGATCGTTTTATTAAAACATCCTTATTGTTTGCCTGTACATTTGTTTTGTTTATTATTAGCAGGGTTTTTCTGTATGAAAACGTGGGGGGTGCTCAATTAAGTTCCTTGTGTATAGTTGTTTAGTTCAAAGATGAAAGTCGACATTAACTTTGCCTCTCCGAATGCTTTCAAATTCCATGGAAAGAAGAATTGCGTCATTTCCATGAATTTTTAAATGATAGCCCCTTAGAAAAATTGGTCTGAAGCAAAACAGATTTGTTTTTTTTCATATCTGATTTGTGAGTTATCTGTCCTTTGTTTGGAAAATGTGTATCTCACTACCTCGAAAGTAATTTGACATACACTCTCTCAAAAAAGTAACGCAACCCTTCTCTCCATATCTGACAACATCCTCTGAACAAAAATGGTGAATGTAAATTGGAATGTTCTTGTATGATAAGTAATAGCTACCAAACGCAGCCTTACTAACGCACGTTGACATTTTTGCCGATTTTGTTTGGGAATGTGCAAAACAGTCATGTGCATAATGGGGAAAATGAACTACACATGCAAATCAAGGGAATCATTGTTTAAGCCGAGGTCTTGACAAGGATGCGTAATTTGGCAATATATTCAATTCGTTTACTCCAAAAATTAAAGTCGAAAATGTCCTGATTGAATTAAGCACATAGAAATATTGCCATTGGTCGGATTCAGGCCGGGCAAAGTTTGAAAATAGTTGCCCGCCATCTTAATGTCCATAAAACAACGATCTCCCTACTTTGGAATCGCTATGGACAGTTTCCTGCAACCGAAGACCATCCTCGAAGTGGTAGACCAAGGATCACAACACCAGCTCAGGATCGTTTCATCCGGGTCTCCCACCTACGTAATCTCCAAGCCACACCAACCGTCACTGCAACACAAGTGCCTGGTTTGAGGAGATTGCCGACCAAAACCATCAGGAAGCGTTTGCGTGAGGCTAATCTTCATGCACGACGACCATTTGTCGGACCTGTTCTGAGACACCAACAACTATTTATTACGAATCCATTAGGCTGAATCCTTTTTGTTTTTGGCGTGTTTTTTCTTATTAAGGATTCAGCCTTAAAGGCGAAAATAACAATAAATTTCAGCTTACAGGTATCAGTAGTTATCGAGTGGTGAATTTGTTATTGGCGTGTTTATTATTATTATTCCCAAATACTTTGGACAAAGCTACAGCCAAAACGGCTGAAGCAAATACAACCAAACTTTACAGACTTGTAGACCTTACCCTGGAATCGCTAGGCGAAGCTTTTGGGCCAATTCGGTAAAGCCATTAAAGGTCCAGTTAGATTCCAAAATCGAAAATTTAACATTCATTTGTTTTTCAAAATGCACTTAGAGACCTTAAACTTTTTTTAAAAGATGCGCAATCAAAAATAATGAAAACAAGTATTTGTCACAAAGGTGACAATATCCCCCACCGCAAATTGATGTTAACAACAAGAAGCGGGATGGACGTACAGAGATGAATACTATGTCCCCCGTGAAGACTCAAGTTAATGGGTTCATGAGATATGGCCCTAACAACATTTTCAAAACTGGTCAAAGTCTCGCTGTGACCTTGAAAATGAGGTCAAGGTCACCAAAAACTTTTCAGGTCTGCGTATTCCCCAGATGAAGACTGGTACCAAGTTTGAAGATTCGCGGTTGAGCAGTTCATTAGATATCGCGCTAACAACATTTTCAAAACTGGTCAAAGTCTCGCTGTGACCTTGAAAATGAGGTCAAGGTCACCAAAAACTTTTCAAGTCTGCGTATTCCCCAGATGAAGACTGGTACCAAGTTTGAAGATTCTAGGTTGAGCGATTCATTAGATATCACGCTAACAACATTTTCAAAACTGGTCAAAGTCTCGCTGTGACCTTGAAAATGAGGTCAAGGTCACCAAAAGCTTTTCAGGTCTGCGTATTTCCCAGATGAAGACTGGTACCAAGTTTGAAGATTCTAGGTTGAGCAGTTCATTAGATATCGCGCTAACAACATTTTCAAAACTGGTCAAAGTCTCGCTGTGACCTTGAAAATGAGGTCAAGGTCACCAAAAGCTTTTCAGGTCTGCGTATTCCCCAGATGAAGAGTGGTACCAAGTTTGAAGATTCTATGTTGAGCGGTTCATTAGATATCGCGCTAACAACATTTACAAAACTGGTCAAAGTCTTGCTGTGACCTTGAAAATGAGGTCAAGGTCACCAAAAGCTTTTCAGGTCTGCGTATTCCCCAGATGAAGACTGGTACTAAGTTTGAAGATTCTAGGTTGAGCGGTTCAATAGATATCGCGCTAACAAGAAGCGGGACGGACGGACGGACGTACGGAGCTGAATACCATATCCCCCGCTTCGCGCTAAACGCGCGGTGGGGGATAAAATGCAATCATGACAAATTCGTAGGTCACATGGTTTGGCCGCCATCTTGAATTTAACCCTTACGATGCGGGGCGCGTGATATTTAAGGGCCAAATATAAAATGGCACGTAAGCCCTCTTGGCGAAATCCGTAACTTTCTGGATAAGGCTATTAGATCTTGACTGCAAGCAGTCTTGGCTGCTCCCGGATATAAAATATCAATCCTTTTCTCAAAAATGATTGAGGGTACCCACCTTGCGGCATTCATATCTCACAAACCAATAGAGATAATTCTATAATTTTTACATCATCGTGTAGAAGAGAGAATTGTCTTTATTTCCATGTATCATATGTATATCCGCGCACAAAAACAAAGAAGCGGCAAGCGTTGCGACAAGTGACGCAAACAATTTTTTTACCTCAAAATGATTGAGGGTACCCACCTTGCGGCATTTATATCTCACGAACCATTAGAGATAATTTTATAATTTTTACATTATCGTATAGAAGAGAGAATTGTCTTTATTTCCATGTATCATATGTATATCCGCGCACAAAAATAAAGAAGCGGTTAATCAGGATATAACGGTGGCTGGCACCGGACAAAACAATTCCGCCACGTGGGCTTGTAGAGCAAAAATATATAGCCGCATCGTAAGGGTTAAGCACATTTTACAAAAGTCCGACCCCATGCATACTTGGCGATTCACCACTCGATAAGTACTGATACCTGAAAGCTGAAATTTACATATAATGTAGCTTAGACATTGGCCTCTGACAAGTTTGTAATAAAATGTGAAAATTCAAATTACTTTGTGTGTAATAGCCTTTCAAAGTTTGACAATTATTTAAAATGTCAATTTTCAAGGGCAGATAACTCAAAAACCTGACCGACGAATTTCATGACACTTCATCAATTTGGGACTTCAACCTTAGAATCAACTGAACTGGAATTACCAATATTTGGATAGGTTGCCAATCACTCATCTAAAGTAAGTTATTATTTGACATTATTGAGCCTTTTACATTCACTTGGATCTATCTGACGTGACCATTCAATATGAAGGAAACCTTTCGGCGATAATCACAAATGCTCTTAGAAGGTTCTCAGAAAATGTTGAAAAATTCAAAAGACGAAACTAAAAATTTTATTTCGATTTTTTTCGGCCATTGTTTTTTAAATAATTTCTATTATTTTTTTAACTACAGAAATAGACAACTATCTTATTATCATCGAAATGCTGAAAAATTCAAAAGACAAAGCTAAACATTTTATTTCGATTTCATTTCCACCATTGTTTTTTTGCAAATACTTCATTTTAATTTTCACAACGTGACTATGGAACTGGACAGCCATCTTATAATCACATACATAAACTCTCAGTCAAAGAGACCACCTCCCTCATATAACCACACGACATTTCATGATCAGAAACCTCCACACAACTAATCACCTTTGACTGCAGCAATGAGTCAGCCAAGACCTGAGCGTGCAAGACATTTCATGTCATACATTTGGCGCAGTCTCCAAGGATCCAAACTCATCATTGAGAATGGTCAACAATTGGAAAATGTTGTGCAGACTACGAGATAACGATATGTCATTAGTTGCAGACAAAGTTCGATGCAGCATCAATATTCAATAAATCAATGTCACAATGTCATCTTAATAGATGATAAAGACGAAAACACATCACAATATGTAATTATGTAGTTAACTGTAGCTCCTGCTTTCCTATGAAATGCAAACATAGCATGAAATCTCATGGATATTTTTCAAGGATAATCACCTTCGACTGTGACAATTAGACTCCCAGTAGCAGATCGTGCTTGAATTGTCAAGCAAGATTATCTCGGTTAGGCCTCAGGGGATACAGAAGGGAAGAAGATCCTAAAAAGTAACTAATTGGAAAACCGTGTGTGAAAATCCAGAAAACGACGTCTTAGATAAGGATCTCTGAAGAGGGTTATTACTTTATACATCAAATAGCATAAGGGTATTGATTTGTGCAAATTATAAAAAACATAAAACATACTGAGGAAGAACGGCCCTTTTTATTTTGGAAGTGAAAAGCCAATTCTTTATTAGGGTCCTAAAATATTGTTTTCCAAATCGGAAGTTATTTTCTCTTGTGTGGTCATAATATTTAACCCAAATTTTTTTGAAAAAGCACTCATTTATGTCCATCAAAGGACATGTTACAGTTAAGGGGTGGTATATCAAATACTTGCATTATATCTAAACTAAAGCCATGTTTGGATCTAATGCACTGCATGATTATGAATTAACTTTAGGAAAACACACTTGTAGTCGATAATGCTTTCCAACTTATCACTTAAAATATTAAGTTCATTACAAGAAATATATTAACCTTACTCGGTCAAAAGATAGATTTGACTTCTATACTTAACACAAGTGGTACTGAGTCGCAGGATTATTCCTCAAACACAATAGTCTGCAAACTGAATGATGGGATATCCCTTATTGATAAAAGTCTGATTACATGCATTGTTTGCAGATTTTCACCTTCGAATGATTATAATAGGGAAGCGTATGGTTCATTACGAAAATGTTAAATATAATATTTATGAAACGAATGGCATTTAAATGTATTAAATGATAATTAGCTGTAAACTCAACATATTATCTCATGTTGTGCACCTTTTACTTTCTATTCCTGAATACAAGTATTCTCACCTCCGCGACCATTTAATATTGTGCAGAGAGCCGAAATTTATCATCCTTATTTCATTTTCCCTTCATATGACAATGTAACAAATACTCCTTGCAAATCACATTTGTCAGTAAAATGTAACATGCATTTTTCATAACGTTAGGGCGCTATTATCGGAATTTATTCATCACTTTAACGTAGTGATGAACCCCTGAACTTGTACCTTGCCGCTCAATTTATAACTGTCTACTGACTAAATATCAAATTAAGTCTAAGAGAAAAACAATATTTTGTAAGACATAAAGAAATTCAGTCATTCATATATTTCTTATATATAATTATTATATATTATTCTTTCGATATATTAATCTTTATGAATGAACACTAGAAACCGCACAACGATTTAAGAACAAAAGGAAGAAAATGTATGTTGTAAGTCCCATGTACACCTCAAATCGCTATATAACTATTTCACTGAGTCGACCGAACAGTTTTTACAATGAAATTATATTTATTTAATCTCTTTTTTCCGCAGCATCATGTATCAGCATTCTCTCCCCACAGAGGCAGATCAGATCATGAAATGGTGATCGAGCCTCTGTTCTCATTATACCAAATCAGTGGGTTCCGGCAGTTTCCCCTGGCGGATAGAAATTTAACCACAATCAATTTGGATTTCTTTATTAAATGACAACGCTTCTCGCTTTGAAAGGGTGGTTCATAATGCTTTCCCAATGATTCAGTAGCAAAATTGTTGATTTTAGAACAGCGTAGCTGATTGCACAACTAACTTTGATTGCCTCCAAACAGGCATCTCCTATTCTGCCCCGCAAACTCGGCGAATTGAAACAGGCTCTATCAACATTTCATGACTTGATCTGCCTCTGTGGGGAGAATATGCATGTATCAGATAATAAACGTAACATGAATAACCCGCTTAATATTATTTTTCAACAGGCAAACGAACATAACTGACCGCAGCACCGCTATTATGATATTGGTTTACGACATCAAGATTTAAACATTTGTATTCAGTCTCAGAGTTGATGTTCTTTATGACTTTGAATTTTTGTGAAGAGGAAGTTTTTTTCATATTCAGCTAACAAATTGTGTATGGAAGATCACAGGGATTTCTATCATGGAAAATAAATGATTTAAAACAGCTGGGATCGACGATCAAGCTGTTTTAAATCATTTAGTTTCAATGATAAACATCTCCTTGTATCTACAATTTAACCAAATAAGTTCCGTGGCTATATTTAATCATTTTGTTTCACTCTTGTTTGGAACAACCTCATCGTAGGTTTGTTAACACATCTGTTACTGTATTGTAATGACTTGTAATGACCAAAATCTGTTGATGTTTCTTTGCAGCTACATGATTCATTTATCGTTTACATTGTTAAAGAAGCTCGAAATATTTCACTGAGGATCGTTGATGCTGTATTGATTAAACTTACCCAGCAATATATATTCAAAATGCTGAATTACCCAAGACATAAGTTAAATCATTGTCTAGTTCAAAATGTGCGTTTTCTTACACAAAGATACATTACAACTTGAAAGTGTCACACTCTGAATCAATTGGGGGTACGGGATGGCTCAGTCGGCAAGAGCGCCGGTCTCACGTTCCTGAAGTCCGGGGTTCGAATCCCATCCAGGCCAAGGTGTAAATACCTCGAGTTCACCTCTGTTAGAACTCTATATGTGTCACCCTGGAGCCCTAGTGTGTAGTGCAACAAAAAACTGGGCACTTAAAAGATCCCACGAATAATTCATGTCAGTGGCTGAATGGTGGATACATGAACATGTGCATACGCCGAGCTGTCGTTTATCAGCGTTCAGCAGTGTTGGACAAACTGCTGTGACTAAGTGTCTTAGTTCACCCACCCAGAAATGGATACCCTGTGAGGCATAGAATGGTCTCTAACCTGAGCGCCACATATGGATGACGGTTGAATACTCCTCAGGGAGTTGAATTCGAAACAAATGATCGAACAGTGAAAGAATGCCATTGACCCGGGGAAACAATGTAAGCGCCTTGAGCAACCACGAGTGGATGGATATGTGCGCTATATTTATATTCATATAATAATAATAATTCCGATGATGTACAGTTTCATCAATTCATTAGCAATGCAATATGTTGTACCATTTGCAATCATTGTTTGAAACCAAATTACATTGTCAGTCTTTGAATTACAGTAAAAGATATTTGAGGATTTGTATGGTTTACCTAATAAGTAAAATATAAGTCATCAGCAACTTTGATTCAATCCCATAATGCAGTTTTTATGCCCCCGAATCGGAGATTCCGGGGGTATATTGTTTTTCACCTGTTCGTCTGTCTGTCCGTTTGTCCACAAAAACTTTAACCTTGGTCATAACTTTTGATTGGTCAGAGCTAGGTCTTTGATACTTGACATATGGATCCCTTGTGATGAGACCTTTCAGATGACACCATGACATTTGATCTTGTGACCTTGACCTTGACACAGCGAGCCTTTTCCGAAAACTTTAACCTTGGCTTTAGTTTCTATACTGTCAGTGCTAGGTCTTTGATACTTGACATATGGATCCCTTGTGATGAGACCTTTCAGATGACACCATGACATTTGATCTTGTGACTTTGACCTTGACACAGCGAGCCTTTTAAACTTTAACCTTGGTCATAACTTTTGATTGGTCAGAGCTAGCTCTTTGATACTTGACATATGGATCCCTTGTGATGAGACCTTTCAGATGACACCATGACATTTGACCTTGTGACCTTGACCTTGACACAGCGAGCCTTTTCCGAAAACTTTAACCTTGGCTATAGTTTCTATACTGTCAGTGCTAGGTCTTGATACTTGACATGTGTATCCCTTGTGATGAGACCTTTCAGATGACACCATGATATTTGACCTTTTCCGTCCGTCCGTCTGTCCGTTTGTCCACAAAAACTTTAACCTTGGTCATAACTTTTGATTGGTCAGAGCTAGCTCTTTGATACTTGACATATGGATCCCTTGTGATGAGACCTTTCAGATGACACAATGACATTTGACCTTGTGACCTTGACCTTGACACAGCGAGCAGGATGCATCTGGGGGCATTCGTGTTTCACAAACACATCTTGTTTTATGATATAATTATCAACATGTTTGTCAAAAAGTCATACATATGGCAAATAAATTGAAAACATTTATTTCAAATTACATTTCATGAAAATCAAACTACGATTTGATTCCTGGGGAAAATTGGTACGACTGATGCAAAACCCTGTACTCAAGTTATCATCATTGCATTGGCAAAAGTTAAAGTTTGCAAACATTTAAGATCACTTCAATCTTGAAACATAGTGTAGCGCAATATGTTCACCGCCTTTCATCTGAACACATGCTTTACACGTGTGACTATTTGGGTTGACAGTTGTGTCAGCAGTGCCATTGTGCGTCACCTGCAATCTTGAATGGTTGTTCCCCAAGCTTGATGTTCTTGCACGACCAAACGCAACCCCCAGACAACTTTGCCTGAATTTCTGTCCTGTGATGAAGTAGAGATAGAAGTTTACAGCGCGGGTTGCATCACAAAGGAAGAAAGTTATCTGATCCAGGAGATTCTTCCTCACAAAGCTGATAGAGAGTTCTGGAGGGTTCCATGAGAGATGAAAGAGAACAAAGATAGTTCTAGGGAGGGTGAGAACAAGGAATACTAAAGCCACGGTAAGCAACATTATGGTTATCTGTCTTTCATATCTTCCTCTGTGGCTTCCTCTTTCCAGCTCGCTCTCTGAATGCAGTTGACTTCTCTTGTGGGCAGATTTCTTTATCTGTTTGATGATTAAAACATTACACACTATGAGTATTATTGATGGAAGGAATGAATATATTGTCGCGTTAATCCAGTACCAGTACTTGTTATAAAACTCTGTATACTCGTCTCGTACATCACAGTGGATCCCGTCGTAGGAGAATGGGGTCCAGAAAGTGTGAGAATATATCACAAGAATGATCACACCAAGAATTATCATACTCAGACGAGCTCTGTTCAGGTTCCATATAACATTCACCCTTAAAGGAAATGTAACAGCCATGAATCGTTCTATTGCCATGAAGACAAGTATCCAATTGGAGTACGATTGTCAGATTGTCAACAATTGCCAACAGTGCCACATAAAATTTGGACGTAGTCAAGGGCTTCATTTGACTTAGGGTAACAGTGCTTGCAATATTTCCTGGAAATCCAAATCCAAATATAATCCATAAGTAGTAGTTGTTCATATATATTGCAGCTTTATGAAGTTTCCAATATTCATCCATATCTCTTTCATCAAATCCTTGAGTATCGAGAGATTGTGATGGTATTCCGATAGATTGAGATACCTCAACTCAGTTAACAAATCCATGTTTTCGAATATCATTTAGTGACTTTATTTGCCAAATTTTAACTTGATCTGGTTGAACAGTTCCTCTCTATTATTTTAGATAAAAGGTTGATAGAATCAAGATCAATTCGCAACCAGAATGAATTCTGGACATCGTTCTGTCGCACAGAAATTACTGTTTTAGATTGGAGGCAGCAGACATTGAACATTCATATCTGTAACAGCAGCTTCTCTGATTTCAACCCTGGAGGTCACCTGAAAGAGGAGAAGACGATTTATAACATTTCGTCTTAACCCTCCCTATGACCATTTTTGTTGATTCTTAAAGTATATTGCTTACTTTTGATTTTACGTTCTTATTAAACCTATAACACCAGACACATGTAGATGAATCTTTTAATAATAACACTTCAAGCAACTTTGATACATTTTTAAGAAAAAAATTTAAAGACATTGATATTGTGAAAAAATACATAGCCATAAATAATAATTATGAAAATTTCTGACAAATGGTTACCCTCCTTCGAAGTATTCAATATATATACTTAACTGACTCATGGTGACACTTTTACTAAACAATGGGTTTACTAATCTGTAATATGTATATGTATATATACTTATATTGCTGCCTGTAATTGAAATGGGAACAAATTAAAAAAATGTTGATACATCTGCTTGTTAGATATATGGCATTATTTTCTTAATTTAGCGGGAAGAAATCTAAAAGGATTTCTTGGTTAAATTGTATGTCATATTATATAAATCTTCCACAACCAAACTGGTCGCTTTTTCTATTTAGCACGCAACGACGGTCCCTACAAAATAATCATACTATGAATAATGGCTAAAGGAATTTCGTTGTTGTTGCAACCGAACTCGATAGTAAGTTGATATCATAGTCATTTGCCGTCTGCAATTAAACTCAAGGATTAAGGGTAATCAATCATCTATAGCCAACAAGTAAAGAAGCGAGCATAGCTCACGCCCCCAGCTTCCCACTTTGTTCAAGTTATATGACAGTTGAGTATACAGTTATAGGTCAAACTTGTACCTTGCCGCTAAATTTATAATCGTCTCCGAACTAAATATCAAATTAAGTCTAAGCATGAGGAAAAACTTAATATATAACTTTCTATCAAATCCTAACGACAATTTGTACAGAAGTGGCTGATAGGAAATACTCACATAAGCTCTTTTCGGTCAAATTAGTCATATTATCACATTTATCTTGAAAGTTATTATTTCATCAGACCACATTGATAAGCTAGGACTAATTGCTAAGACAAATGGAATCGAAGAGATATCAGTAATTATTTTAACAACGTATTGGCAATCTTAACGTTTTTATTCTATTATTCATAATGTTTGTAATTAAGTATTAAATTAACCGCAAACCGTAGAATATAGTCCTTAAAGGGATTATTGACATTAGGCATAAATAATAGCTAAAGAAAATTCCCTACCAAGCACAGAATGGAACAAACTGCCACTCAACCTCCGACTGTGCCCCGATTACATGGAGTTTCGACAGAAACTTAAGACCCACCTTTTCTGTCAGGCTTTTCCAACAGCTGATTGTGAAAAGCGTCTTGAGCATGCTATGTAGCATGGAAAGCGCGCTCAAGAAATAGACTCTTATTATTATTATTATTATAATCAAATATGAAATGTAAAATGCAGCCATGTTTTACTTTTTTCTTTCACAAAATGTGTTGAGTCAATGTTGAATATTTCAATCGAAATCTAAGAAAGTTAACGATAATCTTATTTTCAAAAACATGACCCCATCTGTCTGTTTACCCGTGCAAGATTCTAAATTCGATAAAGACGATCCCAAAATATGTTTTGGAAATGGTTTTACAGTCGTACAATTGGTTATCCCTTGTCATTGCTGCTGGAGATAATAACCCTCATTACATGATATTTTCTCTAAAAAGTAATGTCACTGAGTATGCCCTAAATATGTTGGGTATATACTCTAAGATATGATTAATATGTTTCAACCATCTCGTTGCAAGAATGTATGTTTACTTTTGTTAAAACAACGTTATGGGTATTGTACCACAGAAATAATTTCCCTGATGAAAAGTCAAATATTATGGTTAAATAAATATCTTTCCATCAACTTGTTTTCTTGAATTAACTACTTTTACAATCAAACACAAGATACCCTCCCCACAGAGGCAGAACAAGTCATGAAACGTTGATCGAGCCTCGGTCGTATTAGACCAAAACCGTGGGTTCCGGCAGAAAAATTGTACCCCAATCCTGTTTTTTTGTAGCAAATGATAATGCTTATCGCACAAAAAGGGTTGTTCATGTCAAAATGCCTTTGCCATGATTCAGTAGCAAAAATGAAGATTTTAAAACAACGTCGCTCACTGTCTAACTAAATTCAAGCTCACATTCTACCCCAGAAACTCGGCGAATAAGAACAGATGTTCGATCAACATTTCATGACTTGATATGCTCTGTGGAGAGATTGAGGTCGAAAATGTTAGATTCAATAATTAGTTTCTTAAAAGATTGTGTATGTCACAACAACATAGCCCTAGTTTTCTCTTGGACTCATCCTTTAATTAGATGATTCGTTTCTTCTGTCAAACTAAAATTAGACAAGAAATGAAGACAAATGGCCAAGTTTTGGCTTATCAGGACAAACAAGAAACTGGTAGGTAAGTGAAAGTTAAGGGCGACAAACAAGAAACTGGTTACAGATGTAAGTATCCCCCTTTAGACTGATGAATGCTTATTGTTCCTACTGGCCGGACCAGCTTAAATTTACTGAACATACAACTTGAATGTGAAATATGATGAATATGATATAAATAGTTGCTAAACAAGACTATGTTTTACTTGTATTTCTATCTAGAATTATGGGTTTTTTTTAGATTTAGAATTATTTAAAAATTAGAATTTGAATTTTTCAGGTTAAGTGAAGTAAACACCTTATGGAATGAACTTAGATATCATATTAGTTTAAAAGAATACCTTCTCTATTCTAATTATACCTCTAAACATTGGACTTACATGTATCTTTGAAGACTTGAAGAAGTGATTTTATTTATAAAAACTATCCTTTTGAGGATTTTTAGATTTAAAGTATACTCTTAACCTTTGTTGTCACCAAATTACTTTTCAGAAGCCCGCGGTCATGTAAAAGGCATGTTACTCGTTTTGGTTCAAGTAGTAGACAGTTTATGATTTCAGTGCGTGACCAATATGTGCTGATCTTAACATTGATTAAGTTTGCATCTTCATAGCGAGGTAAAAGTATGTGGTTGTATCAAGAGGTTAGGTAAGTGTCAGTTCAAGAACTATATGCTTCTTTACAAATTTGTATTGCGTTGGGAGGATTTGGTTACATTTCTAAAAATATCCAAAACAAAACTAGAAAGCAACTGCTTTGAGGGGTCATTCGTTTTTCACAAAAATAAATTGTTATTCAGTAAGTTTCGTTCATGTTAACCCCATTATGGCCCTCTTAGTATTTACTTTAAAAAATTCAAAAAGTGGCATGAAAAGACATACTTATACATAAAGTAGACTTCTAGAATGTTTCTCGAAACATTTGTGGTAGATAGTTTATGATTTAAAGGGGCAGTAGCACGTTTTTTGGGGGAATATAAGGTGAGATCTGGAAAATTAAAATTAACGGTTCCAATTGAAAGAAATTTATTTAAACTAAATGAAGCAGTAATAATTTAAATATATTACGTAAAGTTTAGCCATGCGATTCCCTTTTCTCACACAAAATGAATTAAAGGTGTTCACACAAAAATGGCCGCCAATGCATTTTATATGAATCCTCATACTTTGTCCTCTAACTAAGGGTAATGAGCTTGTGTAATGAGATTGTTGACACTGTCAATATAATACATTTAGCATTAACTTACAAATTTAAGTGAATATTTAACATATAAAATTATCAAAAACGTGCTACTTTAAAGTGCGTGTTCGACTCTGCCATATACCCCATATTCTTAACATCTCGTTTTATTTCTTAGTTTATTGTGAAGAATAGTAACTAGTTTACAAGTGGAATCGAAATCGACGTGGCTTATCATATGTCATGGGGATTTGATCCATCTGTTATCCTGTAAAAGATATACTTCTTTCATCTTGTAATCAAACTCGTTCACATATATTATTCATACAATTATCATGTTTCAATGCTTGAATTCAAGTTTGACGTCTAGGATTTTTTTCTGTTTTCTGTTCATTTCCTTTTAGTGATGTTTTGTTCTTAGGAAAATCAACAAATCTAGTGACCATTAATCAACCTGTTGAAATTACTTGTTTAAAGGCATATACATACCATTAATGTATCTACAAAATATCAAACGATTTAGATAAGATAACAATGAAGGCTTCTTTAACCACTTTGGGAAGAAATGGATGTATTCAACTCAACAAAAGACTCAGTGCTTGATATATTGTAATTTGTTTCTAGAGCAAATTACGTAAACACACGTGAGCATAAATCCTGTTACAGGAAATCTCCAGAATCTAGGGGTTCTAGATTCAAGATCCATTAATGTTAAATGCATGACATTTGAATATAAAGATAGGATGAGCAAGTACGATGCAGTCATTGCTCCAGTTTGAGAGTCTCACTTAAAAGTCAGTCTTAAGGTTTATCGATTTGTACATGACTGTATCTTTGTTCATTGTTCTGTTCTATATGGTACTTATTATGGCAAGTAAAATTACCATATGTAATCAAGAAAATGAGTTGCTCGTATTTTGAGATGTTATGACGATGCTAGTTATCAACTTTGTTTACATGCACTTTGTGTGATATATTTATTACAAAGAACAATGTTCAATAGTTCCATTAAAAACCCTTGGTCTCAATTCAAGTTCTCCCACTGGACTCATTACCTAATGGTGGTTTGTTTGCTTCGGGGACCCCGAGAGCTATGCCAGCTGGAGCTTACATGCTCTTGGTAGGGTTGCTCATGCTGAACAGGTCGACGGGTCGAAGTAAGACCAAATGCGAGTCCTTCTAAAACCTGTTTTCTATTTCTCACTATGCCTTTCTCTCAACCTTTAGAAGACAGACAAATGCGAGTCCTTCGATAATCTAATATTCTGTCTCTCACTATGCCTTTCTCTCGTCTTTTCCCTTATCCTTTCGATACATTTTCTCTCTGATCTATCTTTGTGTTAAATTGCTGACACAGTTGCACATTGCATTGGTTTCCCGCAAATTATAGGAGTCTTCTCTTGTCGTTGTACCAGACGCAATATGAAGTCATCATTGTTCTCATTTACAAGAAAATGAACTATTAGGACTGCAGTCGATTGATTTAGAGACGATAAAGTGTCAATTAATGTGTCTGCAATGCTTAAGAATACCAATTGTTCTTAGTCATAAACAGACTTTGAGATTCGACCAATTGTAATATATAACTTAGACCTCTGGAGCATTACAGCATAGGCAGACAAGAAATTAGCAAAACTTTTACTGAATGTGAAACAAATTTCTGAAGGAATGTATTTCTTTAAAAATTTACCTTTCACATGTATCAAATGACGACTTGTTTGAAGAACTGACAGTCAATAAAAGTTACGAGTCTGGCAAACACCATTATTAAAACAATTGTCTCTATAATGATGGATATAGCAGATCCAAAGCTTCAGGAAACAAGACAAACCAAGGATATACAAGAAGAGGTTGCTGCATTTCGAGATGAAGATCCGTTGAATACCTCATGAAGCCCAATGAGTCACAGGTGCACACCTCTCTTGGTGGAAATCTTAATCCTGATTTGGTCAACTTTTGCAAGCTGGAAAGGAAAAACGAAAGAAGTATGTTACAACATACTTGGAATATGAGACAACAGTGTCCATCAGGAAGATCATGTTTGTGTCTCCATTTAAGAAAAGGAAAAACGATGAGCACTTTCACTGAAAATGGTACGTTAATGCTATATGAAATATTTTGATGGTGCCAAAAATTTCAATACACATCATCCATAATCATGAACAAATTATTCAGAGTCACATAATCCATAGGCGGCCACGTGTGCGTGAACAACTTAATTCATTTTGTGAAAAAAGCTATCGGATGTCTGAACTTTACATTATATATTTGATTTATTGCTGGATAGTTTAGTTTAAATTCATTGTCTTTCAATTGGAACCATTTGTCTTCCTGACATCACCTTGAATTCCCCCTAAAACGTACTACTTCCCCCTTTAAACTATGATTTATAAAGCAATGTCATAATGGGAATAGTCCCTCATAGAAGAACATGAATAGTTGCTCCTTGTCACAATTGCAACAGTAATGTTGCTTCTTCACATCGCTGTGACTCCCAACCTTAACAGTTGACATGTACCCACACAGGGCATAGACTTTCACAGCCCACCCAAACCAAATGCCCTAGGATCTTTAAAAAAAACCCAAAAACCCTGAATCAAATTGTACCTCTGTTCATAGTATATGGAGAGGCCAGACTCGGGGGTTATTTAATGAGGACAGACAAGAGCATTATGTTGGACATTTTTGTTCATTATTTGTTTATGAGCCTGTGACCCAAACACCATATTTTAACTTCCTATTCTGCTTCTGATCATACTTGATTCCACAAACTAGGCATGATGCATCTTCATCATCCTGAGCTTTGACTTCCTTTTCCTTTCTCGTCTTTTTCAAGTTTGTCCTGATCTGGTCTTTCTGAGTTTGTGGATAAGGGTTGTTGCAAAGTAGTGGCAAAGACGATGGGTCTGGTGTGGCAGTTGGCAGTGTAGCAGTTGAGTGTGCCTCTTCTAAGGTGAATGGAATTGGACGCAGTGTTTGCTGTTGATCCCGGCCTTGAGGTCTTTCTCTGGTCTGTACAAAATTACTATCTTCTATGCCTTTCTTTGAGTGGGTTGGTCTTTTCGTTATGATACAGAGAGAATGCCTCTCTGCCGCACCTTTTCACAAGAGTGTGTGCTCTCGAACAAATAGTCTTCTACCTTTCAGATCTCCACTTTCTTCTTTCTGTTGATTCATTTATGTATTTATCTTCAATTGTTCCTTTAAAATGCCTCCATTTAGGCTTCCTTGTCGATAATGGATATTAATGGTTTATGATAAAATGTCAGTAACTTGCTTTTAACTTTTGGGTGAATAACCGGTTGTTAACTTAAGATGTGTTTCATTGGCAAAAAATATAATTTCACGCCACATGAATCTTAAACCATATATATGTTAGCGGTAATAAGGGGAACCAGGCAGTAACTTATTGCCTACAAATTCCAGGTAATGAGCTTACTGTATTTAGTGGCGTCTATAAGTCTGTCCGTACGTACATCCGGATACTTGTGTACGCGATATCTAACGAACCATTCAACCAAATGTCTTCAAATTGCTACACCAGTCACTTTGGGTGACCTTGACCATATTTTTAAGACGACCATGGCACTTGGGCGACTTTTGTCATCTTGTTAACGCGATATCTTATGAAACGTTGCACCTAATGTCTTCAAATTTAATCAAAGCCTACGTTGGGGTTTTAGGCACACACCAGGCACATTTGGCGACCTTGACATTATTTTCGAGGTCAGTAAGGCACTTTGACCGATTTCGAAACTCTTGTAAAGGCGGTATCTCATAAACTGTTTCACAAACAAATTTTTTTTGGAAACACCTTATATCTTAACTATTGCACCAAATGTTTTCAAATTTGGTCACAGCCTACATTTGGGGATTACGCAGACACCATTTACTTTGGGTGAGCTTGACTTTAATTTCAAGGTCACCACATCACTTTTGCCACTTTTGAAACTCTTTTTAATGTAAAATCTCATAAACTGCTGTACCTTATGTATTCAAATTGGCTCACAGCCTACATATGGGGATTACGCAGATACCAGTCACTTTGGGTGACTTTGACCTTATTTTTAAGGTCATTTCGCCACTTTGGCTTCTTTTGCAACTCTACATTCACGTCTGTGGTAATTTATGACGTTGTAGTGGAAGTGAGTTCTTCTGTCAATTTCCTTATAAAAAAGTTCTGCCCGATGAAGCCCAATGATCTGCCATCTCAATGCGTTTGAAATTCTCCTTCGTGCCATTGCATTGTCAATGAGAATTGAAACAACTGGTAATGAAGTCGTAACCCATCCATAAATACCAAATACTTGTGATTGTTTTAAACTTTGGTTTGTGCACCACATGGGTGGCGGGATTCACGTGCATGTGATTGCGTTTGTCAGACATGTTTATTCAGAATGTAAAACCTTATTTTATCAACAATAGACCACTCCTTTATTTGCCATAATTAGGGTTAAATTTTGGTTTCAGCATATACTGAAACTAACTTTAAGTTGGAGGGTACTTAACTTTTCTTTGTGTGTATATGATAGGGTATAATGAATATGATGCTCTTTATGTTAGCAAGTGAACATTTTAGGTTGAAACTATTTTATTGATAGAAGCGAAACCAACGCATGTGTATTATGTCTCCCCCCGAAGGATCGGGAGACATATTGGTTTTGGCTGAGTTCCCGTCGGCGTTGGCGTTGGCGTCGGCGTCGGCGTCGGCGTCGGCGTCTGCGTCGGCGTTCCCATTTTGTTTCCGGAGCATATCTCTTAAACTATGTGACCGATCATCTCCAAACTTGGTATACTGTCTCTCCATATCATGTAGATGTGCCTTTTGAACGTTATAGATTTTTTTAAATTTCATTTTTTTTTATTTCCATGGCAACAATTTGGACTTACATGTAGTCTTTTTCAAGGGTAGTGTTCGTTTCCGGAGCAGATCTCTAAAATTATGTGACTGATCATCACCAAACTTGGTATACTGTCTCTCCATATCATGTAGATGTGCCTTTTGGAGGTTATAGATTAATTTAATTTTTTTTATTTCCATGACAACAATTTGGACTTTGTCTTTTTCAAGGGTTTCAGCATCAAATCATTTAGAATTTTGAATATTTTATTAGCTGCAATTGTGGAGTTGATAGGTTATTTGTTCAAGTTGAATTATACAGAGAACATTAATGGTGCTTTATGAAAGTATTGTTTAGAGGTTTGGAGCATTTGAGGAAGGGGGAGACATCTGTTTTTACGGGTAAAAACACTTTCTAGTTGGATTTTAGGGAAAGACCCCTACAAGATGCTACAGTAATCAAATCTGTTTATTAATATCCACACTGGTAAAGGTGTCTCTACACAATATTTCAACTCAATATAACCTGATAACCCTTTAGTTAAAAAGCTTACAGATGGATTGACCAGCCTTGAACAGCTGTTGAAAGTCTGAGGAGTCAACGTTTAACAATGATTAATAAAAAAATGCAATCAAATCGTGCATGTTGTGTATGCATACACATAACTGATAAATATATCAACGATTTCTTAGTCTGGTTACAACTGATAATCCGTAGTAGATCTGTTCAAATTCTTGAATATTAATTGTAAGTTGAAATACAGGCTAATATTAGATGATCACCAATTAGTAGAGTAAAGATGAAAAACGTTTGGTAAAATATTTTCATTGAGAAATAGGACGTAAACTAGTACAGAGGATGTAAACTGGTAAATGATATGAAAACAGTACCCAGCTGGTACTATCATCAAAATATATCTCATCTTGTGAAACTACAAAATAAATAAATAAATACATAAACAAAACGATTTTTTTTTTCAAAAAACAAATAACTGATAACCAACAAATTAATAATTCATCTCTCTGGTCATTACTCATTACTGAAGTTTGTTCAATCTGCTAACAAATAAACACTTGATAAGAAATTTTGACTAAATTTGGTCTGGCTTCTATCCCTTGACCTGTCCAGCTTGGGAGACCCTACCAGGAGCAAGTACACTTCAGCTGGCATAGCTCTCAGGGTCGCATTGTCACACGAACCGCATCACGACCGGACAACGAGTGGCGGCGCATGTATCTGTAATCAGTCACTTGAGACACAACGTTTGTATAACCAATTATCCTCCTTTCGGTGTGCAGTAAAATGCGATTTGTATAAGTGCAAATAGGGAATGCCAGTTATGCATGATTTAAGCATTTCTTTTAATCAACTCAGTTTAAACATTACATTACCGATGTTATCTACATACATTATTGTTATCAAAATCATTTTGGACGTAAGAATTTTACATATTCTACTCATGGTTCATCTCCTCTTCATGACGCTAATATAAAGTGATCATGTGTCCCGTTTCCTATTTTCCAAATGGTAATTGTCCTGAATTGAAACGCTGCTGACGACATAACTTTAAAAATATTCATTCAGTCAACTTTTCGACTTTCATTCGCCAAAAGGGATTAGATGTAGTTAAATTTCCTATTTATTGTAACAAATGTATTTCAATGTTCGTGAATTATTCACTTGTGTCTGATATTTGCATTTATCTCGCATTTACAGTTGTGTAAATTGCAAATTTTGTTCATGAACTTTTACTGTACTAAGGACTGTTCCCTTGGGCCATGACAATTCACTGAATATTTGATATGATGTAAATGCTCTCCTCTCTGACTAAGGGTATTTGGTACGACAATTAATTCTGTCGAAACTTTTAATGAGTGCCGTTTTTGCAGGAGGCGCGATTGAACTTTCATGACACGGTGTATATGTCATTATGGAAGCTGAAACATGACTTAAATTTAACAGATGATATGTTGCCCCTGTCTCCCTCAGAGATAGAAAAAGAACCAGTTTTCAGGGACCGCCGTTTTTTCTTGGTTATACATAGAGCCAAATAAAGGGGAATGACTTGATAAACATCAGGGTAATGTTGGAGTTTCCCGGAGAAATATGTGCTACTGTAGGAGGATGATAGGATGAAGTTAACCCAAATATAACCTGCTCCACATGAACCATTGGGAGAAAGTTGATTACACACAGTGCCTGTTGCTAGTTTTATCCTATAAAGGACTACTATACGTTCTTTCGTGACATCGAAATATGTTAAACATGAAAAAGTCACAGTCACTAATTGCAGCCATTAACAGCATCAAAATTCAAGAGAACCGAGTGAAAAGCTGATCTGACAGACAATAAATGCTTCACTGGAGATTTTATACACTACACATTGTATAATCCTATTTTTTTTATCAATAAGTCCTAAATTAATGATTGTATAAGAATGTTTTTCTGAAAATATATTTGCAATAAATACTCATACTTATGTTCGATAACGACCATAAACAATTTTGTTCTTAACAATTGTTTGACATTTCCTAATTACACTTATGACCATTTGAACTTTGTTGAGCTTGGTAGTCATCATTATCACAAGTCACCTAGAAAATATCAGTATACTAAAGTCTAATAGGTATTAATGTCAATATCATTAGTTTAGAAATAACCTTATTATAAAAATGTTTCTTTCAAATGCACCTAATAAGACAAGACTTTCCTTTTAGATTGACTAAACTTTGGACATCGTGAATTTGTTTGGTTACGTGGGGCTGCAGTGGTAATGTTTATTAATTCTATATAAAGGTGCAGTATATTGAATTAACCATTTTGGTAAAAGGATATTATGGTAGTATGTCGTTTTGTTTGAAGTTTGGAATGATGATGCATTTGATAAGACTATAATGCTAATGAAGTGACAGTTTTGGATCATAAAACAAGTGAAGAAGCGAGCAAAGCTCACATCCCCCCGTACATAATTTCAAATAGTAAAACTGATTAATATTGGTTAAAGTATGCTAGTTGAGTATACAGTAAGTCATTGTGTAAGTCTTCTTTCAACTGAAACCCAAATACCGAATTCATTAATAGGTTTTACAATTAAAAGGGTACATCTAGAGATAATGGTTGATCTTTGTTTCAATTTTGAGGTAGTTATCATGAATATTCTACGAGATGCACTGAGGACAAAATTATTTTTGTTGAGTCACTTTGTAAGTTTTGTTTTCAAAGAAACCACAGAGAAGAAAATCCATATATATTGTTTACTCTCACAAGGCATATCCAGCAATCATGCTTGACATATGTAGCAAATTTGGTGAAGCTGAGATGTATATTTCATGAAATATGTTCAGGATAAAGTAATTTATCATAGAATCACTGTTTTAGTCATGTTTCCAAAAATTAAAAAAATATGATGGTCTAATCCTCAAATGGCACATCTAGGGATCATGGTTGATAAGTGTATGAAGTTTGGTGAAGCTAGCATGAATAGTTTGGGAGGTATGCTCTGGACAAAAGACTTGGTCGAAGAGTCACTGTTTTAGTCATGTTTCCATGGAAACCACAACAAATAAAAATAATTTGTTGGTCTAACCCTTAAAAGGCACAACTAGGGATCATGATTGATAGGTGTATGAAGTTTGGTGAAGCTAGCATGAATAGTTTTGGAGATATGCTCCGGACAAAGAACTTGGTCATAGAGTCACTGTTTTAGTCATATTTCCATGGAAACCGCCAAAAATTAAAAGAATGTGATGGTCTAACGGACGGACAGACGGACGGACGGACGAAAAGAATGAACGCTATGTACCCCCGCTTACGCTGTAAGGCGGGGGTATAATAACTGTTTGTGATTTCGGTGAGATCATAGCTCTTGGTTCACGAGTGATACTTGGAAGTTCATTAAGCGCTGGACCTGCTGCAGTGTTGAATCCCTACCTTGTAGGGAAAGTACATTTTACCGTGCCTAATAGTAAAGCTAAACTGATGGATGATTGATGTGACTGACGTAAAATCTGCGTCCTGCCAAACTGAGCCTGCCGCAACATGTTTCCGACTGACGGTATTGGTAAGGAAACGAAAATAAGGCGCGGATAATCCTTTATACGAAAAAGAAAATGTAATGAACACCTCAGCTAGTGTCGCATGAGACTTTGTGGTAGATGGATAGAGAAACATATTTGACTTTGACTTTTATTATCAATTTAAATGATGGATTATACTCTTGCCTGAAGAGGGATTGTTGTAAAAATGGATATACAAGAGTGAAATGTCCAATGAAACTAGAAAACTAGTGCTGGTAGTCAATAAGGAAACAAACTAGATTATTACGATACTTTGAGATTACAGAGAATGTTTCCATGTAATGAAACTAGGTTGTAAACCAGGGTAAAATTGTTCTAGTATAACGATAATGGACACCTCAGAATAGGACAAGGGCTTCTTACGTTGAGTCTTCTGATCACAGGCTTCAACATTATGATCTTAAATAAAGCCCCTTTCAATTTACCTGCTTGTTGTTGGTAAAGCATCAAAGCTGTAAGGTCAGATGAAATGGATGTTTAAGACCCTAAAACGAGCACACCTAAAAGGATTCCATATTCCTTTTAGTGAACTATAAAGGGAAGACACTTGAGTCCAATGACACCTGTAAATTCAAGTCTCGGAACTTTCACAGAGCATGGTGGTCGTGTTTAACATCTTCAACGTCCGACGAAATCATTATTTGCCATAAGTTTTTTGTAGTTTTTGATAACTCACCCGTTAAATATATCGTTGTTGAATGAATCTACAAAGTTTTTACACAATATTTAATAAAATAGCATGCTGACTGAACAACGTAACGTCAGAATGATGTCAAATCATTAAATCACATGACACCACAATGTCAGCAGGCCGGCCGCGATGGTCTTGTCAGCAAATTTCTTGATATTTGTGACCATGAGATCAAGCCAGTAACATTTTGATGAGATAAGCATGTATATTATAGGAGATAAGCATGTATGGCATAGGAGGCAAGTATGCATTGTGTAGGAAATATGCATGCATTGTTTAGGAGATAAGCATGTTCATTTTCGAAGATAAGCATCTACAGTTACAGAGATACGCATATAAAGTATAGGAGATAAGCATGTATAGTAAAGGAAATAAGCATGTATAGTATAGGAGATGAGCACGATAGTATAGGAGATAACATGTATAGTATAGCATAGCACCCAAACCTTACTGCGTGTAGAACAGTTCTCTACTACTGTTTTTACTTAGTTGATGTAAAAGCAACTGTTGAACTCTCGTTTTTAAGAGTCAAGAAATGTACAAATTATGCAATAATTTATTCTGAATAAGGTCGTTATCCATTAAGTCATAAGAGACAGTTTTGTATTGTTAAATATTGGTGTAAACTACTTAATACAGGAAATTGTACTCTGCGTGGTTGTTATAAGTATTTATTTGATGAAGCTAATGTACACAATTGGGTTTATAATGTTCAACAGATACTATTTTCTTTAGGTGTCAATAACATCTGGCATAAGCAGGAACTACCAACTTGTTTCGTTCCTGTAATTTAACAAAGACTCATAGACAATGCTGTTCAGTGTAATCATAGCCAATTATAAAGCTCTTCGAAATGAGTTATCTATAAAAATGTTATTACTACTCATGTTCTACAATATTATCTACAAAAACCTATCCCAGCACTGTATAAAAGGTATACATCTATACTTTAAGGGTATAGTCTACCCAATAGTACAAGTTTCAAGAATTTTGTCATTTTTGGTGTGTAGGTACTTTTTGATGTGCTGAATTCGAAAATTAAATAAAATTTGGGGGTCAACGAACGATTTAAAGAGTTAAATGCAAATGAAAATTTGGTCCTACACTTGAAAAATCGGAAAAATAAATATAAATACTTAATTTTTCTTTAGGTAATAACTTTTTAATTTATGATTGTTTTTGAAGGATTTTTGCAATTTTAGAACCAACTTATGGTAAACTTGATATTATATCATAAAAATATTAAATAAAAGTCAATTTAAGAATATCATGAGGAATTTAATTTCAATATTCTGATTTATAATTCATCTTTTTTTCACCTTATGCTTAAAATATATTATTTATGTTTTTATCGATTTTATGAAAGCTTCCTACATGAAAGGTTGCAATAGAACACTTTTATATATAATAAAATATTTGGGGCTCACCGAATTAATTATTCCTCTATCATGTTTTGAAAATTGATAATGGCGTCCAAATTGACCCGACTACGGCTAGACTGTGGGTGCATCGCGGTTCAGCGAAATCCCAGCTCAAATGTTTAGTAGCGCAACTGTTCAACGTCTTTATTCTCTAGCACATAAAAACAACTAAAACATCATAATCAATGCTAAAATACTTAGACTGACGAACATACCAAAATAACAGGTTCAAATGTGTTTGCCATTTCTGCCGACCCGCACCCTCCGGCAGTGGGAATTTGATCACATATTAGGGGTCACATCACTTTTGGCTAGATCACGATCTTATCAGGCCGATTAATTTGGGAAGAGATGAACAATAAGCCTAAACCTAGTTATTTGAAATAAATGATTTCAAATTTCAAGGACTATAAAACATGATGCAGTTAGAGAGTTGGACCGAATAAAACTGCCTTCGAGTAACTTGATACGATCGCTTCGGGGTTCTGTCGAGTATTTTGGTTGCTTCGTTGGTGAGCCATTGAAGAGGAGGAAAATCCCCAATAGTATTTTCAAAACAAATGGTGATTTGTTTTTTAAAAGAATCAACCTATTTTTTATAGTGACTTAGAAGGTTTGTTTTACTGTATTGTGGATATTTGACATGTATACCACATGGGTTTGTTTATGGAAACAGCTGATCAAGCCAGTAATGAATTCAGGTGTTCACCCATGGGTGATGAAAAAACTTTCATGTAATTTCAGGACTCTATGAAATTATTATAAGTGCATGTTATGTAACAAAAGTAAAAGTTAATGACACTAACCAAAATGTTTCAGGAATTTGTAAAATTGTGTAAGTAAAATAACTCGATGCAGGCAGAAAATGATTGCACAAATAAAGAAAATGAGTCTTCAATTTGAAATTGACAAACTAAATTACCTCCAAGCACTAAGAAATTATGCTGATAATAGATTTATCACCATAAGGGATACCAACATTCTGTAAATGTTATTATGATTTAAAGGTACAGTTCTATTGAGGTACTTTTTGTGGGAACAAAATTCATGGTGATAAGATATGCATTCTATTCTTTGTCAATTTATGTAATTTAGAACAACTAAAATATTACCCTCAATAACATATTTGAAAATCATGTATTAATCATACATAAGTATAAACAGAGAAGTACTTTTGAATTTAGTTTAGAAAATAACCGATAGGACTGTCCCTTTAAATATGTTGTCTTTATGTACATTAACACACCTAATTCTGGAAATTGTGGAGCATAGACTATTGGCAAGAACTTCATGTAAGACGACACGAAATTTTCAAGGATCGTGTACATATGTTTATTAAAATAAAACTTACAAAGGTTAAATATGTATGTACTGTGTATGAATATGCTCTTTAATAGAATAAACATCATAAACAGTTTAAATTTATCGTTACATTCACACAAATATTCCAACATGTTAATTGACTATATGAAAATTGAATTCTCTATACATGTATACAGTTATTTGTTGGTGTAGACTGGGCAAGTGGCCGACAGCCGACAACCGACGATACAGTTCTATATATAGCAATATATTTGTTGGTGTAGCCCGGGCAAGTGGCCGACAGCCGACAACCGACGATACAGTTCTATATATAGCAATATATTTGTTGTGTATAGTCTGAGCAAGTGGCCGACAGCCGACAGCCGACGATCCGATACAGCTCTATGTATGGCAATACATCTGTTGTGTATAGTCTAGGCGTAAAACCGACAGCCGACAATAAAGTTCCAAATATAACAAAACATTTATTCTATATAGTCTGTGCAATTTTAGATATTAATTAATTTGATTAACTGTGTTTTATATTTGACAATGTTCCAGTTTTGACGTTTGGAGTTATCTGCCCTTGACCGTCACGTTGCAGTTAGCTTGCGTTCTAGTGTTGTAGAGCACTGGGAGAAAGCATTTGATTTGAAAGAAAGTAGAGAATGATAAAAATTATTGATATATAAAATTTGAATTAAATGTGTCTTTATGCCATGAAGAAAATCACATCTATAGGCCTACGTACGGCTGTGCGGAGGCCTATTATGTTTGAGTGAATTGAACAATATTTCAGTTATTATACACGTGGCAATTAGCCATCAAAAAGAGAGTAGATAGTTCAGGTATTAAAAGGATGAAGGAAAATACGGAAATATCGATATTTATTTAAGTTTTAAGGTGTACCAGCGGAGTAAATTGTATGAATAATTTGTAAGCAGATTATAATTAGGTAAGATTTTGAGGTTGCAGAACCATGACAATATTTATAAATCCAAAAACTAAATATACGTTTGTTCAGTATTTGTTTTAATTATACAAAATGACGACTTCTAATTAGGCTTATAAATCATATTGTGGACCTAATGATTTATTTTGCGAATATCATGAGAGTCAGTTGTCTCACGGTCTATGCGTCATTTATTGTTCGAAATATATGTATTACTAAAAACTAATCTTTGACAGGATCTGCCTTTCCCTACCAGTTGGTTATTGTTTATAATAGTAATAATGGGTATTTATTAGGCACACATTTCCATACACTAGTGCATGCTCAAGGCGCTACCAACATTATAACCCTGGTCTAACCCAAGGTCACCACCTACACAACTCTTTTCCAGATACCAATTTCCTGCTAGACCCATATAATTCATAAAGTATAAACTAAGATCCTTGAAAAAAAGTTTGTTGAGGATTTCACAAGGAGTCAATCTCCAAATTCATACGCGTTTGCCGTTACTTTACTCCCGATATGCCTACGCACGGCTAATTATCCCTAGCAAAATGTCATATAAAATTAAACTTAAGTCTAGTTGGTGTTTTCCTTTTTATCTAGCCGTCTTTTCAAGTTATATCTTGATTTGAAGTGACCGGCCATGTCCTACGGTAACAAAATACACATCGGCGCAAACTGAAATTCCTATGACGTCGCCGTAGGCTCTGTGACGTCATAGCCGCGCGTGACTATGACGTCATCAGAATCGAACGAAAACCCGTCACATTCTACACGGCCGAAAGTTTTAAGCGACGACAAAGTCATTTGTTGATCGATAATTTCTATACTTTCGGACAATTTGACTGATAAATTGATAAGGTGAAAATTTGCAGATAGAAACAACATGGAATAAATTCAACATGATTTTATTTAGAATCAGGGAAAACAACTTTTCAGTCGAATACAAGTTTAAAAAATGAATGAAATAGTCCCGGCACAACGTTTAATTTGATTGGTTCACAACAACCAATCATAAGACAGGAAAAGGTGTAACTCCCTAGGGACTTAGAGTAGAGCCGTGCTTTTCCGTACACCCGAGGAAAGGAACACTTGTGTCGTTATTGCAAATTATATAAGCCTTACTATTTATAGATTTAACAAAGCTGAATCTTCTAAAAATTATATTCTGCTTTTAGTTTTAACCTGCGACTTTATGTATTTATTGTATCAACGAATATATTAGATATATCAAACACTGTTCCGCACACTTGGCTGGTAATTCCGTACACGACAACTGCCTATTCCGTACACCTGCCGAAATATGTGATAATTTTATTAAATAAACATAGATTGTTAAAGATAACTGATCTAAACAAATCTTGAAGATGTATTTAACAATGTTTTGGTTTTTAAATATCTGACGAAACAGCAACGTTGTCTCAAACACATTTGTAAGATACTGTATAGTATACCAACAGTGATGATTTATGACGTTTTCGTGATAACTGTAAACATAGAAAGTCGGTGGCAATCTTTTAAAGCCATCCTTACTTAAAGTTTGACTTTATTTGCGCTGCTAACAGAATCCCCATATATCACAAGCAACTAAAGAACATTTTCGCATCTTTGACAATCTCAACGCTTTGTACGGGAACAATTAAATCTGGACTAGGCTCTCAGACTAATAGATTGTTATTGACCTTTATTTTTTGCAGTTTTTATTAATATATCTTCAATTTAAATCATCATATATGGCAATATACACGTACAAGATCTATATCAGATGCCATAAATTATCTCTTTCGGTTTTGATACGAAAAGGCTCAAAAGGGAAACGTCATACATTTCGCATTTTTCTTTTACTATCCTGTCTTAATTTATTTTGTTGTTGAAAATCAAACAAAACTAATTCAAGGGGCAAATTTGGAAATAACATCTAAAAATGGAAGTTTTAAAAGTTTTATGGGTGAAAATCATTTTCTGCTCGGGTCAGTGAGAGGGTTAAACCGAACATCGGTGTACGGAATAACAAGGACCCTGAAATTAACGCAGTAAATTAGCTGCTTGCTATTCCGTGCACTTTTGTTAGGTCTTATTTCGTTTTTTAAAAATAAATTTGTTTTGATTCAGATATGACTTTAGAATGTTTATCAAGTTCCAAACATGCTACCCCAATGATTTTATTCTATATACAATTTCCTATTGATTAAGGAATGGGCCGAATAGCGTAAAGCTTTGAATGACCTTGACTTACAATAACTATGAAGGTCAGGGTAAAAAAATGGGCGTGTCCAACCTTATTCAACCAATCAACATTTTTATTAAATGTCTGACAGAAAATGAAAACCTTAATAAGTAGGCATGTTTTCAAAACTGTTGTGGCTTGGACGGGAATTATAGATATGATACAATTAACCAATGGAAACTTCTTTGCATCTCTGATGAAATGACGCTCTTAAGTTTCTTAATTTCATTTATATCAGCAACTTTGATTAACTTTCAAGTTTAAAGATTTGCTCTTGATTTTAGTTTTATTTTGTGATATGCAAAAGTGCATTTATATTCAAAGTATTGGTAAAACTAGGAGAAGCGAAGCAGTTGAGATCGACAGTACACTGTTATTGAACTGTCAAGGGTTATGAGAGGAGATGTTTTCATGAGACGAATTTTTGTCAGGCTTTTAGTTTATCCTGAGTTTTGCAAGTGTATCCCACAACAATTCTTAATTACAACATAGAAATATTAAAATGATTTAATTCAACATTACACGTTTTCGTCATTCCTTATGTGTAGCCTGATCCAACGGTTTAGAAAAATTCATCATGAAATACTTCTGAATGTCTTAGTGTTATATTTTAGTATATATTGACTATCTAAAGTAAGTTAAGGATCAAAACCGAGCAAAATGTTTTGTTTGGGCAAATGTATGTGGGCATATGCATACTTTCTCAAACAAAACCGAGGGGAGGTTTTGATGTAACATATAAAACGAAGGAAGGGACGACTTCGGTCAAAAGTCTTGAAATATAAAAGCACTGAAAGTATCGCACAAACACAGCTAGTTATTGTGAGCTGCCTGCACGTTGCTCGCAATACACACAATCACGAACCTTCGACATGACAGAACAAATTACCATCAATTTACCTGCATCCTCGGTGACTCAAGCGATAAAGCGCTGCGTCTCAACATAGAGGTCCGTGGTTCGAATCCCACCCAAATCATACATTGATAATTTGTGCAAAAGTCACAATTTTACAGGTCCATTTGTATATTTTGAGAAATTCTATTTACAAGGTCAATAGGGGAGAATTGTATAAGTTGTCCCCTGGATATTCACAAGGGACTGAGGCATTCTTTTGAAAATTCCAAGGATTTCCATAAAATATGCCGGGGATTTCCATAGAATGTCCCTGTGATATTGGGTATGGCCCTAAAAGGTTTACCCGAGAAAAGAATAACCTTCAACAACAACACAAATGGGTACGGGATAGCTCAGTCGGCAAGAGCGCCGGTCTCACGTCGCTGAGGTCGGGGGTTGAATTCCATCCAGGCCAAGGTGTAAAAACTTAGAGTTCTCCTGTGTTAGTGTCACCCTGGAGCCCTAGTGTGTTGTGCAACAAAAACTGCGCAGTTAAAAGATCCAACGAATTCATGTCAGTGGCTGAATTGTGGATACACGAACATGTGCATACATACGACGAGCTGTCTGCTATCAGCGTACAGCAGTGTTGGAAAAACTGCTGTGACTATTTGTCTCAGTTCACCCAGCTGTAAATGGGTACCCTTTGAGGCATAGAATGGTCCCTAACCTGAGCGCCACATATAGATGCCGGTTAAATACTCCCCAGGAAGTTGAATTGGAACAATGATCGGACTGTGAAAGAATGCCATTGACCAGGGGAACAACAAGCGCCTTCAGAATATATAATATTTATAATAGACCCTCACCACTGTAGTGGAGTTGAATAAGTTGTCGCGCCAATTTCAAACGACATTTTTATAATGTTTCAAACGGAAATATAACAGTATCGATTCAATATATCAATTTCGAAATAAATACATCTGGTATTGTCGTGAACACCCACTTGTAATACGATGATATTTATATTTGCGGAATTTGTTCAAATTTTCACTTTTCTGTGCAGCCGTAACATGTGTACAAACCTGTAACCTGTTGGTTTCAAGCCAAGTGAGCGAATCATCAGACCACGGAGCGAGTTGCTAGTAGGATGATGTTATCCATGACCTAATGAATAATGTTATGTTATCCTGAGTAGAAATATTACTCTGCATTATACTTATCATATCGATCATTAAAAAAACATCATTTGTTCCAAATGTATATTGTGTTATTAAAGTTGTGATTTCTGTTATCTGTGGTCACACCAACAATGGCCATGGATTCTAGACTATTGTGGTCTGGCTTGGAAATGTCAGCGAGATACACGTGCAGCACGAGCGGCTAAGGCCAATGTTGGGAACCCCGAAATATTCCTTGTTTCTCAAATTTGATTCAATAGAAATTACACACCTCAGTTGGTTTTATCATATTTTTTAATATTTCACTTTCAAATATTTATTTTTTCACAGCTTACATTAAAACTGACAAGTGCGGGAGATACATCATCATTCAAGTTAGAGATCTGCCTTAGTCACACGTTAGTTTTTTCTACGTTCTACCCTGTCTTATAGGGGCAGTGGCACGTTTTTCGATAATTTTATATCTTAAATATTTCACTTATAATTGTAAGTTATTGCTGAATGGTTTATATTGACCGTGTCAACAAACTCATTACACAAGTCAATCACCCATAGTCAGTGGACAAAGTATGAGGATTCAGATAAAATCCATTTGGAGGCCATTTTTTGTGAACATCTTGAATTCAGTTTGTGTAAGAAAAAGGAATCGCATTTCTAAACGTTACGTTAAATATTTGAATTATTATTGCTTCATTTAGTTTGAATACATTGCCTTTCGATTGGAACCATTTAATGCTGAGGACTATATGGATGACAACTTCTTTGTTCAATCAATGCGACGTTTGGACACTGATTCTTGTGTCGTTCTCAAGCAGAGGAAGAGTATGGAAGTAGGGGCATATATATAAGTAAATTGTCATCCATATAGTCCTCAGCATTATTGTCATTCCAACTTCTAAAATGCCTCTCAAAGATGGACCATTAATATTCATTTTCCCGACTTCATCTTATATTGCCCCTAAAAACGTGCTACTGTCGCTTTAACATAATCACACAAAAAAGCCTCCAACGGGATAGAAACGATAAATTTTGTTTATACTTTATCAAATAACGTTTATCAACAGTTCTCAGTTCGTCCAGCTCGTGTTTATCCCGTCACTTGACGGTTTGGAGTACGTTTAGATCGGTTAGAATTATCTGTTTACCTCGTTTTCAGTCAGTTTAATCAAGTCCATAGACTTATCCGTTTTCAACTTGACAATCCAGTTCTTACTCGTTTTGAAACTAGATAAAAAATACTTAAAAACTTGACGTCACGGCAGTTTTTACCATATTAAGTACAATTTTGTCGACCTACCATTTTATAATTATCAACAGCACTTCCTGTCTATAAACTTCGAAAACAGTTGTCACAAAGTCCATTCCGTTCTCCTACAGTTCGAGCCCATTCTTCTTTAAACATTCCATTGAACCCCATTGAACACAGACATTTTAATACACACAAAACCAAACATCAATATTGTCTATGAACTACTGCAGATATATGTTATTATAACTGTAAGGTTACCAAATGCGTCACATTTCTTTTAGATATAGAAATACTCAAGCTGTGGCCCACATACTTCTGTTGTAGTTCAGTTTATTGAAGAAAAACGTTGATGTGTAGATTGAACGAAATTATACTTATGTTGACGGTTAATTTGAATTTGGATGTATATAGTGTTGAGCTAGCGTATGAAGAAGTTACCTACCTCTACCTCAGTTTCAAATTAGACGAACCCTCACGAACGTGAATCAAACTTGAACACCTCGGCTTCAGTCGGTAACTATTCCATATCATTTTATGAAGACATTGAATATCCTTTGAAATTGTGTCAAAGAAAGCATCGGAGGTGTTATAGCTCCTAATTGAGGAGAGATGACACTGCCAAATACATTTTTTAAAATTCGTTTATATTTTTTTTAAAAGAGGTTATGATAACCAGCATTCAAATTTGTAATCTAAACTTTTTAGGGTCTACGAACGAGTTATCTGTTAAAAACTGCCGTCAACAAATCGGCAAATTACAAATAACCAAATGGTGTTTTACACCGTAACGCCATTTATTAATATACGGTCACAGCAGTTTTCATTTCAAATACCGGTACATCTTTGACGGCCTACCGTATATATAAACAACAACACTGGTAAACTAAGACAGCAGATTACACAAGTAGGGTACTTATATGCTGTTTAAATAGTAAACAATACATATGAACTCGTTAATAAACCTTATTTTCTCGATTAGACGCCGGGTCTCGAATAGAGGCCGGGGGTATGGCTGTTTGGAGTAAATACACGCCGGGTTTCGAATAGACCGGACCTCGAATAAACGCCGGGTGATAAGTTGATGGATAGCTGCTCCCGTAGTTGAATGCAAATAAAGTCTTTTGCCTGTGCGTGTGACATGACGAAATTTTACTCTTATACGCCTGCCTCAAATACTAGCCCGGTCTCAAATACACGCCGGGTGTGAAAGGGGGTCTGAAAAAAAGACGCTTTGGGCGTCTATTCGAGGAAATACGGCAGATGATGTGTGGCCTTACGACATGTCGTAAAATGACCGTTTAAAGGCGTAACGTTAAGTTGAGCAGTTTGCGTATAAGCCTTTACCGCAGTTATTGTAATGATATTATAGTGTATACTTTCGTATTTTCTACACCAAAATGTTGTCGCAAAATCTTACCGTAGCTTAGAAGAAATACTGGAACCTATCTCTCCTAAATGCATTGCAAAATACTAACATACCTAAAGTTGCTTTATGTACAACATTGTTGCAACGCCATTAAATAACATGGGCAGAAATGTAACTTTGAGGAAAATATTACAATGTTGTCAATAACTGATCCGATATCAAAAGAATTCACGCAAGAAAGCTGACCCAGATAATAAAGTAAAAATGACGACATTAATGCATAAAAAATATGTGATGACTAGCATTCTAAATTTCGACAAAATAGATCGGACATATTTTATGAATATTTACAATGATGATAAAGAGTCTATTTTCATACGCTCGTAAAACGTTGACATATTCTAAAATTGCATTAGGGAAAATAAATCGAACAAACATAAACTGAAAAATGATTAAGTGTTCTGGGAATATAGACTCATCTATTTCTTGTGATTCAAAGGAAATGAATTTGAGGTTGTCGGCCACTCTTAATGACTATTTACAGAAGTACAAGTATGTTACAATGAATGAAAATGCATTGTCGGCTGTCGGTCACTGTTACTGACTATACACTACACAAGTATGTTGCTATAAATAGATATGCATCGTCGGCTGTCGGCTGTCGGCCACTCTTCCAGAGTATACACGAATATCTTATTATAAATAGAAATAAGTTGTCGGCTGTCGGCTGTCGGTCACTCTATCTGACTATACACTAAACATTCTATGCTTATTAATATAAACATAACATATACATATACACTGACAGTATTATGAACACATTGACCCTGCCATTATTTCATTATTTACATGTTTAAAGAACGTACCTTTACATATTTGTTATAAAAATACATACATATCCTTTGTAGGTTTTGTGTTATAAATATATGTACACGGACTTTGAAAATTTCGTGTCGTCTTACATGAAGTTCTTGCCAGACTATTGACCTTATTTGACAAATATTATTTGCAGTTTTCTACTTTTTCACCAATTCATCTCAATACATGAGCATTGAAGAAAACATTTTCTGCCTCAGTGATAACAATATACAAAACGAATGCAGGTATTGGCATTTTGAAATGTTGATAAAAGTCATGTATAATTCAGGACCAAACAATTGCATAGTTTTTATTTGTTTATTGTCTCAACATAACAATAAACAAACTATTCAATATTTAATTCATGTCTTTGAAGGCTTAAAAAATATCACAGTAGATTTCCCCAAGATTACTGTCAAGTTTTATTTGATGCATTAATGAATAATAAATTAAAATTGTTCCACTTACTTCAGTACTTATCTGAGTGAAGCTGCTCAAATCAATTTCATTATAAATTTAATTTTTTTAAATTTATAAAGATCAATTTATTTTCTGGAAACCAAATATTAATCCATGACAATATTAATTGTATGATTAGAAATGTATTTCTGGCTGTTTTTGGTAATCATTCGATCTTTGAAGTGAGTGGGCCAGATTGACCATTCCTTCTGGTGACAGAATATCCATTTCATGTTGTTTATAAATTCCAGTCAAGGGATTAGATTGGGAAACTGAAATTCATTTTTACTCTTCCCTAAAGTCTGAAATGTAAAAAAACAATATTAAGAAAGTATTTCCCTCAAAGAATGATATTTTTTACATTGTATGTAAATAACAAGAAAGTAGCCAGTCACAAAGTGTTAATTAATTTGTATAACAAAACTGAATTAAAATATCATGGATTTCTGACAAAACATGCTAGGTACCAGGCTGTTAGACTGCCTTTAATTCATACACTGGCACTAAGTGTTATATATTATTAAATATTGTGTTAATCATGTCATCATTTCTTTCATGCCTAGTCTGAAAATCAAGAAATATTTAGTAAATAAATTGATATATTTTTTTTATCTTACATCATATATTATTTATAAAAATCATCAAACATGATAAAACCAATTATTTATTAAAGGTAACTTACATTTATTATTTAAATTATTTTGTGTGTGTGTAAAATTCTTTCTATTAAGGCCTTTGAAATTGTTGAAAAATAAGACATTTTTACCTATAGCTTAAATCAAAGACGTGAATGTTATTTCATGTTATCATAATTATTTGACAAATTAATTTGTTTAGGTATATATTGGAGTTGCTGGATTTTAAAAGATTGATTATTTTTAATTAAAACATTGGAAAAGATTCATCTTACCTCATTTATTTGTTACCGTAAAACTGCGGGGCGTGTGATAAGATTATGGTCCGCTGACTGTAAAGTCGAGATCTCAACCGCTCTTCCTTCTCATCTCGGACAGCAAGAAAGACATTTCACTGAAATTTTCAGTGTTGCGCCGTAACATTGTCGAAGGTTTAGGTTTGGTTACAAGTCCCCTAATGCGTTTCCTGATCTTGTTGTTTTCACTGAGTACTTTTGTTTGTCTTGATTGACAAGGTGCCTTGAAATGACACTTGTTGAGAGAACTTGAGACACGGTTTTATTGATTTACAAGTGTCACATTAACTTGGCAGTGATCGATGTTTACAAAACGATGTCGTAAGTCGTTCGGTTGTCGTAAATAAAATTTGCGTAGCAGAATATTGATGTTTTAAGGATTTTATTAGAGTTTTGCCACCATTTCCGCGCAGAAAACGCATTGTCATCATATTAAAAACACTTTGCTAATTTGTAGTTGGCAATTGAAGATGACGTTCTTTTTTTGTCATTTTCTACTTTGTCAATTGAAACGGGTAGATACCAAAAAGTTAATGTATATGATAGAAAATGTGTTTTAGGTAAAAATAACATTGAAGACGAGATTTATTTTATTTTGAAATGTCCAATATAACGATTTCCCGAAAAATATATAAAGCCTTATTATAGTCATAATCAATCTGCTATGAACTTGTCCAGTTATTACGTATCAATAATGTAAATCAGTTATGTAACCTAGGGAAATACCTATACAAAGCATGTACATTAAAAAATCAACTATTAATTAAGTTAAAGTGAGTACTTCTTCTGAAAAGTTCACCTGCATCATCAATTTAATACTTATTTTTGTAACCGCCGATTGGCAGCAATGCTATAGGTAATAAAAAGAATTGATCGAGTTTCCATCAAAACTGCTTAAGATTACTTTTACAAAAAGTGATAGGCAAATCTTTCAAAAAATGATATCAAACTGAAGCTACAATTTCAGCTGGATATTTGTGACCATTTGAAATGTTTGTCTTAAAATCTCACATAGTCATGTCATGCTATTTTTAACGTTAACTGTTAACATATATTGTATGTATATCTTTTACTAAAGATTAATCTGTTAAAGGAGCAGTAGCACGTTTTTTGATAATTTTATATTTTAAATTGTTCACTGATAAGTGTAAGTTAATGCTAAATGTATTATTTTGACAGTGTCAAAACTCTCATTACACAAGTCAATCATCCATAGTCAGAGGACAAAGTGTGAAGATTCACATAAAATCCATTGGACGGCCATTTTTTGTGAACACCTTTAATTCATTTTGTGTAAGAAAAAGGAATCGCATGGCTAAACTTTACGTTATATATTTGAATTATTACTGCTCAAATTGTTTAAATACATTGTCTTTCAATTGGTACAATTAATTTTCATTTTCCTGACATCACCTTATATTCTCCCTAAACACGTGCTACTGCCCCTTTAAAGAGCTTATTTATATGTTTGGTGTTTTATTTAATTACTTCTCGTAAGCTCCTTATGTCCCCGTCTACATAATTAAAAAAAAACATGCACAATTTTAGTCCAATCTAAATGTGGTTCCAGATTATTGTACATATTGACAGTTCACCGCCAGATTTCATTTCTCCTTTGCTAGTTGTTGACGCCCAATGAGCATTGAGACAGTTAAGTATTTACCACAAAGGAATATTTTTCCTATTCATCGTAAATTGCTTATTGGATTTCTCTGCTCTGGATTCTCTGACATTATTTTGTGGGCGCAAAGAACCAATGAATGGTTTTATTCATTGTGACACTGTAGGTTTTATGTTACAAAACACTCGTTTTTTGCAGAAAATGAATTAGTATGTAGGTCAGATTATATTCAGAAGTATTAAAATAGGCTGCTTGCCTGTTTATAAATCCCTTTCTGCTTTAGTTAAATATTGTTAAAACCAGATTATATATATTTGTTCAATGGCCAACATCAACAGCTTTCAAGAAATCATTCTCCAAATTTACACCGAAAAGCTTTTGATCTGTTATTGTAGAATACCTTATCTCACAATGCAATGGTAATAAGGAATTCGTAAAGTAACAACGCATTATTTCTAAATGCTAAACAGATCAGGTGAATCTGTTCAATCTTTTGATTTTTTATACATTTAAATGATATGTGCTTTCACTTATTCATTAGAGAGGCAAAAGCATCTTTATTTGCATCAGTTTATTGATAATGAGGCCTAAAGTGAAAGAAGGTGACAGTTATAGAATAATATCTCACCCCATCTTCTTAATATGGAGATGGGTTTTTTCAGTTTTGCAAAACTTGAAGTGTCATATAGTACATAATGAAAAATTATGAAGGAATACGTCTGCTTGGACAACCTCCTCATAAATAGACATTGACACAACAAATTTGTGCCGTAATCACTCTTAAACAACTAACTCTAGGTCTAGTGTTTCGCCTTCGCTGTAAGTGATTCTGTATCTAAACAAATAATGTTAATCTTGATTAATGATTGAACTTACAATGATGACAGATAGATTACCTGCCCAGACACCTTAAATAGTTAATTAATTTGGTCTCCTCTCGACAACACGACTTCATTTGGTATTGACCAGTAACCAAATGTTTCGACTACACATTGCGGATTTTTTATGTAGGCTAATCGTAAAAAATGGAGTTATTAGCTCTTTAGCTCATCAGGCTCTATGTAATGCTGTAGAGTGTGTCCAATGTGGTTCCCTCTTAGAAGGGGCAATATGGTCACCAATCTTAAACTTGAGTATATAGGAGATGTGATTTCAGTTACCGGTAATCAATTCAGAAATGGTTTGTGCTTAAATATTTAATTGATAAATTAGGGTATAGGATCCGAAGGTTAACACTACCCTTTTTATCGACCATATGGGTTACCAAAACTCAAAATTACAATCCTCATTAGTTAGAGTATCTACACAAGATTTCAGCTGTCTAAGGCTTTTGCTTTTGGAGAAGAAAAAAATATGTTTTAGGACATGACAACTACAGACCGTATTAGGGGCCACAGTGCAACCTAAGCTATGAATTATGATTCTCACTTGGCAAGGCGTCTGTACACAAAGTTTCAGCTTTCTAGGCATTTTGCTTCTGGAGAAGATGAAAATAGGTGTTTAAGGCGTGGCCACAGGGCAACCATTCCTAATGGACGAGCGGACACCATGCCATGTCATGAGCCTATCAGGCCCTACAGGCCATATGAGCTAAAAAGTCAAATCTTATGTTGACACAATAAAATTAAGTGTCGATGGTAGATAAACTAATAGTACCCAGATTGTGTCAAGGGCGAATCGTATACATAATCGTATTATGGTATTTGCTTGAGCCTTTTTCGAACAACTGATTGATGATTGTGATATATTGTAGGGTTCGAATAATTCATTCGGACGTGGTTATAAAATATTTGTAATTGACATATAGAAAAAGTCGGAAATGTTCGTTTTCCGAGTACTGAAGATCGTACATGTATACCTGTCACCAGTAACCAAAGCTTACGGGGCGAGGTAACTGATATCCTTGGTCTAAGGAGATCTGACGGCTGTTTAAACAGAGCCTCGTATGAACTTCATGAAATAATATAATAAACCGAATTATATTTCACTAAAATCCTACCAAACAATTTTGCATTGATAACAACGATATTTCATTTTAATGTCAGTATTTTCCTGAAATACCATTATTAATCTTTCACATGCCTTATCAAGACAATTGTGATGAATCCTTAAGTGAAAAATTGTGAAAGAAAACAAATATTGCTAGTTAAGTAAAGAGCTAACAGTGAAATTTAAATGACCAAATGATTTATCTAAACTTATCAATAACATAACATTTATAAACTTGCTGCATTTATTATATGTTCAGGTGTTTATTTGTTTTGATCTTAAACCATCAACTCAAAGTTTTTTAACTATAAATTTTATTGAAAAGTTACATTAAATAAATTTGTTTTGTGAATAACGCATTAGATGCCATGATATACGCATCGTTTGCTTCTCACAGGGGTGATACGATCCGATGTTTGACCTTTACAAATATTTCAGATTTATAACTAAAATTTATTATTGCCCCTCTATCTATCATTAATATACATATTAAATGTATTTATGTCTATTGCAGTCCATTATGTGAACGGCATCTAAATAATCTATATATTTTTCGAAATTACTGATCATATGGTCATTATCAAAAATGTGTATTAATTATTTACTCCACGTTGATAGCAAATTCCTGCAACCGCGACGACAAGAGAATAACATGTATCAACGACATATCTAACATATGTGTAGGCCATGTGAATGGACAGGTTCTTGACATTTAACCGCACATAACAACAGAGATGAGACTTGTTAGTGCACTCGATATCAACATAGAATGTTTCATAGTTTTGGCTATTTCGACAAGTCCTATAATGTGTAGCGATTCTGTTCCATCCATCTTTTGGTCGAATCCACATCCTAAAGATGACCTTCAAACCATGTTCAGATTGCATGCCTTTTGGTATGCCAAAGTAAGGAGTACTTGTGAATGTGTCTTAAGGTGCATAAGAATCACTGAATGTTCATCTGTGTTGATACAGAAAAGTACAAGTCATTGTGCATTGCTTACCACAAGAACAAGATCTAAACCTCTGTCAGATGAGGCTGTCAAAAATTTCTACTTGTTGGTTCCAACTCCGACCATGGATGTTTACCGAAGAGGTCCCCTGTTTGAAACTACTAGCACGTTCCAAAGATCGACATTGAAAGCAAAGGTTCCAGAACGGAAGACAACTCGAATTCAAGAATCGTTACCATCAGCAGCATTTGTACCAAGGGAAAACGCATCCAAACTTAAATATAGATTTGTTGCTATAACAAAAGAGCAAGGACCGGGTAGAGAGATCAAACATTTCAGTTTAAATCCATCCAAGGGTGTAAATAACTTGAAAATTACCTTACGAGACTCTGTTAAGATGGTGGAGTATGATCCAGTAACTCGTTCGTATTTCTTTCTCAAGCGTAACGCCCTACAGTGTGCAGATTCGAGAGGGAATGTCAAAACTATTTCTCACTTCTTTGGTAAGGAGCAAAGGAGTGGTTCAGGTCTTCGATCAATTAAAATTGACTTCCAGGCTCGTCATCTTACATTTGTTATACAAAAGTACAAAGATAAGAGAGATAACTCGTTCGATTTTAAGTCAAAAATGCTTAACTGCAATAAGAAAGGTTTTTGGCAGCGTGGTACAAGTTTACTACCAGCCAAACTGGAGCTTCCCACCTTTGATGTCCGTCGGGCATGTTATCTCTTTGAAGGACGTCTGTACTTCGTCGACTATGGACAAAATCCTAGGAAGATCTGCACTCTTTCTGAAAGACCTGATATGATGACATGCAACATGCTAAACAATAAAGTGGATGTTTTTTACTTAACACAAGGGCGGTTGTACCACTTAACAAACCGTGAAACAAAGTTGGTTACTTCAGTGCCAAAAACAGTTAAGAAGATACACGTGGAGAAACAAATTCTCTTTCTTCTGCACAACACTGCAGAACTTGTACTTCGAAGACTTGATAAAAACTCAAAAGTTGTTGAAGATACAGCTTACGTGAAGATATTCAAAGATCCATTCCCTGATCATCGCGATTTTGTTTTTGGTGTCTACTAAATCAATCGTTGTGCAGTCTGGCTATAAAGAGTGGTGATCAATTAACTTAGTATTCTTTTCATACACTTTAGATATCTAATTTGGTGAAAATTAAACTTTCGAATGATTAGAAACATCAGTCATTGTCAGAACTTGATTGAGTGTATAGCGTTGTCTTAAAAATTATGATTAAAACAGGTTTCATTTTTAAACGTTTTAGAAAGTAGAGATCATTTCATGTCCTTAAACAAAATATTTAGTAGATATTCTCTCTGATCGTTGTGTATGGAATTACAGAGAGTGAATGAAAATAATTTACCTTTGGAAAGAGGTTACATTTGCTATCTTGTTTTCAAAGTTTTTTTAAATTTTAAATTCATTATCATCACTGTGTATAATCGTACACCGGAACAAGAGGTGTGCGGTTATACACAGTGATCTTAAAACTGTCAGTGTAACAATATAATTTCTACCATGCTAAGTCATCATGGTTTTCATTGTTCGATTTCAACGTTGGCCTCGCATGTTTTTAAAAAGCAACCATTACTGCTGTATTTTAAACCTCAAATAATCTAAGACCTTCATTGAAGTGTTCTTATTCGGGTTATCCATGTATATACACAAAGAACTTAATTAAGCACCCCCTATTTTGTAAAATGAATGTGGGTGCTTTAGGACTATTTGGATTAATTTGATGTATTGACCACTCCAGATGTAACAATTGCTTTGTTATAAACTATTTAATTGTACTTAAAATCGGCAATGTGCAAAAAAAAGAAAATATGAGAAAAACTGTGAGACTACTGAAATTTTGCCAAATTACCTATTGTCACAGGGGGAAAACTACAAATTAAACTTTGGATGTTATGAATTAAAAATAACATTTCTGATCCCTAGTTGACATTAATACACTAAAACCCTTTTTATCATGCATGATAAGAGACTAGCGAGACATTGAACTTTCAGTACTTTTTTCATCAACAATTTATAAAATGCCTACAATCTAAACATCTGTAAGTAAATTTGAGATTCCTTGAGTTGAACTTGTTGATCGAACACTTCTCCTTCCTTTAGATAAGTCATTATCTTTGACAAGGACCAATTAATGTCTTTGTGCAGTTTTCTTTAAATTCGATATTTGATAATTTTGTGATTTTAAAGGTTCATACTGCTTTAACGATTGACTTTTGCTATGAGGTTATTTACTAAAAATTGATCAATTCACTCAAGGGAATGATAACAATCACATTGTAGCAAAAATATTGACTTTCATTTTCAATTTTAAGGTAACTTGGATTTTGACTAAAAAATACCAAGTTTTTGTAATACAAGTTATTCAGTGACAGTGAATCGTAAACCGTATGACGTTTTTGTTTCCACACTGCTAGATGATCGTTTTATTAAAACATCCTTATTGTTTGCCTGTACATTTGTTTTGTTTATTATTAGCAGGGTTTTTCTGTTTGAAAAAGTGGGGGGTGCTTAATTAAGTTCCTTGTGTATAGTTGTTTTAGTTTAAAGATGAAAGTCGACATTAACAGCGTTATTACATGTACTTTGCCTTTCTGAATGCTTTCAAATTCCATGGAAAGAAGAATTGGGTCATTTCCATGAATTTTTAAATGATAGCCCCTTAGAAAATTGGTCTGGAGAAAAACAGATTTGGTTTTTTCATATCTGATTTGTGAGTTATCTGTCCTTTGTTTTGAAAATGTGTATCTCACTACCTCGAAAGTAATTTGACATACACTCTCTAAAAAAAAGTAACGCAACCCTTCTCTCCAAATCTGACAACATCCTCTGAACAAAAATGGTGAATGTAAATTGGATTTTTGTTGGTTATTTTTTCAAATAATGTTCGTGTATAATAAGTAATAGCTCCCAAATGCAGCCTTACTAACGCACGTTGACATTTTTGCCGATTTTGTTTGAGAATGTGCAAAACAGTCATGTGCATAATGGGAAAAATGAACTACACATGAAAATCAAGGGAATCATTGTTTAAGCCGAGGTCTTTACAAGACTGTGAAATTTGGCAAGATATTCAATTCGTTTACTCCAAACATTAAAGTCGAAAATGTCCTGATTGAATAAAGCAGATCGAAATATTGCCATTGGTCGGATTCAGGCCGGGCAAAGTTAGAGAAAGTTGCCCGCCATCTTAATGTCCATAAAACAACGATCTCCCGACTTTGAAATCGCTATAGACAGTTCCATGCAACCGAAGACCGTCCTCGAAGTGGTAGACCAAGGATCACCACACCAGCTCAGGATCGTTTCATCCGGGTCTCCCACCTACGTAATCTTCAAGCGACACTAACCTTCACTGCAACACAAGCCTTGTTTGAGGAGATTGCCGACCGAAACCATCAGGAACCGTTTGCGTGAGGCTAATCTTCATGCACGACGACCATTTGTCGGACCTGTTCTGAAACTCCAACAAGTCAGCTCACCCTTTACTTATGGTATTTATAACGAATCGACAGTGTACACGGTCACATGCGCTATGAGTACGCTTGTCATAAGTCGTAGATAAGAAAAGACTTGACAATACATTTTGTCATTGTTATCATTTGGTTTGAGTTTGGTCTGCATTCGTGCATGTTCTACATTCGGTAAGGGAACGTTTTGTTTACGCGTGCTATGCCATCTCTATCCCTATCACGCCAACCTAACGTACAAGTACCGCTCTTGGGCGTAGCGATTGAACAATGTTAGCCAAACAATTACAATTGAACAATTCAATATTTTCAAACACACTAGGTTTATCTCCTTAATAAGCGACGCAGTTTTGTCAACTCATGCATATGGCGAGTGAATGTTTTGGAATTTTGAAGTATAGCTCAATTGATAGATAAATTGTTCTTCCTTTTTCGGCACATGCTTATTGAATGCACAGCACAAATATAGATTGATTGTAGTGATGACGTTTACGAGGTAAATATATTAATTTTGAATTATCAAATAGTTTAGTTTTAGTATAATTGATTTGTAAAATTATGTTGATGAACTATAAACTACAATTTAAGAAATGTCATGGTAACAACCAATCTAACAAAATCCAATGATCTTCAGTCGCTTTTATATTCCTCTATAGAGAAGTAGGGTAATAATTCAAATATCTGTAGTATCAGTAGATCTGATGTATCATATTATCTTCTTGCTATACTTACAATCAATGGCGTCCCTTTTCCCAACAACTAACTTTTAACTATGCAATATGCTTCTCTTGTCAATCCCAAGAGGCTTTAAAAGATAACAGATCAATGGATCAAACTATATCTGCTACCAAGGAACGAATTGTTGGTGTCAAAGATCATTAATCTCGAAAAGTGGTCTACATGGTTTGGCAAATAAGTTTAAGAAATGGCCGCATGGGGAGACAGTTTGGTTACATGGGGGGAAATTAACATATTGTGATGTGTTAATTTTAACTGTGTCATCTGTTGATAAGAATTAGAAAGAAAAGATCTGACAACCTCCTATATTCGCTCAACAGAGGCTGATTGTCAAGGACCTAGATTTTCGAAACTCTCTTAGTGGCATGATTGTCGTTATTACCATACTTTAACAATGACTAACGATTATCTTAGCACTAAAAGCGTTTCAATAATCTAGGCCCATGTTCTCTACACGTCATCACTTTGGGACTTCAACCTTAATGACATCTGCACTGAAATAACCTACATTTGGATTTGAGGCTGAATGTCAAGGACCTAGATTTTCGAAGCTCTCTTAGTGGTATGATTGTCGTCAGTACCATAATTATTAACACTGACTAACGACTATCTTAACACTACGTATGTTTCGAGAATCTTGGCCTATGTTCTCTGCAATGCAATAACCTACATTTGGATTTCAGGTTGCCAATCACTAAGTTAGTGGTTAATTGACATTATTGAGCCTTTAGCATGCACTAGGTTCTATCTGACCTGACCATTCAATATGAAGGAAAACTTTCGGCGATAATCACAAATGCTCTTAGAAAGTTCTTAGAAAATGTTGCAAAATTCAAAAGACGAAACTAAAAATTTTATTTAAATTTTTTTCCGCCATTGTTTTTGAAAATATTACTACTATTTTTACAACGTAACTACAGAACTAGACAACTATCTTATTATCATCGAAATGATGACAAATTCAAAAGACAAAGCTCAACATTTCGCTTAAATTTTAGTTCAGCGATTGTTTTTGCAAATACTTCATTTTAATTTTCACAACGTGACTATGGAACTGAACAGCTATCTTATAATCACATGTATAAACTCTCAGTCAAAGAGACCACCTCCCTCATATAACCACACGACATTTCATGATCAGAAACCTCCACACAACTAATCACCTTTGACTGGAACGATGAGTCAGCCAGGACCTGAGCGTGCAAGACATTTCATGTTATACATTTGACGCAGTCTCCAAGGATCCAAACTCATCGTTGAGAATGATCTACAATTGGAAAATGTTGTGCAGACTACGAGATAACGATATGTCATTAGTTGCAGACAAAGTTCGATGCAGCATCAATATCCCATAAATCAATGTCACAATGTCGTCTTAATAGATGATAAAGACGAAAAAACATATGTAATTATGTAGTTAACTGTAGCTCCTGCTTTCCTATGAAATGCAAACATGGCATGAAAGCTCATGGCTATTTTTCAAGGATAATCACCTTCGACTGTGACAATTAGACTCCTAGTAGCCGATCGTGCTTGAATTGTCAAGCAAGATTATCTCGGTTAGGCCTCAGGGGATATAGAAGGGAAGAAGATCCTAAAAAGTAACTAATTGGAAAACTGTGTGTAAAAATCCAGAAAACGACGTCTTAGATAAGGATCTCTGAAGAGGGTTATTACTTTATACATCAAATAGCATAAGGGTATTGATTTGTGCAAATTATAAAAAAACATGAAACATACTGTAGAAGAACGGCCCTTTTTATTTTGGAAGTGAAATGCCAATTCTTTATTAGGGTCCTAAAATATTGTTTTCCAAATGGGAAGTTGTTTTCTCTTGTGTGGTCATAATATTTAACCACGCTGCTAATGCTTAGAATATTGAAAAAAGCAGCATTGTACAATATCGCACTCATTTGATAGACCATTTTCCGCTACGTGAGATCCCGTTCAAGGACGGCTGCCATAGCGTGGTAACCGTTACTAGTCACGTGACATGGGACACGCTACCGCATCAAGATGCCATGGAGATCGGACTCGCCGAAGTAAATATGACGTTTTTTTTGGCGATATTTAGTATTATCGAACACATTTGATGTTTGAATGCTAAATATTTTCGAACTAACGAAGTAACAAAAAGTGTTTCTGACAGTTATTGACAAATCTAATGAGCAAATCGGGACGGTCATTTTCATATCTTCGAATATCAAAATAATGGAATACAGTCAGTAAGGCATATATAGGGCCTACACTTTACACAAAAATATTATTATCTCTTTGAAAGATACAGTCTACCATTATGAAGTCATATTAAATGAAATAAAATGATATAAAATAATTTTTGAAGTTTGAAATGTTCGTATGTCAATCTAAATGCATGGTAGGCCTACACTTATTTTTTTCTTTTTATGGGCCCCGGGGTTTATTTCTTATTTATCTTGATTTCATAGCTGATAATAAATCGTTCTTGAAAATGAAGATTTCCCCTCTGAAAGGTGATGAATTTTTTTTCTCGTCCATCGGTTATAATGACACATTTCCATTTTCCCATAAGCCGGTTTGCAATTTTGTTCAGTAACTTTACCTGTAAAAAGCCTTTTTTAATTTTACATTGTGCTTATTAGGGCAAACTGAGAGCTATTTATCATGACCTGTAGGCGTTGGACCCGGAACTATTTTTAGTTTTCAAAAATAACAATTACCGACAGTTTTCTTTAAAACATTGTATGTTGTTCCCTTATGTGTAATAAGTCAATATAGCCAACGGAAAACAAAGTTATATAGGCTACTGCCGAATATAATGAGAAGTCGAACGAAAAGGTTTGAATAAAAACTATAAGAGTAGCCATTTGTTATTTTATGATCATGTATGGAATTACATTTCAAATTAAAGCCTTATGTGCGGCTTTATTTGTCGACACCTTCAAAAGCGCCACGTTACAACATAATAATTGTAATTGGTGCAATAAGCATATTTAGGGCAATAAACATCATGCAAACTTAATTACAGCAGACCGGTAAATGTAAAGGAGTAAAATCCTTTTTTTATTAGATAACGTGTCGTGCATCGTGTATAACATGATGTAATCACATATGAATATACCGAGGAGTAAAAGAATAACGCTGGTTCTCAATAGGCCGTCCTCGAAGAGACACGATGTAAAATCAGTTATACATTGATAACTAGATGAAAGCGATATCACAAAAATTCACGTGAACGATCTTACAAATAAAATTAAGATACTTGAAGAAGGCGACTTACCTTTGAATATTTCCCGAAAACTGCTATTCTGGCGATCATTTAATATTGTTATAGGATCCGACTTTGTTTATTCATCATATAGAATCATACAAAATATTTTTTGATAAAACATCCTATAGCAAACATTATTTTTTGTCTCGTGTGTTCAAAATATCTACACTTTTTGATACAAAACAAGATTCAGTATCATATTTTCTTTTCTTCAAAATTACACATCTTGTTCTATTTCTGAAATGTTTATCGATTTGTCATCGTACTGCAAATAAAAAAAATCTTTTTCCATTTAGATTTTGACATTTTTATGCGTGAATTGTTTAAAGTTATCAATATGAAAATGTAAATGGAAAATATATTTATTTGTTTCACGTGTGTACTGACCTAGAACTAAAATTAAGATCAGAAGATGAAGATGATAAAGCTTTCTGGCACAAATAAGAAGAGTGATTAATACGTTTACAATTGACGGAACAGAGTTGAATAATACCAGAATCTACAGTCAGTGGCCAAAAGTCTGTTCGCACTGACGTATTTCTCATAGACTTGCATGTTAATTTGCAATTGCAAGAATAATTTTAATTAATTAAACGTTTGTTGATTAATTTTGAAATCTCTACCAGCATGTCGGAAATCATCAGGGCTACAATGTCATAATTTCAATTCAATTACCCGATGATTATTAAGAAATATACATGTTATTTAATAACACATATATGAAACATGCCGATTACATTTAAATTGGTCGTCAATGGGACAATGAAATTTACAAGTTGTACATGTGATTATTAACTTTGTGTCATTCAATAACTAATCAACGTAGATATTTAAGGTAATTTCGTGAACGTAACCGAGATGATTCCCAAGGCATATGCAAAATATCACAACGAATGGACTTTTATTGAATTCATGAAAATTATTCTTTTAATTGATTATTAACGTATAAGTTTATGAGAAATTACGTTGGTGCGAATTAACTTTTGGCAGCTGACTGTATGTTGTAAAAATAAATATTGAAATCGCTGCGGTGTACATAGCGGCCCAATAAAGAGCGAATTGTTTTGGGTCGCATATGCAAATCTTTATCGACAGTGTCATTTGAACAAGAAGTTTCGACTATTGCATGAAAGTAAAATTTAAGGGCCAATAGACATTGATTAATGACATAGGAAAGTTATCATGGAAAATCAGACAATGACGCGAGTCTAAAGCAGTCAGAATGGCAGGTTCAAATTGATAATGTTTGATTCGTATTCGTATTTTAAGTTTTGAAATTGGCTTCAACGCATATTTTTTTACCGTTACAAGATTTATATTTTCTTTTTAATCTGAAGTAAAGGATACCAATGCTATTTTTAATGTGTTTTTGGGTTTGTTGAATTTAAAAAAAAAATTCTTTATGCTATATTTATAATCGTGTTGCTTACATCATATTATTCTATTAAATGCACGGACAATAATGTGTCCTTACATTCAATTTTCTATCTCTACATATATGTGTTTAAGTTAAGAAATGTAAAAAGGTTGCGAAAAAGAGCAAACAGTTTCATTGTATAAAGTTTGGTTTAAATTTACATGCTATTGATGACCCTTTTACCAGGATCACGATAAATTAGACTCAAAGTCACCAGTACAGTAAGAGGCGTGGTCTCTTTTTCTGATCGAGATATTTATTTTGGGAATCGTAAAGAAATCACTTTAAACATGGAGTACTTGTGTACAAGTCGAATATTGCATTCAAATCTATCACAAGCACACCTTTCACGCCCGGTTTGAAAGCCTGCTACCATTGCGGTAAGTCGGCATTCGCCATTTTGTCCCAAAGCGTGTCCCATGTCACGTGATTTGATCATGTGACACGCCATCCCTATCCCGCAGCAAGGCGAGACGGAAAATCCAGTATTCTATCAAAGGACATATTACAGTTAAGGGGTGGTAGATCAAATAGTTTCATTATATCTAAACTAAAGCTATGTTTGGATCTAATGCACTGCAAGATTATGAATTAACTTTAGGAAAAAACACTTGTAGTCGATAATGCTTTCCAACTTATCACATAAAATATTAAGTTGATTACAAGTAATATATTAACCTTACTCAGTCAAAAGATAGATTTGACTTCTATACTTAACACAAGTGGTACTGAGTCGCAGGATTATTACTCAAACACAATAGTCTGCAAACTGAATGATGGGATATCCCTAATTGATAAAAGTCTGATTACATGCATTGTTTGCAGATTTTCGACTTCGCATGACTATAATAGGGGGGAAGCGTATGGTTCATCACGAAAATGTTAAATATAATTAATGAAAAGAATGGCATTTAAATGTATTAAAGGAAAATTAGCTGTAAACTCAACGTATTATCTCATGTTGTGCACCTTTTACTTTCTATTCCTGAATACAATTATTCCCACCTCTACCCCCCCCCCCCCCCCCATCAACCATTATATAATACAGATTTAGCTCATGTCATATGATCCTAAAATACTACACGAACGTCTAGCTTTTTTGAGTGATAAGCGATGTCATTTCAAGGTTATTATTTTCAAAGCCTCAGTCAATTTGGCATGTTTAAGGAAACTAGCATTAAGTTCAGTAAAGCAACTTCAATATGACTCTACTGACACAGGGAAGCTTTCCAAAGAAGGGGTGTTGTCATTGGCTGAATTTCGACATCTTAGAACAGTATTCAGATAAAAATGTTTTCAAAGGTTAGCGTAAAAGGATATGACTTCAACAACCTATTTCGTACTGATTTGTTATATATGGTTAAATTACTTGTTGTACAAAGGGACGAACGTTATTGCTACTATTTTATAATGTGCAGAGAGCCGAAATGTATTATCCTTATTTCATTTTCCCTGTATATGACAATGTAATAAATACTCGTTGCAAATCACATCTGTCATTTAAATGTAATATGCATATTTCATAACTTTAGGGCGCTTCGATCGAAATTTATTCATCAATTTAACGTAGCGATGAACCACTGAACTTGTTCCTTGCCGCTCAATTTAATATTGTCTACTGACTAAATATCAAATTTAGTTTGAGAGAAATACAATATCTTGTAAGATATAAAGAAAGTCAGCAATTCATATATTTCTTATGGAAGAGTGACATATTTATCTTTATAAATGAACACTAGAAACCGCACAACGATTTAAGAACAAAAGGAAGAAAATGTATGTTGTAAGTCCCATAATATACACCTTAAATCGCTATATAACTATTTCATTGAGACGACCGAAAATTTTTAACAATGAAATTATATTTATTTAATCTCCTCCACGTTTCTTCCGCAGCATCATGTATCAGCATTCTCTCCCCACAGAGGCAGATCAGATCATGAAATGGTGATTGAGCCTCCAAATCAGTGGGTTCCGGCAGTTTCCCCTTGCAGATAAAAAAAATTAGAGCCATTGGCTCTGTAGCTCATCAGGCTTCATCATCAATAATGCTGTAGAGTGTGGCCAATGTGATTCCCCCTTTGTAGAGGCCACAGGGTCACCAATCATAAAATTAAGTATATAGGCGACAAGTTTCAGTTTTCTAGGCCTTATACTTCAGGAGAAGAAGATGAAAATAGATTTGAAGGACGTTCCTGTTGCCTTTATTAGGGGCAACAGGGTCACCAAATTGCAATTCATAATCCTCACTAGTCTGGAGTCAGGAGTCTGCACACGAAATTTCAGCTTTCTAGGCCTTATGCTTCTGGAGAAGAAGATGAAAATAGGTTTTTAAAGATTTATAAAATCTATACAAATCTTTTAATAGTAAAACGTGCTTGATCGTCTACCCTGTTTTAAATCATTTATTTTCCATGATAAAAATCTCCTTGTGGCTATATTGAATCATTTTGTTTCACTCTTGTTGGGAACAACCTGATCGGTGGTTTGTAAACACATCTTTTACTGTATTTTAATGACTTGTAATGACCAAAATCTATTGATGTTTCTTTGCAGCTACATGATTCATTTATCGTTTACATTGTTAAAGAAGCTCGAAAGAAAAAACATATTTCACTGAGGATCGTTGAGACTGTATTTATTAAACTTACCAAGTCATATATCCTATTCAAAATGCTGAATTACCCAGACATACGTTAAATCATTGTCAAGTTCAAAATGTGCGTTTTCGTACACAAAGATACATTACAACTTGAAAGCGTTACACTCGGAATCAATTGGGGATACGGGATAGCTCAGTCGGCACTAGCGCCGGTCTAACGTTCCTGAGGTCCGGGGTTCGAATCCCATCAAGGCCAAGGTGTAAAAACCTAGAGTTCACCTCTGTTTGAACTCTATAAGTGTCACCCTGGAACCCTAGTGTGTAGTGCAACAAAAACTGCGCACTTAAAAGATCCCACGAATTCATGTCAGTGGCTGAATGGTGGATACATGAACATCAGCTGTCGGTTATCAGCGTTCAGCAGTGTTGATAAAACTGCTGTGACTGCGGGTCTCCGTTCACCCAGCTGTAAATTGATACCCTGTGAGACATAGAATGGTCCCTAACCTGAGCGCCACATGGATACCGGTTGAATACTCCCCAGGGGGTTGAATTGGAAAAAATTATCGAACAGTGAAAGAATGCCCTTGACTAGGGGAAACAATGTAAGCGCTTTGAGCAACCACGAGTGGATGGATATGTGCGCTATATAAATATTTATATAATAATGATAATTCCGATGAGGTCCAGTTTCATCAATTCATTAGCAATGCAATATGTCGTACCATTTGCAATCACTGTTTTAAACCAAATCACATTGTCAGTCTTTTAATCACAGTAAGAGATTTTTGAGGATTTGTATGGTTGACCTAATAAGTAAAATATAAGTCATAAGCAACTATGACTTTAATGCAGTTTATTATTATGATATTATTATCGACATGTGTGACAAAAAGTCATACATATGGCAAATAAATTGAAAACATTTAGTTCAAATTACATTGCATGAACATCAAACTACGATTTGATTCCTGGGGAAAATAGGTACGACTGATGCAAAACCCTGTACTCAAGTAGTTAACATCATCATTGCATTGGCAAAAGTCAAAGTTTGCAAACATTTAAGATCACTTCAATCTTGAAACATAGTGTAGCGCAATATGTTCACCGCCTTTCATCTGAACACATGCTTTACACGTGTGACTATTTGGGTTGACAGTTGTATCAGCAGTGCCATTGTGCGTCACCTGCAATCTTGAATGGTTATTTCCCAAGCTTGATGTTCTTGCACGACCAAACGCAACCCCCAGGAAACTTTGCCTGAATTTCTGTCCTGTGATGAAGTAGAGGTAGAAGTTCACAGCGTGGGTTGCATCACAAAGGAAGAAAGTTATCTGATCCAGGAGATTCTTCCTCACAAAGCTGATAGAGAGTTCTGGAGGGTTCCACGAGAGATGAAAGAGAACAAAGACAGTTCTAGGGAGGGTGAGAACAAGGAATACTAAAGCCACTGTAAGCAACATTATGGTTATCTGTCTTTCATATCTTCCTCTGTGGCTTCCTCTTTCGAGCTCGCTCTCTGAATGCAGTTGACTTCTCCTGTGGGCAGATTTCTGTATCTGTTTGATGATAAGAACATTACACACTATGAGTATTATTGATGGAAGGAATGAATATATTGTGGCGTTAATCCAGTACCAGTACTTATTATAAAACTCCGTATACTCGTTTTGAACATCACAGTGGATCCCGTCATAGGAGAATGTGGTCCAGAAAGTGTGAGAATATATCACAAGAATGATCACACCAAGAATAATCATACTCAGACGAGCTCTGTTCAGGTTCCATATAACATTCACCCTTAAAGGAAATGTAACAGCCATGAATCGTTCTATTGCCATGAAGACAAGTATCCAATTGGAGTAGGTAACAGGGCACAGAAACATGTAGTTCATTATCCGACACCCGATGGTTCCAATACCAACTTCGTAGTAAGTAAGCTGATGGTAAAGAAGCTTCTGAACGATTGCCAGATTGTCAACAATTGCCAACAGAGCCACATAAAACTTGGACGTAGTCAAGGGCTTCATTTGACTGAGGGTGACAGTGCTTGCAATATTTCCTGGGAATCCAAATCCAAATATAATCCATAAGTAGTAGTTGTTCATATATATTGCAGCTTTATGAAGTTTCCAATATTCGTCCATATCTCTTTCATCAAATCCTTGAGTATCGAGAAACTCTGAGAGATTGTGATGGTATTCCGATAGATTGAGATACTTCAGTTCAGTTAACAAATCCATGTTTTCGAATAACATTTAGTTATCTTTTTTTTGCCTAATGTTGACTAAGAACAGTTCCTCTTTGTTATTTGTGATAGAGTCGGATCAAATACGCAACTAGCATATATTCAGGACATTGCTCTGTCACAAACAAATTACTGTTTTAGATTGGAGGCAGCAGGCATTGTGCATTCATATCTGTAACATCGGCTTCTCTGGTTTGAACACTGGAGGTCACGTGACATTGATGAATACCGCCTTTCTACCTGGAAGAGGAGAAGACGATTTATAACATTTTCGCTTAACCGTCCCTACGACCATTCATGTTGATTCTAAAGAGACACAGAGTATGTTGATAGGATCACATATGTCAAATTTTGAAATCGATTTTATTCCATCGGGAACCACTAACTGTAACAATGTTAAACATCAATCAATACATTAGAGCGAAAATACGGCCATTCAAAGTCGGGATTTTGATCGAAAACCGGACAATGTGGCTCGAGTAGCCAAACGTAATTGTGAAACCTTGTCATAAGCTGACAGGAAGATATATTCGATTCGATAGTCTTTATTAGGTATTGTAACTAATAGGTAGATTAATTGGATGCATAATTTTGAATATTAAACGTATTTGAAATGTTTTCTCGATTTTTCCGTAAAATCAAGCATTTGAGATATTATGCATAAATGGATATATTTGCAAGTCCAGTGATGAGATATGAACTTCAATCAGCGTATTAGATATTTTGTAGCTTATCAAAACCAAATATAATTTTAAGAGAGATACTCTGTGTCACTTTAAAGTATAGTGCTTACTTGTGACTTTACGTCCTTATTAAACCTATAACACCAGACACATGTAGATGAATCAAAATCTTTTAATAATAATACTTTAAGCAGCTTTGATAAGAAAAGAAGAAATAAGTTAAAGACATTTATATTGTTAAAAAATACATAGCCATGATAAATAGTAATTATGAAGATTTCTGACAAATGGTTACCCTCATTCGAAGTATTCAATATTTATACATGTACTTAATTGACTCATGATGACACTTTTACTAAACATTGGGTTCACCCATCTATAATATGTATATCTATATATGCTTATATTGCTGCCTGTAATTGAAATGGGAACAAATTAAATTTTTTTTGATACATCTGCTTGTTAGATATATGGCATTATTTTCTTAATTTAGGTGGAAGAAATCTAAAATGATTTTTTGTTAAATTTTATGTCATATTATATAAATCTTCCACACTCAAACTGGTCTCTTTTTCTATTCAGCACGCCATGACAGTCCCTACAAAACAATCATACTATGAATAATGGCTAAAGGAATTTCCTTGTTGTTGCAACCAAACTCGATAGTAAGTTGATATCATTGTCATTTGCCGTCTGCAATTAAACTCAAGGATTAAGGGTAATAAATCATTTATAGCCAACAAGTAAAGGAGCGAGCATAGCTCACACCCCCCGCTTCCCACTTTGTTTAAGTTATATGACAGTTGAGTATACAGTTATAGGTCAAATTTGTACCATGCCGCTCAATTTATAATCGTCTACGAACTAAATATCAAATTAAGTCTAAGACATGAGGAAAAACTTAATATATAACTTTCTATCAAATCCTAACGACAATTTGTACAGAAGTGATAGGAAATACTCACATAAGCTCTTTTCGGTCAACTTAGTCACATTATCACATTTATCTTGAAAGTTATTATTTCATCAGACCACATTGATTAGCTAGGACTAATTGCTAAGACAAATGGATTCGAAGATATATCAGTAATTGTTTTAACAACGTATTGGCAATCTTAACGTTTTTATTCTATTATTCATAATGTTTGTAAATTATTAAGTTAACCGCAAACCGTAGAATATATGCTTTAAAGGGATTATTGACATTAGGCATAAATAATAGCTAAAGAAAATTCCCTACCAATGCAAGAGAATTGATTCAAAATGACTTCCGAAAACGGCTTAAGTCAATTTGTGTATGTCCAAATGTGGGTACCAACTGAACACTTCACAGTTGTCAGTAAGTCTAAAATGTTACGGAACAGTATATTTTTGCTAAAAACCCACAACATGGAAAATCAAACTTCACTCAATATATGATGACATTCTAAGTATTCTCCTCTCGGTAGTACCATATGCATTATTTTGAACAGGAAACCCACGTAGAGGATGAACTTATTATATCGCGACGGTTGTTGTCCGTATACAATGTAGAGGAGAACTATGCATTGGCAATATTGCAGGACAAGACTTGTAGAATTAAAGGAATTATATATTATGAAAAACACAATGTTGTGAAATGGAAATATCATTTTGAAATATATTTGATAAAATACATAAATACACATGCAAACATTAATACCTAGATTTGAAAAACAAGCGTACGCACTGCGTGTACAGAAAACTGAATTAACTTTTCAATACATTTTTAGTGAACAATCCCTGAACTTTTCTGTAACCCTTGTCGATCACATTTGATTAAATTCCAATGTTCCACCATCATAACACTTAACAGTCATGTAAGAATGGTGTAAATGTGTCGAAAATAGACACAATTATTGTTTTTATACAGAATATCTGTGTCGATTAACAGTTGTGTTATATCAAAAATATTTTTTGACAATTTAACGTATTTTTTTATATTTAAAACAAATATTCTTTAAATGATGATTTAGAATCTTTACTTTTCAGTTTTTGAATAAGATGTCAAAAGCTTGAAATGACTGAAATTGAAAATCCTACATATGAGACATTAAAAAAGGTGTTTATTTTCTTTTACTCGATAGTATTATTTCTTGCGTAAGCAACAAATCAATCACATGAAATAAACGCTTACATATATACTTGAAGTTAATAAAAGTTGTTATCGACTTAATGCGTCTTGTTGAACAATAAATTGTTGAGGCATTATAGAGGTATGACGTCCTTAAACACACCAAAGATCCCTTTCTCAATTTTCGATCTGGTCTAGTTGAGGACATTTTAAAACGACATCTTCCTAAAGCTACTAGTTTTAAGGAAACTTTAAAACGACATTTTTTTAAAGCTATTTGTTCAGAAACTATGCAGAGAAATGTTTCAAAATATATGAGTTACGATACTTAGCTCATGAAGATATGATGGAACCATCATGCGTTAGTTGTATCCACCCCACCTGGATTAAGGTTTTTTTGCTTTTTATATGGTGACGTTTCTTTTGCCGGTAAGTGTATTTATTTCTATATCAGTACAATATCTTATCAAAAGTCACTTACTGATAAACATAGGTATGTCAATTTGAAAAAAAGTTATATAAAAACAAGGTACTCACATTTCATAAAGTTATAAATCCTTTATTCCAAAGCCTCCGATCTCTCCAAGTGACCAGCCATTAAAGTTGTCAACAATCGTGGAGCAGCCACTCTGAACGGTTAGTACAGTGAGCAAACAAACTTTGAGCAGCCAATCTGAACAGTAAGTACAGTAAGCAAATAATCTTTGAGCAGCCACTCTGAACAGCAAGTACAGTGAGCAAACACTCGGGAAGAAGTCGCTGTTTACAGCAAATTCGAGCAGCCACTCTGAACAGCAATCATAGTGAGCGAACAATCTTTGAGCAGCCACTCTGAACAGCAAGTACAGTAAGCGAACAATCTTTGAGCAGCCTCTCTGAACAGCAAGTACAGCGAGCAAACACTCGAGGAGAAGTCGCTGTTTACAGCAAATTCGAGCAGCCGCTCTGAACAGCAATCATAGTGAGCGAACAATCTTTGAGCAGCCACCCAGCAAGAACAGTAAGTAAACAATATTTTAGCAGCCACTCTGAACAGCAAGTATAGTAAGCGAACAATCTTTGAGTAACCTCTCTTAACAGCAAGTACAGTAAGTAAACAATATAAACAGCCACTCCGAACAATAAGTTACACAGTGAGAAGCCAGTACAGCGAGCAATGACACTCCGAGCACTGACGCTGTCCGATTGGAGGGAGAATCTGTCTGCATTGACTCTCTGGTGTAAAGACTGTAGATAGTTGGACAATGCGCAGATCAATAGCGCAGTGTGAGGCGGCTTTAGTTGGTGTTAGGGTGGAGGTGACAATCATATTGTATAGATTTATTAATGAATAACTAAATGCTGTACAACATGTTAATAATAGAACAAGATCCATAATTCAATATCTGTGCCTGTATATAATCATCCAAAGTTCAATATTCAGTAAAAACACCCGGACATTTACGACATTCGATGAAATTATAATGATAATTATAAAAGTCTACCGCATGTGTGGTATTTCGTAGGTTTGAACTTGTCCACGAAGGGTGTTCTCTGTTCAAATATATTACCGTATTTCATATTTATTTTGAAAATTACGTCGTACGCCGTAATATTTACCGGTTTTTATTTTGTAAATTTTGAACAATTAGATCGATATTTCTTGATACTTTATTAAACCCTACGACGCTAGAGGTAGCATATCCTGCCTCGTTGACTTTGACATATTTACACGTACGTACATTTTACACTTCGGAAACCACGACAAACGTGTATGACGAAGATAATTAAATGGTGACAAACCTATTATTTAACTTAATCACAGAGTAAAATTATCTGAATATTTTTTCTGTAATTTAGAAGTCACGAATTCAAAATATTGAACGTATTTTCAGTAACAAAGTTATTCACAGGTGTGTTTTCTTACATACAGCAACTTTACTTAACTGACTCAAAGTGGCAAAATTCGTAACAATCTGCTAAATAGGTACACAGGTTTTATATCATTTTTCCAGAAAATACTATCTATTTTTTTTAAAGTTATAAATATATTTCTTAGTCATAAAACTATACAGAAAATGAAAAAGACAACGTCAAATGGTTGCTCTTATAAAGCACTTATGAAATATACAGCTCAATTAACTTACATTTTTAAATTTTTTAAAATCCTTTTAAAAAATGGGGGAAAACGCTTATGATCCAATTCTTGTTAATCTTGTTCATTGTAAACTATTCGAATTGTCGTAAAGAAGTATCACTATAAGAATCATTTGTATCAAACAACCCCAGAAACAAAACAACCACACCATGATAAGATAAGATGTCAATTGTTAGCACTGTAATACAAGCTCTTTCCCTGGTCTGCCATATGTAACAAAATATAGTCTTCCTTTCCCTTATGAAGTCAATCAACATTATAGATAATCGATTCATGCATTTCTCATTACATGTATAAACCACACAACAAGTTCTTTAAAACCAGGGGCATTGTGTTAGCAGGAAATGACGTTGATAATTAAACAATTAAAGCAATGTCTCAACTGACTAAAGTTTTACAATTTAAGGATTGGATATATGAAATTATGAACATAGAACCAATTTAAGTTTTGTAAAGCAGCTGTTAGTGTCATAACCATTATGCATGTTTTCACCAGCAATATTTATGAAATAAATGGAATGGTAGTCTATTTTACCAGCATACCATTTATACGCTTGTCATGAACAGCTTGGTTTGCAATTGATACAGAATCTTTTTTTAATACTATGTTCAAGGTTTAGAGATTGATTTTGTGTGTAAAAGCAATCTATTCAATAATGAGTCTTAGAAGAGCTGTACGAATTCAATTGGCAATCACAGGATCGGTAAGATTTTCTTTTTCCCCTTTTTGTGTGAAAGCAAAGCCGTATCGGCGTCGTCATTAATGAGGGAGTAAGCATATATTACGAAAAAGTTGTTCTGATTTGAGCGCGTTCAAATTCAGTATGTGATAACATGAGTTATTTATTAATATGCAGATTCTTCCCTGACCCGCACATCTCCTCGCTAAGGTTAAAAATAGAGCCATTGGCACTGTAGCTCATCAGGCTTTACATTTGAATTTGCTTAAGGGTGTGGCCAATGTGTTTCCCCCCTTAGTTGGGGACACAGGGCCACCAAAGCTACAATTTATAATCCTCACTAGTGAAGGAGTCTGTACACAGAGTTTCAGATTCTAGGCCTTATGGTTCTGGAGAAGAAAATGAAATATATTTTTAGGGTGTGGCCCTCAGGCCCTTAATAGGGGTCAATTGGTCACCAAAGCTACAATTCATCATCCTCACTAGTCAAGGAATCTGTACACAAAGTTTCAGTTTTCTAGGCCTTATGCTTTTTGAGAAGAAGATGAAAATAGGTTTTAAGTATGTGGCCCAAGTGGATCTTATTAGGGGCCGCAGGGCCATAAAAGCTACAATTTATAATCCTCACTCTCCAAAACGTCTGTACACTAAGTTTCAGCTTTCAGGCCTTATTGTTCTGGAGAAGAAGTCGAAATTCCACAAAGTTTACGGACGGATGGACGGACGGACGCCGGACACCATGCCATGCCATAAGCCCATCGGGCCTTACATGCCAGATGAGCTAAAAGTCAGTTCAAAACTTACTCATTTAAGCCTTGTCGCCGACACTTGGCTTTTCCGTGCTTTCTATCTAGCTGACTATAAGGGAATTCAGAGTCCAATCAGAAAGCCTTTTACAAATCGGACTGACAATAACATGACGGCCTTTCTGTCGAAGTCCGTTGACTGAAAGTTTTTTTAAAGAGAGAGTAACACCTGTAAAGTGCAGATCGATATATTTAATATTATTTCTAGTTTAATAATTTTTTGCAAGTCTCTCATCCTGTCAATCTTCTTTTACTCGGATCTGTCTGTTGCACAGCTTGTGTTGCTGTTTACGGTGGTCACATACACGTCACAGACTTTCAATTTGGACCCTTTCTCTCTTCCATGAGCAGGTGAATATAACTATACTTTCTTTGTTGGATTTGGTTTTTTTCATTTCTTTCTTAATAATTGGTTTTCAAAGAATTTAATATTTACAACGACTGCTCATTTATACTCTTGGAATTCCTGGCTATTTGAGGTTGTCAAGGGTTTGCAGTATTTAAATGTTAATCCAATTCGCTAAATATTTCGCTTTGTTCCTGTACGATACAAACCAAATTATTTTCCTTCTGTTTAGTCCATGCATTACCGACTCAGATGCTGTATTCGAATTCGTATTTATTTTCATTATCTGCCGCCAGTCTAATTTTTATTATTGGTTTTATTCATCATCACATCTAATTCTAGAATATCAATCAAAATGCCTTTTGGCTTCACATTATTTTTTAATGGGGTTGTCACTTACGACTAGGAATCTTGCTGCTAAAGTTGTGAATAAAGTTTTTTTGCCCATTGTTTCCGTTGACTTTTCAAACAGTAGTGCCACAGCTAATGAGATATGTCATCTGCAAACAATTTCTCACAAAAGTCAAATTTGAAGACAATTTTACACATAACCCCATTTCAACCTTACAAAGAAAAGGGGTATGTTTTGCATGGTACGTTCAAACAATTGCAGAACATCATACTCAGGCAATTCAGTTGCAACAATTTTCTTTAATGATCTTTAAAGCGTTAATTTCTACTTACAAAGAAATTTAGGTAGGATATTTATTGTTTTTGAATATAATAAACATGATACATTAAAAGAAAAATTCAAAATTGGTATTACTTCCCCATCTATATTACATCGGGAGTCGTCTTCATTCGCTAGATATTATTAAACTTGAAAGCTTATGAACTAGTAACACAGGCCCTAATTACGGCTTTGACTAGTTTCATATGTTGAATAGAGAAGATCTTTAGGAAGTCTATTCGAAATATTGTCAAAACATAGAAGAGAAAAATTATTGTTTTTATTGTGGACAGAAGTTACAGACAGACAAGACAGACAGATGGTTTTATTAACGTCTCACCTCAAATGATATAAACATATTTACAACATTACGAGAAACAAAAAACGAACCACTCCGTTTTGGAGTTATGAGAGACGATCAGCATTAATATGTACATTAATACATGTGTGTTACACGACCTCGGCAATTTGACCAGTCAATCTTAAATTGTGGAAAAGATTAACAAAATTGGAGGAACAGATGAAATAAAGGTTATTGCTGTTCTAGAGCACTTAACAAGGATGCTATAGAAAACAATCCTAGAGAATATATCACATCACATTATAGCATTTCCACATAGTAAATCAAAACCAGTACTGTCATGTTCTCGGGCGACCATGTGTTGATTCTCGTTGTTTAAGGAAAGTGTGATATTGCTATCTCAATAACAAGATTATGCCATATTGGCAACCGGCAGGTCATTGTCATAGTAAGCCAAGGTTGCTTAACCAAATAAAGAAAACGCGAATTATCTACTTTTTTAGATAAAACAAATAATAAAGATAAACATGGTTAACCGGTAAAAGTTCTAATAAATTAATTCGTTGTTTGGAATTTTAAATATTTCTGAATATTGTCAGTAAGTTATTTATCGATTGTCACATAATTTATAATGGGTGTGTCGTAGTCAATACATATTATCATATCGCTTTTGCTCATATAATTGACAAATTAGATAGCAAAATTTGTCTTGCGGTTCAAACAAAGTTTATCAAAATGTTAAAGGAAGAGCTGTTACCAATTCGCGCTTCTGCCATTATTACATGGTCATCCTGAAAACCGGTTACCGCTGTTGCATGATATTAATTAGCAGGTCATGCTACGATCTCACCTCAAGGACCATCTTCAGAGCGATATCTCCTCACATATTAAAGTATAAGTTTTGTCTTCTATCAGACACGCTGTCCAAAGTTTAGGTAAGTGAAACATGACAACTACCCTTTACATGCGATAAGTGATGGTGCTAATATTGCTGCTTATGGAAACGTCCAACGTCCAACTTCTGTTTTTGCGTGCGATCTCTCACTATTCCTTTCTTTCCGTCATGTCCTTCATCCTTACGATCCCTTGCTCTCTTTTTGATGGCAACATCCATGTAGCTTCAAATTTCGTCTTGTCGACCTGTCCAGCTTGGGCAACTCCTACGAGGAGCATCTCCATTTGATAGCTTTTAGGGTCGCCGAAGCACAGAAACCACCACACCACGATAAGGCAATGAGTCCAGTGGTGGCTTTTCTACTGATCATTTTCATTCGTCTAAAGAGGTTCTCACACTGACATCACTTTTGGACCAAATAGCAATACTTTCCCTCATTCTGTGGTAAACCCACGTAAGCTGTCTGCAAAGAATAACCCGAGAAATAATTACCTTGTAATGAAAGGACACCTGAGCAGACGATTAGTCTTTATCTCTGCTTTTTGCTGTGATGGACCAGACGACATCAAACAGGGCTCAATTCTATTAATTGTTATGTCTATTATCGAGATAAGGGAGTCTTGCAAATCAATTCAGCTGGAGGAAATGTGTGAAGAACAATCCCTATATCTTCCTATCTGTTCTACTAGAGTTTTATATTAGGTCAGGTAAATCCCTGTCGTAAAACCTTATCGATTTTAGTTTCGTTCAAAGGACAGTAGTTAGATGCTTTTGGGTTTACAGAAATCTCTTTCACTTATTCTTCTTTTTCAAACGTTATTGTTTAAGTGTCATGTATGTCATTCTCTCCCCACAGAGGCATATCAAGTCATGAAATGTTGATACAGCCTCTGTTCTATTACACCGACTTTCAGGGAAAGAATGGGAGATGCCTGATTGAGAATGACTGTATGAGAGAAGTTGGTTGTTTTATTCAAATCTAAAGTGACCTAGATGGTATGAATACAACTCTGAGTACGAACACTATACAAATGAATAGTTACCCAGTATGAATAAAAATGAACACCTTGAGCAAGACCGCGATTTTCAGAAATAGTCTACAAAAGCACGTATTTTAACAATCCTTATTGCGTGAACACCTAATGGAAACAAATGACCTTTGGAGTAAGAAGTTCAAAGGATTGAAAATGTCTAAACTGCCTCATTCTATATTGGTTTCAACAGCAATAATGCCTAGACAGTACCTCACCGAAAATCACATCATGAGTGCGCTTAGCTCCTCCTTTTACCTTGATCTCTAACACGTGAAATTACTTCCTTTCCTAAAAGGCTTTGCATTTTAGGTTCTCAATCCTGTTGTCCCTCTAACAGGAAGGAACTTTAAACTGCAGCAAGATTATGCTAGGCTTACTATGCTATATTTGCGATTGATTTCAAAAACCAAATAAAAAACGGAATACTGCAATCTAAAAGTCAAGATCTGAATGCCATTGAACTTATAAATCGTTAAGGGAGAAATTAGCTCAAAGCACCTCAAACCAAGGGCCCTTATTGCTTGGTGCCCCAAAGGGCACCAAGCATTATGATTTGATTTTTCTAAAACTTTTCTGAATTCTCTCTTTATTACTATTGATATTTTCAAAGGGAAGCCGCGCCAATCACATGTGTTGTATCCAAATCAAAATACCAATGAACAGAGCTGTAGCAAAAAATGCATTACGTCACCATGTGGGTAATACAAAATATTTAGCACATTAAACTGTGGAATATGATTTCGCTTTAAATGTTATATTACAAGAGAAACAATGTTTTCTATTAAAGATGCTGATAAATGTTAACAGACTCAATCAAAAACATCTTCATTTGAAGAAGAGTCTGCATTTGTTCCAGATAAAGCATTAATTATTTTGCATTCAATAATCGAAGAATTATATTTTTATAACCCACGCGATTTAATTTCACGCTGGCCTCGCCTTGCGAATTAAAAGTAATGTTTGTGTAAGTACGATGGTGACATCGAAATAAGACTTATGTTTACTAATAGGTAGATCACTTACGACCACGTGACAAGTCATACTTAACGATGTCACTAAATGTTTACGTTGAAAACATGTATTTATTATCAGAGTACTGAAATTGACTCATGCTATATTTAGAATATGACCTACATCGCTGGTTCCAAACGTTAGCTCAGCGGACCTGGGTTGAAATCCCGTCAGTTCATCGGAAAGTATTTTCTTTATTATCTGTTATACTACTGTTAATAATTAACCAGCATGACAAGGAGATTTCGTTTTGGCAGTACGTTTTGCACAATTTCCTGTCATTGTCAACGCTACATGGCAACACAGTGCTTTTACTTCAAGTAACTACATCACAATGCCACAACATCATAAACATAGTGACCTGTGACTATGCAATGACATCACTGTCTTGAAAATCTAGTGTTGTTGTGTTCAGATATTTACATTTTTTCTCTGAGATGTCAAAAAGAGTGAATTTGGATGATAAATAGATTGTCACCCTCGTGTATTTTGATATACATGTAAAATATACCAACAATCGTTGATGAATGTAAAAAAATATTCATACCTTTCAGCAATTCGTGTTGATAGAAATTAATTTTGTGAAGTTAACTTTGAGGAATACTTGTGTTAATATAAGTGCTGTTATCCAGTGTTGTATATTTCACTTATCCCCCGAATTGTTCGACAAATCACAATCTCCTTTATCTGCCTATGTGGCACCAAGCATGCCTTTTTTAAAGGCTTTTCTTGTATATTTACGGAAGCAAGGTTCATGGATGCATGATGGACGGATTCGCCTTCTTTCTCTAAGCCATGTCAGTGTTGGAATGGCCTTTCTATTAGAGAATTCCCTAAAGACTGGGATTAACTTCTACGCTACGTCGATCGAACAACGTGTCCAAACTTTACACGATGATACACATCAAGGCATGCAAAAGAGACGATCAACTCTGTGGATGCAAAAGGTGTCTGCAAAATTTCAATAAGGGAATTTAGGTCTAAAAAAACTTGTAAGGCATGACCATCCATCGGTTTCGGCAGTTGTCCAATGGTTTTATCGAGATTATTCCTTGGATTCTGAGTAAGTGAGTTATTCTTTTACGCTGCTTGGGCAATATTTCAGCCATTAGCGGCGTGTATTGGAATTTGAGGGGGATGGACGACAAGCTAGACGACTCAACATCAAATGGTGCACCTTATATTTTAAATGAGAAACATATTCACATTATAATTAGGGTAAAATACCTATTCTAGCAGGTCCCGTGGCTGTGCTGCTTTGTTGATATATACGAAAGCCTACAAGGGCCAAATTCAGTGATAACATTTTAAAAAAAAAAGTTGAAATAACAAGTTATAAAGTTGAAATAACAAGTAATAAAGTTGAAATAACAAGTTATAAAGTTGAAATAACAAGTTATAAAGTTGAAATAACAAGTAATAAAGTTGAAATAACAAGTTATAAAGTTGAAATAACAAGTTATAAAGTTGAAATAACAACTTTTAAAGTTGAAATAACAACTTTTAAAGTTGAAATAACAAGTTATAAAGTTGAAATAACAAGTAATAAAGTTGAAATAACAAGTTATAAAGTTGAAATAACAACTTTTAAAAAGTTGAAATAACAACTTTTAAAGTTGAAATAACAACTTTAAAGTTGAAATAACAAGTTATAAAGTTGAAATAACAACTTTAAAAAAGTTGAAATAACAAGTAATAAAGTTGAAATAACGAGTAATAAAGTTGAAATAACAAGTTATAAAGTTGAAATAATTGAAACTTTTGACAAAGGAATAATCTTATTAAAGTACAGGTTAAAGGGGCTGTAGCACGTTTATAGGGGGAATATAAGGTGATGTCAGGAAAATGAAAATAAATGTTTCCAATCTAAAGACAATGTATCTAAACTAAATGAAGCAATAATGAATCAAAAAAATAATATCAAGTTAAGTGATGCGATTCATTTTCTTACATAAAATGAATTAAAGGTGTTCACACAAAAATGGCTGCCAATGGATTTTATGGGAATCTTAATAATTTGTTCTCTGACTATGGATAATTGGTTTGTGTTATGAAATTTTTGACACTATCAAAGTAATACATTTAGCATTAACATACAATTATCAGTGAAAAATTGAAAATATAAAATTGTCAAAAAACGTGCTACTGCCCCTTTAAGTAGTTATAATTACAACTTTAAAAGTTGTTATTTCAACTTTATAACTTGTTATTTCAACTTTAAAAGTTGTTATTTCAACTTTATAACTTGTTATTTCAACTTTAAAAGTTGTTATTTCAACTTTAAAAGTTGTTATTTCAACTTTATAACTTGTTATTTCAACTTTATTACTTGTTATTTCAACTTTAAAAGTTGTTATTTCAACTTTATAACTTGTTATTTCAACTTTAAAAGTTGTTATTTCAACTTTAAAAGTTGTTATTTCAACTTTATAACTTGTTATTTCAACTTTATTACTTGTTATTTCAACTTTAAAAGTTGTTATTTCAACTTTTTTTTAAAAATGTTATCACTGAATTTGGCCCTTGTAGGCTTTCGTAGATATATGTTTCTGTGACATATATCTGTCTATATCCCATAAAAACTCTCCAGTTCAACTGTGACATCTGGCTGTTTGAACTCATCTTGGAATGTAATTGGGCAAACTGAAATTATTTATTTTTTATCTTTTTCAAGTTCCAATTTTAAACTAATATAATATATATATAAATATATGTATCTACGGGTGTAGCTTATTTTACATATAAATATAAGTAACATAGCAAATTTTGTCAACATATGGCTTCATTAATTCTATTAAAAAAATTGCGGATACAAGTCCATATTGTTAAAATTTACATATTGTATAATCCTCATCTACCACCACTTGACATCAATACGATATCGTTTTGTGATGGTTTGAGTGCTTCGGCGACCTCGACAGCTATGCCAGCTGGAGCTTAGATGCTCCTGGTAGGGTCACCCAAGCTGGACAAGTCGACGGGTAGAAGCCAGACCAATTGCAAATATGAGTCTTTGCAAAACCTGATTTCTATATTTAACAATGCTTTCTTTTCGTCTTTTCCCTCATCCTTTCGATCCCTTTTTACTGATTTATCAACTATTGTTCAAAACACGTTAAACACCAACCCACTCGCTGTAGTTTAGACGTTGAAAATGAAAACCATGTTACACTTGTGTGTGAACACAATAATGACTTGAGAATACTATTTTCCAAACTTCTATTGTATCTCTCCTAATATGTTGAAGTTTAAATGTCTCATGAATAAGGAAAATGAGGCCATAATGGTTAAGTTATGTAACTCTGTGATTAATAGCCTCAACAAAAGGCAATCGTTACTCAGAATTAACTGAATTGTAATTATTGTAAATATTGTATATGACATGTTTTGAAATGTATGAGCTTACCGCCTACAAACATGAATAAACACACTTGACTCGACTCGACTCAATAACAATGATAAATAAATTAAATAAATCTTCAATAAATATTTTTTCAATCTTGATAAGATAGAAAAATCTCTAGCAAAGATTTGTTCAATGATTATTATATAATTACGATCCAGTTAATATTTTATCTTTTATTGTTGTTGTCGATGAAAAAATCCCTGATGTTTATTTTGCATGTCTAATTCATATATCCGGAAGCAAAGGCGTTTTCTTTACCGAATCATCAGAGCTGTTTAATCAATAATTCATCATGAAAAAACAGATTCCAACCTCATTTAGTTTTTTCTCCAACATCTCTTTCTTAACCTTATTGATTAATCGAAGGAATCATTGCAAGTAAACATGGTGAAAATGTAATTGTGAACAGCTTCTTTGAAATATGTCTTACAAGTTTTATTCAAATCAGTTTGCTTATTGGATGTATGCCTTGTATATGTTGTACATAACTCATACATTGTAAAACATATAGCTATCTAGCCTCAAATCAATAACGTAATCCTCGTGTACACGGAATGAACGTTTGCTCATTCACACACTAGGACTGTACATCTTCATTCATTACTTTATCATGTAATATTTCTTTTATATTATCTATTAATATTTAGTTTATATAACCCCCTCCCACACACTCCATTTGAAAATCCAAATAAATTTTCACCACTTTTGAACTTTTCTTAACTGGATTTGGGTGTCTATGGCTTATTCTAAATTTTATGCCCCTACAAGTAATCATTGGGAATATTGAAGGCATAGGCCTAACGTCTGCGTCATCATCCCTTGGTCTAGCCAAAAACAACAGCCTCTCTACTGAACACAAATGAACTGCATTTCTCATCATTCACATAATGAACATAGAGAACAACATAATCGTTATAATCAAATGCTTATTGTGTATACATACAGAATGAATAGATATGATATATACTAAGATGTTTGTCGGTTTTGGGGGTTCAGGGTTTTAACCATAGTCCCAAATGCAATGTTTAGTTTAGTGGTTTATACATAGTACATGTTCCTGAATTTATGGCAAAGATATACTTTTCAGTTGAAGAATATTAACATATATATCAAGTTCAATGTTAACTTCCTAAATGTGATTAATATTGGACGGCAGACGAAAATGGGTAGAAACCCATCATCGAGAGTTGACATAGTTTACAAATCATCCACTGAAAGAGGCAATGTTGGTATTTCCTTCAAACGAATAATTGGCGTCGTTATAGACTGATTTATCTTTCCATCAATCATATAATGTTTTATATCCCTAGCCTTGTACTTTTGCACATACAGTAACAAATAATGTCATATGGCTTTACATTCATCATAGGTAGACATTACTTATATATAAGGTTGCCATTTCGTAATATTCGAGGCATTATAAAGTGTTTATTACAGAAACAAGCACTGAAAACGTCTAGCCAATATTCCAGTGATAATCATTAGTGAAACACATATATTCAAACAATTTCTTCATCTATCAATTATGTTTATTAACTATTATACAATGCATGCTAAACGAAAATATAGTTTTGCATAATCTTCCTTCAGATGTTATTAACACTTTCTTCATTACATTAATTTTCACAAAATGTTGTACTAGATCAACGTGACCATCAACATCTTGATCAATCTATTTGGGATAAATATTAATAATCATAATGAAGTCATTGAAGATTATGCGTAGGAGAGAATCTCCTGATGATGTCTGTAATGTCAGGGTTTGTCAAGGATTGAATCCTCTTGCATTTAAAGGTCACATTGTGACTTCCAATTCACCGCTAGGGCCAGCATTGTGCTATTGTAATCTTCCAATTATAGCAAAAGTGTCTGAAACATTTCCTAGAGCTATAGATGTATCCCCATACATTTTGATGATAAGCTAAATCGTTTATTTTATTGGAATTGAACCTTTTAATTATATCTGAGATGATCTAGAGTAAGGGTATTATTAAGCGGGAATGTCTAAAGCAATTCGTCAGTGATATTGAATATTATTATAAAGATACCTTTGAAAACAACCTTTTTTAAAAATAAACCTTGAAGATTTTTGTCGATGTTAATGCACATTATTTAAAGGCTTATCTAGATACATCAACTATTTTCTTATGAAATATCGCCATGTTACGAATAGTGCACTTTCGGTAAAATAACAGATTAGTTGTTTCTTTAAGAAAGATTGGTGATTATCGAAATGAAGCAGCGTTGTAGCATATTATGATTCATTGTAACGATCCATATTATTGTAGGGGGGGGGGGGGGGGCATTGCATACGACCGTAGGTCACAGCTTGTGACTGTCCCAGGAAATCTAACGGCAGTTCTCCAATGACGAAATCCTTCGACCTCATGTGGTGGGTGTTATCGACCAGCAGGGGCAGTTATTAGCAGCCCCGTCAAAGGACGGGGCTGCTATCAGTTTTTGTGAAGTTTCCATCGCCGCCGCCGCCGCACTCGTACTACTAGCTATAACCTTTTTCCACTAAGCTTTCCAGAACTCTTATTCATACCTTACTACTCATACCTCGGGGGAACGATTTTGACACGTTCACTTTCAAGGTCAAAGGTCAAGGTCACGAGCTATGTATTCACTCTAAGAAGTCCTTGTAAACGCGATAACTTGAACAGTTTTTGTGCTATGAAGCTGTAACTTTGTATATATCATCCTTGGAAAAGTAGAACATTTTGACAAGGTTTTGGCTACAATCCGTCAAAGGTCAAGGTCACAGCAAGGTCATGACTTAAGCGAAAACTTTTAGCGAAAATGCTTTATTTTAACTATGAACACTTTTAATCAATACATGATTGTTATACTCAATACAAAGTGTTCAATGATTGTGTGACCTTGAAGGTCAAAGGTCATGAGATATGAGTTATTACAAAATGCACTAAATTTGGGTATAACTTTATCCCATTTAGCTTTTCAGAAATCATGAACATTTCTAAATGTTAATACTTCCAGGGAATCAGTATGACATGTTCACTTTCAAGTTCAAAGGTCAAGGTTACAAGTTATAAAATCACCACAAAATTCTTTGTAAACACGGTAACTTGAAAAGATTTTGTGCTATGAATCTCTAACTTGGTATATATCATCCTTGGAAAAGTAAACAAAATTGAACAGGTTTCGGCTACAATCAGTCAAAGGTCAAGGTCACAGCAAGGTCATGACTTAAGCATGGTTTAGCGAAAATGCTTTATTTTAACTATGATCACTTTTAATCAATACATGATTGTTATACACAATAAAAAGTGTTCAATTATTGTGTGACCTTGAAGGTCAAAGGTCAAGGTCATGAGATGAGTTATTGCAATTCCTTGTAAACACAATAACTTGAAAAGTTTTTGTGCTATGAAGTTTAGATTTTGTATATATTATCTTTTGAGAAGTACAAAATTTGCAAAAAGTTTTGGGTACAACTGTCGAAGGTCAAGGTCACAGCAAGGTCAACATATATGAAGAAAATCGATTAATTTGATTTTTAACACTTTATTTCATTACAATAATGTTATACTCAATTAAATGTGTTCATTGATTGTGTGACCTTGAGTGTCAACGGTCAAGGTCACGAGAAAATTCCCAATTTGGTGAGGCCTGTAAAAGGCGGAACAGGGTAAGGCGAAACCCCAAGTTTCGGGGCTGCTCTGCCTTTGCGGTATCCCGAAAAACACTTATCTAGTTTCAGCATGATAACGCCCGACCCCATACAGCTCGTGTAACAGTTGACTTCCTTGCACATCAGAACATTCATGTTCTTCCCTGGCCGTCCAAATCACCAGATATCAATCCCATAGAACACCTGTGGGATGAACTGAACAGACGTGTCCGACGCCGTCAACGTCAACCTCAGACGTTGGCTGACCTCACCATTGCCTTCCGACTCGACGTTTGTTTCAGTCTATGCCCAGGAGAATCCGGGCAGTGTTAGCAGCAAGGGGTGGCCACAACCGGTACTAGCATCAGCACGCCGCCAAGGACACATTGTGCGTTGGAACAGTTATTAAGCTTCACCAGATGAAACACCGGTATCTTCTCTGTCATTGTGCTGAATTTGAGATTTGTAGCTTATTTCAATCATTATATATGTCTCTTTGAAAATGTAATAAAATACACTGATATTTTCACTCATGCGTTTCTTTTTTGAAGAGTATACATTTTGTACTTTAGGATAGTTTCTCAATTCAAAGTTCCACAGACAAATTAATAAAAATTATCAGAAGATGTTATAGCAATGTCTGTTAAAACTCAGTTTTCCACTTCATTAATACGAAATAAAAGTTTATTATTATATTAAAAAGAGCAATTTCTATAATACGGATAGAAGTTTCTGTATCAGACGATCAGAACATGTTTTGTCAGAAACCTCAATATCAATTTTTCAATACCATTAATCAATGACCGTATACAATCTCAATGTGTTCTTTTACTATTTCACCGAAATTCAAATTTTCTTTCTGATTCAATGCCATAGCATTATCGTTTCATTTCGCTGGATCAACAAACATTGGATTTTGTTGCCTGCAAATTGAGTTTGTTTATAATGGTTTATATAGTATGGCTAACACTTGCCGGCATTCTATTGATATACTGTTTGTGCATATTTTTTTATTATAATGCGCAATTGTTCAATATTGACAGTGTAGTTTTGTCCAAGAATCATGAACTAAGCAAAACTCGAGTATATTCAAGGGAAAAAATGATTACATGTACTTTTCAATGTTCAAACTAAAATACCCAAAATCTTCATTTTGGTTTAACCCTTCTGGATGCCTAAAAGAATTTGGTTGTAACGAATAGATTATTTCAATTCTGACAGTAAAGAATACTGTTCACTTATCAATAAGCATATCTGTTATGTGGTCTGATTGGTATTCAGTTAGAGATGCTGATGTTTATCTACACATGTAAGATAAATAAATCTTGCTAACCGCAATACAAAAAGACCTTGCAGAGCAAATGTTATAGCAATATTCATATTTTCTTACATGTTGCAAACGCCAGGCTGTAAAAAGGTGAGTTGGGATTATAAATTTCTCGAAGCTCTGGCAATTGCAATTTCAATGTTTGATGTTTAAACAACGATTTTTTTTAAACTTAATCTTCTCAAATTCTTTATAGCTGTCAAAACAAAAACTAATCAATATTTATTTGATAATTTAGAATGATTTTAAGCTTTCTCTTTTGTTGTTTTGGGTTGATGGAAAAATTCCCATGTTGACTTAATTCATATGCTGGGAAGCAGAGATGCTTTTTACGATATTGTCTCTTTAGCTCTTATATCCAGAATAAATCTTGCTTCCGATTTCACAAAGTATTTCTGCAGGCAGTTAATCATACTCGGGTCACACGTTATGAACACATCACATTCACACAGAATGTGAAAGCATCTCTGGACTATCAAACATGTCAGGGTTAGTAGCCTGATTGTTAATAATAAATTGATTGTTTGTTGCCGGATGTTCTCGTCACCAGCTGCCAGACATCGTTACATATTGTCTATAAAAGCAAACTGACGTTGTTTTAAATTTGAAACAATTGTTGGTCTTTTTTTTAAAAGTCCATAAAATGTTATGATAGATACCATGTTTTAATGCATGTTCGTGCAGTATGACTGTCATTGTGATTACATGCTCCTGGTAGGGTCACTAAAGCTGGACAGGTCGACGGGTAGAAGCCTGACCAAATGCGAGCCCTTCTAAAACCTGTTTTCTATCTCTTACTATGCCTTTCTGTCGGTCTTGTTCTCATCCTTTCGATCCTTTTCTTCCTACTCTCTTTTGGATGGCAACATCTACGTGTTAAATAGCTGAAATATTGTTCAAAACACGTTAAACACCAACTTTCTCACTTCATTTCCTTCTGCTTACTTTATTAGATATGTTGGACACTTTTAAGATTAATTCTCCTTTCTAACGATGCATTGGCTGATTGATTTTCAAATACATGTTAAGAACTTTTCAATCTGGCATTTTGACTAATATTTGACAATGACAGCTCTGATTTTGTACTCGTTGATCCTTTGGACTTGTTACACAAGAATGAGATATGACCATTTATAAAATGGTTATATTACACTACAGTCATCATACTAGTTGATTAAACCAGTTGACGATTCTAACAACGAAAGTTTAGCAGGTATCGTATTTCCAATTTCACCGCACTTGTTCTATTGGTCAAGGCCACTGGAGTTTGTTAAAGTATTAAAGTGGCAGTAGCACGCTTTAAGGGGACCATGAAAATAATAATGTCAGGAAAATGAAAATAAATGTTTTTAATTGAAAGACAATGTTTATAAACTAAATGAAGCAGTAATGAATGAAATATTTAATGTACAGTTCAGCAATGCGATTCCTTTTTCTTACACAAAATGAATTAAAAATGTTGAGTAAAGCAGTCAAACACCTTTGATTTATTTGTGGTGAATGGTTGCGTACTAGCATGCTGGCCAATGGAACTTAATTAGCAGCCCCGACTTAGTCGGGGCTGCTATCAGTATTTGTGCAGTTTCCGCCGCCGCCGCCGCCGCCGCCGCCGCCGCCGCCGCCGCGTCCGCCGCCGCCGCGTCCGCCGCGCTCATACTAATGGCTATAACTTTTTTCTACTAAGCTTTCCAGAACTTGTATTTATAACTTACTGCTTATACCTCGGGGGAACGATTTTGACATGTTCACCTTCAAGGTCAAAGGTCAAGGTCACGAGCTATAAAATCACTAAAAAATTCCTTGTAAACGCGATAACTTGAAAAGTTTTTGTGCTATGAAGCTCTAACTTGATATATAACATCCTTGGAAGAGTAAAAATTTTTGAAAAGGTTTTCGCTACAATCTGTCCAAGGTCAAGGTCACAGCGAGGTCATTACTTTAGCATGGTTTTGCGAAAATGCTTTATTTTAACTATGAACACTTGTAATCAATAGATGATTGTTATACTCAATGAAATGTGTTCATTGATTGTGAAACCTTGAAGGTCAAAGGTCAAGGTCATGAGATTTGTGTTATTGCAATTTGCAACTAATTTGGATATTACTTGATCTCATTAAGCTTTTCAGAACTCATAAACATGTATAAGTGTCCATACCTCTGGGGACTTAGAATGACATGTTCTCTTTCAAGGTCAAAGGTCAAGGTCACGAGCAATAAAATCACTAAAAAATTCCTTGTAAACGCGATAACTTGAAAAGTTTTTGTGCTATGAAGCTCTAACTTGATATATAACATCCTTGGAAGAGTAAAAAATTTTGAAAAGGTTTTCGCTACAATCTGTCCAAGGTCAAGGTCACAGCAAGGTCATGACTTTAGCATGGTTTTGCGAAAATGCTTTATTTTAACTATGAACACTTTTAAGCAATAGATGATTGTTATACTCATTGAAAAGTGTTCATTGATTGTGTAACCATGAAGGTCAAAGGTCAAGGTCATGAGATTTGTGTTATTACAATGTGGAAATAATATTGATATAACTTAATCCAATTCAGTTTTTCAGAACTTATAAAGATGTATAATTGTTTACACCTCTGGGGACTTACAATGACATGGTCACATTCAAGATCAAAGGTCAAGGTCACGAGCTATAAAATCACTTAAAAATTATTTGTAAACGCGATAACTTGAAAAGTTTTTGTGCTATGAAGTTTAAATTTTGTATGTATTATCTCTTGAGAAGTACAAAATTTTGGAAAGGTTTTGGGTATGAAGTGTCAAAGGTCAAGGTCACAGCAAGGTCAACAAATATTGAGAAAATGGATTATTTTTACTTTTACCTCTTTAATTTGTTGCATTAATGTTATATTCAATGAAATGTATTCATTGATTGCATGACCTTGAGTGTCAAAGGTCAAGGTCACAAGAAAATGCCCAATATGCTGAGGCTTGTAGAAGGCGGAACAGGGTAAGGCGAAACCCCAAGTTTCGGGGCTGCTCTGTTTTTGCGGTGTCCCGCAAACACTAATCTAGTTAACGTTGATCTTATGCGAATAAAGGCTTGTATGCTTCAACAAATCACTGTGTTCTTTTACCGATGGTTTGTCCTACATGTATACCCTCATACCATATCAAATTTTGACATTGTCCCTTTTTGTAATATGGGTATCCATTGTTAATTATTTTGTGACATTAAGAATCTGTCCATTCGACTTTTGATCCACGATCGCATAAGAAGGTGTTTTTATCAATGTTTATTTTTAACAAACAACAAATTTGTCCGATATCGATTAACAAGAAGTAAAGTGACCTGATTTAGCATTTTCAAGTTAAGTTTTCGAATTCGTGTATGATACAATTAATTAATAATACAATTTAATTATTTTTGGAAGTTCAATTTGTAGAAGATAGATGACAAGTTTGATGATTCACAACGATATACATTATCCATATGAAAAAGACATATGTCACATTCATCACAATTTAACACGAAGCAGGAGACCAATTTGTTGTTCGTATGCTGTTTTCCGTCCTTGCTATCGTTCCACAATCAATCAATCAATTGTTATCTCTCTGTTTCTTTGTGTTTAAGCTGCCTGTTTTTCTTCAGATGTGACCTGGATGGCATTCTCTCAATAACGTAGTACCGAGCATAGCGATCTTATTCAGGTTGATTTAAGCGTTCTAAGAACTATGTATAGTAAATATGAGGGAATTAAATCCATCTATATATTTGAAGGTATTTTGTATGAAATACGAAGGTCATGGTTTTAAATATCTAAATAAACAAATATTTCAATTTGTGGTCATATGAAGTTTAAGTTTTTACTTTCCTCGCATTGTTCTGAAAAAGTTGTCCCTTGACATCACCCTATTTCTCTTTTACTTGATATTTTTGTGGCTTGGCTATGAAAACATTACTCCTTTAAAAAATTGTAATGTATATTTCAGAACAGAGCAAAAGTTTATTACGCTCAGAACGAAAACCTCTGCAAATATGACAGTATGGATACACTTCTTACTTCTTACACGTGAATAGTCTTTTTAAAATTAGGTATTTTGGTCTATGTACAAAGTTCTTTCTAAAGTAAAATATTCACATCTTAGATATAATTGAACTCGTCCTCAAACATTCTTTACATTTCCTTTCAGATTTCGATATGTTGTTCCATCTTCCCTTTTCAATATCAGATTTTGGTATGTTATTCCATCTTTCTTTTTCAATGGGTTAGTGGTGGCATGAAGAAACAGAAGTAATTGGATAGCATTGTTTTGGGTAAGGGAACATAACCTATGCTTTAGTTCAAATTGCGGAATCAGACCAGTAATGAGAGTCACCAGAGATTATTCCATATACTTACTTCTGTTTTTTTATCTTGCTATGTGAGCCTTTATGACATAGCAATATCTTAGCTTTTTTTGAAAATATAGTTTGTCAAACATACATATTTTATGAAAATATTTTAAGATGTCATTCTCTTTCATTTCATATTTGTATGAAATCTTGAGTATGAGGAATCAAACACTATTTTGTCATATAGCAAAGTGTTTTATTATTTTGCAGGATGTTTTTATATGTGTATCCTCATATGTCTTTCTCTTTCATATTTGTATGAAATCTTGAGTATGAGGAATCAAACACTATTTTGTCAAATAGCAAAGTGTTTTATTATTTTGCAGGATGTTTTATATGTGTATCCTCATAGGTCTAGGAAAATAAATGTATTTTTTTTTTTTTTAAATTAACATATTTCTATAGGGTATTTTAAGAACTACATTGGTTAGATAGGTTGTCTTAGGTCATTATAGAATAGGCTAATAAATAAAAAGTGAGACTTCTTTCTATAACAGGAATTATACACAAAGGACATAATCACTCTTTTCTTGGAATATCACACTTTTTACCTATTATGAGCTTAGGACCTGTGCAACGAAACTGTGACAGCAAAAAACCATTATCTTTTCATGATGATATTGTTAAAAAACCAATGTAAATTTACAGTATGAAAATATATCTGTGATGTCGCTCAATCAAAATCAAAGGACACCGAGTCAGTAAGATGTGTTGATAAATATGTTCACAATGCTTTAAAGGGGCAGTAGCACTTTTTCGGGGGAATATAAGGTGTTCTCAGGAAAATGAAAATAAATGGTTCCGACTGAAAGACAATGTATTTAAACTAAATAAAGAAGTAATCAATCAAATATGTAATATAAAGTTAAGCCATGCAATTCCTTTTTCACATGAAAATGGCTGCCAAAGGACTTTATGTGAATCTTTATAATATGTTCTCTGACTATTGATGATTGGTTTGTGTATTGAGATATTTGATACTATCAAAATAATACATTTAGCATAATCGTATAATTATTATAGATTTCCCCTTTAAAACGGATTGAATTCTAATATTTAAGCATTGTGTTATAAAATTAGTATGTAAGGGACACTCATAAAGGATCCTCTTTATCTCCTGTATTATTTGATACACTTGTACAGTTATTTCCAGTAAGATCGTACCTGATTACAATTTTACCTGTCGCAAGAATTACTTAAGTATCACTCGGTGCCTTATTCATGCGAATATAAGTTGAATGCAATGTGGGGTTGTCTAGCTTCGTTAACCAGAAGAGGACTTCTTCAGAGGCTTTGCAGTTTGTAAACACTTTACAATTAAACGATCAACAACTGTAAACTTCGTTAACATTCTCATAAAAGTATAAAATACTAATGCGAGAAGAATGTTTTTGTCAAAGTTCTCTTCTTTCCTTGAACACAAACATTTTAACTTCTTCTGATATGTTTAAATTCTACAAGCGTTTGTATCATATTCTAAACATTGTCTTAAAACAACATAGCTTAGATGAATTCCTGTTACACATTAGGCAGAATATTCAAAATAAAATCCGTATGGCAGAATGATGATTAATCGAGGAAGTGTTACTATTTTTTACTATTTCAAGATATTCCCGAACTAGCATGTCCGAATAAGTTTCAGGTAGACTTAAATTTAGTTTTAGGTTTAACATTGTTAATTTCATTATTGCAAACTGTAAAATATCATGTCACAAAATTGTATTTTAATTGTATCTGTACTGTTGATTACCAATGCGCAAGTCACATTTTAATGAATTCTATATTTGTTAGGAGCATCATATCTATATATGCTGTCGGCAATTCTACCCCTTGGCGACGTAGGAGCAGACATGGATCACCTTCACTCCATCAAGATTACCCTTGATACATTGGTGGCCCACTTTGAACGCCCCTGGTCATTGACAAGGTCTGACTGAAACATGTGAATAGTCCTCCAAGTATCATTCTGAGGTCGGAAACGCACACGACGCTACAAATCATATATATACAAACAACCCAAAATCATATATATCCATGTATTATAAGTTTTCGCTAGTTTGCTAATTCCTTTTCATTTTGGTGAAAAATGTTAATGCCGAATAATAGTAAGGTATATTGTAAGTTCCGCCTCCGTTACTGTAGTGCACTAAAGACCAAAGATCCATGATTTCTTACTATCTTGTCACACACACCGAAGGCTGGTATTCCAATCTTCTAATTGTAGCCAAGATAATGCCATGAGTTGAGAATTAACCACGAACACCTACGTGTCTGAAATATTACCTTGAGCTTAGGACGCTTCCCACGACTTTCGATAGCGAGATTTACTAGATTAGAAAAGAAGCAGAATTTTCCCATTGTAAGATTATGTCTATCACGATTGCAACTTTGCTGACGAACTTTTCAAACTTAAAGTAAAATCTTCTATAAACAACACAAAGGTCATAAGACATTTTATCAACAAATTAGATTTCAATCCAGAGTGTCGAAAGTTTTTAAAACAAACGAAAAATTATATTTCTCTATATAATCTTAAAGATTCTTTCAACCGTTTATCGCTAACCAAGAATGTGCATAATGTTGTTGATAAAAAAAGTTTGCCTTACTTATGTATCCAGCTTATTTCGTTTTTTCTTTATTTAACATATGTTATAAAAAAAAAGAAATTCTTCAAGTTAAAAGATTTGAACATTCATAATTGTTAAAGTATATACTAAGTTGTGCATAAGATAGATAAAATGATTACTTCTAATGAAATGTGACGTCGGTGTACACCTACGCCATTAACGTTTAAGGAAGAACACGCTCGTGTTGTCGTCTGTTTGATACACTGTTGAAGCTATTCATTCATTGCATTATTCCACCACTTGACTCATTACCTTGTCGTGGTGTGGTGCTATGTGTGCTTCTGCAACCCTGGAAGATATTCCAACTGGAGCTCAGATGATCCTGGTAGCGTCACCCAAGCTGGACAGGTCGACGGGTAGAAGCCAGACCAAATTAAAGTTTTTTTATTTTTCACTATGCCTTTCTTTCCGTCTTTTCCTTCATCCTCAAAAACCCTTTCTCCCTGATCTATATACTATCTTTAGGATGGTAACATCCACGTGTTTGATAACTGACATATTGATCAAAACACGAGACTCACTCATCCACTCATTGCTTTATTGAATTATTGTTATGGTCATATGACCCATTGTGACCTTAAATGCAGCATCAAATACACAACGAACGAAACAACATATAGCAAACAAATGAAAACAGCATTAAAAGTATCTGCTTCCCAGTATCTGTGTGACCTCGCTACACCTTATCAACCAGTCAGAACATTCAGATCAAAATCAAAACGTCAGTTTCAAAACTTCAATCTTCAGTCTGTTATTTACAGCAAAAGCGCACAATCACATTTGCAGTGTTCAAAAGGTATTTATTTATTGATGTATCTGTGTTGGTAATTAAAATTCCCCCTAATATGGATTGTGCCGACAGCCTTCAAAAGGGTCTATGTTTGGATTATTGAAGATTGCCGGTCTAAATCTGAAATGTCAAAATGCTAATGACCATCTAATGAACCGGTCTCCCATTGAGTCCTATTGAACCATTCTGGTCGTGCTTGCCTGCTTGCCTCTGTTCATAGCTAGCATGATACAGGTTTATTGGATTTAAAGGGGCAGTAGCACGTTTTTTGGGGGGATATGAGGTGATGTCAGGAAAATGAAAATTAATGGATCCAATTGAAAGACAATGTATTTAAACTAAATGGAGCAGTAATAATTCAAATATATAACGTAAAGTTCAGCCATGCGATTCATTTCTCTTACAAAAATGAATTAAAGGTGTTCACAAAAAAATGGCCGCCAATGGATTTTATGTGAAGCCTCATTCTTTGTCCTCTGACTATGGGTGATTGGCTTGTGTAATGAGATTGTTGACACTGTCAATATGATACATTTAGCATTTCCTTACAATTATAAGTGAAATATTCAAAATGTAAATTTATCAAAAAACGTGCTACTGCCCCTTTAAAGGTTACTACATTTCTATAATTTATTTATGATTACAACGAAACTATAGTTTCTGGACTGCCCTGAATTTAAAAAATCTTCATAGCGTTCTTCTTTATCAAAACATCATAATTTCTGTATCACTTGATGAAGATGAAAGATCTACCACTTTGGATATAATTTGTATTTATTTATTATTTAGTCCGGCTTTTTACTTACAATGTTAATGTGCTGTTGCTTTTTCTTTAATTTGGAGGGCTGATATTAATCATATTGCATAGGTGACCTATAATGTTAACAAACAACATTTATTAATCTATATTTGCTGGTTGATCTTTCCAATAACATGAAATAACATGAAGACGGACAATCTCATTACAGTCATCATAATACATTTTCATTAACTTTTATCTTCATTATAATCATGAAATTATAAAATTTAAAATTTAACAATCTTAAAGTTTATTACAGGGCCGATATCAGTGATTCATGATATTTTCACATCTATTTTAACACAATAAAAAACTTGATAAATAGAAAACACATGATGCAATTGACAAATGCAACTTTTAACTTAAGTTCCTGAATTTTTTTGTGTAATGAAAAATTTCAACAATATTTCTCACAGCACTAACAGTTGAATAAAGTTTCAAGATTATGTAGAATAATACAGTCATATTCAAAAGGTATTTCCCAAACGTCTTCAGTAAACATTTACAATGAATGCTGAAGTTTAGATCTGGGCTTCTCTAGGGAATAAAAGTTATGTCAATTATAAGGATAAGTTTGATCATGACAATTCGCCTTTAAATTAACATCTCATTTGAAATTAAATAAGGGTGGAAATTCAAAACTTGCAACCCCAAAATAAAACAAAGCTGAATTTATCTCCTCATGTTCTGGCCCGTTTCACATAATGACGTTTATATCCCATGATAACGAGATATGAACGTTAATGTGGTTTTGATAAACTACCATGCAGAAGATATTATAACACTCATCTTGAACTGACATTAAATAAAAGGTGCATTGAATAATAAGCTCCAAAGAAAACTACATGTCCTCTGCGTCTAAATAACCGTTCATCGAAGGCCGAGTATGTGGATTTCCCAGTTTGTAAGGGTCTTTAAATCGATCATTATACATAATCATTCTCTCATAAAATATTCCCGGACAGAGAGACCCCACTTAAAAAGTTAATAAAGTTGATAATCTGGAGAATTCAATAAACCCAAAACGTTTGACAAACTGGAAAACTGTTCCTTGAAAATTGAATGTAGGTCTGCTATTGAAGGGTTAAGTATGTGGGAATCACAAAATCTATTAAAGTCCTTATATAATATAAAGTACATATGTTCGAGAGGAAACAATCAGCACTTCTGCATAGGTTGTAATTTCAACAGAAATTGAAATCCATTTGCATTCGAAAGTATCGTATAAACGTGATCTGAATTTATACCGACTGCATTTGAGTTTGGTTATGTTTCCATCTAAATGCAGCAGTAAGAAGAGTGCTTTTCAACATGCGCATGTGCTGTTTAGTTATGTGACATTTATGATTGATATTGTAACTGGGTCATTAGGGTTTAAGATGTTTAGGAACAAGAAATTGCCAATTGGAATGCAGAAAACGAAATTAATCCACATTTGAGCCCATTCAGATTGACATTATTTGCATAAGTAACTAGTGAATATATCTAGAATATAAGTAATGACTTATGAGACCATTGTATTGAGTATCTGAATGATTGTGAAGGTGATATACTATTCAACGTCGACTTGCTCTACCATGGTAATTTCCCGCAACAGTCGATACTTTTCAATCAAATGACACCATAGAGAGTGGCATATGTGACCCCCAACAACTCACGGAGTGGCTCTTTGAGCTTTTAGCGTAATTCATGACGGAGGCTGACATGACAGTTACACGCCATATGTCGTGATAAGACTTCAAAAAGCAAGACAACAAAATATCGTGTTTTGTGTTAAGGCACGCCTTATGTCATGTATCTTAAAGATTTCGTTATATTGATATTCCAAGGTGATTGATTAATGTCAGTCTGATGAAAATCGATTGTGCCTCTAGGAATACAATAGAGAAATGTTGAGTCTACCAAGATTCGAACTCTATTCAGCTACGTTTTCCTCTACGCTGCGGTCTGAAAGCACCATATGTTGTATTCCATGCTGAATGATTGTATATCCTTATAGGACCATTGACAGAACATAGACAACCCATTATGTACATAAATGACTCAACTGTTAGAGCGTTCAGGCGTAATCGTGCGTACTCATTATTTTATTCAAAATCAGATTTTACAACATGATATGATGTTTCTGTCCAAATGTCAACGAGAAATTAAATATTAACATTAATGAAACCACTTTAATACAAGTACATGATTTGTTAACACAAAAAACAACCAATTAGATTTATTTTTCTAATTAATGTTCTTCTACCCTTTTTCATTCCTGTTGAATTTGTCTTGCTTATTCCAGAATGTCACGGCGATAAATAAGAAAACACAGTCTCAACATATTCAATTGAAGACCGTAGATGAAAGTTCCTATTGATGTTTTCCGCTATAATCGTAGGTGTTTTCCTTTAACCATAATTGTTGACATTGATGGAAGCTCTATAGGAAGTGCGAGGTAGAACATCCTTGGTATTTAATGAAAAATCAATAGGTTGCACTTGTGAGCAGTTTAGAAAAAATATTGTGATACTTTTGCTTCCAGTGTATTTACAATACAGACAGTAAGGGAACAATGATATTTTTAGTAGGGGTGTAACGATAGATCAAACTATCGACTTATAGCGATAGTTGCTGTGCCAATAGTACTTTATCGACAGTCATTTTAAAAAACATAAATATAATAGATAGCAGGTATAACAGTATCAACAATTTAGTCAATTCAGTTGTTCAGTTAAAATGCAAAACTTAAATTCACACAAAAACGCGTTTGTTTTCATTTGGAAAATATTGGAACACATTAAACAGAACAGAAAGTAGCAACAAGGAGATACAACAGATAACCCTCTTGGTGTCAGTTTAAAATTACGACTTCGACAAGTTTGAAATCATCACAAACAAAGCAGCAAACTGCCTTTTCTTATATTGATAAACTATTGCGATAGTTGCTCACAACAGACTATTGTCCAATTTATGATCATTAGTCCCCGCTATTTTTTGTAGTCTATAAAAATCTCCCTGTCAAGTAACTCCCTATATCTCTGTGTCTGAAACATCACATCATCAGCGATTTTAGCGACATTCGTTTGCCAAAACAATTGGCTTAACAAGACAGGATTCATCTACAAAACAAATGGTAGGTTACAATTAACAATTATTTGATATGCAACAAATATTTGTAAACTGTATGAAACAATTACGACCATAAGATCAACACAAAGCCACTTTATGTCTATGCATAGTTATCTTTCCCCCTGTAATTGCATAAAACAAAACAATGTCAAGTGTCAGAGGTTGGAAATTTGATATAATGCCAGTGTTTCTGTGGTTTTGATAAACTGCATGCACGTTTAAATACACAAAGTATCAGCAACTTTGATTTTAAAAAACTACAAGATGAAGAGGTGTTTTATTGATCATAAATGAGTTATGAATTTCATTTTTCTTCACATTTTGAGAAACATTAGAACGTTACTTTTAGTCTGATTCCCCAAATAAAACGGGAACGTGATACTTTTTATTGTTGCTGGTAAATGTCGGAGATATAATTAGGCCTTATCAAGAGAATAATCGCCTTATTAATATTTATTTGTCTGGGAAAAATCACACAACATATTTGGCATTATATGATATTTTTCTGTTATTTATCTACATTGAACATTAACATACATTGAATACAATATATACAAACATGAAATGAAACACAAAATAGTCAGACGACGTGATTGCTTTCATTCAAGTATGATACCTTCAATTTCATTAAAACGCGTTATAAAATATTAAGACTTTTTAAATTCCCTATTCGCTTCGCACAGTACCAATGTATTGAAAGTTTAATACTAAGTTAGTATAGATATTATGATATTTCTGACGAGTTGCCTTAGATATTAAGTTTGTTTTCTCATATGTACTGTGCAAATATGCACAAATGCAAGTTTCTTGCATACTTCCAAAGATGTTTTTTCTCACTTACAAAATAGTAAAATAGATATTTTGATTGTTCAGAGTGTATAAACAAAACTTAAAAGTTGTGTATTGTATACTCTATCGACAAAAATCTTTGTAACATGGAGTAGTAGTATTTATATAGTATGTTATCTTGTAAAATGAAATAAGATTTGAGAAATAACAAAATCAAAACTTTCAGGAAGATGGAATCAGTCACTTTAAATAATATTTTCTTCATGTGTTAGTAAATCCATTTATTGAATTATCGTAAGCATCATCAACTGATGGGGCAGTAGTACGTTTTAGGGGGAATACAAGGTGATGTCAGGAAAATGAAAACTAATGGTTCCAATTGAAAGACAATGTATTTAAACTAAATGGAGCAGTAATAATTCAAATATATAACGTAAAGTTTAGCCATGCGATTCCTTTTTCATACACACAATGAATTAAAGGTGTTCACATAAAATGGCCGCCAATTGATTTTATGTGAATATCCATACTTTGTCCTCTGACTATGGATGATTGGCTTGTGTAATGTGATTTTTGACACTGTCAATTATCAATCAAAATGTCAATTATCAAGTGTTTGTTAGTAGACCTGTTACGTCGTTTTTCGAATCTTGCAATGAATTTCTTTTTGAAATTATTGAAAGGAATAAAAGTCTTTTATCATTTTAGTAAATGGTATCAATCTCATATTTGATAAAAATGATGCATTCGATAATGAATCAATAAATGAATGAATGAATTTATTCATTTCCTTTCAGTTTATCAGTCCGAAGATCCTAGTACATATTTAAATCTTCATCAAATATTTATAACATGTGTACAAGAAAGAATATGTGCAAATTTAAGTTTGAAAATATTTGATATGCCCACTTGAGTGAGGAGAGAAAGGAATGTAGGTGTTTACTGGAAAGGATTACCATACATCTCTATGACATTTCATCTATTTGGTTAGTTGTTGGTATTTCTTCCAGACAAAGAGACCGCATTCCATCTTCTGTTAGTAATTTAATATGTACATGCATATAAAACCAAATCTGATAATAAAAACCAACTAATTTGTTGATTGCTGATGTAGAAGACAATAATTCGAATATTGATACACAGAACCTGTAATCTGAGAGAGGTTGATAAGGAAATGATGACCCCTGGGAGATAATTAGCATTGACCAAACGTTTGTACTGAGTAAAGGATGGGTCATGTCTTCGGTGAAGCCAACATAACAATGGTAAATGGTTCATGCCATTTAGGTCAGTGTCCGAATTACTCTTCATTCCTTAGAAAATAGACGTAAGGCCAAGAGGTGTCTGGTGTTGCGGGCTTTCTCCCTGCAATAATACCAGCAGCCGTGACAAACGTGAAATAATCTTGAAGGCGATGTTAAACCCCACATCACCTCACTTCACCTCACTTTACCTCACCAAGAGGTGCCGTCGCCTAAAACCTTCACTGAATTGAAAATGAGGATATTACATTTTATAAATTACACTCAACGTATTTGAATTAAACAAAATAAGTACAAAGCTTTTAAATTATAAAATTCATAGTCAAACACTTTACAGTATGAGTGAGAGAACGATAAGATGACATTACAATATAATTTAAACATCATGTATACAGGTAGTTATGTCAAACAATATCAAACATAATGTCTATAATGCCTCGGATATTTTTATAACCAAAATAACAATTCATTCAATTCTACTTCGTTATTACCTACAATATATCTGATCATTCTCTTTAATGCCTCAATGTATGATATTATTTCTCTACAATGTCTATGATTATGATCCACGTTGTCTATGATTATTTTTTACGATGTATATGATTATAGTATACAACGCCTCCATTTATGATACGTCTTTCTCTACAATGCTCATGATTATTCTCTATATGTCAATGAATCTACATACCGACATATCCTCCTATTCCTCTCTACAATATCTATGATTATCAACTACGATTTCATTTTTTGCGAAGGTTTAACATGTTTGATGAAAGGGACTTTAAAACACCGATGTTCCGGGTTTAGCATAAACGTATCTGGTGTATTTTTCTATATGAATTTAAAACATTTTTTACATTCTTTTGGATAACAGATTCTGGTGGCCAGGGTAGGACGGAGAAATGTTGATTTACTTTGGGCAGAAGAAGTGATTTTAAATCTGTGTTTCTTTTATAAGGTGTTAGATTTCTTGCTAACCAAATGTTCATTATTTTTTGTATTTGGTGAAACTTTTCTTCATAGTTCATTTTGCGAACAATATCAATGCTGATATTCATTTCCGATACTTTAAAATTGCTTTGGGACCAATTAAAGTCCAATTGTAACATAATTTGAGTCGGGATTGCCTTTTGGAACCTATCAATAATAGTCTTGTTGTCTCTACATTAAAAAGACAATCGTGAAATAGTCTCGAGTTTGAAAAACGCCATATAAGATTTTTTCTGATCCATCTAGCGTTAATGACGTATCATCCGCAAATTGTGACAGGAGATATTTAATATTTCCATTGTTTATCCCTTTTATGTTCGCATTATTTCTAATACGAATGCCTAGAATTTCAACCTAGAGGGTGAATAGATATGGGACTACCGGGTCGCCTTGGCGACAACCTCTTTCAATTATAAAGGGCGATGATGGAAATCCATTTACCAAAACTCTTGATTCGATGTCCTTATAAAAAGTGGCTATCTAGTCAATAATGTATGGACGAAAACTTAAAATTTTTGGGACGCTGTTCAGATATTTTCTGTCAATAGAGTCGAAAGCTTTCAAAAACGACTAAAAGTAAAAGTTATTGAATTTGAAAGGTTTCAGTATGTTCCGTACTGTCGTAAACTACCCTAGTTATCTCCCCAATGTTTCCAACTTTAACAAAATCCTTTTGGTCCTCATGTTAACGTTCTCTCCTAACAGAGGCAGGTCAAGTCACGAAATGTTGATCGAACCTCTGTTCTTATTCGCCGAGTTTGTTGGGTAGAACGGGGGAGATGCCTGATTAGAGGCAATTAAACTTAGTTGTGCACACTTTTGTAGTCAGTTGTGTCGCTATAGGAATGAGTATAATTTGATTGACAAAATATATAAATGAATTTATGAGAACTTAATCATTTGACCAGATAGAAGAAATTGGAAACAGTCGATGACATTACATTATAGGTAAAATAACAAAACCGTGACGTAAAAGTATTTTTGAAGACATTTAATGATTTAAAACTGATGAGAAAAGGCGTTATTCAAACATTCCTCCTTCCTTCCTGTGCTAATAACCTTCAAGATGGTCGTGTATGGATTATTGAATATGTCCTGTCTGTATCTGAAATGTCAAGGCAGAGACCACCTGGTTTAAAGGTTTCCCATTGACTCCTAATTAACCCTTTAGGTGGTACCTGCCAAGGGCAAGATACGTTGGTAATTCAAAATGCCAATATGGGCAATATGAAAACATTGATTAGTTTGATAAGGGGTTATTTATTCTTAAATGTGATCAAATTAAAGCAATATTTGTTTCAATCTAAATTTTGTTTAAGGAATAAAAACCCCGTCTTAGAGACAATCAAGATAGTGTCATCTTTGTTACGATGAATATTTTCAACATTTAACCAATAACTCGAAATTCATAACATCCAACAGAAATAAGTAATATTAGAGTAACTTAACATTACCTTTTTCGTAATAAAAGATGATGTCGGATATCCTTCATTATTAGATTTTGATTGTTGACAGGCTTGTTTCTTTACTGTCTTGTTATTGTAATAATTCCCTTCACTGATCAGAGGACTAGTATTATTGATAAAGCAAAGTGAACCTTACTCATGAAATAGCATATATTATCATTGTTATTTTTTTAAATGATCATTGTGGTGTTCAGATATAGTAAATATATATTTCACCTGTGATCATTAAAGGGGCAGTAGCACGTTTTTTGATAATTTTATAATTTTAATTTCTCACTGATAATTGTAAGTGAATGCTAAATGTATTATTTTGACAGTGTCAAAAATCTCATTACACAAGTCAATCATCCACAGTCAGAGGACAAAGAATGAAGATTCACATAAAATCCATTGGCGGCCATTTTTTTGTGAACACCTTTAATTAATTTTTTGTAAGAAAAGGGATCGCATGGCTCAACTTAACGTTATATATTGGAATTATTACTGCTCCATTTAGTTTAAATACATTATCTTTCAATTGAAATCATTAATTTTCATTTTCCTTACATCACCCTACATTCCCCCTAAAAACGTGCTACTGCCCCTTTAATGTTATCTTCCTTCATTTCATTAATAAAACATTAGTGCATTAAAGAGTTAACAGTTATTTGTTTTAAATTTCATTAAAATGTATTATTGATAATGTTTGCCAATGAGATGTACTATTTTGACCTGCACCTGAACGAAATGATATACCGATGGAATACGAATGAAATAATGATTGGTTTATACGCATTAAGATCACAAACAGTGACATAGAGAAAACAATCTACATACAAATGTTTCATTATGGGAGCAAAGGGAGACTTGTTTTTACATAATTGCATAATTTCCACTGAAGTGGTTTATGCATAAATGACATCAGTGTATAAACTTATCTAACGATTGATAATGAAAATATTAGATTGGCAGAAATGACATACATTGTATCTTACATAAGATGGATGGACAAAACATAATTAGGTGAGTCTCGACTACGATTGAAGTGTACAATATGTTTCTTCTTTACTAACGTTATGCCATTCACTGGTTTCAGCGTTTTGTATACAAGTTCCTGATGTTCTGGTATGAAACTTGTATTCAAGGTCACAAATGATTGCAATGTTAAGCTTGAAGCGTTATTCGTGACAAAGACTGACTTGACAGTAACACGCGATGGGCCATAGTTAGATTTAGAAAAGCAAGACAACTCAAGATCGACATCGGTGGACTGGTGATTGATGGAATGATATCTCTAACAGAACATTGACAGAGCATATATAACTCATTATCTGAATAACCTACAAAGATGTCAGACTCGTGGTCGTAATTTTGTAAATACCATATGATATGGATATTCAGAAACATAATTTACAGCAGGAGGTACTGCTGTCATGATGTCAACGAAGGTGTTCTAGACTAATGACTAACCGATCTCATTAATTTTGATTTGAAATACACGTCAAGCTTATAGAGAGATATGTTCTTGTTGCTTAGGGACTGTAATAAACCAAACAAATATTAAAAGTAAAGATGAATTTATGATATAATATTTTACTTACACTCCAAAGACAAAATGGTTATTTTCATTATTATTCTTATTTCATCAATTTGTGTTGTAAAGTTTTGTAACGAATTTGGAGGCATTTCGGTATCTCATTCCTAGGGAATAATGTGCACATAATGCAATGTTCTGTTTTCCTATCCCTTAAAGGGGCATTAGCACGTTTTTAGGGGGAATATAATATGTCAGGTTAAATGAAAATAAATGGTTCCAATTTAAAGACAATGTATTAAACCTATGTGAAGTAGTAATAAATTAAATATTCAATATAAAGTTCATTCTTTTTCTTTCGCAAAATTAAATAAAGGTGTTCACACAAAAGGGTCCGTCAATGAACTATATGTGACTCTTTATAATTTGTTCTCTGGCTATGGATTATTGGTTTGTGTTATGCGATTTTTGACACTATCAAAATAACAGTTTAGCCATGCGATTCCTTTTTCTTACACAAAATGAATAAAAGGTGTTCACAAAAAATGGCCGCCAATAGATTTTATGTGAATCTTCATACTTTGTCCTCTGACTATGGATGATTGGTTTGTGTAATGAGATTTTTAACACTGTCAAAATGACACATTTAGCATTTACTTACAATTTTCAGTGAATATTTTAAAATATTAAATTATCAAAAAACGTGCTACTGCCCCTTTAAGAAATTTAATTAACATAATTTACTAATGAATTGCTCTTTACATTATTACCATATGTTTTTTCTTTATTGTGTTTTATTCCCTCATGTTGATTGTGAAACATGCCAAATATATGTACTTCTTTTACCATATTATTTATTTTATGCACCACCCTCTGCTGAAAGTATCCAACAGAGGTGAATAAAGAAAAATGAGAAAATAAAGTTTGACATTTTCGTGATTAATATGTACATGATACAATGTTTTGTTGGTATTACACCATTTTTACACTTTTGCTTATATCCATTTGCTTTATTTTCAGCGACTTTGGTTTTGACCCTTCGTGAAATCATGCTACTAATGGGCAGCTGTCATCTGTTAGATGTACAAACACTCAAGGGAGGAGATCAGTCAAGAGAAATGAATCTGACTCTGTTGAGAAAAGATAATGATCTACACACTCTGCGTAGTTTGTTGTGAATGCCCTGGATAGATTGATTAAGGAGATTTGAAACACATTTCAATCAGATCACAAATGTTAAAAGCCAAAAAGAAAAGTAGAAATGTGCTGACATTTACTGACATTTCAGTCAACAGGAGGGATTACACACCATTTCCAGAGTGTCAGATCCAATTAAATTTGAACAGTGTTGATTGTGGAAGCATGAGCATGTAATGGACATGATAAATGCAGAACGTTTGCTTGCACATGCCATTATAGTTAACTAATATTTAATTTCAATACATTATCGTTATTATCTTTAAAGGCAATTTTAACGTTTGTTCAGAAAACAATAATTATCCGCTTGAAAAACTAACCAAACTAGTGTCCGAAAGAATCGCTTCCACGCAAATCACAAACTTACTGTGATGTACAATTTTGAAACTTTATCTTTTCGAGTTTGCGAGAAACACGCCTTTAACGAAAGAGTCGATTTGGAAACTCCGTAACTAGGCGAGATACTATATGAAAACGTTCAACAGTAAAGACCCGTCAAATAAAGTGCATTTTGTCCAAAAGACATATTGAAATTGCAAATTATGCAACCCATGTGTGTTTTAACAGCCACAAATTCAAAAGTATATATTCCTAGAGACTTAAATTGTGCTATCATCTTCATAAAACATGTGCTTACCGAGTATATTAAAATTCAACGCTATCTTGTAAAAGAATTGTGTTTTGATATCGATGATGTTGAAAACATGGTAGCGTATCTTTTGGACAGTAGTTAGATTGTTACTTGAATGAAAACAGAATAAATGCATAACAATGAAATCATGGTTGAATATTCATCGCTTTAATGACATGTTATGCATTTCTTTAGCCTTTAAATCAAAATATCTTACTCTCGAAGGGTTACCAGAATAAATCAAAAGCAAATCAGTTCAATTCTAGATTCTGATTTGCTACTTTGAAAATCCAGAGGGTATATAAATTTGTTTAACAGAGCTTTGTTAACTTTTTCTGATGGACAAGAGTCCAATAGTTACCTAACAATGATACTTTCTGAAATTCCTTCTGATCGTATTTCCAATAATATATCACTATCATTCATAATGTCAACGAAGATGTTCTAGACTAATGAATCTTGGACTGATCTCATCATTAATTTTGATTTAAAATACACGTGAAACTTATAGAGAGAGATTTGTTCGTGTTTCTAAAGGGATGTAATACACCAGAAAAAAAAACAAAAAAGTAAAGATGAAACTAGATTAATGACATAAATTTGTTTATACTCCAAAGACACAATGGTTATTATCATTATTATTCTGAATTCATCAATTTGTGATGTAAAGTTTTGTAAAGAAATTGAGACATTTCGATATCTCATTCCTAGGGAACAATGTGCACATCATGCTTCGTTCTGTTTTCCTATCCCCTAAAGGTCAATAATTCTTATGATTATATCAATTCCTTGTGGTTGATACGTTGTGAAGGACAATGGTTGTTTTGATTATATCAAATTGTGATGGTAAAGACGCTGTCTAAAGAAGATTGAGGCATATTATAAGTGTTGTTAAAATGATATTTGTTATGTTAAAAATTTATCGCAAAAAAAAATCTTAGTAACTTAGTCACTGATGAAATCCTGTTCATAATAACCATGTAATTTTTCTTTATTGTGTTTTATTCCCTCGTGTTGATTGTGTAACATGCCAAATCTATGTACTTCTTTTACCATATTATTTATTTTATGCACCACCCTCTGCTGAAAGTATCCATCTGAGTTCAATAAAAAATATAAAAAAGTTTGAGGCATATGTTGAAATCTTTTGTGAATAAAATGTACATGATACAATGCTTGGTTGGTATTATAACATTTATACATATTGGCTTGTATCCACTTGCTTTATTTTCAACGACTGATGGGTTTGACCCTTCATGAAATCTTGCTACTAATGGGCAGCTGTCATCTGTTAGATGTACAAACACTCAAGGGAGGAGATCAGTCAAGAGAAATGAATATAACTCTGTTGAGGAAAGACAATGAACTACACACTCTACGGTGTTTGTTGTGAAACCATGCATCGTCTTTAGATTGATAAAGGAGATTTGAAACACATTTCAATCAGATCACAAATGTTAAAAGCCAAAAAGAAAAGTAGAAATGTGCTGACATTTACTGACATTTCAGTCAACAGGAGGGATTACACACCATTTCCAGAGTGTCAGATCCAATTAAATTTGAACAGTGTTGATTGTGGAAGCATGAGCATGTAATGGGACTTGATAAATGCAGAACGTTTGCTTGCACATGCCATTATAGTTAACTAATATTTAATTTCAAAACATTATCGTTATTATCTTTAAAGGCAATTTTAACGTTTGTTCAGAAAACAATGATTATCCGCTGAAACATTATCTTTTCGAGTTTGCGAGAAACACGCCTTTAACGAAAGCGTCGATTTGGAAACTCCGTAACTAGGCGGGATACTATATGAAAACGTTCAACAGTAAAGACCCGTCAAATAAAGTGCATTTTGTCCATTAGACATATTGAAATTGCAAATTATGCAACCCATGTGTGTTTTAACAGCCACACATTCAAAAGTATATATTCCTAGAGACTTTAATCGGTTTACATCTTCATAAAACATGTGCTTACCGAGTATATTAAAATTCAACGCTATCTTGTAAAAGAATTGTGTTTTTGATATCGATGATGTTGAAAACATGGTAGCGTGTCTTTTGGACAGTAGTTAGATTGTTACTTGAATGAAAACAGAATAAATGCATACAAATGAAATCATGGTTGAATATTCATCGCTTTAATGACATGTTATGCAAATCTTTAGCCTTTAAATAGAAATATCTTGATCTCGAAGGGTTACCAGAATAAATCAAAAGCAAATCAGTTCAATTCTAGATTCTGATTGGCTCCTTTGAAAATCCAGAGGGTATTTAAATTGGTTTTACAGATCTTTGTTAACCTTTTCTGATGGACAAGAGTCCAATAGTTACCTAACCATGATACTTTTCGAAATCCCTTCTGATTGTATTTCCAATAATATATCACTATCATTCATAATGTCAACGAAGATGTTCTAGACTAATGAATCTTGGTCTGATCTCATCATTAATTTTGATTTAAAATACACGTGAAACTTATAGAGAGAGATTTGTTATTGTTCTTAGGGAATGTAATACACCAGAAAAAAAACAAAAGAAAGTAAAGATGAAACTAGATTTATGACATAAATTTGTTTATGCTCCAAAGACACAATGATTATTATCCTTATTATTCTGAATTCATCAATTTGTGATGTAAAGTTTTGTAAAGAAGTTGAGACATTTCGAAATCTCATTCCTAGGGAATAATGTGCACATAATGCTTCGTTCAGTTTTCCTATCCCCTAAAGGTCAATGATACTTATGATTATATCAATTCCTTGTGGTTGATACGTTGTGTAGGACAATGGTTGTTCTGATTATATCAATTTGTGGTGGTAAAGACGCTGTCTAAAGAAGATTGAGGCATATTTAAGTGTTGTTTAAATGATATTTGTTACGTTAAAAATTTATCGCAAAACAAAATCTTAGTAACTTAGTCACTGATGAAATCCTGTACATGATAACCATGTAATTTTTTTTCCTGTGTTTTATTCCCTCATGTTGATTGTGAAACATGCCAAATATATGTACTTCTTTTACCATATTATTTATTTTATGCACCACCCTCTGCTGAAAGTATCCATCTGAGTTCAATAAAAAAAGAAAATAAAGTTTGAGGCATATTTTGAAATCTTTTGTGAATAAAATGTACATGATACAATGCTTTGTTGGTATTATACTATTTATACATATTGGCTTGTATCCACTTACTTTATTTTCAACGACTGATGGGTTTGACCATTCATGAAATCTTGCTACTAATGGGCAGCTGTCATCTGTTAGATGTACAAACACTCAAGGGAGGAGATCAGTCAAGAGAAATGAATGTAACTCTGTTGAGAAAAGACAATGAACTACACACTCTACGCTGTTTGTTGTGAAACCATGCGTCGTCTTTAGATTGATTGATTGATTAAGGAGATTTGAAACACATTTCAATCAGATCACAAATGTTAAAAGCCAAAATGAAAAGTAGAAATGTGCTGACATTTACTGACATTTCAGTCAACAGGAGGTATTACACACCATTTCCAGAGTGTCAGATCCAATTAAATTTAAACAGTGTTGATTGTGGAAGCATGAGCATGTAATGGGACTTGATAAATGCAGAACGTTTGCCTGCACATACCACTAATTTTCAATTTCAAAACATTATCGTTATTATCTTTAAAGGCAATTTTAACATTTGTTCAGAAAATAGTGATCATCAGCTTTTAGAGGCTTTTTCATGTAGTAGGGTTGTTGATACTTCGTTCTAATTGCTGCTTTGTTTTAGTACATTGCTACAGTGAATTTTTATGAGTTTCTGCTTAATTTATTGCTTGCATAGCTGCTACCATATAAGATAGAATATTTCAAATAACCCCTTTATGTCTTTCCAAACATACGTACATGTAGGCAACAATGGACGTGTTACAAAATCAAATTTCAAATGGCAGTATTTCACACAACGTACCTGCATGAATTATATTTTATGAAAAAATTACTACAATTTACTGAATCGTTAGAGATATTCTTCACTCTAACAAAAGGTATGTCAATACTTTCCTGGGAAAATAATTTCATTGGTTAATACCTTGGTAACGTTTTTTTCTCTTTCTTTTTTTCGTTAGGGGCTATTATTCTAATACATGTTCGCCAATGCCTAACAGTTTATATACTAAAATTACTTGAAACAGGGAAACCGTTCACTTATTGCTACAGATAATATTAGTTACTTTCTTATATTGCTGTAAGCCTAGACAAAAATCAATTTGTTTCTGATTTCCTTGCGAGTCAGTTTCATACCCCCGCATCAAACCTTTTTTTCCCGAGATGTTGACAAGGGGAAAAAGGGAAATGTAGTTCTGTGGCCTAGATAAGACATTGTAACGTGCACTTTAAAAAATTAACTCATTTCTGTTCGTGTAAGCCTTCAAAGACACAGTTAAAAGTGATCAAAAGTTTATATTTATCAGTTTTATCAAATTCTGCAGCTGGTGATTTTCTCTTATATTTAATAATGACAAAAACGCGATATCGGATCATTGTTGCCAAATGAAAAGACCATAAGTTTTTATTTTGGGGGGGCATAAGAATTTGGAGAGCTAATAGCCCCCCAAAAAATGACAAATTTTAAAGATGACTCGATTTCATCTACCTACCTTTGGTTGAATACTACGAAAGCCCGTTACCGCCAAATTGCAAATATATTTTTTTTTTATAAAACTCGTAATTACGACTTTAAATCTCGTAATTACGACTTTTAATCTCGTAATTACCACTTTATTTCTCGTAATTACGACTTAAAAATCTCGTAATTACGACTTAAAAATCTCGTAATTACGACTTTTTAATCTCGTAATTACGACTTTTTAAAACTCGTCATTACGACTTTAAATCTCGTAATTACGACTTTTTAAAACTCGTAATTTCGGCTTTTTAATCTCGTAATTACGACTTTTTAATCTCGATCGTAATTACGACTTTTTACAAACCCCTCATTCAGCAGTTCTCGAATTAGAAACACAACAAGGCACGAGTGATGGGATTGCTTTAATGAGATTTGAGGTAGTTTTTTGGTATGAGCAAAACTACCCACTGAACCATTTTTGAAACGATAAACAAATAAATCTGGCATACCAAGTTTATCACATGCAGTGAGGCTTATTCTAGCCAATGATAAAGACTGGCACAATTTAAACCTTCAACTGACAGTGACCTCTTTGAGAGATTAGCTATTTCGACAAAATTATTTCCTTCTCATGATCTCTGTGACACTCAAGACATGTTTTATTTAACGATTTATATCACACTTTAAAGGGTACATTTTTTCACTGATAATTGTATGTTACTAAATGTATTATTTTGATAGTGTCCAAAATCTCATTACACAAACCAATCATCCATAGCCAGAGAACAAATTATGAAGATTTACATAAAGTCTATTGGCGGACATTTTTGTGTGAACACCTTTAATTCAGTTTGTTTTAAGAAAAAGGAATCGCATAACATTATATATTTGATTTAGTACTGTTTCATTTAGTATAAATACATTGTCTTTCATTCAACACATCACACATATTCTGATTATTACTTAATAATATTGCCTTTCATCATCCTTTATCATAACAATGGTTTATCAGAATCTATCAGGAGGTCCGTGGTTCGAATCCCGCCAGGGGCTCGGCAACCTGTGCAGCAGAGTACTGTTCTACACGCAGTCAGGTTTGGGTGTAATGCTACACTGAATTTCAGTGCAGTACCACCCATGGTTGCTAGTTCTAGCCGATGCTCGCAGGTTTCACCGCAATGCATAGCCACAATAGTGTTGCGGGCTTTCTGCTTCAATAATACTAGCAGCCGCGATATAAGTGAAATACTCTTGAAAGCGGCGCTAAACCCCAAATCACCTCACCTTACTGTCATACCTTGCGCCAGTCTTGATGGCTGGCTAGGATAAGAATTGATGCATTTCCTGGTCGGCGTTTCAAACCATCCTTGTCTCCCTCCGTCACCTGTTTGTTCCATTGATAATTTCAAAGCAAATGCTAAAATGTTAGGAAACTTGGCACTCTGGTGTGTATGTGTGATTATGTATGATTTAGTCCCTTATAAGCTTAAATTGTGCATTTGTTTTGTGACGTAGTATAATATCCCCTGTCAACTACATACGCATATACCTTATGTGTTAGCTTTACCTTGATATGCATTCAAAGCACTCCTAATGAGTTTTCAGTACAGTAGGTTGTTTCCATGTTTTTCCATCATAGTTATAACGTAAACAGAATAAACACTTTTAGGTAATAGATTAATGACAGGTAACAGGTCTCTAAGATGGAGTTACGGAAAATACCTAAATGAATATGATACAGTTTAATTGCGGTTTTAAAACAGCTTGCGCAGTACCTGTACCTGAAGCTATTGTGACCAACAAGAGAAGCCGGGTGCATGTATATGAGGCTGTTTAACTTGATTTTTCACCTTTAAAAAGGAAGTTTATTTTCATAAAGATAAATTTTCACAAACTATAAAAGTGTGCCCATTGCATGAACTATATCACATAAACCACATTCTCACAAAAACATACATATCACTCGTGCGTTTGTGCGTTTCTAATCCGAGTACTGGTGAATATAAAGGGCATGTAAAACGCTGAGATAAAAAGTCGTAATTACGAGATTAAAAGACGTAATTACGAGATTTAAAAGTCGCAATTGCGAGTTTTAAAAAGTCGTAATTACGAGATTAAAAGTCGTAATTACGAGTTTTAAAAAGTCGTAATTACGAGATTTAAAGTCGTAATTACGAGATTAAAAAGTCGTAATAACGAGTTTTAAAAAGTCGTAATTACGAGATTAAAACTCGTAATAATGAGAAATAAAGTCGTAATTACGAGTTTTATATATTTTTTTATATTTGCATTTTTGCGGTAACGGGCGGTAACGGGCAGTCGTAGAATACGTTAGAAAGCTTGAAATAATTTTTTTTATTTATGATACTTATTCGAAATAAAAATCGTTCATTTATCATGAATTATTTATTTGAATAATTACTTGAGTTAACCCTTAAATATTTTCGCTGCATATTCTCTGCAATATCGCCAAAGCGGAGGTCTACAATAACTCACTGTGTCACCTACTGGTATTTTCATTTTCTTTTAACGTTCCATGTAATATAATTTTTCTATTACATCTAACGTTTAGCGAACGCACCTTCTTCATTTTTATAACTAGAATTAATAATAACAAATGTTAAACATGTAATTTTATCCAAAAAGACATTCTTTTACATTTCGCATACTTTTTAATAAATTTCTGCTTAGCCTAACCCAACTAGTGTCCGAAAGGATCGCTACCACACAAATCACAGATTTACTGTGGTGTAAATTTTTTCGAAACTTGCCGAGAAACACGCCTTTTAAGAAAGCGTCGATTTGGAAACTCCTTAACTATGAAAGATATTATACAAAACGTTCAACAGTAAAAACCCGTCAAATAAAGTGCACATTGTCGGCAATATCGTTTTCTAACATTACTTTCATACTCTATTATTATCCAACTTAATTGCTGAACATTCTGCCCAAAAGACATATTGAAATTGCAAATTATGCACCCCATGTGTGTTTTTACAGCCAGAAATTCAAAAGTATATATTCCTAGAGACTTAAATTGTGTTATCATCTTCATACAACATGTGCTTACCGAGTATATTAAAATTCAACGCTATCTTGTAACAGAATTGTGTTTTTGATATCGATGATATTGAAAACATGGTAGCGTATCTTTTGGACAGTAGTTAGATTGTTACTTGAATGAAAACAGAATAAATGCATAACAATGAAATCATGGTTGAATATTCATCGCTTTAATGAATTGTTATGCAATCTTTAGCCTTTAAATAAAAATATCTTAATCCCGAAGGGTTACCAGAATAAATCAAAAGCAAATCAGTTCAATTCTAGATTCTGATTGGCTACGTTGAAAATCCAGAGGGTATTTAAATTAGTTTAACAGAGCTTTGTTAACTTTTTCTGATGGACAAGAGTCCAATAGTTACCTAACAATGATACTTTTCGAAATCCCTTCTGATTGTATTTCCAACAATATATCACTATCCTTCGTTACATGGAATGCTTTAAGTCTAATTAAATCAGGACGATGTGTATGCTTAACGCAAACAAAACATGCAAACAGTTTTCATTCACTATATTGCCAATAGGCGATGGTAAATAGTCTTGAGCAGTTTTAAGCCGACAGCATATCATGTCCAAAAGAATTCCACATACCTCACACTCTGTTAAAACGTTAAAGCATAATACTGTTGTAAATTTCAAAATGTTTTGAAATAAAATTAAAACACAAACACTGGTCACAAAATGTGTCTACAGACATTACCACCCTCCAACAATTAGCACAATAAAAATAGTTCAGATTTAAAGGGGCAGTAGCACGTTTTTTAAAAAAAATTATATTTCAAATTTTTCACTTATATTTGAACGTTAATGTTAAATGTATAATTTTGATAGTGTCAAAAATCTCATAACACAAACTAATCACCCACAGTCAGAGGACAAATTATAAAGATTCACATAAAATCCATTGGCGACCATTTTGTGTGAAAACCTTTTATTCAGTTTGTGTTAGAAAAAGAAATCGCATGGCTAACATTATATATTTGAATTAAAACTGCTCCATTTAGTTGGAATATATTTTCTTTCAATTGGAACCAATAATTTTCATTTTCCTGACATTGCCTTATATTCCCCCTAAAAACGTGCTACTGCCCCTTTAAACCGTAAATGTAGGATAGAGAAAACCAACAACATATAAAAGAATTATAGGGCGATTAATTACCCCTACTGCATTTTGGTTATCACAATTCTGTTATAAATGTTGCTGATTTGGATAGTTACTTGTCATCTTTAGCTAGTACATTAACGAACATCAAAAGGGGTTGGGGCAGTCAAAATGTAGCAATTATCAGCAATGATTTAGAACTTATCAAATCACATCTATTATATAGGAAAATAAGAGATTGAACCATCCATTTTGGCTCAGTTGCTTCTACTATAGGTCCATTATTTAGGCAGAGCATGGTACGTTTCAAATATACCATATAACCCGAAAAAACGGCTTAGTGAAAATGTAATGTTTAGTACTAAACTAGTGTCCAAAAGAAACGATACCATACAAATCGCACAATAACTCAATCCATTGCAGATTGATAAGACTAAAACATAGTTTTATCATTTCTTCAGTAGTCAACTAACTTCTATGCAAAATTTTGAAACATTATCTTTTCATATTTGCGAAAAACGTGTATTTAAAAAAATCATCGATCTGGGATCTCCTTAACAAGGCGAGATAGCAGGGAGAAATTGGACACTTTCGCTTGTTTTAGAACGTTCTAGTGCAATGACGCGTCAACGAATTTATGTCAAATAAAGTGCATTGTATCAACAAGATTGTATTCTTACCTAAATTCAATATTTTGTAAATTTTAAAGTGAAATGACAAAAGTTCTGTGCATAAAACAACTTGAAATTTCGATTTATGCACCCCATGTGCGTTTGAAGAGACACAAAATCAAAAGTATCTTTTCCTGAAGAATGAAAATGTACATACTTCTTTACATATGCCTGTTAGGCACACTTAAATTCGACTCTGTCAGGTAATAGAGTTTTGTTTCGAAAGGACGTTGAAAACTTGGTATCGTTTCTTTTGGACATGAGTTTATTAAACACGCTAAACTCTTCAAATTCTGTCCATAAGCATATTAAATCTAATCATTTTGTAGGTAATTGATTTACCATTTCGCTTTATTTCTTGTAGGTCAAGAAGTATGGAGAGTCCAATCCCGATACAAACCATTAATGGCATTGTTAAAATCGATACTAACAGATTACTTGTATTCCCAATCGATAAGTGTATTAAATAGAAGAGGGACCCTGTTAATCCTTCCATTTCAAGAGTGTCGAATCTGTTTAGAATTGAAATTGTTGATCAATGACTTGTATGGGAGGTACGTGATTAGATTTATACAGGACTTTGGTCTTTGTCAATAATTCATTTCCACTAACATAAGAAATCGTTTAAAATATCATCATTCAAACTACATTTTGTGTTACGAATCATGACAAGAAGATTCTACAATTAGAAGTTGTAAAGCAGCTTGGTTTTTTTCAAGTTCTATTTCATGCGTCATTGAATTTTACATGTAGTCGAATAATTCACCAAATGCAAACTCTTGTCGATATCTCTATACAGTCAGACTGGTCATATTAGTTTGGTTAGTTTTTATTCCCCCCCCCCCCCCCCCCCACATACCCCTCCCTTATATACTTCAAATGTATTTTATTTCGTTTGTTGTATTTTTCAATGCATAAATACTGCCTTTCAGTTATCTGTTGCAGATTCCATCTGATGAGTCTGCAGGCTTACGTCACGACCAGTCGGATACAAGATCAAAGGGACGGTAACATCGCGGCATAATATTTGCAGTCTGGGCATAGTAATTGCACCATCCTTGCATTGGATTAGTACCATTGCCGTTTATACCATTGGAGTACGTACAATTGAGGTACCGTTTTGTACTATTGTAGTACTTTGTACCATTGGAGTACCGTTTGTACCATTGAGGTACCGTATTAAACCCTTGTAAGGTTGGCTAGGATAATGATAACATGTATTGTACACTTTTAGGGCCTCTTTTGGTTTACCCTGGGAGGTTGTTATCTTTACTGCGTTTTAGGGGTTAATGGGGCTATTGAAGCTCCATCCTCTAATCAAAATACTTTCTGCCCTTATGCTGTAAAGCCGGTAGATTGTATACATTTTGAGCTCGCCCAGGCTGTAGGTGTTGTGCAATTTTACTCGCTGCCTTGTAATTACATGAATAAAGCCGTGGCCATACTCCACTAAAATTAAGAAACTCTAGTTACTATTTGCAAAGCAGTCTTGAAATAATTGCTAAGTATCAATGATAACGTTTAGCATCTTCAAAACCTGTATAATGTTTTTTTACGAAAAGATGACTGCTTATTGATTTCGAAAAACGTTATTAATCATAGGAGATGGGGGAAAATGAACCATAATCAATGTTGCTCATCCCCTGGGCAATGAAAACTTTAAACAATTGGAACAGGAGACAAAAAGATCGCCATTCATGCTGCTTGACAAAAGATGTAACATCACAGCAATGTTGTTTGCAAATTGATAATCCCGGAAATAATTGTTTCTTTACTTGATGATCAGCTATGGATTACTGGGTATATCAGTAAGATAAACTGACTATCAGGCAACAGTGACAATATATTGCTTAAAAAGAATTACAAGCGTAAAAGTAAGCCATACTATAGTTCTCTTTAAGTTCTGCATTTCCTCGCTTCCAGTGGTATTAACGATACTTTAAGAAGTTCTAAAGATTTGCCTTAATTTGATAAAAGTTAAAGTTAAAAGAAATAATCATGATCATACAGCTTTTGTTTTAAATAGTTGAAAAGTACAAACAAGGCTTATGTGAAGGTTACACCCTATCTTTTTAAGATTTGTGTTTTTAGAACTAAACTAGTATGAAATCAAAGAAAATATAAAATAAGAAGTCAAATTCAGTCAAAATCAATAAAAGTGTGGATAATATATACATGTAGGTATTGTTATATAAGAATGTTTCAGTTTCAGCTTAATATAAAAAATCAAGTCCTCACAAACATACTATACTATCAATAACGTAATAATTATTATTTTCGGGACAAAACCATCTGTTCAGGTGTTTCAAAAGTCAAAAATATTTTCTGTTTGAAATATTGATCCTTTCATTTGTTTCCATCCTTTGCAATGACATTATTATTGACTGTAAAGATGCTGTTTAAATATGTATCTCTTCACTTTATTTTCGATTTCTCATTACAAAATGGATATTTCCTGGACAATAACTATACTATCGATTAACAGAACCTGTACAACTCTTAGTTGATTAATGAGGACACGGTATCAGCCAACTGGGAAGTCATTACTATTGACTAAACTTTGGCAGTGAGTTAATGACGGGTCATGTGATCAGATGATTCTACATTGTAAAGCCCAGAAGTTATGATTTTGATATCTCTCTACCTAATTTTGAAATTTTATTCAAACTATTAGTGCACAGAATGAAAACAATTATCGGAAATTAATTTTGCACAAAAATAATTTCAGTAACTTTCAGGAACTTATATTAAGTTATTGCATATGTCATCTGCATCATGTGCTTTCCAGTTTCCAATGTTTTCTTGCGTCAATATAGTTGTGAAAATATGTAACAAAGGTTTAGGTTTTTGATGTTTTGTATTTTATAAGTTCATCATTATAATGAAGACAAAAGTTAATAAAAAAAGGTATTGTGATGAATGTAATGAGATTAGCTGATAAAGAAAAGGGATATATTGTCTATTATGTCCTACTATACTAGTTAATATTAAAGAGGCAGTAGCACGTTTTTTTATAATTTCATTTTCTAAATTTTTCACTGATAATTGTAAGTTAATGTTAAATGTATTATTTTGACAGTGTAAAAAATCTCATTACACACACCAATCATCTATAGTCAGGGGACAAAGTATGAAGATTCACATAAAAAATCTTTGGCGGCCATTTTTTGTGAACACCTTTAATTCATTTTGTGTAAGAAAAAGGAATCGCATGGCTAAAGTTTACGTTAAATATTTGAACTACTACTGCTCCATTTAGTTTGAGTACAATGTCTTTCAATTGGAACCATTAATTTTCATTTACCTGACATCACCTTATATTCCCCCTAAAAACGTGCTACTGCCCCTTTAAGCTTGTAATGTTTTTGTTTTACCCTATATTTTGAAATTAATTTCATAACAGCAAAGGCTTGGATATTGAAAAGCGGAGGCAAAGCATAATTCACTTAATATATTATTGTTCTTTAGATGAGTTTCTAAACATAAAATGGAAATCCCCCGAAACATGAGTTTTGAGATCCGTGTACTTTAGACATACATTCCTACTGATTTTCATTAACTGCACAAACTTAAGCGCAGATATAATTGACAAATATAAATTCATGAACATCAATGCAAACAAATTCAACTGTAGGCTGTAAAGTAACCGTGTTGAATTGATTGAATCTTATCCAAAAATAATCCCTGGAATAATTGAAGTGTAAGAATGCAATCCCTAGATATCGGAAACGTTTGAGACATGTAAAGGTTATTTCTAAACCCTCATTTATGACATTGACTGTAGCTATAATAGGAGGATAAGAATAGTACATCCTCAAACCAAAAGGGAAAGAAATCTGGATATTTAATGAGAAATTAATGTATGAGCGAAGTGGGAATGTAGAGAGATACTGCAAGCCTTGACTTCAAGTACATTGTCATTATCATGGACACTGTCAGGGAATCATCGATAATCCATACATTTATACCTTACAAATTATCTGTACAAATAACCCCGAATACCTTCACTAAGTCACTGACTTCAGTTTAAAATTCATCCCAGATTTAGAGACGGTGTGACTAAGAACCTTAAAGCCACACCGTCATATTCGCATATACATAGAGGTTATCGTGCGAGTGTGTTTTGGGATCGTAAATATCCTGCATTAGGAATAGACATTGTATTTTGCGAGCCTTGGCGAGCTTAATACATAGTGTTTATTCCTAATGCAGGATATTTACGATCCCAAAACACACGAGCATGATAACTTCTTTATCATAGAATGTCATTTTAAAATTTAATTCGAAATAATGCCTGATAAAACTATTTTCATAGTTGAAATTGTTTTAAGATTCGCGCATTGATATATGCAAATGAATAGAGCAATGACTCTGACAGTGAATTGACAAAATATAATTCCTCCTTATATATTCCTTTTTTTGCCGTTTGAGTTATTTTGTCACGGCTCCAAAGTTTGAAATTTTAAATGGTCATTGGCGGGATCGAACTGACGTTCTTTAATCCGACGTCATCGAGAGGACGAGTCAATCTCACCAAGGGGCAAGAGTTGCTTCCCTTCGCCTACGTGACAATGGCAGCTTGCGTTGAGACAGCGATTGAACGAACATTGATGGCCGGAGAGCTAAACTAGATCATTGTCTGTGGATTTCCGAATCCAAACTAAACAATATTAAAGTTACGAACACAGAAGATTGGTAAATGACGTGTTTGAACATGAGACTTGAACTGCCTTTGGTACCTGTGAGTAAAATTATTCGGTCGGTTTCATTCAAATCATGATGACAGTGTTTTAGCACTGATAAGTCATACATATGGTTAAAGACCCATACAGTTTTGTTGTTATTTCTTAGATTAATGTTTATGCAATGTATCATTCATATTGTAATGCCTCTCTCCGTTACTAAAGGCGTTCAAAATGTTAACGCTTGTGACGTCATCGGAATTTTCGAAAGAAGTTCCGACCTTGACTTTTGAAATTTGCATCGGTATCCGTATATGACCCTTAGCCACGCCCAACGGATATCGAAAATATCCGTTGGCTTTATTATGGCGAGAACACTATCCATTGTATGATAAATCATAATACATCACTAGAAAAATCCTTCGACCAAACTACGATATCATATTTACATTTAACATAAAATATTTATTTCTAGGTGAGAAGTGAAGTACCATCTGCAAATTTGCCGAAGCATTAAGAGGACCCGCTTTCTGTGACGTCATCATTATTTGTGTTGGGTTTGCATTGCGTCTCAGTTACCTCAATTTCATCTGATGGATATCAATTTGGGCGCAACAAGTACCTGGAAAGGCAATTGCAAGATGGCCAAACTTGATTCGTCTATAGGTCGACATGCTGGGACTATCGTTTTGGTCAATTGTCTCCTATTTACTCTTACAAAATTCGACTTCGCTACATTTTGAAAATGAATCTTGAACAAACATTCTTCCGAAACATCCTTCCTAACATATTGCCGGAAACAGAATAAACATATTGCCGGAAACAGAATATCACAAATATGTACAAGATTACCAATCCATTGATTCCCTTTCATCTAGCTAATTTGTTAAGATTTCTGAAAGGGTCAAAACACTTTTATGACATATTCATGCAAAAACATACACATACTAATCAACATTTCACAAAATGGGAACATATATTTGGTCACGACATCAATAAACAAGAACGGGAAAGTTATAATTTAGTACCATTTAAGTGCACCAAAGCCACCAAATTTCAATGGTTCCAGTATCAGATTCTACATCATATTTTACCTACAAATTCGCGCCTATATAAAATGTGATACGTTGACAGCGATTTATGCAGTTACTGCAGTAAAGACAAAAAGTCTATTGTTCACTTATTTTTGGAATGCACCAGTGTAAGCCCCGTTTGGAATGATCTGAAAGATTGGCTGTTTTCTGAAGCTCAGATAAATATTAATATAGCCATGGAAATGGTGTTTCTTGGTTACACACAACGAAATAAGAATTCTTTAAACGTTATCATAACTATCATTAAATACCACATTTTTAACAGGAGAGCGCAACACAAAAGACCAAATTTCAAGGAGATCAAACGGGAGCTTGCAAACTACTATTAATTAACAAAATATGCAGCAACTTTGAATTCAGATGTAAATTGGTTTAACAAGTTTTGGTCAAGCTGTCACCTACTTTTCATATGATTGTTCACAATTGTAATATGTATGCGCAAATAATGTAAAATGCATCAAAAATAAAAAATTATAAAAAAAAAAAATTCTTCCGAAAGTTTGATCATTATCTAAGCCAGCTTGGCCAAGGTGGTGACTGACATTATGATCATTTTTTCCCTGATATTGAAAATGCCATGTTTATTTTTATGTTATATATATGTCTTAATTGTGTAATGAAGTGTCTTCCAAGTGAATAAAACAACGTTATATAATGCGTTAAGGGCATATAGTGACACAGAAAGATAAAAACTTTATTAAAATAAACTATAGACGTGATAATAAACACATCTGGATTTAAAGGGGCAGTAGCACGTTTTTAAGGGGAATATAAGGTGATGTCAGGAAAATGACAATTAATGGTTCCAATTGAAAGACATTGTATTCAAACTAAATGGAGCAGTAATAAATCAAATATATAACGTAAAGTTTGAGATTCCTTTTTCTTACACAAAATGAATTAAAGGTGTTCACACAAAATGACCGGCAATGGATTTTTATGTGAATCTTCATACTTCATACTTTGTCCTTCTTTTCAAATGGTGAAAAATGAGAAGTACAGCAATTTATACAGTTTGGTATGATAATGAGAAAACAATAACAGTAAACTATCAAATAAAGAAGTTGTTCTTCCATAGAATTACTCTTGTCTGCCTTATACCATCAATTTGACAGTCTGAAAAGGGATTCTACCGGATGAACGATATTGCCTTTACTGCCCGAAGTGTTTTATGACATCATAAACAGAACGGAAATGGGCCTAATCAATGTAAATATAACAGACAATGGTGGTAAATAAACAGAATAAACATGTTTTAGCACGATTTGGAAGCTTCACCTGTCCGGCAATAAAACATGAGAGTAGTAATTAAACAGTTATGGCTCATCGTAACTGATTGTGTAATTACGGGGAGTCGCACTTGGGATATTTCACACTCTTTGGCAATGTTGTTACAGGAATTAGGGGAGGTTGTTGTTTTAGAGAATTAGCATGTCTGCCAATCTATGTGACGCCAAGTTGTCAAAGCACTAGTCATCCATTGGTCAACAATAGGACAAACTAGATCCAATCAAAAATTAAACATTTAGAATTTATCATATATATAAACTTTTATTCCCCTTGGAGAGAGTAGAGTAATACTGTAGGAGTTACATTAAATTATGAAAACAGAGAATGATGGAATGCGATAAATGCGACAGTTTTTAAATTGCGAGAAATGCGAAAGTACCGATGTAAGAGTCTGTGTATCTGAGGAGGAGCATTCAGGGCATACAGTTCTCTCACTGTCACTTTGGCATAGTCCAGGATTGACTCGGGGTCCATCTCTATGGGAGGCTTACATGATAGCAAACTGGTTGTGAGATCATAGTCTGCTTTTGCATGTAATATAACACTACACTCTACAGGAGACACACATATGATGTTGCACCATAACTCTTCTCGAGGGTCCAGCAGGGAGGTGCATAGGCATACCCTATGGATAAGGAGGTCACTGTGTACTTGACCACACCGCTCACACTGTCCACAAGCCGCTCCAGGTCTCCAGGCAGCACACAGGCTCACAACAAATCTGGCAGCAGTCTTCAGGGAGGGTTCCAGCTTTGCCACCGTCCAGGCCATGTGAGGGGTGACTTCCGGGTGAATATCCAGGAAGTGACGTGTGTCCGGATCCCAAGCTATCCTTTGTTTCCAAGCTTCCAGTGCGTGCATTCGTACTGTCTCCTTCGCTTTCCTTTTCCATAACTTTTGTGTCAAGAATGAGCCGGTCGCAATAAATCTCTCAAGATGAACAAGAAGTCCGTATTTGGTAAGCACCCTGTAAATGTCCTGAACGAAGCCTATACTTGATGGAGCACAATTATATCGATGAAGAGAGAGTCTTGTCAAAAACAGTTTCTTTGTAAGAAGATGATTTCCACAGTGACATAGATGTCCTAAGAAGAAGAGTTTTCTGATATCTATGGTCACATGACGTAAACTTTTTAAGCTTTTTAAAACTGAGTTTATAAAAAATATTATTATGTTGTTACGATGTCAATAAAAGATGGAATCAAAATGTTTGCTATGTTTTTTGATGGTATTTTTGGGTGGAAAAATTAAAATATTTGTGTCGCCGTTTCATCCATTACAATTCTGTCGCCGTTCCAACCAATTTGTCGCCGTTTCAACTAAAATCGTGTCGCCGTTTTGCCATGTCGCCGTTTCGTCCGTATCCCTTTATTTTACGCTGATGAGTTGTATCTCTGTAAACTAACATTGTTTCTTTATTTAATTGAGAAACGCCCAAGACATGATGAAACATGGTGTCAAAAGGTGTATCGAATTGTATTGCGAACAGGGCAACTTAATACAATTTAATGACATGATGCCTCAATGACACTCTGTTTCCGAATATTTCGTAGTGTGTAGATACCTCATTCACATTATATAAAATTACTAAAACATTTCTCTAAATTGTTTAACTTGTCTTCAATTTTATATGGCTAATCATCACAACATGTAAACTTAAAACTATTACATAATTCGAAAATCGTTGTTTCAATATTGTCACTGTATAGTATATGTGTACTGATCTGTCCATGTTTACGTTACGTCATTATTTTGTTAGGAGCGGCATTAATATAAACATATTTTTTGTCAACCCCGTTTCTTTTTTTTAATAGATATGTTTCAACCACATTCATTTAATTTTTTTAGAGACAAAGTACTATGACATACCATGTAGTCTCATTGATGAATTGACTTTAGATCCCTCTGTTTAAGCTATCAACGGGTGTAGGGGATTTCGTAGGAGGATTTTCGGTGATTTCGTAGGAGGATTGGACGGTGGTTTCGTAGAAGTAGATATTATGTTAGAGGATGGTTGAGTAGTAGTAATGTATATTTGTGTTGGTTGTTTTTATGAATAAAAATCAAAAGGTAAGTATGATGTTAAACAATGATCAACATTTAGGCCCAGCAACGACTGGAAGATGATGGGATTTTATATTGGATTGGATTTTACTGGATTATCGGTAATTACTGATTAATAGTTTGAGTTGCTTGTTTTAAGAAATAAAGTAATCTGGTTAGTTTGAAAAAAGGTAAGTCACCGTCAAAGCATCTGACAATCAAAACATGCATCTTATCTTCACCAGTACATTTTTCAAATAGGCATATGATTTAAATATATTAGATTTTTGTTATTATTAGTAGATTGTTATTATTTCAGACTGGTTATATATAACTAAGTCTATCAGTCCCTCCAAGTCCCGCCCCCTCGTGTACCTTGATGTCCTTTCGTTACAGTATCGATCAGTGTCAAAATAATTACTCGAAATTAATCACTCCTACGAAATCACCTTCTACGAAAACAATTCTCCTACGAAATCACCGCTTCTACGAAACGGATCCTCCTAGGAAATCACTGGTTCCCCTATCAACAGTCAAAAAATTTCAACCAAAATTAGTAAATGTCTTCATTATATGTCTCACTAACTAACTGTCATACTGGAAAGTTGTTTTCTTTGTTTGTGTAGTAATTATACGCCAAGTAAGTAAGTGTCCGCTTGCCTCAATACTGTAAACAATAGCAATAGCCTGACCAGTTAGGCGAGAAAGGACGATGTGATGTGGCAGGTTATGATTGGCTGAGAGAAGTTTTACTGAAAATATGATGTCTGTTTTCAAAGTCATTAAATGACTATTTTGCGCATGTTTTTGAACAAACAAAGTATCGATGTTATCTCATCATATATTTTTGTATCCATTTTTGCATTGTGTACCCCTTCGGGGTTACATGTTGTTTAAGACTTCACTAAAGAATTTAATTTTGCGGTAACATTTTCGATTACCTAACTATTAAACCTTTACATTTTTGGGACGTCATAAAAGTAACCAGTAGTTAAAAATTCACTTATTTTCATTTTCAGTACAAAATCCTTCATACATGATCGACAGCTTGAAACACAAGTCATAGTTGGATGTATATGTATTCGCTTAATACACCTCCTTTTTTCATCATATTACAATTTGGTAAAACAAAAATACAAATACATAGGCTTACATAGGAAAAAATGACAATATGGACTTTACACAACAGAAAACTATTCTGCTTGTATCAATCCTCTGAAGCTCAGTTGACATCGCAATATAAAGTTCCGGGTTCACATCCCATTTTCCTTGCGAATAATTTTTTTTAAATGAAAAGTTCTAAATTTCACAACTCCGTTATCGGTCAATACAGTTAGAACAAAGGAAACCATAACAAAGAGACCGAGATTGGGGTATAATAAACGTTTTTACGTCAAAGATGTATCGTAAAATTAGGCCATTATTAAGATACAGAAACAACCTTATAAATCTATATTTTTCTGGGGGAAATGACAGACTTGTATATTATTATGTTATCTATCTACATAAAGACAGAATGAATAGGAAGATTTTGTGTAAATCTGTCTGAGACGAAATAATCTCTCCGTGAATAGAGACAGCAATGCACTAATGAATCATTCAGAACACGACAGCCATATAGTTAATTGAATTGTGAATCACGTATAGCAAAGGTTACGTTCTTTATACCATACTTGTAATTTTTCAAATATATGATTTAAATATTTAGTTTAAATTTAAAAATTAAGCCATATTATAGTTAATTCTATTTTAGTTTCGCATTGTCCCGACGTTACCAGTAGTATTACTTGAATATTGAGTTCAACGATACTTTAAGAGATTTTCAAGAAGATTTGCTTTAATTTGTTAATAGAAATGATAATGATCATATAGCTTTTAAAACAAGTTTAAAAGTTCAAACCATGCTTCAATAATGTTACACCCTATCTTTGTAAGATTTGGGTTTTTCGAACTACACTTGTATGAAATTAATAAAAAGATCAAAAGTCATTTACGTTCATACTGTTTAAAATGATAGTCAAATTCAGTTAAAATCATTTAAAGGGGCAGTAGCACGTTTTTAGGGGGAATATAAGGTGATGTCAGGAAAATGAAAATAAATGGTTCAAATTGAAAGACAATATTTGTAAACTAAATGAAGCAGTAAAAATGAAAAATATAATGTAAAGTCAAGCCATGTGACCGCCAATGGACTTTATGTGAATCTTTTTGACACATGTATGATACATTTAGCATTAATGCACAATAATCAGTGGAAAATGGAAAAAAAACTTCTTTTCCAAAAGCAAGCTACTGGCCCTTAACAGTGTTGCTATTTAATATATGTAGGTATTGTTATATATGATGGTAAAGTTTCAGTGTAATATTAAAACTCAAGTCCTCATAAACATGGCCTATACTATCAATAACGTAATAATTATCATTTTCGGGTTAAAATCATCTGTACAGGAGTTTCAAAAGTCACAAATATTTTCTGTTTGAAATATTGATCCTTTCATGTGTTCCCATCCTTTGCGATGACATTATTATTATTGACAGTAAGGATGTTGTGTAAATATCTATTCACTTTATTTTCGATGTCTCATCACATAAAGGATATTTCCTGAGACAATAACTACATTATCGATTTACTGAACCTGTACAACTTTTAGGTGGTTAATGAGGACACGGTACCAGCCAACTGGGAAGTCATTACTATTGACCAAACTTGCTGAGTGGGTTAATGATGGGTCACGCGGTCAGATACATTTACACGATAACGTCCAAAAGTTCTTGTCACTCATGTCAATAAGGGATCACGCCTAACAAACTCTGATGTGGCTTGTTGTTCGGGTTTGACACATTTCTGCATTGCTCAATCGATGTTCAATAAACTGACAGGTGAAAGGAATTAAATACTTAGTTGAATGTATCATATGTAAAATTTTCAATTTCAAATATTTCAAGTTTTTTCGAGTTAATGATGGGTCATGTGGTCAGATAATTCTACACGATAATGTCCAGAAGTTCTTGTCAATAAGGGATCATGGATTTAAGACATTTCCACATTGCTCAATCGATGTATACTATTGTGAATATAGATATTCAACTCTTTAAGGTGACAACCATTCAAACGATGTTTAAATGTATGCAGGTACAATTACAGGTCAAGGTGATTTGAGAGATGGTTTATAAACCTCATATTCAACATACGATGTAAAAGTATATGCAGGTACAGGCTAGGCAACTAACTGTTATACACACAGTAAAGTTTTGGTATAATCCCTAAACGTTGAATTTCAGGGCAGTACCACCCATGGTTTGCTAGTTCCAGCCGATGCTCGCAGGTGTCACCGTGATGCATAATCACTATAGCGTTGCGGGCTTTCTCCCTGCAGTAATACTAGCAGGAGTGATATAAGTGAACTACTGTTGAAAGCGGTGTTAAACCCCATACCACCTCAACTCACATCTCACAAAAGGCAAAATTGATGCACAGATCAAGTTCATCAACATCAGTCTTCAACGTGTACTCTAGCCCTCAATGTGTAATTGCAATCTACCTTTTATCGTATGCTAAAAAAAATAACCTGCGACAGCTGAATGCGATGAAAATATCTCATTCTGACTTTTTCAGATACAGAGAGCAGGTTTCAGTTTCAATACAAAATGCATACGTGATAAGTATCGGCCATGTAGCAAATTCTACATGTGTCGAGCTGAAATGTTGGCGAATTATATCTACAGATATATCAGGTGGTTATATTAGGATTGTAAAGGCAATTATAACCATACGGAAGATATCTCATCTGTTTAATTTTGGGTTTTTGGGAGGTGGCCACGGGCAAGCAACAGCAATCTGTCAAATTTACATTAAGTAACTTACTAATATCGACATTGAAAATTAGTTGATTAAGAGGTATTTTAGAAATTGGAGGCATGATGAAGACAAGGAGTTTTACGTACCACCAACTTCTTTATTCTAAATAATACAACGTATGCATGGAGACGGGTCAATTCGAAGCTATCTACAATAAGGAAGTTGAACACATTTAAAGGGGCAGTAGCACGTTTTCAGGGGAATATAAGGTGATGTCAGGAACATGTTTCCAATTGAAAGTAAAATGTATTTAAACTAAATGAAACAGTAATAATTCAAATATATAACGTAAAGTTTAGCCATGCGACTCCTTTTTCTTACACAAAATGAATTAAAGGTGTTGGCCGCCAATGGATTTTATGTGAATCCTCATACTTTGTCCTCTGACTATGGGTGATTGGCTTGTGTAATGAGATTGTTGACACTGTCAATATAATACATTTAGTATTAACTTACAATTATATGTGAAATATTTAAAATATAAAATTGTCAAAAAAAACTTGCTACTGCCCCTTTAAAGCTCTTTGTCTTCGGCACTATGACGCGACATTTGCTTCTACTGAGTGTATCAATCAGGACTTAAAAGCCACAGACGTACGACGATTCAATTCTTTTTTTTTCGGTATAAAGGCCATAGGCCCATGTACAAAAAACAATCTTATTGTGACAGATGTATATCATGTTTAACATTTCTCAAATATAATGCTTCCTTAATGAACTTAGCAATATTTAACAAAATATTTTCCTTAGTACATGTTAAAAGTGTATAAAACTTATTCATATTCGTTGAAATACAATAATACTGTGGGATATATTTTAATCTAAGATGAGAATATAATGGACATTTCACGATACCTCCTTCCGAAAGGATTGTTTTATATCAACATTGGGGGCACCTGGGCATATCCGGTGTATAAATCAGTAATGAATACAACACGCAAGATGTATGGTCGACAACATAAAGCACTTCCAAAACAGACATCGAGAATCAGCCGTCCGTTATGATCAACCATGAAAGTCAGAGAATGTTTTTTCCATACATTTTCATAGCTTCATATAGCAATATACGTTTAATAGACAAATACATGTACCTACAAACGTAATTTGTTGATTTGAAACCCAATTCAAACAAAAATTTAGTGGGCATCAAAAGGATAAAAAAGTCTCGTTTTTTTCAAAACGAACATCCGTGCTTATACTTTTAGTGACAATTTTTGGAATACGCCGGAATTGTTTAGTGAATCAGTCAATTGAATATATCTTTATGCTTTAGTGTATTTATTACAGTTAGCGATGGTCACATATCTGCATCAATAAACTTTTATTGAATTTGCCTTTTCCAAAATCTAAGATCTGGATTTATTTCCTGGTAAATCCTGGTAAACAAAAAATGAATATACAAATCCTGCTTTATCTTATTGTATCTTATAGACGCTCCATTTCGACAATTATTTCTGACGCTATTTGCTCGTGTTGTGGGGATGACCTTGAAGATGAATACCATACTCTATTAGTTTGCCCATTATTCATTACCATACGAAATAAATATATACCAAAAGTTTATTCAATTGCCGTCCAGTCAAAATCCAACTATCATAAATTATTTAGCACTTTATATATCAAAAATGTTTTATACACGATGTGAACATCTCGCGCTCTCGTAGCAAACCAATGATCAGTCTGTATTTATGCAAATGTACTATAGGCCTCACAGGCCATCATTTACGAAATAAAGAGTCTGAGTCTAAGTCTGTGGATTCGTAAATGCTTGATTCAATATAGAAGAAAAAGAAGAAAGAAGAAAAATAGTTTATTTCAGTGTCACGTGCTATTTACATTTTTTACAAACTTTGTATTGTAAAACAATATCACAAGGTATAAAATCATTGCAGATAAAAATATAGATGCAAAATATCAATAACAGAAAATGTCGGAAATAAGATAAATATCTATAGATATAGATATAGATCATCGTTCTGATTTTCAAATGTGTGCCAGTTAAGCCAGGAAAAAACATTGAATCACAAACTTTTGTTTAAAATGTTCAATATGAACAAAAATGAAATAAAGTATAACCCGTTTTGCCTGTTTGTAAAGACCAGACACTTGTAATTATCTTCAATCAAATGTGTAATGGATGTTATTGCATTATGCATATGGCAACATCATGTGCGCCCGGTTATATTTTACGGCGCTTCATTGCTCTTTCTGATAACACATCATTCCTCTCATTCTCTCCCCACAACTCGGGTATGACTGAGCAGCCTCTGTGGGGAGAGAATGCATTCCTCTTTGACATTCAATCTTCTTATATCCACTTACTTTGAATATGAGAAAAAAAATACTTTTCAAAAAAGCTTTTAGACATGAATAAATTTAACCTTGGTTTTGAAATGAAGATTTTGAAATAATAGCGGAGTAATTTCGACTTTTGTATCATGATACAATATATTTATTGGTCCACCATCTACGGACTGGTTACGTCTACGAGCATCTTCCTACGCAAAGCCTAAAACGCCAGTTTCCGAACTGTCAGTTTTATGCCTTGCTGCGTACCCTTGAGTTTTCTGTGCTTACTATGCGAGAAAGCAATAGTCCAATCAGAAAGTAACTGGGGGTTGCTTACAATCGCCTGTAGGGGCGCTGATATCAGAACAGAAAACTCAAGGGTCAGCAGCAAGGCATAAAACTGAAGTTCGGAAACTGACGCTTTAGGGTGAACGTCTATCTATCGATAGTCATTTTAAAACGATCAGTAGTATCGATAGCACGTCTAACTATCGATGTATCGACATCTTAGTCAATGCAGTTTCAATGTTAAAAGAACATTTCATTCAAAAACACGTCTTTTTACTATTAATAGAATACTAGAAATAGAAAATAATGGAATTCAGCAAATAAATTGCTGTGAGATACACGAGATATCGTTCTTGGTACTACATTTGTATAACGCCAAGTTATAAATCGGGGGCTTACACGAGTGCAGCCGAGTTTGAATTCGTTACAACCAAATCCGCAAACTCTCCAATACCTTCATTGATAAACTATCACAATAGCTATCGCAATAGTACCCTGCAATAGGCTATCTCTATCACAAAAGTTACTCACAAAAGACTATATCGCTATCGCAAATGTCCGATGGGGTCAAGACTTAATCCTCTTCATAGTATATTTCATCTTAACATGTGTTCAGCAGATGCGTCCTAGCATACGCGGTTTAGCTGGGTTTAATGAAGAAGAGGAAAAAGATAATAATCTTCAAAGTGTCACACACTGTCATCTGCATATCCCTAATATCCCAATTGTGATCTCATCTTAACAAGAGCCCAACAGATGTCTCCTCGTAAACAAAGCCTAGGTCGGTAAATGTGATTATGAATAATAACAATAAGAAGATGATGATAATAATCATTTATTTAAAGTGTCAAAACTTTAAAAAGTGTATTTTTTCTTTCTTAGTGTGTTTCTATACATCTGACACTGTTTACATCTGGGAATAGTTGAGAATATGGAACAACCTCTTGACCTTATCGTCGATTCATATTCCACGCCATCTGTTTCTCTATAAGCCCCCTGTTTAGGATTTTGTTTTTCATGTGGTGCAAATCCACCTGACATTGACACAAACTCGGATTCAGAATTGCCGATACAAATATCCAAAGAACTCAGCCTTGTGATGATATAAATAATGTCCTTCACTGTAAAAATATTCTTCGGTAAACCAATCCAGAAATCATGATCCTCTCTGAGCTTCTGCCCATGCACAAACAACACTGGCTTCAAGCTTGGAGTAATGAGCAGTTGTGACTTCATTGACAGTGGCATTTTGTGTCGATAAAGATCAACAAAACGTAATCCATGATCATCAGCATCCATGTAATGTAAAGGTCCCCAATCTAACCGGTTGTCATTTACAGAATCCTGTAAATTGATATACCTGGTGTTTGTGTACTCTCTCCTCAATTTCGTCACAAGATCATCCAAATTATCCGAATGAGAATATTCAACGACTTTATGGACAATCACATAAAACACATCTGCTGTACAACCATCTGAATCAACTTTATCCTTGTAACCTGGTGAAATGTTGGACTTATCCTCCTCTGTTTGGTATTGCTCGATAAAAAACGATCTCCAGGCAGTTTTCCATCCCCGCTCATCTTTCTCAGTTGCACAACTGCAAACCAAACGATGACTGTGAGTGAGTAAGTTATAGAGAATACTAAACGACGTCTCGTTTCATAACAGTTATGTGAAACGAGTGAATGGGTTGGTATTTAACCGGCGAAATCGAGTTAAATACCTATTCCATTAACGAATTTCATAAACATGTTATGAAACGGACAGGGTTTATTATTTAATTATTACTTGCTTACTTACATCGTAAAAATATAAAGAAAATCGCTGACATGACCATAGCGGCCGGCCCGCTGACATTGTGACGTCATACTTAACAATTCTGATGTCATTATAACGTCACGTCATTCGGTCAGCGCGCGATGTTATGAAACAAATGTAAAATATATATAATAAATTGTTTTACGCCGCTTGGGAAAAATTTCAGCCATTAGCGGCGTTAAAGAGGACTGTCAAATCTACTGATAGTCATCCTAATAATATTTTTTCAAACATTCTTTACACATGGAAACCAAACTTATAACGAAAGCACTGCTTGTCTCATTAAAAGGTTATAATAAGTAATTGACAAACAGCATTTAAAAACATTTCTTAATTCACTTATCTTAAAAATTATAATTTACAGCATGGTGTTTAAACAGTTTCAATCAAAAACATGTGGCAAAGAAAGCAAAATGTATTAGATGTATTTGGAATATAGAGCACTTGAATTATTATTATTTCTACGTTCCTACTTTGAAAACATACTAACTCTTTCGGCTTGGAAGAAACAGGGTAATCAAAGATGGTTGAACTTGATTCATAAACCAGATCCGAGTTCAGTTTTGACTTCCGTCTCTTTTTTCTGGGCCCTATAGACCTTCGTTGGGAGACCTTTCCTTTCCTAGGGGGCATCTGTAAGTAAATACATCGTAGGTAGTAAAAGAGACAATGATTATCTTTCTCAAAATGTTATTGTTTTTTCATAAGTTTCAAAATATCTAATATGCTGATTGAGCTTCATATATGATCACTGGACTGGACTGGAGACTGCAAATCTATCCATTTATGATTAATATCTCTAGAATGCTTGATTTTATCAAAAATCGAATAAACGTCAAAAATACGTCAAATACCTTATGCAGCCAATTAACCTACCTATCAGTAACAATACATCGAATCGAATATATCTTCCTGTCAGCTTTTGGACTCGTTTCACAATATTTAGCGAATTAGCGCGCGCCATATTGTCCGGTTTTCTATGAAAATATCGACTTTGAATGGCCGTATATTCGTTCAAATCATGTAGTGATTGACCTTGAACTTGTAATTTTTAGTAACAGCTAGTGGTTTCCGATGTAATAACACCGATTTCAAAATTTTACATATGTAATCCCATCAAAATACTCTGTGTGACTTTATCATCGTCCCTTTCAATAAACGTTAATGTGGCACATTATCTTGAACTATAGAAGCTTTAAGGATTAATTGTGTTTAACCTATTAGAAACATGTCAAGTAGCTTTCTTTAGTTCAAGATAACAATTCCCTTATATAATTTATTTCAAATCAATTTTATAACCAAAACTCAAAACCAAACTGATGTGTTTAATCTATAAGAAATATTGATAAAGTTCAGCAAATTTCATAGAGTAATAACACGCAGAAAGAAAGTGGTTGAAAAAAATCCTTAAACAGAAATAAACCCATTCTCTCCCCACAGAGACAGCTCAGTCATACCTGAGTAAGCCTCTGTTCTATTACGCTAAAATCAAGGGGTTCCGACAGATTGCCCTAGCGGCAAAAAGTTGTAACTTGAGTTATCTTATTTATCTGCAGCCAACAACTTGGGGAATTCTCAACGGTCGTATAGTGACTTGCAAAAGCATCATGCCTTTAAGTTTATTTTTCATTAACAGTGTGTGAGGGAAAGTATTTGAACATCAGATATGGATAGGGTTTTTCATTAGAAACATACTGTTTTGTAATTGTGTAAATTGTTATTTGTTTTATGATAAATTTTATTTTAATAATTTACTAATGAGACGGTAAAAAGCGATGTTTTGTACAAGGAAGAGTTATCTCCCCTGGATGTTAAATTTCAACGATAGCTTTGCCGAACCACACGGGAATAGCAGAGCTTTTTGAATGACCACTTTTGAAACGGCGTCGCTGATTGCACAACTAACTTCGATTGCCTCCAATCAGATTTCTACTTTTCTATCCCATATATTAGCCGTAATAGAAACGAGGCTAACTCGGGTATGACTGAGCTGCCTCTGTGGGGAGAGAATGAAATAAACCATGGCACACTTACATTGTCATGTTTTTCATTTACCGTTTTCTAAAGTATATTGTTGTTATATTGATTTATTGATAATTGTTATTGTTGATAACCGTTCATTCTCACCCAACAGAGGCAGATCAAGTCAAGAAATTTTGATACAGCCTCTGTTATATAACGTCGTCCGTGGGTTCCAGCAGTTTCCCCTGGCGGATAACAATTGCACTGCAATCCATGTGAATTTCCTTGTCAAATGACAACGCTTCTCGCATGGAAAGGGTGGTTTATATCACAATGCCTTTGCCATCATTAAGCATCTAAAATGATTGCACAACTAACTTTGATTGTCTACAATCAGGCATCTACCATGCCATTCTATCCCACAAAGTCGGCGTAATATAACAGAGGCTGTATCAATATCTGCCTCTGTGGGGAGAGAATGGTGGGTTATAGCGAAAAAGGAACCGCTATGTCTGGCGGGAACGGCACCATATAATAATATGAAAATAAAGAATGACAAACACATAAATTAAATCTTATATATATAATGAGTTTCTTTCTATCATGATGTTTAGTTTTTAATGCTATTTAATGCTAATGTTAAACGTTATGAAACCGCACAAAAGTGTGTACATCAAATTGAGTGCAATTGTGTAATTCTTACATGTATTTAACGCCTTTGAACTAATACGATGTATGTACACATTTTAATGAGACATTTAGGAGATAAACCTACTGTGTTTTTTAATTGTCGTGGTCTAACGTAGATTCGATACCTGTTGATGTCATTCGGAGCCGAACGCGTAAGCGTGAGGCTTCGAATGTAACATCAACGGTATCGAATCTACGTTAAACCACGAAAATTATAAAACACAGTAGGTTTATCTCCATTCTACCATGACGAGTTTTTTTAGCGTTTTAAATGTCATTTCTTTTCTATCGCGTAACGTCAGTTGTGCTTCGGTCAACACTGTGACGTCATAATGTCTTGTGCTTATGACGTCAAAGGTTGACGTCACTGTTGACATCACTCAAACCAAAACCGGTTGCGGTATCATATTGATCTAAATTCAGCCTTTCGCTTAACATTACACTATTTTCATAAACATGCATGATATTGATGCGAACCAAACTCTACTTATATAAAAGTATGGGTAGTACAAAGATAAAAGACTTAGTTAGTATTCACACGAAGCAACTCCCGAAGCGTACTGCATGCATGTCGACTCGTTCGTTTCTATGGCAGTGTGTATCAAACCGAGGTGAATCGCCCGTCATAAAAATCGTGTTCGAACGTAGGTTCGACCATAGAAATAAACCAATGAAATTCGTGGATTTTGAAATGTCATGGTAGAATTACATGTATATTGACCCATTTCGTAATGTCCTGATACGCCACACAAATCACTAAATCACATTTGAAATTAACCAGTCAATAGATGGACATTCCTACTGCTATTAAGCACATTTATAAGTGCAATGTTTGTTACGTAAAACACAATCACAAATCACGAACCCCCGTGACTGGGACGAACTATTACTGGGTCGAACCGACCCTGGGGCGACTGACCCGTAACCGTGTGTCCGCCATCTTTAACTTCTTGTTTTGAACTGCGCGCCCTTCCATCGAAGTAACTGTTAGATGTCTATTAATAATTCTTTGTCACTGCCTCATTGACAAGGGACGTAAATGTATACAAACGTCTAAAACGTATCCTACGCTTAATAATGTTTACTTACCTTCCACCCTCCCTGAAATTCCTCTACCACGAGTGCCGACCGCCCATTACCCGGCATGCTTTTCCAGTTGCAATGCATGCCGGGTTTTATGGTTTAATGTGAACTTCCCCTTGAATTTAGTCTGCGATCGAAACATCGAAATATTTAATTGATGACCAACCCAGACTAGAAAAGTATAGCAAGTCTAGATCGCTCAGCTCAAAGTTAAGCTTCTTCTGGGTTACTCTTTTATATCATACATGAATTGTTTAAAAATGTTGTCAATATCGAGAAAAAAAATATTTCTCAAACTAAATGTTAGTCTACCTTGATTGAAATAATCAAAAATTCAAATAAATAAAATTAGAGTTTCAAAATAGCAACCTAGCCAAACTCATCTAACATGATTTATATCATCATCTAGCGCACTCTTTGACTATCTATGACAACAAATGTAAGTTCCCTTTGTAATATTGTTTCAAAACATAATATATCATGTATGGATCCCGCAAGGTATGGAAACTTTACTTTTCTAAAAATGATAGTTGCAACCATATATTTGCAAATTTAAAATATATAAAACGGTGTCTGTGTTCATGCAAATGCATTGTAAATGGTTTTTAATATTATAAATACATTTGTCATAACCAGTTTATAAAGTACGCCGCTTATTTTACAAACTATTTCCACATTTACATTTACTAATAAAATGTTCGTGTGTTTTTGTAAGCACGCTAACAATATTGAAAGAACATTTTTTTATTAAGCAATTTGTAAAATATACAAAAGGAGAAGATTATTACCAATAACATCAATGTCACAAGATGATTTATTAAGAGTTAATTGTGGAGATACTGAGACTGACAGACAGCAATAAACCACCAAGTGCATTTTCAGCAATTATTTCATCTAAGTCACTTTCTGTCTGTCTGTATATCTGTCTGTATGTCTGCGATGAGAAACAGCTTGTGGGTAAACCGTCGTTTGAAACATGTATGCAATTTACGATGCTTTCTCACAGCGATGTAACGCAGACAAAGGGATAACACATGGAGTCAATCTGTTTCAACTAGGACGTACAGACTAAGCTGATACGTAATAACACATGGTAGTTACTCAACTAGTATCATTTAACCTAGACTTATATTCAGTCTCTGAAAAATAATAATCCTCAAAAAGAATTATTTTATTAAATATAAGAAAGGAGATTCGGATAATTGGAAATTTCAGAATTCAGTTCACTGCAGATCTAGACTTTCTTTTATAAAGGTTTTGTAAGGTCAAAATAATATTAATTAGAGGAGTGTAAGACTACGTACATTTACCACTGTGGTATGTCAGATGTTATTTACAATGAGGGGCTCTGGGGGCTAATGGAAGAGAGGATCTCAATGTTTTCGCCTTGATTCAGTAGCCAAAATGAGGATTTTAGAACATCGTCGCCGATTGCACAACGAACTTTGATTGCCTCCAATCAGGCACCCCCCATTCTATCCCACAAATTCGGCGAGTAAGAACAGAGGCTCAATCAACATGACTTGATCTGCCTCCGTGGTGTTGTCCTTGGAGGTAGTCATCATATACTGCTCTAGCACGTATATAAATCTTTGCCTATGTATATGAGTGTATTCATATTATTCATCAATGACAGCATTTACAAATAGACTGCAAGAAATTTGTTATTGATGTTCATTTCGGTTAACAGATATAAGTTTGAAATAAGTTCCGTATACAAATTTATTAATATGTTTATGTAATATATAAGTTACTGGTAATACAAATGTACCTTTTGAATATGTGATGATGTTTGTCGCTATTTAAGTGACCTCACAGTTGCAAGTTACAACAATATAAAAATGCTATGTCTCTTAAAGGGGCAGTAGCACGTTTTTTGACAATTTTATATTTTCAATTTTTCACTGATAACTTTAAGTTAACTAAATGTATTACTTTGATAGTATCATAAATCTCATAACACAAACCAATCATCCGTAGTCAGAGAACAAAGTATGAGGATTCACATAAAATCCATTGGCAGCCATTTTTGTGTGAACACCTTTAATTCATTTTGTGTAAGAAAAGGAATCGCATGGCTTAACTTTACATTGTATATTTGATTTATTACTGCTCCATTTAGTTTTTATACATTGTCTAAAGATTGGAACCATTTATTTTCATTTTCCTGACATCACCTTATATTCCCCCTAAAAACGTGCTACTTCCCCTTTAATGCTTACAATTCATGAAAACATACTTTAAAGGGGCAATATCACATTTTAATGGGGAATATAAGGAATGTCAGGAAAATGACAATAAATAGTTCCAATTTAAAGACAATGTGTTTGAACTTAATGAAGCAGTAATAAATCAAATATATAATGTACAGTTCAGCTATACGATCCTTTTTTCTTACACAAAATGAATTAAAGGTGTTCACACCAAAATGTACAATGTATGTGAATCTTCACAATTTGTTCTCTGACTATTGACGATTGGTTTGTGTTATTAAATTTTTGACACTTTGAAAACAGTATATTTAGTATTAACGTTCAATCATCAGTGAAACACTGAAAATATTAAATTTTCAAAAACTTGCCACTGTCCCTTTAAGCTGAAACATAAATATATTTTTATTTATTTTGACTCGCGTTCGTGCATCACTATAATCAAATCGTAAAGTTTGAAATTGGTTTGTCATATATTTGATAATTTAATTCTATAAGTATAAAACAAATGGAGCACATTTTCATTTTCCAAAAAAACAAACGTCAGAAATTAACACAATAAATTAGTATGCGATTCGTGTTAGATATTTCATTTCACATTATATTAAAAGTTCCAAAACTCCGTCCCCTTTATCATTTGTAAATATGGGACATATACATACATAGATTTACGGCAAAGCAAGGTACAAAAACACTTACGTGTCATTTAAATGTTGATCTAGTCTCGAATAAGCCGCGTTTATGGCAAAGAAAGAGAGAAACCTGATTCAAAATTAATTATCCAATCACCGACGCCGTTCATATGCCATCAAGTTACCTTCTGAGAAATATGACACATATTAATATCTGCATAATTTCTATGTTACTAGAAAAATACCCGTCTCGAAACTAGTGCATGAAACTTCAACCAAACAAAGTCGGTTTATCAATGACTGAAATTACCGAAGAGAATCAAAGTTAGAATTTGTCAACACGATTTTCGATTAATTTGAATATTCGCCAACATTACTGGCATATTAGAATCTGATGATTTCACACCTTGTAATGTTTGTCACGCAAGGTCTATTGTCCGTTAAACCGGAAGTTTGTGACCGCTGACATGATTGATACCATTACGTCACGCAATGTGTCGTGCATAAAGCCAAAATAAAATCCTTTTCCTATCACATCGTCCATTATTACAAACTAGGGGAATTTCAGTCATAGAACACGGGGGTACCTAGCAGATGACAAGTTGTTTCATTTTCTGGGCTATTTTGTCAAATATAAAGTTTGAAGTTCCATTATCGTGCACCCACTGGACATAATTCTTTAAAAACTGATGCATGTTCAGGGTGGGAGGATAAGATTTACCATTCAAAGGATATAATTTTATCTTACCAAGGGCTTATCGCCGTTGCACCTTTAAAGTTTATTAAATTTTTGTCATTGGACATTAATTGCCGAGTTTCAGTTCTCATAGATAATGTTCGTATATAAATTGTTGACTTATCCTAGTGTTTACATTCTGAAAATTGTAATATTCTCGGGCATTCAGACGTATCACTTTGCCAGTCGACATGGGTATGTATTCTTCGTTCATAATTGGAATGCATTTCTAGAAGTGTATGGTTAACACTTATTGATTGCAACCTCTTAATTTAAAATATGGGACAACTCTTTGCGAATAATATATTTAAAAAATATCATTTTCTGGATTTGGTGTGTACATCTTAGAGGAGAAGTTAAGCAATATTCGACATTAAAAAATTCTTGCCATTTTCTAATATAAAAGTTTACAACTCCCTACTTGGGAGTTAATGATTAAATTCGATAATTGACCTGACTGACTTACTTGTTACATAATTTAGAATATTCAAGTATCAGTTAGACTCAATAAAAACGTTTGTATTCTCAAAGCCAACGTTTTATTACGCCAATCAAAGCAAGTAAATCAGCGAGTTCGTCCCATAGCCAGCAACTCAAGCTTACGGGATAACCTCGCTGATTGGCTGATTTTAAATGACGTCAAAGGTCAGTCTGACGATTCGGTTAACGGATCCTGATGGAATATGTAAGCTAACTTAGTAGAGCAACAAAGATCTTACGAAGCGTCAAAATCTCATTACAAACACCTATCATCCATAGAACAATTTATAAAGATTCACATAAAGTCCATTGGCGGCCATTTTCATGTGAACCCCTTTACTTCATTTTGTGTTAGAAAAGGGAATGAACTTGGCGGAACTTTACATTAAATATTTCATTTATTACAGCTTCATTTAGTTTATATACATTGTTTACAATTGGAACCATTTATTTTCATATTCCGGCATCACCTTATATCCCCCTCAAAACGTGATACGGTCCCTGTAAAGGCTACTCAACATTGTATTGTTTTCCAGATCTATACCTAAGTATCTTCACACTTCTGTGCCTGCCCCACCCCGTCGAGTCGAGACTAGAGGGGGACCCGTGCTTCCCCTGTCTTCACCAGCGTCCCCGACTCCACCCCCTCAACGTATCAACCCACCTGAACTACTTCGTACAGACGCTACAGGCTTCTATCGACTGGATGTCTGGAACCTTGGAGGAAGTGGTACGTGTATTCTCTCCCCACAGAGGCAGATCAAGTCATGTTGATTAAGCCTCTGTTCTAATTAGACTAAATCCGTTGGCCTGGAAAAAAAAAATTGCACTTCAATCCATTTAAAAAAGATTTAAGCATATGAAAACGCAGGTAAAGGGTGGTTCATGTCTCAATGCCTTTGCCATGATTCAGTAGCTAACCATTCTCTCCCAACAGAGGCAGATCAAGTCGTGTTGATTTAGCCTCTGTTCTAATTAGACTAAATCCGTTGGTTCCGGTAGTTTCCCTTTTTTAGCAAACGAAAACGCCTCTCACATGAAAAGGGTGGTTCATGTCTCAATGTCTTTGGCATGATTCAGTAAAAATTATTATTTTAGAATAGCGTCGCTGATATCACAACAACTCTAGTGCGAATCGAACGAAGAGGATTTGTCACTGTGTTCCTACTTTTAAAGTGTCATTAGATACCAAATGTCACGGTAAAAATATTTCCGTATCTATTTGATGTAGAACCAATTGTGCGATAGGATATTCATATCTATGCGTGTACTTATATTTTATTTGTGGAAAAAACACATACAAATAATACTTGCACATACACAATATTTTTCAATATTTCGACATCCATCGATTCAAATTCACCACGATTGTCTAACGCTCGAGCATACAGGCGTACGTAAAATCCCGACATATCGAGATATTTGATTGTCAAATAACCAATTTGAAGTGAAATTCTCCAAAGGCATTTAGAAGTTTGTGTGATAAATGTATATACTGAGTTACTTAATTGGATTCATGTTTATCTATGTATATACATACCATAATGTATACCTCATTATCAGTCTCCCGACGAAGGGTCAAGAATAGGCCAAGAAACGTTGAGAGAAATAAATAATGAAGTTGTTATCCATAATATTTGTCTCGTTTCAATTTGAAGTGGTGTGAATATAAAATCGAAAATTTCAAACATCCGATTTATCATCCTACTAAGTGTATTTTATGCACAGGCAATGAAATAAGAACCTACGAGCTTTCAATCTGGACGAATCCGTTAAACGATAAACCTTTCTTTGTAGATAAGTCCACAACCCTTTGGATGTCATATGGAGATTGGGGATGAAGACTACCCAGGTGTACATCTTCCTCAACACTGTTCAGGAAATAGATTGGTAATTTATTTACCTTGTTTTCTAATCTTCTCCTATAAATGATATATTTGAATACGTTTTATTATCCCCTGTAATTTAATTCATGTAACAATTTTTACTTTTTATCATAATTACAACATTACATTTTCCACATATTATAATCTGTTAAAGGGCCAGTCGCACGTTTTTAGGGGGAATATTAGGTTATGTCAGGAAAATAAAAATAAATAGTTTCGATTGAAAGACAATGTATTTGAACTAAATAAAGCAGTTATAAATCAAATTTATAATGTTAAGGTCAGTCATGCGATCCCCTTGTTTACACAAAAATTAATTAAAGGTGTTCACACAAAAATGTCTGCAAATGGACTTTATGTGAATTTCTGTAATTTGTTCTTTGACAATGGACGATATTAAAATATATTTTCCAAAAACGTGCTACTGTCCCTTTAATGTATCGTTGCACAGTTGCGAACCAAATATTAGCTTCAACGATACAAACAGGATGTCAATTTACCATAAATCTTCTCAAAAATAATTAAACCATAAGTTAATTTTTACATTACATTTGCCTTTTTTAATTTCAAGACGGACTTTCTCAAAACTGCATTCCGAGTTCTGTCCGACGCCGCAAACAACATCACCATGGCCAATGACGTCATCGGCGATCTCAATCTCGGAGGCATCTCCAGACCTCTTAGCGCGCACCTGAAGACCCCATTGTGTTATCTGTGGGAGTCCCTGGCCAGCCTTGGTCACTACCCCTCTTGCCCTACCTGTAACCCCAATCTACCTGAGCAGGTGAACAGAGGGCCGACCAACAGGTGTAACTACGTGTTCATCTCCTATAGGCGAGCTATCCTGGTAGCAGAGCGTGTCATATCCATTCTTCAAAGGCCTGTGGTACAGTCAAGCAACCGTCAGTGTTATAGTTATACTCCTTGGTAATAGATGTGCAAAACTAGATTCACTTGAAGCGCTTGTAAAATCTCCAATTATGAGGATTGCAAGGATGAAAGAAATGAGCTGCGGAATATTACGTTAAGTGGGATGTGCCTTACGTTTGATATTTGACATACGACTTTTCATTGTCATTTTACAAAACATGTGCAATCTGGTTCGATTTTGAGTATCGAGATCGACTTTCTATATTTATGACATAATCATGATTATCGAGTGACATCAAGAGATTTTAAATGTTAAATTATGTTCTTAGGAATGTTTAATCATTATACCTATCCGCCACTATAACGTATTAATGTCATATAAAGAATTCACTAGTCTATTCCCTAATACTATCAAATTTGCGTATTTTTATATACGTGGAAATGACGTCATTGCTATGTATTTTATAAATATTGATTGTCCGAGCACAGAGCTACTGTTAAATAAAAATGATGTGATTTCATATGTATCAAATGAATTTTTCACACTGCATTTGACTGTTCAAACCCACATCACTCATGAAATAAAAGGTTTTCAATCAAAGAATTATTTCTCAACACTGTGTTGGAAATTTACCTCGCTTTCGCTCGTTTGATAACAAATCAAAAGCAAAGTCTAAAAAGTTATTTTTATGAGGGGGTTGGATGGAAATCCGTCTTATGTTTTACACCCGTCGGACACCATCATCTCTCCCAACAGGGGCACATCACGTCATGTTGGTTTAGCCTCTGTTCTAACTCGCCGAATTTATAGGATTAAATGGGAGGTGCCTGATTGGAGACAATCAAAGTTAGTTGAGCAATCAGCGACGCTGTTCTAAAATCGTCATTTTGTCTACTAAATCATGAAAAAACATTGAAATATGAACCACCCCTTTCATGCGAGAAGCGTTTTCATTTACTTCAAAAATCCATATAGATTGCGGTGCAATTTTTCCGCCAGGGAAAACTGCCGGAACCCGCGGATCTCGGCGAGGTATAACAGAGGCTCAGTCAACATGACTTGATCTGCCTCTGAGGGGAGAGAATGTGACACACTGTGCAAAGTGCATTGTCAAATATACTTGAATTTTCCAAAGCATGACTAATGCCTTCGTTCACAAATGATCACAGGTTGGAAATCTTACTTCAATTGCATAAAATCATTCCCCTTTCTAGTCCGAAAACAGTTCGTATGAAAACAGAGGTTAGATAAGGATTTAATAACTCTGCTGGAAAACATGAACTCATCCTTTTTCATTTAACTTTGGTATGCAATAGACATGGAAGTTGTATACAACATTCATATCAGTACAACATTACATAACATAGCAATTCGAGGTTTGAGTCGCAGATCAGATGTCTGTATATGTATGTTAGTCGATAGATCCGGGTCACTATATATGTGACAAGCAAACTTGTTTGATGCTGGTCTTTATGATATATGCATTCGTCCAACAAAAAGACCTGTCAAAGATGGTTTTCACCTTTAAACCTTTCTACTGAGCTCCAAATGTGATCTATTTTATCAATCACACGGACGGAGATGGAATTTACCTCGTTTTCACTCGATTGAAAAAATATTGAATTACAAAAAAAGTATTATATATATATATATACATAGATATACATGAAGCACATAATATAATATGTGTCTTGTTTTATCACACAAACTTCTAAATGCCTTTGGAGAATTTCAGTTAAAAAATATTCACTCGTTTGCATTTATAATTATATAATTCATACAAACAACATGCTATCATTTTGCTGTCTTGTTAGCTCTTTATTGTTTTATTTTTATCGTATAACCCTTGAAGAATAAATTCACAAACGAAGAGGTGATATGAGGTTTAAAGCCGCTTTCAAGAGTATTTTTCTTAATTCATGGCTGTTAGTATTATTACAGGGTGAAAGCCTGCAACACTATTATGGCTGTGCATTGCGATTAAACCTGCGAGCATCGGCTGGAACTAGCAACCCATGGATGGTACTGCGCTGAAATACAGTGTACTTATGTACTATTTATAAAAAATACTGTGTTTTCATTTCTATCTATCATGTCCTAAAGCCGATCATTTCATAAGCATTCCGTCAATCAAGACGTGCAGAATTGGGAGCTAGACTGTATTAAAGGCTCCTATTTAATACACAGTCATGAAGCAGGACTTTAGACATACAGACTAACACGAAATGACTTTTTGACTTATATAGATCTCAATTCGAACTAAGAGTACTGTTAGTTTTGTATAACGGTATATCTATCTTTTACTGATACCCTTAAACGAAATATAACAGCTGATATGAACATGTCCGTTCGGCCTTTTTGCAGTACATTTGTGAACATTTTTTAAAAGATAACCAGTGCCCCAGGCTTGTTTACATAATGATTGAATATATATATATATATATATTGATATGAGCACAATGACATTCTAACATCGTTTGTTTACTTAGTAGATCCGAACTAACTTTACACAGAAAGAACTTTACGAAAGTAAATAACATACTACCCTTTCATTTCGGCTAATTGTTTTCAATATTTACGAGCGTTTTGAAATTTATAAGGATTTAAAGATTCTAACAACGATTATATGCGTGTTTTTGAATAAACATACATCGATTCCATTGTCAGGATATGTATAAACAGCTGTTCCACACATGGGCGAGTTTAATCTCTAACGTAAATGCGTTTGAAGTGAATGGGAACAGTACAATGCATACGTATCTAATCAATATATACTCCGTTGTCACGTGACCTGGCTCACAATGGCATGCTAGGCGTGTTCGACATATGCAGATTATGTTAATCATCCCCAATCATCGCAAATAACCGTGATACGGAATGTACACGGGACTAGCGAAACACGCTCCATTGTTTCAACGTGGGACCGAGAAACGAGACTAGGTCAAAGGTTACGTTATATCACAGGTCAGAGTTGAAGGGTCAGAGCGCCGTGTCGTCTCGGGCTTGAGCGAAGGCTTGCTTGCTTCAAAAGAACGGCGGGTTAAAAACACATCCGGATTGTAACCCATGATTGAGGACGGGTTTGGACCCAGGATAATACTTCGGCTACCAACATGGAGGAGGGTCACGGGGAAATGGATAATAATGAGGATTTGGACCCGAGAATTCAGGTAGGCTAGCTGATGTTGTTTTGTTATAAAACTCACGAGCTAAGCGTGAGCTGGTTTGGGACCCATTTGTTTACTTGTCGTTACGCCCCCTTGGTCCCCAGTTTACCCCGTACAGTACAGTCGAGATACAGCTTTCGTACAACTGAGTTATGTTGACAAATGCCCTTGTTTAGCTTGATTTGAACCGACAGTGCAAGATATTGATACGGTGAGATAAACATATACGTATAAATTACAGGTAACTCGAGCCATTTGTCTTTTGTTGACATTTACTCGCTAAAATTGAGTGATTATTCAGACCGTGGTATATACGTTGACACTATATTTTGAGGGCTTTAGATTTAAATGTGTTTTTGATCGTCCGATAATTGACTTAAACTTCGATTTCAAGATAAGTGTTGTTCGTTGATAAGGAAATCGGAAAGATTAATTCTATAAATTAGTCAAATATTTTTGTTGGTTTCCGGATCTGATTGTCAAGGTCTTAATATGGTTCTGGGTTACTATATTATCGTTGTAGGTCATTGTATCGACTACCATACTCTTTAAAATAATGTCATGACAAATACTTTTCTTTAGATTTTTAATGTGAAATAATGAAAAGAGAAGTCCTAAACGATACTTAATTCCTAAAGGTAAGGCAACTAGACTTTCAACATTTTATAGACTTAAGAAGGCTCTTTACATTTTTCTGGTCTGGACAAAATACTAGGCATATTTCGGTCACTAACCGAAGCTGATAACCCGGATGAAGTCTACTAAATGGGGACAATGCAGATTGCGACATTTAACTCTCTACATTTATTTTCATTGCTTACATTGACATTTCATAATAGATAAAACTTGTTTTTAATTTTTGTAACTCGTAGGCAGGTGTTTATTATCAAAACTTGAATTCCCGAAGGTAGTTGATAATAATTTGTCCTTAACATAACCTTTCTATAAGAAACTCCACCCTATCGAATTAATTCCACATCTTTCCTAAGTATATATTTTGTACTGTTATTAGTCTGTCATCCAGACCCCTTAATTGTTTAAGCGCCTAGGCAAGTATACAACGAGACTCTGAGCTCAGTTTAAGGAAAATGAACACATCTCAGAGGCTCCTTTTTATTATATTTTTTTTCTTTCAAATTTTGAAATTTTACGAAATATTCATTTCAGAGTCTAAATGTTAGACTATACTGTTATATGTGTTCTCACATTCTTATCCTTGCAATCCTCGAAATTTTCAATATCATTGTTGATATAACGGTTTTTATATATAGAACCTTGATTAAGTATCAATGTAACAAAATATAACATTTCATGCAGAAAAGTCACGTGATTTGGTCTTAGAGGTTGAAATGTGTTTCGGCTTTGTCAAAGTAGACAAACATATGTAAACAACCAGGCGAACGTTGACAGGCGACCTACGTGTCTATAAACTAAATACTGCTCTTGGGTCAACGCGCGATTAGCTGACTTTAGAATGAGGCATAGATAGAAGAATAAAGGACATAAAAAGTCCTTGAAGGTAGAAGATAGTAGAATATAGGATATAAAACACAGTCCTTGAAAATCATAGATGGCAGAAAATAGGGCATAAGACACAGTCCTTGAAAATCATAAGAAAAATATAGGGCATAAGACACAGTCCTTGAAAATCATAGACCGCAGAAGACACAGCCCTTGAAAACATAGATAGCAGAATATAGGCCATAAGACACAATCTTTGAACCTTGAAAACCATAGATAACAGAATATAGGCCATAAGACACAATCTTTGAACCTTGAAAACCATAGATAACAGAATATAGGCCATAAGACACAATCTTTGAACCTTGAAAACCATAGATAACAGAATATAGGCCATAAGACACAATCTTTGAAAATCATAGATAGCAGAATATAGGCCATAAGACACAGTCTTTGAAAACAGTATTTTATTTAGATTTTGTATTGAATGTATATGATTATTTATAAGTATAAGGGGAGGGGGGGGGGGGGGGGGGGATAACGGTAACATCTGACATACGTTTACATATAATTAGGTTCATATGTTGTTATATGTAATAATCTATTTTCTCTTTGATAATTGAATGTGTCAATCACAATGTGATGTCATTGATTCTTTTATGGTAACTCTTTGTCCTTAATCTTATGCGTGTTGTTGTATTCATGTTGTATATGAACAACAACGCCAGTGCCATCTGCGAATACATATGTATATAGATATATCTGAAAAGGCGATTCTCATGAGTCACATGCATGATTTTCACCTGCAATCAATACACCTTGTAAGTATAAGCATTGAGCGACATATATCAATATACTAGTTGTCTTCATTCGTGCATGGTAGCAGCGTAGAAGCCATACCTCGATATATCGCATAACGTAGACTTCGTTATACGGCGAATACACCTCTCCGTTTTTTTTCGACACGCATAGTAGTGTCAAATTGCTTTTGAAAATATTGCAAGCTAGAAGGAAATATATTTATGGTTTTACCTCATTTTTTTCCCTTTAATTTGATTTGGTGTTTGTACTATTTTGGGGGAATTTTATTTATTGTTTTATCTCGTGCAGGATAAGCAAATTCGTTTTAAGGTTTCCTCCTTTTATTCCTTTTCATTATCATATAAACAACATAAAAATAACCACCATAACGTTAATCAAGTCATGTTTTTGATTCTTGTAAATCTTGAATTTAGAAGACTTATAACGTATTTCAATAAAGAAGCCGTTGTTTTTTAGATTTGACAGAAATAGTTTCATTGTTAAAGCACATGACTTCTACAGCAGACAACATGTGTTTTGATAACTTATAATAGATAATAGAAAACCCCTTTGTTCTGCAATAAATATTGGTGAACAAAGACACATTAAAGTGCGCCAAGCTTCGAATTCTTTCCTCGTGGTAGGTCCCAAGTCATAAAACTCCTGACCAAACCTCTGTTTAATACGAGAAGTTTCTCGAGCTAGAAAGTGCGATGTCTGACTGAATCCAATAGAAGTTAGCTGTTCAATGAAACATCAAAAAGGCCGTTTCAAAATGAATAATTTTAATAGCCCCTGTCTTTTCCGTAAGTGTTTTTATTGGCTGAAAATTTAAGATACTTTGAGGTGAAAATTTTTTAGTCTCAAGGAATATACCGGAAATGTCCATATTGAAAATTGAAAGTGTAGGCCAAGCAACCTTCAGATTTTGATATCATTCAGCAATGAAGCAGGTTAACAATCCAGGCGTTATCTGCATGTATTGTCGCTGAACTTCATATGTACTGATTTCTGATAAATACAAACTGTACAGCCATACACGCTTTCTCGTTGGTATCTCAGGACCGTATGTTCCGATGCTCGACACTATATCACCCTTGGGATTTTCATCAAGAAATCTGCACTGGACTAAGTTCTGTTATGAAACAATAACCTAATAAAAGATATGATCATGATATGATAGAAATAGCGTATCTTTATTGTACCTCCTTGTTCAAACATCTTTGCCGGACGCAATAGGATTTGTGCGTGAAATTTAAAACTGAACTCTGCCACCTAGTGGGTTGACAACACGAAAGTGCGAACCGTTAGCTGGAATAAAAAGCTAATTTCTTCAATGCAAGGTTGTTTGAAAGTTTCACAGGTGATATCGAAGTAGCTGTTTCATAGACAAAGTCAAAATCAAGGGCAGATAATTTCAGTACAGATTGTGTTGTTCTCAGGATGATATAGTCCAGATCGTTGAGACATTGATCCCTTGGTTGTGGGTGAGTGTCAACTGTTTCAATATTTCATCACAACAGCTTACTCTCATGGTATTGAATGTAGGTCAGGATGAAATTGATCACCTGCCTGATTGCATCGGAGTCATTTGTATGCACATAGGATGTATTATCAACTCATGTTCAAACATCATATTGATTCTCTGCTAAGCTGATTCCGGTGAAGGGGGATTACAGTGAAATCATTTCAATCAGATTACTTTAAAGGGGCAGTAGCACGTTTTTTCATAATTTTATATTTCAAAAATTGCACTGATATTTGTATGTTATTGCTAAATATATTATATTATATAAATCTCATTACACGAGCCAATCAGCCACAGTCAGAGGACAAAGTATGAAGATTAACATAAAATCCATTGGCGGCCATTTTTTGTGAACACCTTTAATTCATTTTCTGTAAGAAAAGGGAATCGCATGGCTAAACTTGACATTATATTTTTGAATTATTACTGCTCTATTTAGTTTAAATACATTGTTTTTCAATTGGAACTTTTATTTTTCATTTTCCTGACATCACCTTATATTCCCCCTTAAATACGTGCTATTGCCCCTTTAAAGCCTGTACCCCGACCAAAACATATAAATTATAAAATTCCAATCTAAAACACACGTGATGAATCATAATAGATCTAAACACACTTAAGGTTTTCGTTGTTCACCACATGAATTGTTTGTTGAAACTGGAAGATATAAAGGTATTGAAAGAAAAAATAGAGTATGTAAAGTTTGTAATATGAATGTTGTGGAAGACGAGCTACACTTCTTAAATCTGCCCTGTCTATAAGAATTTACGGATAAAATATCTCCAACCTTACTATTTTAACCATCCAGACAGAACAAAACTATTGTTATTGTTAACAAATACCAATACTCAGTCGTTACGGAACCTTGCTATGTATATTTATTATGCAATGTTATTTAGAAAAGATATTTTGAATGCAATTGATTTTACCATGTGATCTACCATTGATTGTATTACAGGCCTGTGGCCTTCTAAGTACAGAAATAAAGATTGACTTAAGGTTCAAAATGATTCATCAAAGTCGAAAAACGCATTCGGTTCTGAAAACACATTTTCTAAAATATGTATTTCTCGCGAAAGGAGTACAATATACGTATGATCAGAACTTCAATGCAGTTATATAAGTATTGATTTGCTTAACATTTTACATAACTCTTGTTCTCTATTGTAAATTTTAAGATGTTATGGATCAAATCAATATCAACATTATTATTTTTCCAAGATGTTCTATATGTTCGTAATTCTTTCTTTTTCTAGTGACAAATAAGATAATATGTCCATTGTTCTATAACTTGACATAAATGACAGAAACATTAAGATAAAGTTACAAAACTGATTTCATCAATGACAAAATGAATACAATTTTAATAAGCTTAAAAGATAGTATAATTTTCCCGTATCGCACGTCAATGGACAACATAATTGTAAAATTATAAACGACATTTATTCAAAGTGATTACTTTAGAATCGCATATACCCATTGGAAAAGCCTCCCTCCCTACCCCTTCTCCCCCTCCCCCTCTCCCCTCCCCCCCCCCCCCCCCCCCCCCACCCCCCCTCCAGTCGACATCTCAAGAAAATCTATTCCCATCTGTGCAATTGACGTTAAGATGAGCTTTACTGAATCGATGTGCAGTTTTTGTTTAAAGAGGGTATTAGGTTTTAGCTTCCCAGTTTTAAGAAAAGGAATATTGATAACTTTTCTATGCAAATATGTTTTCCGATGAGATTATTTCCAAAGTCCTGTATTCGGAATGAGAGTGTTTTTACAAGGTCTGGGTTTGACGTCTATCGCACTTCTTAAGAAGTTTGCTTTAAATGTCAAAAGCAGAAAATAATATTGTTGCTATGGTAACCATTGATTTGAAAAGGAATTATTGATAGTTGGATATATGAGTTTTACAAATTGTGAAATTAAAGAGATCAACACTAAATCATCTAAATGTACAACAAAAACCAATTGACATTATATACGTAAGCATCAAATTATTTTGTATTCCAAGATGAATAAAATATAATCTATATGAAAGTATTGTCGTTATGGTATTGATTGAATGACGTATACAAAAGTTTAAACTATCTCTTCTTAAAGTGGTTCCACGATTGTTCATTACAAACAAATCGGCTGGAAAACGCTAGGTTCTTATTAAGCAATTCTGGCCACCAAATCTATTAATCGTTATCCCTATTTTATAATTGGTCTGATCACAAGATTTCAGCTTTCTAGTTCTCTTGCCTGTAAAGATGTTTTTGAAGATGAATGTCATGTTTTAATACATTGTCCGCCCTATGCCGATGAACGATTACATCTGTTTTCAAAATGAACAGCTATTTGAGGTGATATTCTTAGTTTGGGTGACATGGAAAAACTTAGTTTTATTCTTGGCTGTCTAGATAGTGCTTTATATCTGCCAAAACCTGTATTAATATTCTTAAAAAAACGTATTGAATTTATATATATATCTTCTTAATGTAAATGTTACACTTTTTAGATATATTCGCTTTGTTTACTTTAGTTTGCAATTTTTATGACATAATTATCTCTCACAATTCCGTAAGGAATGGCTCAACTTTTATAGCATTTATTATATGTACTATATTAATATGTTGTAACATGTTGAGGCCGGCGAGACTTGAATATAAATTATCTGGCTGTCTGTTTGCCTGTTGCGATGAACATGAAAATAGGGTCACAGGGCCACCATTTCTATAAATTATATCGAGCTAAGGGGTCTGTACAAAATGTATCATCTTTCTAGGCAGTTTAGAAGAAAACGAGAAATATAGGTATTAGGGCGTCCTTTATGGGGTCACTGGGCTCACAAATTTGAACATTCTCATCCTCTTCAGCCAAGGAATCTGTATACAAATTAATGGATACAATGTAATTGAATTAACCACTTGACATAATTGGCACTGCGCTGAAGCATAATGATCAAACTACATTACTTGAAGTACGTTTATGTAGTCTTATATTCAGACGGTGCAGTTAGTGACAACTTAACATTAACAAAACCTCTTGAAAAGCAAGTCTAGATCTGCAGTGAACAACTGAATTATCCGAGGCTCCTTTTCTAATATTTAATAAAAGGATTTTTTTTAATAATTATTAATTTTCAGAGACTGAATATAAGTCTATATACGTTTATGTAGTCTGTCTAACAGCCCCTGAAACAAAATATCATTAAAGACCATCACAAGTCTATTTTATTGTAGCAAGTTTATCTCACTGCAGTTTCAGGAAAATGAACAGCTTCAGTGGGCTCTTTTTAATTTTAATAGTAGAAAGCTGCATTTAATTTGTATTTTCATTTCAGAGACTGAAATCTAGTCTAACGTTTATGGTATATGGCCACTTACAACTGTTTGAATTGGCGAATCTTTTTTCGCGGTATTTTAACCTTCATAACTTAAACAATAAGGGAATTCTGCAGGAATCCCCGCCACGTAACCTTAGTTGCAACTCATAAATCACACTTTATCATAAGCCCCATATATGTCTAACAGGCTGGTACAAGGAAGTATAGCGTATGTTACACACAAACATCACTGCTTTATGTCCCGTCAAAGATATATTGTCTTGTTTTTAATTTGAAATATGAGAACCACTGTATGTCTTTCACCATTTTGAACTTAAACTCGTAAATCAAAGCAGTCTCTTTCTTTAGTTGTTTGAAAGGTATTAAGAAGTTGGAGATATGAGGAAGAATGTGCTTGATAACGATATAAGGATATATAGAGAAACGTCACTCTTTCTACAACACAGAAATTGATCATCCATAAAACCCTTGTGTTATTCGGTCACTTCCTTGTTCTATGGAATGTTGTGCAATGATTCGGCGTTTAAATCCGTTTTACAATAGGAAACTCTCTAATGTGCAGATCTGTTTTTCAGAATCTTAAAGGGGCAGTTGCACGTTTTTAGGAAATTTTGTATTTTATTTTTTTCACTGATAATTGTACGTTAATGCTAAATGTATTATATTGATAGTGTCAAAAATCTCATTACACAAACCAATCACCTTTAGTCAGAGAACGAATTATAAAGATTCACATCAAGTGGCCATTTTTGTGTGAACACCAATAATTCATTTTGTGTAAGAAAAGGGGATCGCATGGCTGAACTTAACATTATAAATTTTATTTATAAGTGCTTCATGTAGTTTTAATACATTGTCTTTCTATTTTCTAAATCCTGACATCACCGTACATGTAGACGCTCGCTACAATGTGCTACTGCCCCTTTATGGTCAAATGAAATTCGATGTACGGCCGTTTGTTTCAATGAATATGAAGTGCGTTATAATGGTAAAAATGCTAAAGCTTGTAAATGCTATTAAGTCATCAAGCAATACCGCCTGATTTTACTTTTAAATAGTAATTTGTTCAGCATAATAACAATGAGATATGATTGTGATAAACCACGGAAACACACTCACCAAGCATCCTTGTTGCAAGACTACTTAATTTCGTCTCCTGTTTAGATATGTCAAATCCGACATGCAGTAATGTATTAGTAAATTCATTTTCATGCTGTGGGAGCATGCATCGATTCACAATTTACGACTGACCGAGGCTTCACTGCGAATTTACTTCACAATTGTGTAACGAATTTTCCCGCTATTATCATATCTGTCGCTTGGCTTGAGCTATAGTGGCAGAAGAATGTTTTGGTTTGTAATTAAAAGGATCAAACAAAACCTAATACGGAAAAATATTTCAACAATGTTTACGATTTAAGAACGCCGCTTATGTCTGAAATATTGCCCAAGCAGCGTAAAACAATAACTCACTCACTAACGATTTAAGAGTTTCATTTCAAGAACAAACGTACCCCGTTCAGAGAAGATAGGTTTCTCATGTCTAATTGTATTGCATTCATCCTCTAATACTGTTATGTTTTATTTATTCCTGATTGATTTAATATGTTTATTTGTTATGTAATCTCCGGATATACTTGTGGAGGAACAATCTAATTTTGCATAAACTAGTATTTCTTGGGGAAAATATGAGGATATATAAAACGTGGTACTGCACCTTTAAAGGCTTGTTTATAATTGTTAAGCTTGAAATAGGTTACCATCCTCTATACATACTGTAAAATTTTATTCATTCCTGATTGAATATATATGTTTACTTGTTTATGTAATCTTCGGATATATTTGTGGAGGAAATAGAGAATCTAATTTTGCATAAACTAGTATTTCTTGGAAAACATATGAAGATATATTTTTGAAAATACGTGATAGTGCCCCTTTAAAGGGGCAGTAGCACGTTGTTAGGGGAATATAAGGTGGTGTAAAGAAAATGAAAATTAATGGTTTCAATTGAATAACAATATATTTAAACTAAATGGAGTAATAATAATTCAAATATACAACTTAAAGTTTAGCCATGCGATTCCTTCTTACAAAAAATGAATTAAAGGTGTTCACAAAAAATGGCCGCCAATGGATTTTATGTGAATCTTCATACTTTGTCCTCTGACTATGGATGATTGGCTTGTGTAATGAGACCTTTGACACTGTCAAAAAAATACATTTAGCATTCACTTACAATTATCAGTGAAAAATTCAAAATATAAAATTATCAAAAAACGTGCTACTGCCCCTTTAAATGCTTGTTTATAAATGTTAAGCTTGAAATAGTTTCCCGTCCTCTATCCGACTGATACCGTGTTGTTGTCCTGCAACAAAACCACCAACAAAGCAATGGATATGTTTAAACCTGACGCATGATGTTGACATTCCCGTTATGAAATGAGAGTTAAATTTGTCGGCGCGGCGCACCCATGTGGAACGGACAAAAATATATACAGGAAGTTTCTAAAGTTGAACGTATGATGAGATAACATTTCATAATGGGCGGCAATTTAAGTATTCCTTTGTTAAACTGGGTACAGGACATTTAGTTTTTCACGTTTGTGTTAAATTTGGTGATGACATGTGATCCAGATTAATTCACATAAATATATCAGACAATGATGAGAATTTGAAGCGTGTGCGAACGATTATTTTAAACAATTACCAAACCATCGGTGAGGTTCGAACCCCGCTAGTTTCCTCGAACCACAGTCGATTGTAATCAGACTGATATTCTGAGTAGGTATGACTCAACAGTTTTGCATCAACAACCTGTAAATTGCTCCAATTGAACAACGTGCACTGACAATGATTTAAAGTTGTGTTTATGTAACACCTGTCGCTTTTTCGTTTTAATACAACGGGACTATAAATCTTAAAAATGATCAAGGCTTTTGAATATACATATAGAAAGTGCAACGCGAATACCCTAGGCAATGCCTTTGTTTAGTTTTTACTTGAACTTGTGTATACTTCTGGTATACAATTATGAAATATCCGGAGTTAATATGCTTCGGAAAGCTATACGATGCATATGGTTTGATCAATAATTGGATTTTTAAAACTGATGTACATACTTTTTGAATTATCATTGTATATTTATATTTTTCGACATTTGGCATAGCAATTTACCTGTTTATTGAGCAAAACTTAAAATTTTTATGATCATTGGATACAAATAATATTTTGTTTTGACTAAAAATAAGTATCATGACAGCAAGCAACAAAGATTATAATAGAAAGCCCCAAAATAAAAATCAATATATATTTAAGATATATTGATATTTTAATAATCTTTGAGATGAAACGTAAAAAGTCACTCGCTGAAAGAACGACACATGAACTAAGCATGTATAGCACATCCAGTAGAACGTCAGTCTAGATGAGTAGTTTAAAGGGGCAGTAGCACGTTTTTTTGGGGGAAATAAGGTCAGGAAAATTAAAATAAATGGTTCAAGTTGGTTCAACTAAATTAAGCAGTATTAAACCAAATATATATGCCATTCGATTCCTTTTTGTAAGACAGAATGAATTAAAGGTGTGCACACAGAAATTTCCGCCAATAGACTTTATGTGAATCTTTATAATTTGTTCTCTGACTTTGGATGATTGGTTTGTGTAATAAGATTTTGGGCACTATCAGAATAACCCATTGAGCATTAACGTACACTTATCAGTGACAAAGTAAAAATATAAAATGTTCAAAAATTTTGCTATTGCCCCTTTAAGGGATTCTTAGACAATCCTCATTGTTTACCTTCTTGTTTATCTTATGTTTTAAGTGTATTATGTTTCTTACAAAAATCAATAACATTTAACAACGGCAATATACGCCAGGAGGTACCAATTGACCTTTGGGGACTAACTAACTACCAGTGAAATGAACAATCAGGGATCATGCTATTGACACGTCTGTCCGACAGTCTGACAGGTTAGTTAGGATTATATTAATCTAATGCTGATCACATCTCCAGCGTCTTTATCGTCTATCAATCAACGGGAACAGAAATCAATTTCAGAACGTGCCATTTATCCAAAGCGCCACCTAACAGGGGGTCAGGTGGTTTGACCTTTTCTAACAATGTGCCACCTAGCGGGCGTTCTGAGATCAAGGGAGATAACTGCCAGCTGGAGTGGTTTAGCTCGTGATTTTCATCAGATTAACTTTTAGGAGCAGAAGATCAGTCTGGTGGTGTTCCAGATGTGCTTTATCAACAAATTTAACATGTCTTGCAGAAATTGATTTAAAGGGGCAGTAGCACGTTTTTTAATAATTTTATAATTAAAATTTGTCACTGATAACTGTACGTTAATGTTAAGTGTGTTATTTTGATAGTGTCAAAAATCTCATTAAAACAAATTATCCACAGTCACAGCTAGAGGAGAAAGTATGAAGATTCACCTAAAATCCATGGGCGGCCGTTTTGTGTAAACACCTTTAATTCATTTTGTGTAAGAAAATAGAATCGCATGGCTTAACTTTACATTTTATATTTGAATTATAACTGCGCATTGTAGGTTAAATGCATTGTCTTTCAATTGGAACCATTATTTTCCTTTTCCTGACATCACCTTATATTCCCCCTAAAAAACGTGCTACTGACCCGTTAAGCCGCACTATCTTATACATCTGCTTTATGACTGTATAAGGAGCCTTAATAAATAAGTCTAGGTTCCCAAACACCAAGTCAAGTCTGACTACATCAATGAAAAACCTTAAAATTGAATTACATAAACGAAGGTGCATTATTTACTTTAATTGTTTCAAAGATTTTATTTTAGCCTAACTTAATCATTTTATAACGATTATTCGCTTCGAAAAAGCTCTCGTTTTTTGGAAATCATTAAATATAAATCCCTCCAAATCCCTCCAAAATATGACATATCTTACAAACTAATTTCCGATTCAGATTGTCAACATTTGTCGAGCCATCAAAACTGTATCATGTTAAAGGGGCAGTAGCACGTTTTTTGATAATTTTATATTTTAAATTTTTCACTGATAATTGTAAGTTAATGCTAGATGTATTCTTTTGACAGTGTTAAAAATCTCATCATACAAACCAATCATCCAGAGTCAGAGGACAAGGTATGAACATTCACATAATATCCATTGGCCGTCATTTTGTGTGAACACCTTTAATTCATTTTCTGCAAGAAAAAGGAATCGCATGGCTAAACTTTACCTTATATATTTGAATTATTACTGCTCATTTGAGGTTAAATGCATTGTCTTCCAATTGGAACCATTAATTTTTATTTTCCTGACATCACACTATTTTCCCCCCCCCCCACTCCCCCCCCCCCCCCACAAAAACGTGCTACTGCCCCTTAAACATGAATATCGTTTAATTGCCGAGGAACCTACCAGTGCATTTCCCTTTAAAATCTGACTACATTATTTTATTTGAAAAAAGTTTTATATTTATAAAACCGTTATTCTATGCCCTTGCTCGCTTGTAGTTTTTGTGTAACATAATTGCGGAAGGATTGACAGTGAAAATGTAAATGTTAGCGGCGTGTTGTCATATGTCACTCAAAAACCTTGCTAACAGGTCGACCTGCCATGTACATAAAGCAAAACACATTCAAGGTCAGCTCTTAAGGTTGATCACACCTTGCTAACTTTACTTCGAGGCTGTCAAATAGGCCATGGAACAGAACTGCCCTCAAATCTTAACTTTACAGAAATTTGCAACACATTTAGTTTAACAATAATTTGGGGATTCATCTGTCTTGACAAGTTAGATTTTATTTTTATTTTAACGGTTTTAATCTTGTTCTTGATATTCTTTTGATCTTGTTCTTGATATTCTCTTTATCTTGTTTTGGATATTCTCTTGATCTTGTTCTGGATATTCTCCTGATCTTGTTTAAGATATTCTAGAGCTTGTTCTTGATATTCTCTTTATCTTGTTTTAGATATTCTAGACCTTGTTCTTGATATTCTCTTTATCTTGTTTTAGATATTCTAGATCTTGTTCTGGATATTCTCTTGATCTTGTTCTGGATATTCTCTTAATCTTGTTCTAGATATTCACTTGATCTTGTTCTTGATTATCTTTTGATCTTGTTCTTGATTATCTTTTGATCTTGTTCTGGATATTCTCTTGATCTTGTTCTGGATATTCACTTGATCTTGTTCTTGATTATCTTTTGATCTTGTTCTTGATTATCTTTTGATCTTGTTCTGGATATTCTCTTTATCTTGATCTGGATATTCTCTTAATCTTGTTCTGGATATTCACTTGATCTTGTTCTTGATTATCTTTTGATCTTGTTCTTGATTATCTTTTGATTTTGTTCTGGATATTCTCTTGATCTTGTTCTGGATATTCTCTTGATCTTGTTCTTGATATTCTTTTGATCTTGTTCTTGATATTCTTTTGATCTTGTTCTTGATTATCGTTTGATCTTGTTCTGGATATTCTCTTGATCTTGTTCTGGATATTCACTTTATCTTGTTCTTGATATTCTTTTGATCTTGTTCTTGATATTCTTTTGATCTTGTTCTTGATTATCTTTTGATCTTGTTCTGGATATTCTCTTTATCTTGTTCTGGATATTCCCTTAATCTTGTTCTGGATATTCTTTTGATCTTGTTCTTGATTATCTTTTGATCTTGTTCTGGATATTCTCTTTATCTTGTTCTGGATATTCCCTTAATCTTGTTCTGGATATTCTCTGTATTTTGTTCTGGATAATTTCCTTACAGTTCCTTGGTCGTCACTTGGTAGAAGACTATAACCACCTAATTGATCACAGTGATCTTACTCATGACTGATAGATACACACATAGACCTCTTTCAATCTGACAATGTTATTTCAAAGTTACATATTTACCTTATAGGCATGTACATAATAATCGATTATCCTCTTTTTCGGAGGTATCTAGACATGGATTTAAAGAGGACAGTATGGCAAGGTTGCTAGACATATGGCGATTTCAGTTGCCTGGCTTACCAATCGATGCAGTTTCATTTCGAAAAGTGGTGAAAGTTTTTCATCAAGCAAATGCATCCGACACCGATAAAATGTACAGTAGCAACCGTGCTGTATCTCTGGGACTGTTAAAGTGCCACCTAGACTTCATCTGATCTCGCTATCGTTGTATTTCCCATACTTTGCTCTGATTAACTGTAGAACAAATGATATATGTGAAGTATAGGAACGTGAAAAGTCTTCAATATTTTCTCATTTATGAGACAGGGCTAGATCTTTAAACATGTTTGTGACAATGTCAATTCACATGTCTAGGTCAATTCAATGATCAATGAAGGATGTTTTCATATATGTATGTACTTAACACGTTAAGTCTCATTGCCTTCAACTATCCATTGCCAGAGTTCCGATATTTGTCAATACCCTATCATTCTCTGTAAACATGCTCAGTCAGCAAATATGTAGTTTCCGCAAGATTCATGTTTTGTTTAACTGTTGCCATAGCAACCGGATGTAATAAACGTCGACGATCTGGTGACAAATTGGGTTTCACACAATGAGGCACTTGAAACGCTGTAAATTGGTGACCGTCTCGAATACTTAGCTACGATTGCCAATTAGACTTTTGGAGAGCGTGTTTCCGTTTTGTCAAGTCCGCAGTTAACACTGGGCGGACTCATCAGAGAAAATTGGTCTGAACGGTATCCTTTGCATCACCGGAAGTGCATTGATCTGCCCCCGTCTATTGTCAGGGTGCCTGTCCTGCATCCTCTTCCGTGCTTAGCTGGTCAGTTCGTCCTTAGGAGACAAGACTCATGTCTAAACTCTGTATATAGTTCACAAAACTTATTAAGTTATTAAGTATAAGAAAGCTGCCTCAGGAAAATGTGTCTTTTGACATAATGTCCATTGTTGCTTCTCAAGAGCTTATGTTTAGGTCAATATGCTAGTTACTACAGACTAGTTGTTAGACTTAAGCCCTTTTCACATGGACACAATTGCTTATCTGAGAAAACATGCTCTTGTAAATTAATGTACTCGGTGGCATGTTAACGTGATTTGCATAGGTGAGTACATATACTCCTGTAGTAAATACTCGATCAACATTTCATAACTTGATCTGCCTCTGTGGGGAGAGACCTGGTTGCAACCAAGTTTCCCTGCACCATTGTTATATGAGTTCTTCTTCCCTGGAGCTTTCATGTAGGTTTGACCCATAATTTCTTTTGATTAGTATATAAGGATTGAAGTTTCTACTTAAGAGTAAGACTCCCTTTAAATATTGGGCGTGGCAAGGTGCCCACTAGTCTGTCAGCCAGACCCTAAAATAAAATGCAAGCCTAAGCAAGTCTATAATAAGACTTGAGAGCTCAATTTTCTGAAAATGAAGAAATCTCAGTCTCCTTTTCATCCTTTTGTTCCATATTTTAGATTTATTGAAAAAAGTTCATTTCAGAGTCTGAATGTTAGACCAGGTGCCCATCCCAAACCTTTGTGTTTCTTCTCTCATGCTAGGTGGCTCTAATTAATTATGAGAATACCATTTAGTTGTATAATTTATTACTTTTTATTACGAACACATTATATGACATTGTATATTGAATTATATAATAATTCAAATTGTACTTTAGGCCTAAGGCCTTTGAGTATTAGTTGAATAAAGATTGATTGATTAATATCTATATTTATAAATTTACTGCAATGTGATAATCAAGGAATGAAAATGCTGACAATAAGTGTACGGTAAAACCTATACGTGCGCTCTTTTTGAATTCCGAAATTAGCACGACTTGGTTTTGTAAGTTTAATGATAACCATGCAGACGAAACGTGTCTATTGCACCCCTACCTTCATTAGAAGAGCTTACAAATGTAAAGAACATCAATGATTTATTGTAGGTGGCACATTTTCATTAACTCAGCATGTATATTATTAGACAAACATTTAGTCTCAGAAGTATATATTTCAATATTGACAGTTTTTTTACAATTCATGTATTATAAGAATATGGAGTCAAGAAGATGCTTTAACTTCAGACTAACTAAAGCTGCAAGAGTGAACTAGACTTGCTATACTGCAGTAGACTTGGTCGTCAAGTGAATATTTTTGCTTTAGGGTCTGGATGACAGACTCGTATATTATATATTATTATAATTTATAACAGATTATAGGTATTGTGATAACTTAAGATAATTACATAAGCTTATTCTGATCATACTAGATAGGTAATTGTTTTTGTGTAATCTTAATAAATGATATCATCTTAATAGATTATAGGTATTGTGATATAATTAGATTATTACATCTGCTAATCCTGATCAAACTAAATACGATCATTGTTTTGGGCGTAATCTTTATTGATCTTTTCATCTTAACAGATTATGAACATGGTGAGAATTTTAGAATATTATCAGATAATATTCCTTATCAAACTGAATACGATCATTGTTTTATCTATCTTATCATCCATCCTCGGTTACCCAGGGTTTTGTATATGTTCCGATACTCTCTACGACCCAGGGTTTTGTATATGTTCCGATACTCTCTAGTAGAGAGTATCGGAACATATACAAAACCCTGGGTAACCGAGGATGCTTATTATCCTGCCAGATGATAAATAGGGTGACGAAATCAGAATGTTTCATTAGATGATATTCCTTATCAAACACAATTTTGATAATTGTTTCGAGAGTAATCTATATCAAATTAACTTAAATCATCCTAATAGATTATAGGTATTGTGATATAATTAGATTAGTACTTCTGCTAATCCTGATCAAATCAAATACGAATATTGTTTTTGGAGTTATCTTCATCCATCTTATCATACTAACAGATTTAGGGTATTACATCTGCTTAACTGATCAAAGTGAATACGATTATTGTTTTTGGAGTAATCTTTATCTACCTTCATCTTAACAGATTATGCGCATGGTGACATATTTAGAATATTATCAGATAATATCAAACCAAATACTATCATTGTTTTGGATTAATTATATATGTTCTATATGCATCCAGACTAACATCACACCTTCTTGATATTCAGATGAACTAACTTTATCTAAGATTATCTCTCAGTTTCGCTCACATCAGCGGGACTCACAAGGCGTGGCAGGAATTATCTGAAAGTTAGTTGTTAATAGGGCGGGTTATACAGTTTCCTACTACGCCTTGTTGTGCATCGTTAAGACGTGTTCTTAGACGACATCGATCTTTGTCCTTTGTTTAAATCACTCGAAGATCGTCGATAAAGAGAATGGGGAGTCATGAAGCGATCTATTGGGACAATTCCCTCACTGATGCGTTCAACTCGGTGAATACCACTTTTCTTTTGATATACTTTTGTCGATATAAGCTTATAAATTACATTTTGGACACACTAAGTAAGGGATATTGTAATTTAAATTACGATAATATCATTTGTTGGTAGATTAAGAAATATATTATTATTATTTCAGATTTTTTATATATCCTCATTTATGATATTTTAAATATATGTCATTATTTTGGTTGCGGTATTAAAAGTAAACACATTCGGTGATCGAAACATTTAACTCGTCGAAGATAATATTTAATCTCAAGTTCTGTGTATTAAAAGGGCCTTTAATTCAGTTCATTTTGAGAAGTTATGTTAAAACCTATATGGCAGATATTGGATAATTACCTGTTTAAAAGAGAGTGAAGTAAGTGGTTTAATAATCATTCAACAAAAACCAAAATTGTTAATTACAGAACTTCTGTTAAGTCATACTTCAATTATTTAATTCATATTATTTAAATTTAAAATTTCGTATTTAATTCATGATGAAATCCCGAAATCAATTAATATGCATAAGTACTTTCAATTTGTAATGGTATTCTTGTGTTATTATCTCTAGAACACAAGTCATATGTGGATCCTTTACCGCAAAACCATTGTGTCATCTTTACACACAATTATCATCAAGTTTTCCCAAAGGCCATTGAAATAGTTACATCTTTTGTTTCAGTTGTCAACATAATTATCATCAAGCTATCTCAATGTCAAATGAAATAGTAAACATCTTTCGTATTAACCGTATACAGCCTTATCATCAAGTTATTTACTGTCAATTGAAATAGCAAACATCTTTCATATTTACTGACCTTGGTCACCAAAGGCTGACCTTTAAAGACCCGGCAAGTCAGTTTGACCTATTAACGTCATAACAATCTGTCGGTGTCACCGGTATCAAAGACACGTGCGAAGGCTAACATGAGATAGATAGACCTTGGGTAATTGAACACGTGCGCATTCGTCGCACGCTTGTATCCATTTGCCTATGTTGATGTAGCACGATTATTATGTTTGATTTTCATGCTGTCTTGAACATTACATACACATCGACCCGCCCGCGGTTATAATACTTGCTTCAGAGTTTATAGACTAACGTATTGTCTATGATTAGTTTAATAACTTTAATTTGTTTTAGATAAGATAAAAAGTTGTCCGAAGAATACTTAATTTCAGGTGATGTAACTAGACTTGCCATCATTTCCAGATTAAAGAAGATTCCTTTGTTTTATCGTTTATGGTCTTGATACAAGAAGAAGAAGAAAAATATAATTATTTCATTATAGTGTCACAAGTTGCAATAAGTTCAAGTATAAGACTACAGAGGCCACGATGGGTTATGTTTGCAGTATAACCATGTACGTCCCTTGTTGTCCCTTTTGATCTATATTTTATTGGTAATGCGTTTTTAATTTATCAGTATAAAGTTTATATGTTGTTTATAATGTCACAATATTAAGCACCCTTTGCTGCCTTCACATTTGAATGTATACAAAACCTCAAGCTATACTCAAATCATTTAAACAGAAAAGAGGAAAAACCTATTCAACAGCATTTTTATAAGTCCACACGCCGGTAATGGCTGCAATACTGCCCAAGCGGAGTAAAACAATAACTCACTCACTCACTCTTAAAAGTCCAGTCAACCTTAGCAACAATAGCAAGAACATCTTACAAAAGAATGTATTTTCAAATGTGTGACGTCAGTCTCAACATGCATCCCTCTCTATATATATATATATCAAGTATCAGTATCTATATATGACAGTTCAACATCATCACACACGTCATCTCCATTATCAACATTAACCTTTGACCTGTGACCTTGTGATGATACAGCGATACAAGAGGTCACATTCATTTAACCGCTCTACGGGGTGTGTCGGAGGTTTTACTTACGTTCTCTACACTATGGCTACGGATAGAAATGTTCAGGTGAGCGACTTAGGATTTTAATCCCTAAATTTGACAAAACCTCGTAGATGGACATGTTTTTTCGAAGCTGTTGAGGGTTACGGTAATCAAAGTTGTTCGTGTGAGTGAACGTACATGTACTTGTTTGATAAGTATGTCGTATATGATAACCTTTGTCAGAACCTTTGATTGTATAATCTCAAAATGTGGTATTACACATTTAAGTTTTATTGACATATGTCACATTTAACAATGAAATTCGATTAGATATGTCGTTTAATGATAACCATAGTTTATACTATGTAATTATACTGTAGAGACATGAGTAATAATGTTAGTGATTTCTCAATATGATTGCTATCAGTTATCTGTATGTACATGTGAATGATGAATATACCATTGGTACACCCTCTGTAAATTTCAAAATATGAGTTATTATCACTTATAAAACTTCACACACTGAACAGTATAAGCTAGGGATATTGTCATGATTGTTACGGGAAGTACACGTATAAAGGTATCAATTAAGGAATATTTTGTTATTATTATTTTAAAATATACATGTTATACTTTACTGCTGACTAAGAATATATATATTTAAAAGCATACTGTAAATGAATTAACATAATGCTGAGGCATTTATAAAATGAGACATTTTAAATATCATATTATGTTTTTTTTATTCTCACATTTTCAGTGATTTGTTTAGGGACGACCTTCATATAGACCTTAAATTTCCTGTTTATGATTATACTCTAAGAGTATCAAAATATTAGAAATTATCATTTAAGCTGTTGTATATTAAAATGTATATGTATACCTTACCATAAGGTTGTCAAAAGATAGAAATCATTGTGATCAACAATGTGTTGCATTGAATTAAAGTCAACTCGTATTACTGGTTCATTCGCGACGTTTTTGCTACTCAAAAGGATGTTTATATTCCTAATTTTGACATGTAGCTAATTGTACAACACATTTATAATAACATACCTTATATAATTATTTGGTACATGTGATGTTCATTTCATACATTGATGTCAATCATTCCGATGTTCAAGGTCTGTCATTTATCGACAATCAGTTAGATATATCCTGTTGAAAACTTTGCTGACAATGAAATCGGTGATTCAAACCGGAAACAAGCAGCAATTGTTATAACAATAGGTGGCAATACGTTATGAAATGTCATCGTGTATGATATATATGTATATAAATATGATATAATATGTTCAGGCTTTTTGACGGTAATAATAGTCATCGCAATGACATTTCTTTCGTATGTTTTTCTCCGGAATTATACAGCACAGGACTGAAGTTAACAAGACATTGATATTATTTGTAAACGAGTATTTAGTTGTTTGATATTTAGACCTTAGTTTGAGTGTTTCAAATGAGCTAAAACGTGGAAACTAATATCAACACTTCAAGTTTGATAAAGGATTATCAGAGTGCTATTATAAGTTATGACATTAAAGGGGCAGTAGCACGTTTTAGGGGGAATATAAGTTCATGTCAGGAAAATGAAAATAAATGGTTCCAGTTGAAAGACAATACATTTAAACTAAATGGAGCAGTAATAATTCGAATTTTAATGTAAACTTTAGCCATGCGATTCCATTTTCTTCGTCAAAATGAATTAAAGGTGTTCACACAAAATGGCCGCCAATGGATTTTAGGTGAATTTTCATACTTTGTCCTCTGACTATTGCTAATTGGCTTGTGTAATGAGATTTATGACGCTATCAAAATAATACATTTATCATTGACATACAAATATCAGTGAACATTTTAAAATATAAAATTATCAAAAAAGTGCTACTGCCCCTTTAATATCTTAATTTTCTGTGCCTCATAGTCGTCAAACACTTTCGTATGGAATGTTTTACAGCATTGTGAGAAAACGTTGTTGTCCACACTCTGTTTAACGAATCGGTCCTAAAGTACATCTAACGGAGTGTGAACGCATTATTGTTGTGAGAGATGCAGTGATGCGTTCATATACATACGACTGGAATTTAGATGTACATTAGTTCAGCATAGTTACAACGTTATTTGACCTTTGACCTGAGTGTCCGGTCTCTTGTTGTGTACAGAAAAGGGCGTTCAGCATCTTACTCATTTCCATCTTCAATCAATTTTACGTAGCTCATTCTCAATATTTTGTGGTTTTATTGGACAGCATCCGTACAAAACCAATTAAAGTACGTACGTACGAAACCAAATAACTAAAACACTGTTGACTGGATTATTTAATTTAATAATATAAGTTCATTCCCATGAGATTAAGGTCCGTTTGGAGGTAAATTACCTTGACCTTCATTTCAAGATCACAACGAGACTTTGACATTTTAACCTTGTCAGCGGAAATCTCCAGAAAAACTGACAAGGTTCTTCAACAACTTAATCACAACTTCTTCATGATTGGGAGGATGCTTGGCTGCTTCGAGCCATGTGACCAAAACTTTTCTATACATTGTCCTTGTTGTAAACATTAATTTACGGCAGGGGATTTTGTCACTTTCATGACAATTACTTATTTTGTTTATTTGTTTAATTTCTAACAAAGTTGATTTCTATCCCCAGGAGGAGCTGAACCTACTCAACACATCCAGTAATGACATCAACAGGCTTGAGAATGAGATTGACGTGAGTAGAACCTCTACAGTAGATGGGTAGAACTAGTGCACCTTTATACATCTTAGTACGGTTGGTATCGTACCCGTTGTCACCCCACAGAGGAAGCTCAAGTCATAACATTCTGATCTAGCCTCTGTTGCCATACTAGAACAATTTGGGCTATGGGCAAGATATGGCACCATAAGTTATCTTTGAAAAAAACAGTCAATGAATACTCGTTTTGCCTTGAACTGCTATGATTCAGTCTCTCATCCATTTGACCGCCTTCTGGCCATCGTCCTACGCAAAGCCTAAAACGCCAGTTTCCGAATTGTCAGTGTTATGCCTTGCTGCAGACCCTTCAGTTTTCAATGCTGATATCAGCGCCCCTCCTGGCGAATGCTAGCAACCTCCAGTCCTCTGAATGGACTATTGCTTTCTCTCATAGTAAGTTGGAGATCAAGCACAGATAACTCAAGGGTATGCAGCAAGGCAATGCAACTGACAGTTCGGAAAGTGACGTTTTTGGCTTTGCGTAGTGCAAAGTGCACAATCTTATATTTTTTATTTTCTCAAAGTGTACGGAAATACCTAAGGCTTTCAAAAAGATGACATTTGGAGCCACGTCGCTTGACACAGCTAACTTGATTGTATCCAATCAGACTTCACATTTCTAGCCCGAGAAGGGGTCATATAACAACAGAGGTTAGATGAAATCATATAAGTCCCTAGAGTTACCTCCGTGGGGAGAGAAGAGACCTTACTGAATTATGCCTTTTTAGCTCATCAGGACTGAAAGTCCAGATGGGCTTATGGCATGGCCCGTCGTCCGGCGTCCGTCCGTCGTCCGTCCGTCGTCCGTCGTCCGTCCGTAAACTTTTGACACTTTCGACTTCTTCTCATGAACCATACACATTAGAGAGCTGAAATTTTGTGTACAAGTACCTTAGCATATGGAGATTCTAATTTGTAACTTTGGTGACCCTGTGACCCCAAATAGGGTCACAGGGGTCACAACTTTAAAAACCTATTTTCATCTTCTTCTCCAGTTCCAGAAGGACTAGAGAGTTAAAAATGATATGTGCAGACTCCTTGGCCAATGGGGATTCTAATTTGTAACTTTGGTGACCCCGTGATCCCAAATAGGGTCACAGGGGTCACAACCTTAAATACCTATTTTCATCTTCTTCTCCAGTTCTAAAAGGAGTAGAGACTTAAAAATGATATGTGCAGACTCCTTGGACAATGGAGATTCTAATTTGTAACTTTGGTGACCCTGTGACCCCAAATAGGGTCACAGGGGTCACAACCTTAAAAACCTATTTTCATCTTCTTCTCCAGTTCTAAAAGGACTAGAGAGTTAAAAACGATATGTGCAGACTCCTTGGCCAATGGGGATTCTAAATTGTAGATTTCGTGACCCCATGACCCCAAATAGGGTCACAGGGGTCACAACCTTAAAAACCTATTTTCATCTTCTTCTCCAGTTCTAAAAGGACTAGAGAGTTAATATTGATATGTGCAGACTCCTTGGACATTGGGGATTCTAATTTGTAACTTTGGTGAACCTGTGACCCCAAATAGGGTCACAGGGGTCACAACCTTAAAAACCTATTTTCATCTTCTTCTCCAGTTCTAAAAGGTCTAGAGAGCTGAAATTATATGTGCAGACTCCTTGGCCAATGGGGATTCTAAATTGTAGATTTCGTGACCCCATGACCCCAAATAGGGTCACCGGGGTCACAACCTTATAAACTTATTTTCATCATCATCTTTAGCTCCTAAAGGTCTATTGAGCTGAAAGACTGCATGTAGACTCCTTGGCCAATTGGGATTCTAAACTGTAGGTTTTGTGACCCCATGACCCCAAATAGGGTCACAGGGGTCACAATCTTAAAAACCTATTTTTCTCCATTAGATGACAGTCTATGGCAAATTTATTTCTCCTTGGATATTTTAGTGTGGACTTCTTTCACTGTCTGATATTGGCGATCTAGAAAGTGTTGAATGATAATACATTAAATTTTGTTCTGTAATTTTTTTATAGGTTTTTTTGCAATAGGTAACATCAGTTTCTTTTTTAGCTCATCTGGCCTGTATAAAGCAAACTTGATATGATGCCTGATGAGCTACAGAGCCAATGGCTCTATTTTTTGCTTTTTATAAATTATATGTGACACTGTCTTGCCTTATTTTAAATAGCTAAGTCTTATTTTCTCGTTCTTTTGCGGCATTTAATGATTAAATTCCAGTGTCTTCTCATAAATGTTTACATATTAGCAAAATTGTTTATTTTGTTACTGACAACGTTTTTCATAACATTGCTCTGTTGAAAGGTGTTGTTTGGTGAGGTCCCTTTTAACTGTCTAATTTTGTATCTTTTGTAACAATTAAGAACCAATCCGTGATTTTGAACACATATTTCTTTGCTTTGAAACTAACTTAAATGGCATTATAAATTATAAGAATTCAAAATATCTCACATATTCTCAAATGACAAGTATGTGATAAATTATGTTATAAAAGATTATCTTGCAGCAGTCATACGTTTTCATGAAAGTCAAATTCACACGCACAAATTACATGAATAACCCATCAAATATATTTCCAAAATTGCGTTTAACTGATTAACGAGCGTCATTGTCCGGTTTTCGATCATAATCGCAACTTCATAACTTCCTGTTGTCACTATACGACATTGAGTTTTTACATGAATAATGCTATTTACGTTCGTTTAAAAGCAAAGAAATGTGATGAAAGTCACGGACTTCTTTCAAAAACATCAAAATTCCACCAAGTGAAAAGACCTCGAATGTCAGTCAAATATCGCTTCACGGCAATGAGCTTGTAGATTTCACCATGTTGCACGTGCAGCACGCTTTTCTTGTTCAATTGATTTGCGCTTGATACAGTCATTTGCAAAAGACCCAAATTCATTACGTCAACTCATGTTTTTAAACATCTTGTGTAAGAACAACTTAACGTACGACAATTAATCAATAAAAAGTATCTTTGATGAACAGTAACCTATTGACGCGTTTATTGGCAACTACACATGGGACAAAATTATAATCAATAAAAAGTATCTTTGATAGAAAGTCGGCTAAAAACAACAATGTCATGAAGCGAAAAGTGAAATTTTAAGAACGCTTCCGTCACTTTGTATACTATTTCGACTATCAACTTGCAACTCATAATGAAATCATGATTTTTGCATAAAGTACTCTTAGTTCATTCTAAAACAAAATTTTATTTTTAGTGAGAAGTTGTTTTGTTATTAAATATGTACATGTATTCCCACGTGTTGCCAGTCTGATTAAAATCTACCGTACTCCGAGGAATAAAATATTAAAAATATTGTCTCTATCGGGGCTCGAACCAGCCAGAACATCCTCTTTTTAATGAGAGGAAAGCCGGGCTGGTTGAAGTTCAAACCCCACCTCGAGACAATATTTTAAAACTTGTTTTCCTCGAATCACAGTCGATTTTAATCAGACTGACGTGTTGCCAGTGTTAAAGGAGTGGAGAGTCAACGTTTTACGAAAAGTTTAGCCAACTTTCACCAAGCTTTTTTTATATTGGTAGAGATTCAGAATTTAAAGAAATATAATTGTTTTTTATAGTTATTGTTCACACGATACATCTCCTTACAGGAAGCTCGTGCGCAGTACAGGGTTACTTTTACGGACGCTTCACAGAAAATGGAATTTCAAGGTAAAGAACTGAAAAAATATATCCAGAGGGCGCGACAGTTCTACCAACTCAAGGAGGCAGCTGTGCAGGTCAGTGAGGTTTACTTCCGGGTAAAAAAAACATCGAGTAGTCGCCCCTTAGCCTTGTGATAAATGTGATAGTTGTGATTGATTTTCTTAGTGTTCACTTTTTAATCTAATAAACATCATTTCAAAATATTGCAACGTATCTTCAATTAAGGGAGCCTTTAACTAACCTCTGTGACTGTTTATGTGTTTATGGAGACTGCTTAGCCACATTGAATTAAAATAATTTAAAAAAATGTACATCGATCACACTAGCCACACACAGAGACTAGTAATGGGTAGGGGGTATTATTATCTATATACTTTTAAATATTGATTATTTTCATTCTCCGTGAAGACTTTTGAACCATTATTTATTCAAAAAAAAAAGATGCCAATCATACAAATATCAGTTATTACAGAAACGAAAAACAACTCTATTAACCTGATGTTGTTTACTTTTGGTATTTGTGTCTAGAGCGAACGCACTTACATCATAGAAAGCAAACTTTCTTGCTTTTGTGATGACAATAATCAAACAGAGACTTAGAGAAAGTCTACAGACCTCTCGGTCACGCATCTGTGGGTGCACGTGTGATCACAATATCGCGTATGTCATCATGACCCCACTTATTAATCCCATACGCACGTGTAAACTGAGTCGGCCTGGAGTTGATCACGAGAAAGGGTTGTGTTTATTGGGCGGTGGCAACAAGTCCGCGGGGGCGTTATGTCACAGTAGAGGTGCTGCTTGCAAATGCTTTTGACATTTTAGATCTTTAAGACTCTCTTCAAGTCAGCATAGCTTCCTATTCCATATTTTCTCCCCACAGAGGCAGATCAAGTCATTGTGATTAAGCCTCTGTTTTAATTAGACTAAATCTGTTGCTTACGGCAGTTTCCCCTGGCGGAAAAAAACTTGCACCTCAATCTATATGAATTTTCTAGAAAATGACAACGCTTCTCTCGTTGAAAGGGTGGTTCATATCACAATATAATTGTGATTGACTGTGATATAAACTACCAACCAATTACAGGTACTACAACTTATCAAATACTCCCAAATCATCACTGATCTTCTTTCAACTTAAAATGTTTGAAGAGTTAATTTTGACTACTTTACATGCTTCATTGTCCGGTTTTCGATCATATCATATTGTCAAACTCCCACTGACTAAAACCTTTAAAATCATTTTTCTGTAACATTACTTTTCGAGTTATTGACAAATGTGACTCCAACAACTTTATGATTTATGATGTATTTAGATGCTTCTAACACAACGTAAGCCTTGTTTATAGAGACTCAAATACTCTTTGTTAATATATGATAAAGTAAAATCCAACTGTCCATTCATTTCATACATGGTAAAATTCAATTGAATTGGAAAAAAACTCCCACGCCTAAACTGTCATCCGAAACAATTTGTAAACTGAGTCTAATCGTTCAGTTTTTTCACACAAATGATTCCTAAAGACTTTGCTGCAGTCTATAGAAAGAAGATATACTCCCGCCCTTTGGTTAGTTTTCTTTTCCCATGCCTTTAGATGCTCTCAACAATACTGTTTTCTTATGTTGTATTTTTCGACTCTGTGTAGCCAGGGTGAAAACAAAATGTTAGGTGGAAACCTTTATAGTCCCATTTTCATAGTTGCGTGATGAAATTAAGCTATTGAGAAAAGAAATACATCACCCAGTAGAAAAACCTTTCGTCGAAAGTTTGATATCATATTTACATGTTTAATCAACAATGAAACACTTAACTCAACGTCAAAAGTACACTACCCTCTGCAAAAGTGTCATAGCTTCTTACGAACCCGCTTTCGGTGACATCATCATTATGTGTGTAGCTTTTAAGCTGCGTCTCAGTTACCGCAATTGCGTCCGATGGTTATCACTTTGGGAGCCATCTGGTGACCGATTCCGACAAAAGAAAAGAAAATTTAGTCCAAGCGTATTTTTAGAAACCGGAATGTGAGATGGCCACACTTGATTCGCCTTCATGTCAACATGCTGGGGCTTACGTTTCGTTCAACTGGTTAACACTCTCCTATTTAATGAATTTTGGTTCAAACTTTTCATGGTTGATCGCAAAATATTGCAAAACATATCACAAATACAAAAAGACTTTTTTTAAATATTGCAGTTCGATATTTTCAATATATTGGAATATATGTAATTTTCTGTAAATGATTAGGGCTTTTGACATGTTTTTTAATGTTGATGATACTTTATACACGACTAAGATATAATACGCTCAGTAAATTGCATTATTATTTGAAAAACAATTACATCAGGCAATAAAAAGATACTGGAGGGAGATAGAATCAAAAATGCTCTCATTACGAATTTCTTAAACCCTCCGACATTTCCTGTTGTCAATCATCTTAAGTCGTTCACGAAATCATCATTGATGCTATTTCACTGTTCCTTTAATGTCTTAAAGGGGCAGTATCACAGTTTTTGCAAATGTTATATTTTAAATTTTTCACTGATTACTGAACATTAATGCTTAATGATTTATTTCAAAAGTAATGAAAATTTCATTACACAAACCAATCATCCATAGTCAGAGAACAAATTATAAAGATTCACATAAAGTCCATTGGCGGTCATTTTTGTGTGAATACCTTTGATTCACTTTGTTATATTACATTATATATTTGATTTATTTCCTGCTTCATTTAGTCTAAATACACTTGCCTTCAGTTGGGACCATTTATTTTCATTTTCCTGACATCACCTTAAATTTCCCCTAAAACGTGCTGCTGCCCCTTTATACACTCTTCTTGAACTCGTCAAGGTATTAAAAGCATGTATTAAAAGCACGGCTTTTTACTGTTTGGAATAAAAAGTATGGTTAAAGTCAATAAAAGATATAGACGATATAGAAGGTAGAGTAGATTTAGAAAGTACAGAACATAACATTGCTCTGATGTTGATGTCATTGGTTTCCCTTTAAACAAATATGATCAATTCAATCCTTTTCTGGGTAGTAAAAACATCCTTTATAATAAAAAAAACCCACACAGTTCAGTTCTTATGGTATTGCATATCGTTAAAAGTAACCATTTTGCATTATTGAACTAACCCTAATAGTGAAATGCATATCTTTTTGTCAGGCCCAAAGCGAGGCTCTCCGAGCGGCAAGGCAATATCAGACAGCCAATGGGATCTACCGAGCAGCAAAAGAGACAATCGCATTGGCTGAGCAGAAGTTGATGGACGACCAATCAGCGGCCATGTTGTCCAGTGCTTGGCAGGAGATGCTCAACCATGCAACTATAAGGGTAAAACCAACTTCTTATCAACTAATCATAATTTTACCTTTGATCAATAATATTGATTGGAGTTCACTGGACCATACATACGGTATTGCGGATTCAGAGAGATTCTTGGATCCGCAAAGAAATATCCTTGGATCTGCCAATAAATGCTACTAATATTTCAACACATAACCATTATCCTTTATTACGACCCAAAAAGCCTGCCGTGATATCCCACACGACAAAAGATTTAAATAAGTGCTGGAAGGCATATTTACTAACGCCAATTGGCTGTTTCCAAGGAAACGTAACTTAGAATTCGGCTTCTTTGGCAGAGCTTAGATTCGGTTAGAACAAACTCAATGAAACTTGGTATGTGGATTTATCAGCACGTGAAGATGTGCATTTTGTTATTTTAAATTCTTGAGAATATTTGTGTTTGGTGGTTTCCATGGAAACGTAAATGTTTTGTGGACAGCTGAGATATGTCATCTTCTGATGACTCTTGTTCTCTGTTCTCTGTTCTCTGTAGGTGATGGAAGCAGAGCGAGAGAAGACCAGGAGCGAGGAGGAACACCTCAAACGGTCCAGTATATTCGCTAACCTCGAGTCTAAACTACAGTACCTGGAGAAGAAGTTTAAGACGTCGATCGCCAAGTCAAGGTGGGACACCAGAACAATTTTATTTTTAATTAAAACTTTTGTTTCAAGGTGAGGTGCGGTGATGTGAGGTCGGGTTTAACGCCGCTTTCAAGAGTATTTCTTTTAATTTCTTTTATCACGGCAACTAGTTATATTACAGGGAGGAAGCCCGCTATTGTGATTATGCATTGCGGTGACACCTGCGAGCATCGGCTAGAACTAGCGAACCATGAGTGGTACTGCTCTGACATCGCACCCAAACCTAACTGCGTATAGAATAGTTCTCTACGGCGACAAAGTTGCCGAGCCCCTGGCGGTATTGGAACCACGGACCTTTCGATCCGAAGCCGAACACTATTGAACTAACCACTGCGCTGACCGCCCCTTGTGTTTCAAATAAACCAGAACAAAATTAAACATCAGTTGATAGAGGCTTTGTGACATAGGCCTCCAAACGAAATATATTGTAATATGTTTTTCGATGCGATATAACCTCAAACTTGTTGTCATTGCCAAATCATCCCGATAGTAAAGAATTTTTTTACAAATAAGCCAGATTTGCTCTAGAAGACGTTAATGTCTCTTTCAAAAGAATGATGTATAAATCATAATTATTGTAACTGCAGAGATAAAATGTATTTCGCTTTATAAAATCTTCTATCATTCTTTTATCTGCTATCACCTCAAATGTCTATCTTTCTAGGAATTGTTCTATCAGTCTTAAATCTGTTATTAACTCAAATGTCTTATCTATTTACGAACTGTTTTAACAATCTTATATCTGGTGTCACATCAAATGTCTATCTTTCTACTAAGATCTTATCAGTCGTATATCTGTGATCACCTCAAATGTCTATCTCTCTACAAATCTTCTATCAGTCTTATATCTGTTTTCACCTCCAATTTCTATGTTTCAAAAGGATGATAATCTCAAATGTCTATCTCTCTACAAATGTTCTATCAGTCTTATATCTGTGATCACCTCAATGTTCTATCTCTGTACGAAATTCTCTAACAGTCTTATATATTTGTTTTCACCTCAAATATCGGTCTTTGTTTGACATTATCCATAATTTTTAATCTATTTGATCATCTAAAAGGTATTTTATTTTTCTTCTTAATATGTTATCAACGTTAAGCTATTAAGACACATTAGAAAGTACATCTTCCGACTAAAAGTGCACAGTAAGCGATTATTTCTAGACTACGACGATGAACCATCTGAACTCGCGATGGGTGCAGCGCAACAGCGTAAGATAACCACATCCTTCGAAAAACGAGTTGATTGTTTTCGCTGTAACGTTTACTGTTTTCAGTCAACTCGTAATATTTTTAGAACGCGCGGTTTGCGGGTTAATTGTTTTAGCGTTTTATGAGTGCTAAGGTAGATATACGGGGTATTTTTGTTGGAGGTAATTGCTCGTTAAATTACACAAACCATTGACGTTTGGTATTGCGACACGAAAATTGTTTATTCCATCGTAAACGTTGTAGACTCTTCGGGCAATTATCTAACGATCTGTGGGTTTAAGGAAAAGCAATCATTGATTGAATTCCTATCTGTTTTTGATAAAGCATTGGTGTAGTTAAAGGATATCTTTGGAGAATATATCGAAGTAAACGTTTTGGGGAAAATAGAAGTTTTTATAAAAAATATATGAGATATTATGTTACAAAAGCCTAGAAAGCTAATGTGGTCTTTAAACTAAACATCTAAAAAGTTTTTTTAATAAAAGAAACATTGAGATTTGGATTTTCAAGATAAGACAAATTTAAAACTTTGATGCACCGTGTCTAAATAATGAGTTTTATTTTCTCAAATAAACTTTTGATTTAACTGAGTAGTAGATTAAAATGATTCTGAAACTGATTAATAGAACTTTTTATGAAGCCTTAAAGACTGAAAATGACGCACAACTGGGTAGACAAACCAATACAGGATGACATTAAACTGATCATCAAAGATCACGGGGACATGTATTGCATACAAAGAAGGAGAAATATGGTCTATGGATATATATGTCTTTTTCAAGCTTTTTTTGAGCGATACTTGTCAAAATGACAATTATGTAATGATAATAATAACGCATATTCCCCGAAAAATAATAATTCAAATATATTTCATAACAATACATTCAATACAAACTCTCCCCACAGAGGCAAATCAAGTCATTTTGATTGAGCCTCTGTATTAATTCGCCCAATTTGTGGATTAGAATGGGAGGTGCCTGATTGGAAGCAATCAAAATTAGTTGTGCAATCATCGACGCTGTTCTTAAATCATCATATTTGCTACTGAATCATGGCAAAGACATTGAGATATGAACCACCCTTTCCATGCCAGAAGCGTTTTCATTCGCTAAAAATATTCAAATGGATTGTGGTGCAATTTTGTTTTGCCAGAGAAACTGCCGAAACCAATGGATTGTGTCAAATTGAAACATCAACACGACTTGATCTGCCTCTGTGGGGAGAGAATGGTACCCCTTGTGAATTCCCCTCTAACGAGCCTCATTAGCATGTTACATAATTAATTAATTACCATCAATCTGTTTCAGACCATATTTTGAAATGAAAGCACAGTTGGAAGTCAAGCTTCAGGTAAACAAATTTACACTTTAATGAGTTTGCACCTGCAGTTTAATAAACATTTTCAAAAATGTATATTCTTTGATTTACAAATATGAAACGACGTTCTATTCTCAAGTACTTTATGTACGTCAACGTTAATTAAATTTAATGTATTTAAAACAAACAGAATAAAAAATAAGTTATTTACTTATAATTACAATTATAATATACAAAAATACTACCCAAATCAATTTTGACAACACATTTAAACAACAGTTGTCACGTAAGAGTTATATTCTTGTACATGGTCAGAAAACAATGTTCTATGATTGCTTTATTTTTGTATAACCTAACAATTTGACAACGTCATTAATCTTCAATAATTTGAAAAGAGAAAGAAAAAGTTTGTATTTGAAAAAGCTATGTAGGTTATAGCTTTATATTAACTTCTTAAAATGGTATAAAACAGTGAACTAATCAGGATATACATGTATAAGAGATGAGTGACAGCTCATCTTCCTACGCAAAGCCTAAAACGCCAGTTCCCAAGTCTTGCTGCTGACCCTTGAGTTTTCTGTGCTTGCTCTCTAGCCTGTAGGGGCGCTATAGCAGCACAGAAAACTCAAGGGTCAGCAGCAAGGCATAAAATGACAGTTCGAAATCCGGCGTTTTAGCCTTTGAGTAGGAAGATCGTCACAGCTCTGCTAAGAAAAGTAAATTATAACTATTCCCTTATTTGTGTGCGTGAGTAATACCTGAAATATTGCTGTCATCACGTTAAACCTCTACTTACTCATTGTTTTCGGTTACCTAGCAACAGAAACAGAACATCGACGATCTCCAAAACGCCATCAAGTCGTCCAAACATCAGTACACAGAGTCTCTGAAGCGGTTAGAAGACATCTCGGAGGAGATTCACGAGAGCAGACGACAAAAGATACTTCTCATGTTTCCAAGGCAACCAGGTGTTGGTGCCGATAACGAGAGTTTAGCGTCCACCATATCTGATCCGAATTTGGGTAAGACGTTTGAAACAATTTTAAGGGTGAATGAGGGGCGGGGGAGACAAATATATTCCGATCTTACATCTGTCAAATACATATTTACAGTTTTGATATTAAATATATTTACCAGGGGAAGACGCAGGAGAGAAGGAAAGATAGAAAGAGAAATGGACAAAATATTCCGAATTAGAATTTGGTTTACAGAGCAGAACTCAAAAACTAAAAGACCTTGCACATTGAACTTTATGTGTGGATTATTCAGCATGTGTAGATGTGCCTTTTGAAACTTCAACTTTTTTCGGATTTTGTTTTTTGGCGGTATCCATTGCAACGTAACTTTAAATTTGGTTTCTGCGGTCGAACTCAAAAAATGGTTTGACCTTGCTCAATGAAACTTTGTATGTGGATTAGTCAGTTTATGTAGATTTGCCGTTTTGGTATTTTCAACTTCGGATATTTATTTTAGCGGTGTCCTGGGAACATTTTTTTATGTTTTATGGGTTTTTATTTCAGAACGAGGCATTTTCTCTACTTCCTCCAATGTTGAGGATCACCTGGACTCGGAAATCGACGAATCTGACGAAGTGTTTGGTTCAGACGTAACTTCCGATTCAAACAATTCTTCGGGTATTTCACTATCACAACTTGACAAGGCTTTACCAGTCTGTCAACAGACCAAAGATTCATCACTCGAGGCTCCAGTAAATCCGTCTACCTCAGAAAAACAAGCACTTACTCTTCCATTAAACGCCAATGACTATGCAGAAAAGTGTGAGAATATAAATGGCGAGACTACGTCATGTGACCAGAAAGACAGTGAGAGCGCATGCGCACCGGAAGAGAGAGAATGTGGCAGCGGGGCTGAACAATCACCAGTCTGTGGTGAGCATGCCAAGCAATTCAAACTAACCGGATGTGACGTCACTCTACCGGAAAGAGATGATAATCAAACGGAGGGTTCTTCCGACCCAGAGGAATATGCGAAAGATCTGAAGAACGCGGACATTGAACAGAACAATGAAAGTGTTGTTGAAAACATGACCGTGCAATAAGTGTTGTGAAAGCGTGACAGTGCAAACAAAGTGATATTACAGGACTATATTGTCAACATGAGTGCTGGTAGTAAAACCTGCCTTCTCTCCTCACAGAGGTAGCTCAAATTATCTTGATCCAACCTGTGTTTGAGTAAGCCCAGTTTCTTGGTTTCCGGCGGTCCTAGGGACAAAAAAAATTTACAACACACCATTTGAAGAAATACAGTCAACAAAAACAATTTAGCAGGCCTTTGCTATGATTCATTATGATTTTAGAACAGCTTCTGCTCATTGCACAGCTATGTTTTTTCGCATCCCAGAAGCCCTCACGTTCTTGCCCGGAAACTCGGCTTATGTGAACAAAGGTTGGACAAATGATCTGTGCTTCTTCGCTGGTGAGAGAATGAAATAACTGCGAAACTTAAACTCATCTACATTAAAACGCCCGAGTTGTATCAACTCATTTAAATGGTGGAATGAGCTGTTTGGTTCTGTTCTCACGGTTCAAATTGTCGTAGCGACTTTCAAAGGTAGTCCAAGTATGTATCAACATTTTATACCCCGGTTGTGAATTACCTTTAATGCAATATTATAATTCAATTGGGAAGAAAACTATCTTGCGTAGATATTAAAGGTTGTAAACGATCAGTTGCAATACGTATTGCAACATGGGAATTTAAGGGCACATTCTAGCAATATATACTCTGATATTAAACTCTTAATAAAGAAGATATATCATTCTCTTGTGACAAGTCACATTGTATCAAACTGAAGTCGTTCTTGCCTTAATCGTGCTGTATAGCGTTGACAGAAACTGTTCAGTGTCTATAGAATGACAATATGGAAATATGATATATAAATATTAATAAATCTTGCCATTCAAAAAGCTTTGAGTAATCGAACCAGTTAAACTTTGTTGACAAATGTTGTTAAAAAAATATTTTTACAAAATTTATCCCGTGTCTTACGTACAGTTGTTCCCTTTCATTGTTCAATTATATAACTATCGTTATTGTTAGATACCGAATTTCTACGTTTCTATTAAAATAATTCCAATAAAATGAACACGTTTAATAAACGATAAAATGTTTTCCTCTTATTTCTTTCCAAGATTCACCTCATTACCACAACTTTCTTCACATTATGAAAACAAGGTCCGCATCTTAAAGGGAAAGTCAGGATTTCTTATGTGGAAACAGAATTCGCTAGTGAGCTCTTCTTTATTAACTTGTATACTAGAAATCAACAATACTTATACCCCCAGTAACATGTTTCAACTTGGTTGTGTTATAATCATGCACTATCTAGCACTAAACTCACGGGCAAGAAAAACGCTGGTAACATAAATGTCAGAATATTTTATTCCATGTAAGATAAATGTGAATGGAGCAGAGTGGCAAAGTTTCCTTAGAAGTCAACTCAACTATGTTTGCCTTGTTGAATCATTTTGTGTTGATGTTTGTGCATGGCGCCTTAGAAAACGCGTGGCAAAAAATCATCAATTTGCTATCTCCTTAAATAAGCGAGATTGGAGAGCCAATATGGTCATTTTTTGCATACTTATAGACGTTATAACGCGATGACATATCAATGCAGAAAAGTCAAAGTGGATGTTTTTCATTAACAGTACCTCAAATAAACTTCTGATATACATTTCCGAAATTCAAACTTAATTTCAAAAAAGTACCTGAAAACAGCAATGTTAGCACCCCAACTGTGTTTTGACAACCACAGTACAAAAGGCTCCATGCCATCATGGTTAAAATTCTGAACAATAATTCTCCAAATAGTTTTTTTTATCAAACACATTCAAATCGAATTTACATGGCATACATAATTTGTTTATCCTTCGTTTGAAAATACCCAGCGTTTCTTTTGCCCATGAGTTTATTTTAATCAAATGAAATGTCTCCTTGAATTTCGTTTCAACAATAAATACCCCGATAGGACTATCCCTTTAAAGGCATTATAGCAACTATTTCACGTTAGAAAAAAATCGATCATTATGCTATACTCAACAGTTATGCGACACCATATGCAGAAGTTGGTACAGAAATGGTATGATCATATGGAATAAGATTATTTTACACCAAATGCATAACATACCTACACAAAAAGAAACAAATCGTTGGTAATTTGACGCTTTTACAATCTAACAATGTAACGTGTTGTAAGTTCTGAGCTTAAACCTGTAGTTCACCCTTTAAATGTCATCATTCCAAATGTTGGTTTGATAATGGCGATTTAGTGGTAGAAAGATTGTTGTGTGAGCGAAAGTTTTACGCCGCTTGGGCAATATTTTAGCCAAAGATTGTTGAACTGAAAACCATAGACGAAATCCCCGATTGATTTCTAATGGTTATTGACGAAATTACAACTAAGTTAACTCTTGGCAATTTTTCTTTATCCTAGTTTAAAAATCATGGGTAAATCATTTAAAACCTAAACTCAGACTATAAATAATGCATTAAAAAGGCGAGTATATTTTTTTATTGCTGCTATGTTCCACCGATTCAAGATATTTGTTTAAATATTCATGTGTACCAGATTGATGCATCGACTATACGATTTGCCTCCTTTATATAATCATATGATACCTTTTTACCATAGTATTAAAGCATTGTATCTTTTTTCACCAACGTCAGTAAAAGAGATATATCATGTACGATCAATAACCAAACGCAGATACAAATTGATATGTTCATTCATGTGAACAGTAGCAACTTTGGTCCGGTATTTCATCATTTACTTGAAAACGGTGTTAGTATCTACACCGAAACGTCGCACTCTTGAAATAAAGAAGTCGAAAAATCAATAAAATTCTTCCTTATTCATCCTACAACTTCTAAATGCCTCTCAAAGAAGGCTGTATATTGAAGTTTTTGAATGGATCCAAATCACCGTTCCAATGATTAAGTATTTGCGTTCAATCACAAAAGACGTAGTTGAACTTGCATTTAAGTCTTGTATAAAGTCTCGTCGTACGGTTTACGATACATTTTTTCTACCGTATATCATCAAATAAATCCGTGGTATTATCTATTTTATGCATACCTGCACTAGGTACCATGAATCCTAAAATGTAGCCATAAGGCATAAACCTCGATCTTTGAGCAAATGACCCTGGCATACTGTCCATCGTCCACTGATCCAACCTCTGTTCGAATTAGACCAAATTCCTGGTTTCCGGACCGTTGAAGTTTTTGTCTATCATTGGCAATGCCCAAACAATCATCATTAGATCCTAAAATTGTGATTCATTCTCCTCAATTAAGCCATTTTCAAAAAAAACCTATCTGTCATATTTGCTGCGTTTGGTTTGAGTTTAAGTTACAGATACGACATGATCCACGGGTATTCTTAAGAATAAATACGGTTTTTCCGCGGGATTTTGCCCAAGGGCTGTAGGAGGTATTCATAAAGGAGGTATTCACAATACCCTACGCCGATTATGTTGATAAAAACCTGCATCGGAGGAACATTACTCGAATAATTCCCTTGTCATGTGAGTTGAAGTAATTAAGATATATGAAGATCTCAGAGAAACAAAGAGTGGGGTCACTTAAGGTTTATAAAATCGGTTTGTACTGATATGAAATTTGAATCCATTTTCCAAGCCAAACACGTCGGTTATAGGGATGACGTCTTAACAACTTAACAAGAGGGAAGAAAATACAGCTTTTTTGCATATGCAGTCTAAGTAAACCTACCCTCAATATTACCCGTTTCACTCCAATATTGAGTCTAGAAAGGCTAGTAGAGGGTCGCGTGAGCCGACTGTCTGCGACCTATGACCGGCCAACGTTATACGTGCGAAGGCAGACTATTGTGGCTTGGTAAGGTGAGCTTTCATTGGTCAATTCGATACATGGGCTGACGCGACCCTCTACTAGACCTTTCTAGACTCAATATCGGAGTGAAACGGGTAATATTAAGGCTAGGTTTACTTAGACTGTTGCAAAAGAAATCGTTAAGAAATGCAATGATCGCTTAAAACACTAGCAATATGAGTTTAAAACCTAACTTTTAAGAAAATAAATCAAATGTCGCTTTACATTTGGAGTTCAGTATAGATGTTTTTCTCTAAAAGGTATTAATAAGATCGTGTGTCATCTTATAACAGATTTTTTAAAAATAATTTGCAAATACCAGAGTAAGAAATATATTTCATGTGTATATGATGCTTGAACAAAGTCATAATTATGAATCCGAACGTCGGATAATTACCGTTAAAAATCTCCCAAAATCGCAAACCTACTTTAAAATGTCAAACAAAAGAAACCAGGGCAGAAAAGTAATTCAAGCCGTTAAAGAAGAAATGTTTTCAGTTTTATGTTCAGATAATGCCGACATGCAGTTTTTGTTTACATTACATACAGAGATAGCCTCGTTATGAAACACATTGCAAATAAGCAAACAATTTAAAGAGCCTCTCGTAAGATGTAAGGGGCGACATATGCCAGATTATATCACTGGTGTAATTTGATCCAGAAGGAACACCTGTTGCTAAAAGTAATTTTGTTATACATGTAGCTTAGTCGGTTGTGTACAGTGGCAGTATGTAAGTAAGTAAAGTCAAGTTTATGAAAATAACGGGACCGAAACCTCTCAATTACTCTAACAAAAGTTTCGAAACTTACCGTAAATCCTTGAATTGTCGCCGGCCTTGAATAAACGCCGGGTGTTAGACCTCGTTCAAATAAATAATCGCCTGCCTGGAATAATCGCCCGGTTTGATCGAGCAATGTGAACAATCATTTCAATATTACCTTTTCTAAGTTATTCTGGCAAAACGCATAACAAATGATAAGAGACTTTATTTTATTTAAATAAATTGCCGATGATGTTGGTTTTGTTTCATTTTATTTTCAAAATTCATACATATGGTGTGGCTTAAAAAAAAGTAATCCCCTGTTTCGACTATAATAATCATCTTCCTTAAATAATCGCCGGGTCAAATCGGTGGTTGAAATTAATAATCGCCTAGCGATTATTCAGGGAATTACGGTATTAAAGCAGCGAGAAGCACAGTAGTTGATGATTGTGTTTCCCGAAGCATACGGAAATGACTGAGGCTTTACAAATCAAAATGTAAAAGTCGTCGCTGATTTCAACCATCGCTTTGATTGCATCAAAGCACAATTCTACTTCTCTAGCTCGAGCAGGGCTCTCTTTACAATAGAGGTTACATCAGGATTTTATGCTTTTACCTATCCATGTTGGGAAAAAGTGACTCACTCAAATCATGAAAGGTATCATTTTGACATTTGGTTTACATATTTTTATTCAATAAAATATCCGTTTGTTTTCGCCGTGTGTGTCTAAACATGCTCATCTTGAGCTAGTTTTTTTGTATTGTTCCTATTTTTTCTGATTTCGCTTAGTTTTTTTCCTGTATTTGCTTTTTTCTGCATTCGCTTAGTTTTTTCTTTATTCGCCATTTCCCCCGTTTTGACTAAGTTGCGGAATCCTATGGCGAGTGTAAATGACTTTTTATTGTATGTGTGTCATATGTTAGTTAATTAACAGTGTATATGTTTTGCAGCTTATTTTATGTAACACCAAAAGTGACGATTATTTAATTCATAAATCGCCTGGAAACCTTGCATAATTTTTAAATATTTGTGAATAAATCGTGTTTGTAATTACTAGTTTTGAGTTTCAATTAAACTCGATGACACTGGTGAGACTCTTATTAATTACCTTACACAACTGCGGTGTTGTTTACAAAGTTGAAAGAAGTCATCAATTATGACGCGAAACTGCACGTGCGCTTGACACTATCACTTGACCTGGATCTTATATGTCAACAAATCGGGTATTAAAAGACGCTGTTATGTAAGGGGTGATAGACAGCTCATTATAAGTAAATATTACTCAACCGAAAGTTTGCACGAACGTTTATAAATTGCAAACCATTCACGCTGAGGATTATGCGACGACTAAAACTGTGGCAAACGCCATCGCATACTTCCGGTTGGTAAACAGCCAGACATACGAGGCCCACAAGATGGTTGCAATTGACCCCGTCATTTTCCGTAATTAGCTCATTGTTAATTACATACGCAGGAAACTAGACCAACACATCGTGCCAACGTTATAAAACCTGCTTCTCAACGTAAGAGATTATTTTGGTAACGCCTTCTTAGTTTTCACAAGGAAAGTTTATTAGCTGAATTGCACTTGGAACCGTTATGCACTGTTAAGCTGTGACTAGTCTTGATCGTTCACGTCGCTTCTTGTACCAAACTTGTCTAATTCTCTTTACAAGAAGACTGCATATTACCATGTGTATTGAAATAATGAAAGGGTCATCGGAGAAAAATGAACGTAGTTTCATTTAAGATCGTAAGAGTTTTGTGTATTCAAGAGAAATATTTATCTGAATTCGTTTTTATGCATAATATGAAATTTTCATTTCTCATGTTTTATCCGAGAAGTTTTGTTTATTTCGATCTGCAAAGTACTCTTAATGATTCAATTCAAAATCAAGCATATACTACCCCGATGACATGCACACTTGCAAATAAAACAAGCAAGTCTTTAAGGGGCAGTAGCACGCGTTTTCTCGTAAGCAAAGGGATTTAGCTAAAAAGAATATATGTTTCCGACTGCAAGAAAATGTGTTTAGATTAAGAGTTTCAGTAATAAAAAACGCAACATGTTAAGTTTAGTTACGCAAATCCAGTTCGTTTTCTCAAATGAATAAAACTTTTAGGTATTCACACTAAAATCTTCACTGGCACTTTCGCTTGGAAGTTTACGCTTTCTTCTACGGCAATCGGGTAAAATAACCAGGAGTTGATTAAGTCTTTCATTTCTACCTGGGGTCATTATCGAGTGATATTTGTCGTCAGTCATACATGACAAAGAGACACAGGTAAACGTGTAAATATTAGAAAGGTGTTGTCTTAGCATGTAAACTTATAAATATGTGGCTCTGTTTATGCAAATCATGATTAAAATTAGTAATAGTTAACACATTAATTCCCTAAATGGCACTTATATGATAAATGCAAATCATATATATTCGCGTAGGCCAAATTCACGTCATTTCCATATAAAATACTGGTTAATAGTAGTTATATAAACTAACCTGAGTGATTACGTTATATTTTCAAAATAACCTTTACTAATTAACAAGTACCATTAGTTTAAACATATTTTTTTCACATGAAAAGGATTGGGAACAAGTTGTCCAACTTTAAATACCCTCTCCTAAGTATGTACAAAATCGATTCACATATATTAACAAACCAAAATGACAGATAGTGAACAAGAGCAAAGTAGGATTTAGTTAAGAGAATTAAATTACATCTATATGCTAATCAAATCGTTTAGTGTCACTGATATAACTTTGCACTAACATAAATAATCTTCTATTATGACTTAAAGATAGGTCTGCACTTCCTTCAAGCAAGAGTTTAAGATCTATTGTGATACATGCAGGCACAGTTATGTGCTGTAACAAAGACATCAACTTTTCTCTTTGATTGTTATACAATGTACATTGAAACAAGTACCATTGTCCGATTTGCGATCATAATCGCAATTATAAACCTTCATGTTGTCAAAAACGATGTCTAATAGCTTAAGAATGATACTTTTTTGCAATGGTCGATACTTTTCGAGCAGGAGACACTATTTATAAAGCTTGGCATGAATGACCCTCGACAACTCATGGAGTGGCTCTTTAAGACGAAAATGTACAGAATGCACTTCGCATATAGGGTGATAAAACAAATAAACGTTTTTTTTATCTGGAAGCTAATTAAAGCCTTTGCTGTACCTGTGTAGGCACAAAGAATGTGTAAACGACGACTCCACTTCAGAATAGTTTTCTCTTCGGTTTATGGCAAAACGTTCAAAACACTGGATAGTCTACCTACTTTGCGATATTTCAAGGCTAAAAAGGTTCGACGTTCTCTAATGGCTAACACACATTGAAGGCGGTTCAATCGGAACATTTTCAGTGTCTTCTATCTATAACATACTAAATAATTTCTAGAACAAAAGTATAACTAATATCGATATCATGTTTCATTTTCCTTATTAAGTATCATGTATTATTTCCCTACCGTCGAGTATAGGGCGATGGAAGAAGAAGAAGAAAAGAAGGAAAATGAATAAGAAGAAGAATAATGAAGAAGAAGGCAGCAGAGGAAGAATAAGGCAAAGAGGAACGAGGGAAGACAGAAGAATAAGGAAAAAGAATAAGAAGGCAGAAGGAAGGTGAAAAGGAAGAAGAACGAAGAAGAATATAATGAGAAGAAAAAGGCAAAAAGAATAAACGACGGAAGAAAGAAGAATAAGAAAATATGGAAGAAAGAAGGAGAAAAATAAAAAAAATTCATTAGAAATGAATAGCCCAAGATAAATTGAAATTGGGACACATGTCAAACCTTGTTTTCAGGAAAGTTATCTTGTTTTGGGCTAAGGCAATATTAGGTAAGAATATCATGAAGCAACAATCTGCAGCGAGTCAGATTTCTTATGAAAAACTGCAGGGATAGTGTAGTGAAAATTACATTCTACATAAATCTTTGCCATCTATCCATGGTAATGGTTTAGGTCAGTCATGTTGAAAAAATCTTTTTACACCATTTTCCAACAAGTCCATGTGACATGCCTACAGTGCTACACAATCATGGTTGACAAGATGTATCGCGACATCCGAAATAGTTGGACAAGCAACATCGACATTTTTGCTCCAAAAACGTTAACATAAGTTAGGAACAGTCTTCTCGAATACAGAGAGACATTCCTTGCTGACAGTTCAAATATAAACATACATCTGTAAGTGATCCCGATTGAATGCATGTGCCGTAATGCGTGTAAACTTACAAAATGTGAATCTGAAGTTGTTGCTTTGTAAGTAAAGTAAAAAGATCAACATGTCCTTAAAACGAGGTTAACATAATTATCTCGTTACAATGTTCATTTGCATCATCTTGAAACAAGAAGTTCTCACCCCTACATAGACTAACATTTATATGTAGTTTTTATAATTTTATAATTTTTATGTTATATTCAAAAAGAAATAAAAAATAGCCTTGAACAATACTTAATTTCAAGCTGAGGCATCTAGACTTGCCAATATTTTTTAGACTTAAGAAGGCTCATTTTTATTGTGTTGCTTTAAGGTCTGGATAACAGACTAACCCCTGCACCAAGGTGAGGTTAAATTGGTATGAGGTTTTATATCTAAGGTCCTTTTATGAATAATTTCGGGATTTCGGTCTGAACTTTACCCGCTATTCTAAGCCTTCTTTGACATAATACCCATGCTGGGTTTGGACCTGAACATCAGAATTATGACGGAAATATCTTATGATCACATTGTTCTTACCAGTTTAATATATTCAACATTTGATGAAATACAAACATTGATTTAGAAGAAATACAATCTATATTAATTTAAAACCCCTTTATTGCAAAGATGCATCTGATTACGGTGTTGTTATCTTCACTGTAACATCGCATCTCTTTAACATAAAGAATTTGTAAATCCACATTTCTATTTCATCATCAATTCATATCAACTTCTTAAATTTCAGCTCAAGAAATTACACCGTTTTGTCTGACGCTATTGAGAACGTGTTAAAAATGGATTTTAAGAACATCTTGGCACAAGGAGAGCTTCTAAAATAGACAGACCTTTGTTTTATCCCCACTGTATTCAAGATGTTAGAGCGTACTGAAATTGACAGCCCCATACCCCCTGCCCCTCCCATCAAAACATACCACAACAAACGCAGGGTAACGAACCCCCTGCAGATTTGGAAATACAACACGTTTAGTGTCACACGGTATGTAAACCGAGACAGCGTGTGGGTAAAAGTGAAGCCGGCTTTCACCAGACTCTCTTCATGAATGAAACAAAACTGAGCTGTGAGCAGCGAGGTATAAATATCAGTCGGAGCATCGGCACCAAACTCGCCGGGACTAAATATCACCGGAGTTGTAGCCGACTCCAGTCGTATACTCGGCTGCCGAGTGAAGGTGAGGGCTGGTAGATGCGCTTTTGTGAGCATTTACAACACGACTCCCCCACCTATTTGTGTTGACTCTGTCCGGGAACTTGTGCTAACACGGAACCTAAATAGAAACGGAGCAAGAAGCTTTCCTTGTCTTATTCCAACTGTTAAACTGAACAGAGTTTGAGACGCTTTTGGAGGACTGAATTCTGATTAACAACCACTGTATTGACAAAGTCTATCAAAATATTGGACTAAACCGACCACTTGAATTGGATTTGGTGTACTGGATAATATGCAAATGATTAAAATTCCCGTTTGGAGGATATCGAGCGATCATTAACTGTGACTGAAACAAGAAGGCGGAAATCATTTCAACGCTGGAGAATACTGAGAGTGTATAAAAAGAACAAACCCTACTGAGAAGACAAAAGGATATTTACAAGTGGAAACTAAAGAAAACACCATTTCTAAGTAACAAGCGTTGCAGGATTTCAACAGCTGATCTCGAAAGCATTTCTAAACCGGCACAAAGGATATATCAAGCCATATCTATAAATCTGCAGTTGATACCACAACACAGTATCAAAATAGTGAAGACTATGAGATAGACATCAAGCGATTCTAATCAACCTGCTATCTCGAACTGAGTGAAGAAGAAACGAAGTGAGGGGAAGAAGAGAGATATATCTACGAATATGCGGAAGTGCCCCCAGTGATAGAAAGACGGGCGAAGGGAAGATAGCTTCCGTCGAGATACAGTGTAATAACTATGCAGGCTAAGGAGGATGGTGTGTTTGGGGGAGATTTATATAACGCGCTGGTATGTTTACAGTTTAGGCACACCGAAGTGCACTTGCCGGTGCCACAATGAGTATGCTCCACTTCGTCCAATTACATAGGACTTTGGGTTGAGCGTTTACTGATCTTTGTCTTCTCTTCTTAGACTCTTGTCAGTGATGACTTTTTCGTGTGATATTCGTCTTATATTTTACATCTTGTACTAATTGACTTTACCGTATATGCTCAGAGTTGGAATGTGATTGATTTCATGTGTTATTTGGATATTCCTGTGTCTCCGGATTCCTGTGCTCTGTGATGGTGAGATATTTGTGTGAAAATGAACATTTGTCATAATAGATTGTGTGATACATGGATACTTGGATACTGTTTAACTGAGCTCAAGTATAAAGAATGACAGCGAGTACAGTTTGAATATATTGTACATCGAATAGACATTACTAATGTGATCGTGTTATATAGATTTTATAATTGTGATGTCAACTGCGCCAGGAAAAGGCTTTTCATTTTTAATGATATCATAACGGATACATAATCATGTTTGTTCGGATATATCTCTTTATGAGCCTGTTGCTCTCCCTGGGTACAGGCCAGACGACCCCGCCCTCCCCATCTCCCTCAGGATTCCCAATTTTACAATCCCCTCAGGACAAACTCGAAGAAACTGTTCTGACATCAATGCTCAAAATGATTGACGAGAAATTCAACACGCTGAGTGGACGTATCGGCCAGATGGAGCGTGCACTGAACGGACTGCAGTTCTTCAGCATCAGGAAGTTCCGGGAGCTCTCAAACACCTTGCAGACGACTTCCTCCCTCACCCAAGCAGTCCACTCACAACTGGGGACCAATGATCTGGAGACCAGGAACCTCAAGACAACAGTATCTCGGGTCAGCCACGATGTCGTCAATCTCAAGGAATCCACCTCCAAGCTGTCCCAGAAGCTCGACAGGTCCATCCTATACATCAATCGTAACATCGAGGAGAAGACGAGTGAGATCATCAGTACCTTAGAGAGTATGGAGGCGAAGCGAGAAGAGGAGGCTGGCCTCCTCGCTGAGGCGGCTTCTGAACATGCATACACCTCCCGGAAGGAGAGTTCAATCAACTGTACCTTTGATGCCAGGACTCTAGAAGAACAGATTGACGGAAGATTCAATCTGCTGCGCAATCAATCTCATTATCAGTTCGAGAAACTTAGGAATCAGTCCGAAGTGCATTTCAATAAACTGAAGTTTCAGTCCCAGCAACAGTTTGAGACAGTTCGCTCTGAGGCTAATACACACCATGACAAACAGGTACACCTCTCTGATGTTCACTACAGCACACTGAAGAATCAGTCACAGAGTTATTATGACAATCTCAAACGACAGTGGTTGACACAGTATTCCAAACTCTCCAACCTGAGCCTGTCACTGAGAGTTAAGAAGGAAAGTGATGTGAATGATGTTGTTGAAGGAGGTGAAGATGCAGAAGAATCCAAAGTAAAAAATGTGTTTATTGACAATGAAAGTCTGTATATGGCGTTGGCAAACATGACGTCAAATATTGTACAGGCAGTGAGCTTCATGAGACATACTGAGGGAATGATAGAGAGAGTCATTTCTAACACAGATGATATATCATATGACCAGGAACAACTAAGGAAAGAAATCACAAGCGCTTTAGCATCTCGACCTATAAGTCAAGGGGGAACAAACCCGGATAATACTGTCGTAATGGAGGGTGGGACCAAGGAAGCTCAGGGTCAAGGTCAGGAGCGCAAATCAGATGCGCAGTCAACCGGATGTAGTTTACCTGAAAGCGTTCTTATCGACATTGTTAAATTTTCTAAAAATGGTTCCCAACTGTTCGAGATCCTCACCGATCTAGCTCAAATGAGTCAGGTTTCACTGTCCTCGTCAATTGTCGAGCTCCAGGACGAGGTTGTGCGAATGGAAGAATCCCGTACTAAAGCAGAAGCAGAGACCAAACTCCCAGCATCCTATGCGCCTGGTGATTACAACCTGGTTTTACAAAAAATACACAATACGACCACGAAAACTTTCAAAATGACAGAAGCGATGGCTTCCAATACTGGTTGGATACCGTATATCTTTCACAACGTTCAATACGTTGAAGGTCAAATTAACAGGTCAATGACCGTCACCAATCGGTTCTTGTCGGAAATTCGAGGTCTCCAGACGAAGCTCGCACGAACGGATCCGAATGCTCAGACCCAAGGTTCCGTATTCAATGTGCCCAAAATGGATGAACGTCGAAATGGTAGCTCAAAGTCTAATGAAAATGCTCTGGAATCTATTTATGACACAAGTCTCAAACTGAAGAGGATTATGCCGGCCCTTACCCGTCTTATCGCAGAACCTGGTGAGTTTATTTCTTCATTGTAGTCTATCCTGGAGATGTTTAGAGAATTTCCTGATACCAAATTTACCACACGAGTTTTAGAAAGTTGCAAGTCTCGGATAGTTTTATTATAGGGGGTTAAAATCATTATTTGGATATCAGAATGCATTAAATTCAGATTCCATGTATTATCCAAAATCATTTTTCATAACGTAACCATTAAAACAGTGCTCTACTCCTAGACTAGATTGTAATTACGGCACAGCATTGCAACGCACGTCATTACTTGGTAACGTAAAATTTGAAAACTTGTGATGTCAATGTATTTGCTAAAAGCAAGGCATTGTTCAGCATGATCTCTCAAAACGATGTCTCCTGTTGAAAACAGTTTTGGATGATATACGATGTTTTCCTCTCAGAACCAATTGAGTTATCCCTTTGCGCAAATTGCCTTAAGGTAAATTCAGAACGCATATTTAAGAGCGCTCCTTTTTTACAGGTAAAGTTCGGTTTCATGCATATGATATTTTTTTCCAGTTTATGAGCGAGGGATATGATGTGTTGGTCGGTCGTATAATTTAAAAAATATTTTTTCATTTACTGGATGGCTAGCACACTCGGAAGTTCGTTTAAGTACACAAAGTCGACACATTAAAAAGGGGGTTTTATATTAAACGTAAAGCCCCCCCCCCCCGCCCCCACCCCTCCCAGTAATTATAATGAATTGCACGTTAAAGGGGAGACCGAGCGGTCAACCTTCAACACAAGCTATTATGCCCACACCCCCAATTGCCCTCGTCTTGTTTATTTATCAATCAAGACTTCTTAGACTATTCGCGGAAGTGGCAGTCTCGCACAAATGGCCTTATGGGAAGAAAGCGACCGGATATGTCGTCACGATCCTCTGCTATACAAACAGCCATAAATATTTCAAGCTGCAAATCAGTTACAGTTCAGGAATTTCTCAGTGATTCATTACTATAGTAACGGTCTGTGACTACACATATAATCTCAGGACTTTCTTATGAATGTTTTGTGTCATGCTTCATTGATTCTGCAAGACATTTGTTTTCCCGGTCCTATTAATCTTTGTCGGCTCAGGAAGTCAAGTGTTGGATTTTCTATAAATCTTAGGACGTCGAGGACGTAAAAGATGTTTTACCTTCAACGTTGATGGTTGATTGAATCATTATGAGGTTTTCACCTCGATGTCAAGCTGGCAAACTTCATAAAATAGCGAGTCTATACAGACAAAGGTGTATGATAAATGTTTGCTAAATTCATGTCTGTGTTTAGAATTAAACCTCCTTTCAGGAATACCTTAAGTCTGTGTTTAGAATTAAACCTCCAATCAGGAATAGCTAAAGTTCGTGGTTAGAATTAAACCTCCAATCAGGAATACCTCATGTTTGTGTTAGGAATGAAACCTCCAATCAGGAATGCCTCAAGTCTGTGGTTAGAATTTAAGCTCATATCAGGAATACCTCAAGTTTGTGTTTATAATTAAACCGCAAATCAGTAATGCCTAAAGTCTGTGGTTAAGAATTAAGCATCCAATCAGGAATACTATAAGTCTGTGTTTAGAATTAAATCTCCTATCAGGAATACCTCAAGTCTGGGTTTAGAATTATACCTCCAATCAGGAATACTATAAGTCTGTGTTTAGAATTAAACCTCCTATCAGGAATACCTCAAGTTCGTGGTTAGAATTAAACCTCCTATCAGGAATACTATAAGTCTGTGTTTAGAATTAAACCTCCTATCAGGATTACCTCAAGTTTGTGGTAAGAATTAAACATCCAATCAGGAATAGCTCAAGTTTCTGTTTAGAATAGCCTAACATTTAGTGACAGAATTGTTTTCCAATATTGACAATATTTTTTAACGATTCATGTATTATCACTTGATTGAGCCCAGAAGATGCTTTAACTTGCTATACTTTAGAAGACTTGGTTGGTTATTAATTGAATATTTTTGGTTTAGGGTCTTAATCACAGACTATGTTTCGAATTAAACATCCTGTCAGGAATAATTTTATTTACACGGCAATTGGAATTATAGTCTAGATGAAAATGCCCCAAATAAGTTCATAATTCTTAAAGTGCTGAATCAGACATTGGCAGCCCGTGTTTATTGTTGTTCACTTGTCAGTACGCTAATGTATCTACCTGCAGTAATGAGTATAGCAAGTGTTTTTAGCGGCTATCCGTCACTCCTCATTGACTCTGTACGTCACAACATGGCTCATGTATCGCCCGACCCCTAACGTCGGCTTGGATTGATGGACTTTGGGAGAGGTAGTCTAAAACTCATACTGTCAAAGGAAAACAGAGTTCAAATTTGAAAACAAAATAAAAATCAGTCCTGAAGAATACTTAATTAATATTTTATAGACTTAAGAAGGCTCCTTTAAAGGGTCAGTAGCACGTTTTTAGGGGGAATATTAGCTGATGTCAGGAGAATGAAAATAAATGGTCCCGATTAAAAGACAATGTATTATAACTAAATTATGCAGTAATTGATCAAATATATATGTCAACTTCACACAGAAATGGTTACCATTGGACTTATAATGTTTTCTCTGACTACGGATGATTGGCTTGTGCAATGGGATTTTGATACTATCAACAAATACATTAAGCATTTACGTACACTTATCAGAATATAAAATTTTCAAAACACGTGCTAGTGGCCCTTTAAGTTTTTATGCTTATGGATAACAGACTAACTGTAGTTAATAACAATTGGACATTAACAAGAGTTCTTGAAAGAAAGTCTCGAACTACTGTCTGATTATCTGCCAATTCTCTGAGACACCAGGTCCTTTCTTATGCTTAATGAATAAACGTTTGTGTTGATTAATTTGTTCAGAGACTGAATATAAGTCTAGGGTAGAGGTGGTGTCTCATCACCCAGACCCAGGAGCAAAATTGAAAGGAACCCTTTTCAGTCTAGAATATGTTGGCAAGTCTAGTTGCCAGAGTTCAGAGTTATAGCGTCCCTGTAATTATGTAATTATGTTCTGGTGAATGTAAAAGTATTTAGCCAGCTATCTTGTAAATAGGCAACTTTACTTGATTTGATTTTACTGATATTGGTAATGACGTCTTTACGTTTTGTGTCACATCAATTGCCAAAAAAGAAGTATCAAATCTCTTTTCGCATAACACAGGCGAAGGTATAAAGCAAGTATACGTGTCAAAATGTTAATATTTATCTTAATAAATTCTTCATGTAAACAAAAATGTAAAAAAGTATAAAAGCTTAATTTTTGTAGATTGCATTCAATATAATGAACTTAGACTTAAATCTAGTCTATGAAATATTTAAAATGATTCATTTATATTATTTAATTACAAAAAGTCTTTTCATATGTATTCAGTCAATCTAGACTAGCATAATTAAGAACTAGACTGTATAACGGCTCCTATGTATTACACAGTCATGACGCAGGACTATAATTCCCTAAACGTCATTCGAAAGACGGAAATGAATGGATTATATAACAATGTAACAATTCCAGATTTAAATCTAGTCAAACAGTATTCGTCTAGTTCCCCAGCACGAACAAACGTGATAACAGACAGTTCCTAAGTGTGATGTTAACTTGGAGTGTAGGTCAATCGTAAAGGGGATATTTCAGTGTGGATGGCAGTGCTTTAAAGTTAAATAGCGTTATCGCAAAGATACTAAAATCAATGTTTCCATTTGCAAGACAAAATTTGAAAAAAGATATAACAGTTCCAAACCACGTTCGGTTAAACAGCCCGATCCCTCTACCTTAAGGGACTAAAATGTGTTCACAAAAGAATGGCCGCATGCAGTTTTGCTAGAAACTTGATAGCACTACAGATAATAGAGTTGAGTAATTAGATATGTGACTACCTAAAAATGATACTAATATGACGTTTAAAAGGGAAACTTTGAAGAAATAAAACTTTTTAAAAATATGTTCAACTGACCCTTGCAATCGTTGCAAAACTGTTCAATTATAGTATTTTAGTTCTAGAAATTTATCTGGGTATCTTTGGAAGACATGTTATTTCCAAACGAAGCTGATTGAAATGTTCCTCTGTTCATCATACACATCTCTCTGGCAGTAGTTATGAGAATATACAGTCTTGTGCCACCATCACACAACCTTCCACCCCCACCCCACCCCCAAACCCCCCCTCCAAACCCCTCCCCCCTGTATGTAATCAATTACCATTCCTGGTGTACTTTGTTCTCTGACAAGAAGCGCTGATGACTACTTGGAAGTTCGGCAAGATTAAGGAGGGGTTTATTGCCTCCGAAAATTGTATAGAACAACGATGGTAGAAAACATACAGAAGAGGTCCTTGCATAACAACATGTTCATTTCAGGGCCCCTTTTTTCTTACATTGTTTTGTTTTGAAGCCCCGTTAAGATGCGTACTTTTAACCATGAGTATATCTGTATATTTGCGTACTAAATAACTTTACATACATGTACAGGGTACAATTAGTTTTATATGTGCGTTCACATGGTGTTTCATTTCAAGGTAGTACTTTATATTTGCGAAGCTTTGTCATCGTGTCATTTACTTATTATTACTTAGAGTGTCATGTAACTGTCTAGAATATCAAACTAAATTAGTTATAAATATATATTTAAATGTAAGAAAAGAAAAGACCCAACACGACACAATTGCATATAAAGTAAAAATAATGAACTAATTATATATAAATTTTGTTTTGAAATACCGGTCTAAAATTAAATCCACGTGTTATTTTAGAATTTACAAACCTCACATTTACTTAGGAGCAAATACAATAAGTTAAGTAAAGGTGCACATATACCCGTGGCCTTTTAGAAAGTTAGGTTAGTTGGTTTTCGCATTGTTTATACTAATTTTTTTTAATATTTCAGTTTTACTATTTTTTTAAATACTAGATTAGCATTGGAAACAATGATAAATTACCAGTTCAATAACAATATTATTTATCGTTTAAGAAGGAATTAGGTATGTACACAAATATTAATGTGACGCTTGCTACCAAGAAGTTAGTCGTTAAGATCCTTAATCATAGCAATGTGTTTTAAATGAATTTAACAAACTGCATTGAAATCAACCCAGAAACGTAACACGATACAGGCCTCTTAAAGTTTATGTCTGGGATCTTATTTTGGTAAATTTGTTGAGAAATACACACATAGAAGATTATAGTTGTTTAAACCCTCAGTGTAATCTAACAATGAAATGAATTTTTTTCAATAATTCTAAAATTTGAAAATAAAATGATAAATATAATAAAAGGAGACTGAGACTTCTTTATGTTCAGAATTGAGCTCTCAAGTCTAATTATAGACTTGCTTAGGCTTTCATTTTATTTAAGGGTCTTGCTGACTGACTATCCTCAGTACAAACTTCGACCTTAGCCAATGTGCTAATCTCAGGTTACGATGACCTTAAGCTAAGGGTTCTTTAGTTAATAATACCCTCTGGTTAAAGTTCCTTTGTCGGAACTCTTTTTATCTGCGGTTACCCATGATTACACAATCTTACAAAATGGTAAAATATACGTGGTAAGTCTAGCTTAAAATTCATGTCCAAGTGGTACACGCCATCAATCAAAGCTTATCGAGAGATGAAAAAGCCTTGTTTTACCATAAAATTAAACGTTATCTGACGGCGACTGTCGACAGATAACGTCTGGCTGATATGCAGACATTCTCTTAACCTTCCTTCTTCAAGTGGGGGAGACGGTTTGACTTAATCAGCTGCCACAGCTTTTTATATGCCCCCTTAATGTATGAAAATATCATTACCATAAAAGATTGTGTGAGAAACTTCACTAACTGTCTTTATTCGTAAAGTTAGTGCATGCTGTTGATTATTACTCTGATACCGTGGGTTCGAACACCAGAAGAGAAAGTATTAGTATTTGTACTATTGCGGATAGTGTGATCACATAAATAACACTGTTGCAATCACGGAATATTTATTATCCAAAGAGATCGCCAGCGACTGTCAAGGGTTAACAGAACGTTCATTATGTATATCTTAGTTCAAGATAGCCAAAATTATTCTTAAATATTAATGAAGTTATTCATATGCGCATATGTTGTTCCTTATATATGATATATTATATATATGAAGTTTTTAAATGACTTCAGAATTTAACTTTAAAATGCTCAAGCTTCAATCTAAATTGAATTGATATTTACCAACTGAGATACATTGTTTGTAATCAAAATTAACAATTCTAAAAAGAACCTTAACGTATTCAAAGCCTGGTAAAAGATAATTCTGCATGTATGAACGATTCATTCATTTATTAAAATATATCAAATCTGTTATATATTCCAATGAAATGGTGTTATTCTATTCTTGTATTTGTATATATGGTTGAATAGCACATGTTTTATGGTGAAACTAGATATCTGTCCGTTTAGAAAGTTCATACCAATTTCCATTTTTTGTTGAAGTAGGCAGTCTGAATTTTTTTCCGAAGATCATTTATTTCATTTAGGTTTCGACTTATAGAAATGTGGACACTGTGTTCACCATTAAGTTTTATAATTTGAAAATGTGGCACAAGTAACAAGTTATGTTCCCTTCAGTGTTGATGTTTAATGATATACATCTTTGGAGGTTTTGACATACATTCACGTGATGTCTGATAGTGCCATACTTCTGCTGCATATCCACGCAACTGCCAGGATGTTTAAAATTGAAGATTTTATCTGTTTACGTACTGTTTCCTATCTACAAAGAAGAAGTAATTATTTATAAAGGTATTTGTTCACCTTTTCAATGGCCTCAAAATTGTGAAATGAACAGAAAAAAAGACAAAACATGAACATATATGTTTTCATAGGATTAATACCTGCATGTTTACTTGTAGCAACTAAAGAACTGATCGATGTCATATTTAGAACCCTCTTTGTGATATTTGTAATAAATTTCATAACTATTTTAAAGAAAATGTTTTAAAATTTGTTTATTACAGTGGATTTGCAGAGATAAACAAATGTTTTGGTCAACTTAAATGTCACTTGACATCTTCACCGCTGTTGGTCACGTGTAGCTTATCTCGCGAGACGTGATGTGAAATAGGTCACAGCGGTGCAAACGTCGACATAGTAATTTGATACTTGCGAGATCTCTGATGTAAGATTCATAAATAGACAAAGGAACGGCGTGACATTGATACACAATCTTCTGCACTCAAAGAGGACCCTCCCAGTGCATTAATGTCAGCATCGTTCGTATAGTACATATTGAAAATACTTTCAACTAGATTTTGGACTCTGATGAGACAAACCATCTACAGCACCATTGTTATCCAGGGAGGTGCGGGGTGCGCACCCCTTTCAAGGAAGTTCATATATTGTAAAATTGATTTTAAGTGACTTATTTCTCATTCATTTTAAATTATCCTGTTGACACATATTATTCGATAGAAAGTTTTCATATGAATAGTCTAGTCTAGTCTTTACCAAGCGAAATCACCGAGTGCATTTATGTCAGCACCGTTCGTATAGTACATAAGAAAATACCATAAACTAGATTTCAGACTCTTATGCGACAAACCTTTTTAAAACACTATACCACCTTTGGCGGATATAGGGATATAATTCATGTTGACTCTCAGTCATGAACAAATTATCCAGTGGACCAAGGACGCTAATAACAGTTTGAGCTATGGACGTCCCTGAGTTGACAAATATTTGTAATCCAAAGGTATCGTTTTGGGTTTGCATCTTCAGCCTATTTTCATATATGTAAACGAGAGTTACTTTTTAGAAGTTCTAGATTGAACAATTTGACAAATAATAGAATGCACCACTGAGTCCTCTTGAATTTCATTTCCACAAAAATATTACCCGGATAGGACTGTCCCTTTAAAGGGGCAGTAGCACGTTTTTTGATAATTTTATATTTTAAAAATTGCACTTATAATTGTAAGTAAATGCCTAATGTATTATACTGACAGTGTCAACAATCACATTACACAAGCCAATCACCCATAGTCAGAGGACAAAGTATGAGGATTCACATAAAATCCATTGGCGGCCATTTTTGTGTGAACACCTTTAATTCATTTTTGTATGAAAAAGGAATCGCATGGCTGAACCTTATGTTATATATTTGAATTATTACTGGTCCATTTAGTTTAAATACATTGTCTTTCATTTGGAACCATTTATTTTAATTTTCCTGACATCACCTTATATTCCCCCTTAAAACGTGCTACTGCCCCTTTAATGACAGGGTCAATTTGTCCCAACAGCTGACTAAAGGACTACCCGCACATCGAGTTTGGTTGTAAAAGGTGAAGTAGTTTTGTCAGAATTGTCTGCACAAATAATAATGACAGGGAGAATTCAGATAAAACCTATAAGATTTTTAAAAAGACTATAACTTTAAATGGGCAGTAGCACGTTTTTTAGGGGGAATATAAGGTGATGTCAGGAAAATGAAAATAAATAGTTTCAAATGAAAGACAATGTATTTCAACTAAATAAGGCAGAAATGAATGAAAAATAGAATTACAGTTCAGCCATGCGATTCCTTTTTCTTACACAAAATGAATTAAAGGTGTTCACACAAAATGGCCGACAATGGATTTTTTGTGTATCTATATAATTTATTATGACTAATGAAGATTGGTTTGTTTAATGAGATTTTTGACACTATCAAAATAATACATTAAGCATTCACATACAATTATCAGTAAAAAAAATGAAAATATAAAATTTTCAAAAAAAACTTGCTACTGCCCCTTTAAGACCATATTATCAAGTACCCAGCCAAAAAAGCAGACAGCAATGTTTGTGTTAGCTTCTTTGCATTATCTGAGGTAAATGGATGCGCATAGCTTGGCAGAACATGGAACGTTCGTTTTAGAAATGCTACTTTTAATGTAAAAACACTGTTTCGGAAATTGTTACATTTGTTTTTTCGGTAAGACTCCTCAACTTCAAGAAAACGTACTGCTGTCTTATTGTGATAATTAAATTTGGGATTTAAAGGCAGTAGCATATTTATCGAGGGAAATTAAGGTGATGTCCGAAAAAAGAAAATAATTGTTTCCAATTGAAAGACAATGTTAAACTAAATGAAGCAGTAATAAATCAAATATATAATGTAAAGTTCAGCCATGCGGTTCCTTTTTCTTACTCAAAATAAATTAAAGGTGTTCATACAAAAATGGCCGTCAATGGAATTTGTATGATTCTTCATAATTTGTTCTCTGACGATGGATGATTGGTTTGTGTAATGAGATTTTTGACACTTTCAATATGATTTTCATTCAGCATTAACGTACAATTATCAGTGAAAATTTGAAAATATAAAATGTTCAAAAAAAACGTGCTACTGTCCCTTTAAGGATATCGGCCTTATGCTGTAGCTGAACTTTGATTGAAGGATTATCTTTCTGTTAGTAACTCTAGAATGTTGAGATTTAAAAGGGTAAATACATCAGATATTTCATTAATAAGACATCCTTCTGTAAACATGGATGAAAACATACATATTTTTCTTTTAATTGTATGGTCTAATTCCTCTCTCCCCACAGAGGTAGATCAAGTCATTATGAGTTATACTATTCACTATGGGGATATATCAGCCTTAAGCTTGGTGTCATGAGCCGGAGGCTTATATATCCCGAAAACCCCTCGTCTGAATGGTACAACGAATATATCTTACCGAATGTTTAAACAAAACGCATATGATATGCAAATAAAAAGAGTGAGAAAAACTGCGTAAACGTTTTGACTGTAGTTTTTCACAGCTACATATCGGTTGATCAAAAGTAACCTTGATGTGTTGAGGTAACATCATTGTACATTTCAAGACACTCAATCTGCACGCTTTTTTCATGCTTATCGTAGCGGGGTATTGGTAGGATAAAATGTTGATACTGCTGTGTCAACATTTCATGACTTGATCTGCCTCTGTGGGTAGAGAATGGGTCGAATAAGTCTCCAAAATAGACAAAGGGCATGCATTTCATTTTCTGGGAATAATAGTACCACATCTCCTGTAATGATCAAATGTGATTCAGATTTGTTTATCTCTCACACTTGCCAGTCTGTCTGGCACGTAGACTTACATTTAATCTTTGAAATAAACTTTCCTTGAATATTCTAAATATAGGATAGAAATTAAAAAAGGCATCTGTAGTATATTTTTACCACTGTTTTTGTAACCTTAGCGACTTATATTTATCATCAAAACTGTGTTGAACAGGAGATATCGGTTGCGGAAGATCCAGCGATATCTCCTACGAGATATCGCTATTCCAGTAGATTTTGAACAATGCCCTTTAATCAGAAAATACATGACATCAAACATTTTACATCATCAGCAATGACGTCACAATGCTATAACGTCATAAACACAACAACGTCACAATGTTATGACGTCATTAAGACGATAACGTCACAATGCTATGACATAGCTGGTTTAGGAGTTTTGGGGCTATGCAGTGTTCAAAAATGTACATTTTTCATGCTAATGTAATGAAAAATGATTTTGGATGATAAATAGAATCTCACCCTCGTGTCTTCTGATATCAAATATATCAACAGTACTCAACACTCGGATATTTTTACTTTTATTAACTTGTGTTGATATATTTGTTACCAGAAGACACTACGGTGAGATTCTCTATTTATCAAGGATTTTAACATTTCGAAAATACTGAACAAGGAATAAAATGTCTTTTGTTTCATTCCCTTGTCGAACAATTTTCATTAAATATCACAGTTGCTACTCAGCGATAAGTCGGTATGACACAGTAGTTTATGTAATATTCTTAACGGCAGACTTTTTATTTGCAAAAAAGCCATTCCCGCTTCTCTGTTTATAAATTTACGCCTAAAACTACATTCTTTCAGAATGGTATAAATAACAGAGTTTAATTGGTTGTTAAGCGAAGTGTTGTTCTTCAAGCTTACTGGTGTAGGATACGAGACTAGACTTAGCGCTGATAGACAAGTGGATTGTATGGACCACCTACATGCGTACCGTACTAACTGTAAAACTGTAAACCTCATCTAGACAACATCGAACCTTATGCTCGGTGCCCGCTGCATCCCTGATCCTGTTAAGCTACAACCGTATTTACTCAAATAAACAAATCTTAGTTCACTCTCATTTTCATGGATAAGCAACTTCTTTATTCTGAGAAAGCAACGCTTCAACGTCAAAGTTATTGTTAAGCAAGTGTATAAAGTATAAAGAAGTACCGTACTTACTGTAAAACGAGTCCCAGATGCAGCTTAGTACCAAAATAATTCTCATTAAGACAACATCGAACCTGTCGTACTGTGCAAGCTGCGTCCCTGATGCGTTTAAGCTAGTACCGTATTTACTCACATAAACAAGTCTTAGTCCCCTCTGGTTGGAATTCGAAACGTGGGTGTGAATAAAGAAATTATTTTTATGGATAACCAACTTCTTTATTCTGAAAAAGCAACGCTTCAACATCGATGTCGTTGTTAAGCAAGTGATGACGAAAATCATTTCACAGTATAAAGAAGTTCTTTATCCATGAACTTTGTTCTTTTTGAAGTCTGAATCAGATGATGCACAAAATAAAGGGAAATGTGTTTTTCATCGCCGAGTTGCTTCTTGCTTTGCTATAAATACCTTGCCCATTTTGAATTTCTTGTTCCAATTTGGTATCTAAACAAACGTCTTTGTAAGAACAGAATACGCTAAGTGTCAGACAGGGGAAAGAGAGTTTAGTTATTTATTCACCTAGTTTGATTTCATATGGAAATGTGCTTTAAAGTTCTCTAAACTGAGCATACTATGCAAGGTAGACTTATATTCAGTCTTAAAAATTACGGCCATTTCGAAAGGAATTTGGATTCTCACAATCCTCAATAGAAAAACATCTTTCTTCCCATGGGGGATTCGAACCCAAACCGTCAGAGTAAGTTAAACGAGCAAAGACCATACGAATCTAAGAAAAATATCTCAAAACGACTATTTTGTCAAATATAGAAAAACGCCTTAGAGAATGGACAATTTCTGTTGCTCAGATGTAGACGTGGTTTTCAAGAGGTTGATTATAATTTCAAAACAGTCTTGGTGATATACTTTGAAGAAGGGATGAAGCACATTTAAGTCTAACCCACAGACTTTAAAATAGTTTAACCATATTTCCATTCTATCCTCGAATAAAACTTGTAAGAAAATCTGTTTAAGGAATGAAACAGATAAAGATTTTTCTAAGGCTCCTTTCATATTAAATGAATTAGTCTGTTTCAAAGAATTAATTTCTCAGAGACTTGGTGTTAGTCTAATATACTACCTTGATATTTCTAATATGATGAATATAGTATTTTCTGAACACTCTTGCAACGCATCCCCAAAACACAATTTATCATCAATCACCATGAACACATTCTTCTTTCAGATTGCGTCATTGGCGAAATCTCTTTATTCTTTTCATCTTCATTCCTTTTAATTTCCAGAGCCTCTGATTACACTTGTGGATGGACGGAAAGCTAACGAGGGTCGGGTGGAGATATACCATAAAGGTCAATGGGGAACTATATGCAACAAAAAGCTAGGTCACGTTGAAGCTGCAGCCATATGTCGCCATCTTGGATTTGTCGGAGGTATTTCCGCCGGAGGTGGGCAGTTCGGCCCCGGAGAAGGTGTCACTTGGCCTTTCAATATGACATGTCTGCGCACGCAACAGTGTTCTGCTGTGTCAAGCGGTGATGAGAGTTCTGAACCGGAAACATGCAGTCACAGAAATGACTTCGCCGTTATATGTGGTAAGTAAAAATATATTGGAGATACATGGCATTTAATTAATAAAAAAATGTAACAAAGTGTATTCTCTCACGTGAGGTCACTTACAGGATTCGAACCCACGCCCTCAAAATAAGGCAACAGTCAGCAATGATCATACCAGTAGCTAACAAGCTCGCATATCTGCTGGTAATAAGTAAATATACAACAGGAGTGAGTGAGTTGGGGTTTAACGTGTTGTCAGACAGCAGCCAGAACGATGGCAACAGTAAAGAGCCACCAGGAGAGATGGCTTATCCCCCGGACCAACTGAAGATGAATGATCAGTTTTAGCATATAGTTTGATATACTGATTGTGTGAATAATGATGTATGAATACATGCAGCTTATTTTGTTTGACTTTTAATAACCACCATAAGACTATGATAAGCCACATCTATATTTTTATCATTAGTAAATGCTTATGGTATGCCATCGTCAAGCTCCTCGTGTTAATTTGAAAAGAGAGTAAAACAACCATCCCGTTTGATATCATATGCTGTTTGATTAAAACATCTTCATTCCTTGGTGAGACACTGATTAGAAATTAATGGTAATGGTGGAATGAAGAATGTCATTGAGTTTAAACTCCCTGCAATTTGAAACACCAAAAGGCACACTTGCTAACAGTTTTATTGAGCTAACCCCAATGGGTTTCTCTCCACTTTCATACAACTTAACCCAAGTTTATCAAATCTACTCTTTGAACAAAGTGGGTAGTGGGGTTATGTGAGCTCTGCTCGCTTCTACACTTGTTTTATTACCTTTCTAAATTTTCTTTAAGCTAATATTTATTTGATGCAGGGCTCGGGGGTAAATTTAGGTGAGGCCTCATCCTAATGGCAATTCTATAGACATCAGACCTCCTTGGTTCTTATAACATTTAGCCATTCTAAGGTCGATAAGAACAAGAACAATATGTTTTCGTTTGTAACGCCGAGGCTACTTCTAAATGACGACATAATGAACATGTAACCCGTCAAATAAGAAAATATTGTCTGAACTTTACACGATAATAAGGATACTTATGAACTCAATAATACTTCATAAAGGTAAGATTTACGTCATCAACCTTTTCCCATAATTACGACTTATGATGACTATGTCAACCTTCAAATAACAAAATGTTATCTGAACATGACATGGTACTTAGCTTAACTTATGATCTCAATTAGAGATCTTTAAGGTAAGTTAAGCGTCTCTTAACAAGAAAGACTACCCTTTCCCATGTCGGGTTAATCATACAAGCCTGTTTATTTCTCTTCCGGCCCTTTGATGCCATGAACCAGACAGACACTATAGAGGTTGTATTGGCTTCTTGATCTAGGCAATAAACTCGGAGATAAAACATTCAAAATATTTTCTTATTCATTAAAGCCCTTGTATGTCCCTTTTGAACTGCCCTCTTAATGTACGATGGATCTATATTAACATCGGCTACAAGCCGTTAACAGTGAAACTTAGATGTGGGCGTGGTTGGCATTTTCCCTAATGTCTTTTAGACATCGTGTTCTTCGAAACCAATTGCCACCGGAGTTCGATTAACGAGACACCTCGTGTTGCTATTCATGATGATGAAAGTTGTAAACTTTAAAACTTTACTTTTATTGCTATTCGTCTGTCAGTCTGATAAAAATCGGCTTAGTTCCGAGGAATAAAATATTCAAAATATTAACTACACGGATATATTGAATCCTGAGTAGAGAGGATACCTATCGAAGTAACATGTTCGATTCCCAAAGAGTTAAAAAAAATTATTAAACTTTTATTCCTCGGAACTAGGCAGATTTTAATCAGATTGATTCGTCAGTTAGCGATAAATATATTTGAAAGACAATTTATGATGCATTATCTCAATAAAAAAACGACACCACTGTACATGTGTCCCTTAAAAACAGCGTTTGAAAGACAAGACCCTACCCTAGTACCATATAAGCAGCGGCTATAACCAGTTATGTCTTTCCAATGCTATATAATATGTGGGTACGTGTTTAAATCAATTTTGATATTTTGACAAGATTTTCGTGTACATGTTTTGTTTGGATTTCATTTCTATCAATCGTAAACAAAACTATATCATGAACTGCAAACGATGCATACCATTTTGTAATAAGTTATTACCTATGTTAGTCCAACAACAGTTTACCCCATTTTAGTAATCAATCTCTTTCATCGATAAAATCCAATTTTACCAACCGTATTTATTATATTCGAATCAATATTGGGGTTTTCCCCTGAAATATATGTTTACAAAAGGCTAAGATCAGTCTAGCACATCGCTATAGCATAAAGTTTAATTGCTATCTCATTGGCTAGATCTCCGAGAACCGGAAGTTACTGCATGTGCTTATCAAGGGCCACTTAGTGCATCTAATGGTTGAACACTAAAGACATCACTTATAATATGCCTCTAATCCTCCCTAGACTTGCATATAGTCCCTGAATATATTTCTTCGTCTGAATTAGTTTTGAATTTTAGTATGATATGAAGAAATAGGAGTTTTAAACATATCTAAGTTTTAAGCTTAGGATAGGCGCTAGTTCAGTTAAATCGATAGGTCCTCATCCCCCCTTTGAAATATTTTTTTTAAATAAAAAAATAATCAAGACATGGTCAAACCCGAAGGATGAATCCCCCCCCCCCCCTTTATTAGTAAGAAGGCTCAGCTATTTGATCTAGTATCAGGTTTCGAATCCCGGATTTGACCGTTTAAAGAACAAGAAATCGACTGTTGCACTTTTGAATTATCTTGGAAATTTGAGATTGACATACATTTAAAATATGAACGAAATCGTGGACAAAATACATATTTTAGAAAATTTCAAGCTATTATCTCATAGGCCAACTTGAGTTTGCGAACAAATATTAGAAAAACGGTTTTCTCTTCTCATATATGTCCGCGGGACTTATTACATAGAAAACACAGAGGAACATTAAAAGACAACCCAATGTCCAAAACCTGACCGAAAACCGGACACCCGAACTATTCTAGCGTTTCGGTTAAATAAAAAAGAACTTAATTCACAAATATTGTTTTGAAGTCGTAGATCCTATTTCAACTTGCAACAAGTCTTGTCCAATTCTTCTATCATCTCCAATCCTTTGACAACTGACCCTCGTATAAGCAGCACCACCTCTCTCTTAAAACGAGTTCCTGATCGATGCTCCTCACACCATTCTTTCTATATACCACTGTAGCGAGTTCTAATTTTCGTGTAAAGAGTTCGTAGCAATTTCTCGAGTAGATAATATAAAATCACGTTCTTGACAATTGTTTTCGAGATATACAATGTATTTGTTTTAGTACTTTATATCTATTTGGATTGTGTTGGTCACAATGCATCCTGGACTACGGGAGCAGTGATCTTATTCATCCTATTTTTCTTATAACATAACAAAACCATTCTCTCCCCACAGAGGCAGATCAAGTCATGAACTGTTGATACAGCCTCTGTTATATTACGCCGACTTTGTGGGATAGAATGGGAGATGTCTGATTGGAGGCAATCAAAGTTTTAACTTTAGTTGTGCAATCGGCGACGTTGTTCTAAAATCATCATTTTGGCTACTGAATAATGGCAAAGGCATTGTGATATGAACCACCCTTTCCATGCGAGAAACGTTGTCATTTGCTAAAGAATTTCAAATGGATTGTGGTGCAATATCTTTCCGCCAGGGAAAACTGCCAGAACCCACTGATTTCGGCGTAATAGAACAGAGGCTGTATCAACATTTAATGACTTTATCTGCCTCTGTGGGGAGAGAATGAAACAAAACATGATATAATTTAGACTAATATTTTTAGAGTTTGAATTTGATAAAATAATGCAAAGGCATACAAAATACGCTCCCTTCATTGCATAAATTTGTATTATAAATACCACGCAGGCAAAAGTAAAGGACGTTGTCACCCATGTCGTTTAAGCTAAGAAATTAACACTTGACCTACTACCTCACATTGGAGCTTAAGAAATAGATTTGATAATGTAATCGTTGGCTAGCATAAGAAAATGTTCTAAGGTGCCGATTGAAAATGATTAAATATCGGAGGCAGCTATTTCTGTATTAATTGTTATTTCAAATTAACCTATCATGTACTTTTGGTATTTTTGTTTATTATCTATATTTCTATGTTTTAAAACGTAATTATTACTTCATTCTTTGACTACAATCACTCAAAGGATGGTGAAATTGTAGAACAAAGTCATTGATAAGACTCTCTGGATATTTTGTTTTAAATGTGACTTTCATGTGTGTCAAAAAACCAGTCAAAGAGATATTCACTCAAAATATCTCATCTTCAAAAATTTCACACACATAAAAATTATTAGTTTTATTGTAAATTTCTAATAGTTCAGTTCTAAACCAAAAACATACGTACAAATATTATGGTTAAAAGTTATGTAACCGTCAAGACTTCTTGTGTAAGTCTCGTTTGACTTTGCTGCACGACGTTGTCCGATTTTCGATCGGAATCGCGACTTTTTACCGACACAATGTCACTATTTTGCACAAATCAGCAATTATTTGCAATTATCAGCACGATCCGTACCTCTATATAACAATGTTGATAAAATTTGATATTTGTTATTTCAACAACGTGGAGTGGCTCTTTAAATAAACTACTCGTACTCGAAAATTTCGTTTTGAGAGCTTCGCCCATCACTTGTGAAAACCGACGCCTGCTTGAGATGTTAGGAGTCTTCATTGTAATTCCGGTCGCGCAGTGCAATTGGCTGCTTTAGAAAGTCAACATGATTTTCGTAATTACCTTTTCAACCTCCCTCTTTCCGCTGATGAAAAGTGTAAGCCATATGTTTGAAAGTTAGATTAGAACAACAGGGTTCGTCAGAAGAAGTTCCTCGAGCAAATTTGTCAGTGTCACAAAAAGAGTAAACATGATATTTTCCCAACCACAGAAAAACACAAGCGCATTTTAATTACCCCTGTGTTTGCAAACACGATGTTAATAACTTGCTCTGTTTTCTTTATCTACAAAATTGATATTCCGGATATACAGCAGGGTTTTATCTGCAAAACTCTCCGTGTATGTTTCGTCTCTTCTGTCAAGATTGAAAGCTGTGATAAATTAACAAATATAATTATAAGAACCTGCTATAACAATTAAGAACCCCAAGTTTTCTAAAAAGTAAATTGGTTCAAAATGAAAATAGACAACTTGTTAGGGAGATAATTAATAGTTATATTTGATAGAACAATTAGATGGGTTCCGGCTTATTAATTCCGGTGACGTACAATTAGATAGATAGCACGAGATTTAATTCAACCAGAAAAATAAGCAATTCCACTTCATATTTGAACTTTTCTATTTAAAAAAACAGACTTCATAATAATGGCATTTGGACAAGGACATCGTAATTCACAAGTAGGCTAATTCCAATCAGCGAAGGCTCAATTCGCTCACCCCTGCGGGAAATTCTTCTCAGTACCAAAATATTACGTTTTTACACTATAAATGGCATCAATTAATATTATATTATTAGATCTGTATCTATTAATCTTTTTGTTTGATAGAATTCTTTTAAGCCCTATCTAGTAGTTTTCTCCCCACAGAAACAGATCAAGTCATGAAATGTTGATACAGCGTCTCCTCTAGTACGCCGAACCGTGTGTTCCGGCAGTTTCCCCTGGCGGACACAATTGCACTACAATCCATTTGAATTTCTATAGCAATATGAACAATAATGAAGAGAAATATATGGATGACTTCTTCTATTTCATTGTCACCTCAGCTTGAGAACGACACAAGTATCTGGTATTAACATTTTTTACAATAAATAAATTCTATTTATGGTGTAGTCTCAAGTTACTTTTTAGTAAAAATTCAACTCACATTTTCCTTATCATTTCATTAATTCTTTAACTTGATTTTATCATTTGAATAGAAAACATAATTAAGCTACTGGTATAATAGGAAGGGTAAATTAATATTATAAGTTGTTTGCTTCTCACGAGGGTAGTACGGTCTGATTACCATCTGTGTAGAAATGTTGCCCAAGCCGCAAGGCGAGGGCTGACATTTCTGCAAAGATGGTACATCAGACCGTATTACCCGAGGGAGAAGCTTACAACGTATTTATCTTACCGTCATGACAGAAAAAATACATCAATTTTAGTGTGACTGCCGTTAACGGATGAGCCATCACCGTATGACGGCCTTGACCCTTAATGTAAACAAAATGGCGTCAGCCAACCCGACTGAAATGTTATGAATCGTGTTACGTAAATCTACTCGGCTAAACATGCTTAAAAACCTTTTGCTTTTAATTCTATAGCATGTGTAAGTAATGTAATACGGAATTTGTTTCAAAATAAAACATAGAATGACGAAAAAAATAATTTATAGTTATTAATCACGACAACAGCTAATCGAACTTACTTATGTGAACTCTGCACATTGCGTGCGTCATTTGGTAACGTCATCTTAACGTTATGCGACACCTCTTCTCGGAGAGGAGCTGTTGTTATGGCAGCGGGGTACATTGAATTTGTCAACCGTGAGAAGTAAGACTCGGAGGGGTACATAAGATAAAACTATTCGATGATCAGCCAATCAAAATCGAGTATTTAACTGTAAGGTAAGAAAACATATTTTATCATAAAGTTCCCGGATCAAATTTACAAGATATGGGTGCATTAAACAATCGCCTCGGTGTTTAAATGTGCTTATCGTCGCGTGATCGATGCCGATTTGTAGTTTTTCGTCGCGCATCGCTAATTTGTGCTGCAATTTCGTTATTTAATGTGTAAATTTCGCAACTTTTCGATGCGATTCGTTTTTCTTTTGTACCTGTGCTGTGTAAGAGACTAAATGAAATATGCAGTCTCAAAAAGATTGTTTATTATATTTATTAGAAAGATTTGATTTAAACATATTTTATTCACGATGAAAAGGATGAGGAACAAGTTCTCCAACTTAGAATACCTTCTCCTTGGAATGTACATGGATAAGTTACAATGTTTTGCAAGGATGACAGAGCATGAACATCAAGACAGATAAGTAATTGAAAAAGAAAATACAAAAAAGATAAAACTGATATATTACAAGAATCGCTTTGTCTCACTAATGAATAATTGTACTAACTTAAATACATGTATATTTTGACAAGGTGATAGGTCAGCACTTCCTTCCAACAAAAGTTTAAGGTTCACTGGTACACCTGCGAATGTACATATGCGCTCTACTTATAACGTAAAGTTTAATCTTTGTTGAATGTACATTGGGCTAATAAAAAAATAGTGATAAGAATTCTCAACAGGATATCCACTTGGACAGCTGGGGTCATATTTTATTCCAACTTTATATAAATCAAAGTTTAAGCAACTCACTGCATAACGCAACTTGGTATGGATAATATTAAGGTTTCTTTTACCAAATGAAAAGTATGCGGGCGCACGGGCATTGTTATTTGTAATATGTGATTTAAATCGTGAAATACTTTCTAGGTTTCGAATGGTGGTTGGTAGGTTATTCCAAGAACTGATCGTCGACGGAAACAATGATTCTTTTGAATATTTAAGTCTTGCGATAGGTATTGATAATTATATTTTGAGAACTTCGTAGATTATAACTTGATTTTGAACCCACATTTATTGGTAGTTATTCGTTCAGATACTGGAGCGTTATAGAATTTTGGATTTTATACATCAAACACAATTTTCGCTTTCTCCTTTGTTCTTGTAATATTTCCCAACCAGTTTCATAGTAAAAAAATCTAATCAGTGTATATTTTGGTAAACCAGTCACTATTCTTGCCGCTTGTAACTGAATCTGGTCAAGTTTTTTGGACTGTTCAAGAGTACAACCGTCCCAAACTTCACTAGCGTATTCAAGATGTGGACGAATAAACATGATATAAATCTTATTGAGAGTGTCTCTACCCAATTGCAACGAATATTTCAAAAGTCGCATTGAGGTAACCATTTTTGAAACTTTTTGTATCATCATTTGAATGTGATCCGCCGATATTAGAAAGAAACCTTACAAAATGATTATCACAGAGTAACTGAATTCAAATCGAGACTTGCATTTCAAGAGGGTACATTGAGGTCCAAATATCAAAATCTCATAACATAAATATCAAAACATAAACACCATAGAAATTTAACGAAAGTAACGTTATTTGAATTTGAAAGGGAATTTAACTTGTGAGACTGTTCCATCAACCAACTTGCCAACAGATCCTAGGTAAAAGTTAATCATTTATTCACACAGTTCATTAATTAAAAGAGATTCACTTCTTAATCACATGTTCAAGCTATATGTCTGAAAGGAATTGAAGGTCTTTGAATCCATTTTCAAACATATATAATAAATCGATTGTTTGAATGAAGGACGATAAACACATTGAAGATCATAACTAAGATAGACATTAAACAAATAGATACACCACAGTAAAAAAATGAATTACCTGTTTCGATTACAGGCTCATGGCGGAACGTTATGTTGAATGTTGATGGTATTGTTCGATTTTATGTCCGCTTCTTTCATTCGTTTACTTTAAAAACTATTTACGCATAAACTTACACAAGATAGTCTCCATTGTGTTCGGTTATGGATGACGTTCTGTGGCAACCAATTTTGTCAATTTGGTTACACCAAAAGCAGCATTCTCTACCCACATAAGCAGAACAAGTCATGAAACGTTGATACTACCTTTAAAACCAAATCCGTGGTTTTCGGCAGTTTCCCCTGGCGGAAAAAATTGAACCACAATCCATTTGATTGTTTTTCAAATGACAACGCTCCAAACATTGAAAGGGTGTTTTTATGAAAATGATGATTTTAGAACAACATAGCTGATTGCACAACTAACTTTGGTTGCCTCCAATCAGGCATCTCCCATTCTTGTCCACAAACTCGGCTAATTAGAACAGAGGCTGTATCAACATTTCATGACTTGGTCTGCCTCTGTGGGGAGAGAATGGTATAACAATGGATGATGCCGTATACAAGTACTAATCCATTCTCATTCTCATTGTCCCAATCATTTAAGGCTTACTGCCGACACTTCACTTATCTGTGTTAGCTCTCTAGCTTACCGTCATAGAACAGAGGCTGAATCAACATTTCGTGACTTGATCTGTCTTTGTGGGGAGAGAATGTAGCTAACCTTAATAGAACAGAGGCTGTATCAACATTTCGTGACTTGATCTGTCTTTGTGGGGAGAGAATGTAGCTTACCGTCATAGAACAGAGGCTGTATCAAGATTTCGTGACTTGATCTGTCTTTGTGGGGAGAGAATGTAGCTAACCTTAATAGAACAGAGGCTGTATCAACATTTCATGACTTGGTCTGTCTTTGTGGGGAGAGAATGTAGCTTACCGTAATAGAACAGAGGCTGTATCAACATTTCGTGACTTGATCTGTCTTTGTGGGGAGAGAATGTAGCTTACCGTAATAGAACAGAGGCTGTATCAACATTTCGTGACTTGATCTGTCTTTGTGGGGAGAGAATGTAGCTAACCTTAATAGAACAGAGGCTGTATCAACATTTCGTGACTTGATCTGTCTTTGTGGGGAGAGAATGTAGCTAACCTTAATAGAACAGAGGCTGTATCAACATTTCGTGACTTGATCTGTCTTTGTGGGGAGAGAATGCAGCTTACCGTAATAGAACAGAGGCTGTATCAACATTTCGTGACTTGATCTGTCTTTGTGGGGAGAGAATGTAGCTTACCGTAATAGAACAGAGGCTGTATCAACATCTGTTGGGAGAGAACACGAAAGCAGTACTTAGCGACCACCTCTCCTTGTCGAACATAGCTGTCACACTGAATAGGTTACCTACATGTATGTAATATATATATATATATATAGGTTACTTTGACAGCCATGGGGTTAACAATCTTATTTACCACCTCTTCTTTCTTCTTCAGATCATATGCTGAAACTTGTGGCAATAGATGGCAGCAATGACGTAAACACTGGACACATTGAAATATATCAAAATTCAAGATGGCGGCCCGTGTGCGCACACGGGTTCGGTCGAAATGAGGCGCAGGTCTCGTGTCGACAGATGGGCTATACGACCGGCTGGAATCGCGACTTCCGGGGGCGCCTGCGCAATGAAGTGTCTGTCTGGATGACCAACGTACAGTGTAGAGGCAGCGAAACTAGACTTACTGCTTGTCGTCACAACGTGTTTGGTAAAAGACCGTGTACTGGTTTGAAGCCGGCTACCGTCACGTGCGAATGATGAGTTGTCACGTTAATGTCATGGATTGTACAATATCTACACTTGATAGTTATACTTGGATTTGAAAGGGTGCGAATGAGATCTTGAAGGTTTATAACGAGCGCTTAAACGTATGAATTGAGATATAGTTACGTAGAGAACATGGCTTTAAATTACGTCAAGTGCAATATCGCACGGTAAAATCTTACCAACGTAAGCTGATTTTGTGATTTATAAGAGTGAATAGAAAATAAAAATAATTGATATGTTAAGTTAATATATTTACTGATAAGGTGCAAATAAATGCATACAAATCTTAATTGGATATCTAAATTACGATGACCGAGTGTACGATTTATCAGGATATTTTCATTATTAGAAGAATAATCTAAATTAAGGTTGTATTACCAATTAGTAAACTAGTGTCAAAAAGAACCGATACCAAGTATTCAACGTCGTCCGAAACAAAATTATATTACCTGACAGAGTCGAAGTTAAGTGTATCTAACAGGCATATGTCTTGTAAAGAAGTATGCACATTTTCATTCTTACGGAAAAGATCCTTTTGATTTTGTTTCTCTTCAAACGCACATGGGATGCATAAATCGAAATTTCAAATTGTTTTATGCACAGAACTTTTGTCATTTCACTTTAAAATTGATAAAGTATTGAATTTAGGTAAGAAAACAATGTTGTTGATTTAATGCACTTTATTTGACATAAATTCGTTGACACGTCATTGCACTAGAACGTTTTAAAACAAGCGAAAGTGTCCCATTTCTCCCTGCTATCTCGCCTAGTTAAAGAGATTCCAGATCGATGATTTTTTTAAATGCGTGTTTCTCGAGGACATGAAAAGATAATGTTTCAAAATTTTGCGTAGAAGTTAGTTGACTACTGAAGAAATGATATAGCTATGTTTTAGTCTTATCAATCTGCAGTGGATTGAGTTATTTAGCAAATTGTATGGTATCGTTTCTTTTGGACACTAGTTTAGTTAAATTAAAATATGTAGTACTGTCGGAGAAATAACTTTAATTGTTACCTTAATTTGTAAGCTTGTTGATGTTGATAAATAAAAAACAAGGAAATTCAAGATCTGCTTTTATATGATACAAGAACATTCAAGATCGGTTTTCATATGATACAGAACATTCAAGGTCAGTTTTCATATGATACAGAACATTCAAGGTCAGTTTTCATATGATACAACGACATTCAAGATCTATTTTCACATGATACAGGAACATTCAAGATTTGATTTCATATGATACAAGAACATTCAAGATCAGTTAACTTTTCATAATATCAAAGGACATGAAAGAACTGTTTTCATATGATTCAAGGACAATCAATATCTGTTTTCTAATATCAATGGACATTCAAGATCTGTTTTCATTTGATACAAGAAAATTCAAGATCTGACTTAATTTGATACAATAAGAACTTTATTCACTCAAGGCTACAAAGTAGCATGATGAGGTTTACAGGAGTTTGCATAGTAATGAATGTGAACAATATACTAAAAGATATGATATCATATACACGTGTAATATAATAATACTAATGTGTTTACCTTAATTTACAAAGTACGTGGTGACAAAATATAGACAGTCTGATTAGATAAGAAACGTTCTTTGTTTGTAAAATAGTATTCATTTTATACATAGAAGGCTTTGTAATAAACGTTTGTGGGATGAGTTTTTTCCTGATATTGTCAAAGTATTGACAGTTGAATATATAATGATACTCGTCTCCTATTACATTAGAGGTGCATAATGTACATTTTCTATTATCATAATCAATATTGTACCACCGTCCGGTTTCAACAGGGAGACGATGATTTGACAATCTAACATGTAACAGATTGAAAATTTATTTTTCAGGGAGATGCTGTAGGTAAAATTCGATATCAGCGCTATTTTTCATAATCTTATAGATTCTACCTTTTGATGATGATTCAGTGTCCGAATGCCATGCTTGTATAAAATTATCTACAAGACTATTCTTGACTTTGTATTTAATCCATTCAACACTCAGAGGCGATTGATAAATCCATACATCGTTGTTTCCCGTCTTTATCAATATGTCATGTACGCATTATAGCCATTTGTTATTAGGAGCCTTATAGGATAAAATATTCAATAGTAAGTTTGCTAATTTTGTGTATTTTCCTGTAAGAAGCCTTGTCCAGTAACATATCATTTTAGTGTAAATAACAATAGAGAGTGGTTTTCGTCCTGTTTCTGCATATATCATATACAATGGGGTGCTTCTCTTTACTCGGAGCAATTTTCGTAGGAATTTCAGGTGGATATTTTCAATAATACTCAAATTTTCGAATCCCCAAATTTCACATCCATATGTTAAGATTGGGACAACAAGTATGTCAAAAAGTTTCAGCTGACAGGTAATTGATAAGTTGAGAAGCCTGGCTTTTGATATAACGTAGTTAATTGCTTTCAAGCTCTTGTCACAAAGTGCTTTCCGGGCGGACGTGAATGTGCATTTCCTGCTGAAGATTATGCCCAAATATATATATTCATAAACATTTTGTAAAATTATGTTGGATATTGAAAACCTTTGACAGTATTCTCTTTTTGTGCGATTAAATATCAAAACATAACATTTTTCTATATTGATTGATTCACAGTATTTACTAAATACATTTAGTTGTTTCTGCAGATCACACTGATTTGCTTGTTGCAAGGATAACAGTATCGTCTGCATACAGCAGTGCAAACAGTTTCAAATATATACATGTAACATCATCATTCAGGATACACCTTTACATGAAGACATATTAAAGAATTGCTCAAGATCATTAAGGAATAACGCAAAAAGCAGAGGGGATAGATTCTCGCCTTGTCTGACACCTTTCAGACAATCAAAATATTCAGATAAGTAATGTTTGGTTGATACACAGGATACACATTTCCCAGTGATATTATAGCTAAGGATCTTATTCCACAGACCTAGTCTCCAGACGTTATCAAAAGCTTTCTCGAAGTCAATGAAAGCACAGAATAATTTCTTTTTCTGATTTTTGACTAGGTTAATTATACAATAAAGTGAGAACAGATGATCAGTTGTCGAGTAGCCCTTCCTAAAACCAGCTTGTATTTCAGTTAAAGTGTGTGACGATTCTAAGAAGTTAGTCAACCTATTGTTAATTATAGACGTGAATAATTTGCTCATACAACATAACAGAGTTATTGGTCTATAATTTGTGGGATCTGAGCGATCGCCTTTGTTTTTATAAACCGGCTTGATATTTCCTTGAAGCCACATTTTGGGGAAATAGCCTGTTTCTAGTATGATATTGAAGAGTTTAGCATATAAGTGAATCATTTTGTCAGAAGTGCTTTTAATATACTCGTTTGTGATGTTGTCAACGCCACTGGCTTTATTACTTTTGAGGTGTCTTAGAGCGAATGTAATTTCTTCATTGCTGATCGGATGATCGAGAGCATCATTTTTATCATTGATATACTTAGCTATATTCTCATTCATATATTCATCTTCTTCAAATTTGGTATCGCTATTTGATGTTTTGTAATAATCAAACAGTTTTTCAATAGGTGCTGCAGTTTCAACATTGCTACCGGTCTTAAGTAATTTCCAGAATTATTTTGGGTCATTCTGTTCTAGGTTATCAAATTTTCGCTGCATATTATCTCTAAATAATCTATTGGATTTGATTAGTGTCTTTTTGTATGACCTACTTGCATTAATTAACCCCATTTTATTTGCTACTGACCGATGCCTATTATAACTTCTTTTTGCATAGAAATATTTCCTGCGGGCAATTTTACAGTCATAGTTAAACCATGGTTTCGACATTCTTGGTTTCTTATGCCTAGATGGAACCTGAACAATGACCTCACCAAAACGTTCCTTGCACTTGTGGTGAATAGTCCGTTAATGTTCTGGACAGCAGAGTCTATATGAGTTGCGGCAGAGGCTACATTTGGTATGTTGTCCAACTGTTCATGGATCCTGTCAATATCACAAGTGTTGATATCTGCTGCAAAGTCTGCTGCCAGATCTTGGTTCCACCTGCATGAAGTCTGTGGACGTGACTCGCCGTTGGTCTCAATGTCTGTCTCTTCAGGAGAGACAAGAGGCGTGTGCTGTGTGGTCAACTCTAGAGCAGAATGCACGTCTGAAAATAGTGGATCAAATTCTCGGACAGCAAAGTGTGATATGAATGGGAATACATTATATGATGCTATAGCGTAATCAACAATGGATACCCCTTTACAAGTTACATTTCCGATATGTTTATCTGTTCCGGCTCTACCATTGATTATGTACAGCCCATTACTTTTACAAATATCTAATAATTTATAACCGTGATTATTTACAGGACCTGTATCAGTTGATGTTCTAGAGATGGGGAATCCCAGGTCTGTCAGGTTTTGAATCATTTGGTCATCACTGGTCAGCTCGTCCGGAAGTTCCACGTAGGGGTCAAGCTCTCCAACAGACACAAAATCCCCCAATCGGCCGGTACGGGCGTTGAAATCTCCCAACAGTATGACGTCATGGTCAAGCTTCACTTTCATAATGTTATTTTCAAGTTTTGGAAAACATTCATTATCGTAATAAAGTGATCCTTCAGGTGGGATATAAACAATACCTATCATAAGATTTGTGGGCTGATCTCGCTGTAGTTCTATCCAAACACAGTTTTCTGATGAGATATTGTTCTGTATATGGTGTCCGATATTGTCTTTTATGGCTACTAATATACCCCTGATCGCGTTTGGCCAGTGTTTGGTCGAGGAAAGTTGTAGCTTGTGTATCCTGGGATAACTAATTGTCTATTTCGTCTGTTTTAGTTTCTGCAAATCCTATTATGTCAAAATTTTGTATATATTCATGAAAGTCAGGTGCTAAAAGTCGTGTTTTAAGACCGCATACATTGAGGAAGGTAGAACGTATATGTTTTGTTAATGGCTGGAAGGTCTCGTGTATTGAGAGTGAGGGCTGAATTCCTGATTGGGGGCACTCCTGACCATTCTATTCCATGTGTGGTACCGTGGGAGCGGTTGTATTCAGTCTCGTTACGCTGGCTGGTGTAGTGTAGTAAGGTTGTCTATTGCATGAGTTCGTCTGCGCAGTGCGCGTGCCACGCTGGTCTCGTGCTTCGCTGATAGGTTGGCGTTTCCTGTCGCTGTCTCTCATTGGCTGTCAGTGGACGAGCTTGGTTTTGATTGGCTGCCGATGAAGCCGTTTGTTCATCAATGGGACTAGATGTAGTAGTTGTAGTAGGGTAGACACGTGATGTTGTTGTATCGATCGCTCATGAAGCTTACATTCTTTTCAATTTCAATGATTTTCGTTTCAGTTTTTTGGAGCTTGTTGTGTAGAAGCGTGATAGTTGCATCTATCTATCTGCTTCTATTGCATCTAGTTTACTCATCTTGGCCATCATAGTCTCGATATTGGCTAGTCTTTGTAAAAGTTGTGCTTATTCTCGAAAGTATCCTAGCCCTAGGATGTCCTAACTTTGATCCTAAGGGTTAGGATAAAATCCTACCCTATTCTCAAAAACTATCCCAGTGCTAAGATATCCTAACTAAGGACAAATACTAGGATAGGTCTAACCCTGTCCCAGCTACATCCTAGTGGAAATCAACATTGCAAAAACATATTCTTTTGATCTTCAGAAAGTATTTGTTTAATCCTTACCTCATTTTTAGCAGTTATAGGTCTTTCTATACACAAAACTGCCCTCCTCTATCACTTTTTAGTGAAGTGTCAATGTCAAGGCCAATTTGTAAAGGGAGGTAACTCCTGTTTCAAGTCCAAGGTGTATTTTCACATTGCTTAGTGCAGGGTTATATTGAGTTCAAGTCTTTCTAATTATTAAATCCAAAAACATGTTTTTTTATTTTTTACTATTTTTGGGGGCAGAATAACTTCTTAATGTGATCAATGATCATTTTACATTGCAATGAAATATATAAAATTATAAAGAATACTTAAAAAAGTTATCAAAATTATATTATTTTAAGGGAATAATTGTATTTTGACTTCTGAAAGTATAGTATTATAAAAATATTCAAGAAATTATCATCTATAATGATAAAAAAAAAAAATTCATAGAAAGTAATAATGAACAAAATATTATGATTTCTTTACATAAACTAAAAATAAAGAAGATCCATATTTGATATCCTCACAGCTTTTCTTGGAATTTCTTGCTTTTTTCCCCAATCAAATGCACCAAGGGTGTGATAATTTTGTGTTAAACCAACCCGGAAGTGAATCCCTTCAATGGAATCGTACAGCGAAACAATGCGACTTTCAATTCAATTACATCAAGGAAAACATAGGGTTTTTTTTAAAGATAAATAGTTCCTAAGTGTGTTGGTTTGGTTATTATTGAAATTTCGTCTTTTGTTTCTGTCTTTTTGTAGTTTGATTTTGCAAAATACAGCACGATACAAAGGTCCAGGTTAGAAAGTCTACTTCCACAGAACACCGACAGGAAATACCAAATTATAAGAAATGTTTAGCTTATTTACATAATACGTACACATAAAGGAAAGTTATCAAAATATCATGTAATGAATGCATTGTAATGTCACAACAGGTGGACGGAAAATCGTCCAAAATAACCTTCAATAATTTTACAATTAAATTAAATATACGTATTATCATGTTATGATATACAGTTGACGTCACATCCGGTAAAATCCACGGAACAACACTATCGAAGCTGGTAGCTTATCATTATTTTTCAAATCGAAATGAATCACTTTTAAGAATAGTTTAAAATTATAACAACCTTACGTAAATTCATTTTATGAACGATATATTATGAAAACGTGATCATAAATGTTTGGCTTTGATAAAATTAATTAGTCTAAATTATCCGGGAGTTGCCTTTTAAAGACCTGGCTTTCTTTGTTAGGACATCTAAGAGTTGTTAAATACAAGGTATTGTATTGCAATGTTAAGAATCAATCAATCATTAAGTGTTTTGGTAACATAAAACACTTATATGGCCTACCTTATGCTTCGGTATTGGAGGCTAGTTGGATATTAAACCTTATGTTGAGTAAAGCACACTGTTACGTTGACAATGCTTTTCTTCAAAACTGTCAAGTTGTATGTAGACAAAATTGTGACATGTGAACTGAATAAAAAGTGATAACATGGACGAAAAAAATCTTGATATTATATGGAGCGGCCAATGTATTATATTCAGAGACTTTCAAACACATCCCATTACAAAACAACCTTTCTTTCTACTTCTGTCCACCCTCCCTGTATAGATAATGATAATTACGCAGTTGGCTCAATGCGCTACATATTATTACCCTGACGGAATTGTACTATCGGTACAAGGCGCAGAGAATCTCATATTCTCCCCATAGAGGCAGATCAAGTCAGGAAATATTGATACAGCCTCTCTTATATTACACCGACTTTGCGGGATAGAATGGGAGAAGCCTGATTCTAACATGACACGAAAACTAGTTTGAAAATACTGCGTTCTGATTGGTTACTCATAAACATTTTGGAGTAATTATTTTGCCGATAATCACCTCTAAATATTTACGACCGCTTCACATTCCTCCGCGCACGAGAAAACAATCTGCACTCAGCGACTTTCTGTTTACACATGACATGTTGGCGACGACACTTTAAATTTCAATATCAGAAACTTGTCGACATTTTGAAACACCTACAAATTTTAATCGAATAACCAGTTTTTTTGTTCCTGTTTGAAGTGTTTCTTACTGCTTCGCGATATAAATTAATCACAGTCCACAGATCTAAAAACAAAATCAACGATTCGTCAAATGAACGGAAGCGACTTTATTCTTTAATTTCGCTGAATGCTGTCACTGCCCCTACCTCTAATGTACAAGTGACCACTTTTCCTGTCACAGTCTCCCCAACCATGACACAAAATATAAATTTCTTGACAGCTTCCACTAAGTTTGAAACAGTTCACCGACACGTAGTGAACAACTATTTTCAGAGTTACGTCCCTTGATTTGGTCAGTCCTTGTCGCTCTTGTACGGGTGATGGGTCGACCAATGGATTTAGGTAAAAATTCGTAACTTTGACGACATTGAAAACTGTTTTATATTGATAATATGCTCAATAGATTACAGATGAGTCTATTTAAAAACGTGTTTTCTGTATGTAATGACATTTTAATTGTTATGTGTTCTTTATGAAAGTGGACTGTACCGTTGTTTTGCAAGTGAGTGGAACCGGTCTGCACCGGTTTGACCTTATCACATTGCTTTTGCGCAAGTCAAAATAGTTCCACCTTTTTTGACTAATTAGTCATGTTAGAATGGGTGTTATCCCATAGTGGGCCACGAGTAGATTACGTAATGAGCAGACCGGCGGGCCTCGCAAGCTCGGTTTGAAATTATATTTAGGGGTAAAGAATGCACGACATACAACCCCAAAATAAAAAACAGAATGGATTTATCCCCTAATTGGAGGCAATCAAGTTAGTTGTGTAATCAGCGACGCTGTTCTTAAATCATCATTTTGGCTACTAAATGATGACAAAGGCATTGTGAAATGAACCACCCTTTCCATGCAAGAAGCGTTGTCATTGCATATAGAAATTCAAGTTGATTATTGTGCAATTTTTTTCCGCCAGGGGAAACACATTCTCTCCCCACAGAGGCAACATGACTTGATCTGCCTCTGTGGGGAGAGAATGAGAGAATCTACGTACACCCGTTATTTCAGGTACCCATCGATGAATCCTTACACCACTAATGTTAGAACAGCGTCACTATTTGCACAACTGACTTTGATTGCCTTCAATCAGGAATCTCCCATTCTATCCCACAAATTCGTCGAGTTAGAACAGAGGCTTAATCAACAGGACTTGATGTGCCTCTGTGGGGTGAGAATGGAAAAATGTCGGAAACCAGGGATTTGGTCTTTCTCGTACAGAGGTTGGAATGACGTCATCTATCTCAGTTGGGAGAGAGCCCGTTACCTTGGATACGTAACTAATGAGAAGGTGATATATAGTAAATGATTAAAAATTACTAAGAAGGTGCAAATAAAAAAGTGTTTTAATATAAACTTTTCAAACACACGTGTAAAATATAGGCAATGTTTCTAGTATTTGGTGGCGGTGATTATTGATTACGTAGGGAAATACACCATGAAAAGGAAATAACATTAAAGACGCAAAGCTGTTTAAGATTTTCACCGGATCTAACACCTCAGATTATGCAAAGTCGTAGAAGAAATTATCATTAATCGCGCAAAAACTACTGGCGACCATTTTTAAAGGTCGTTTTAGTAATTCATTCAGTTGAGGTGGAAATGGTTTCGCGTAGTTTAACTGAAAATGATGCGTTTGTTTTAGAAATGCAACCTTTATTAAAAAACATGGAATTGCAATTGGTAAAATGAATTTCTTTTTCGTTAGATCATTCTATTTTCTTTAAAGCGTCCCACTGTCCCTTTAATATGTCATATCCAAATGTCCTTTAAGGTGTTTGACCTAGATGGTGTCATTTCTTTCAACCCAATAAACATTCATATGCATTCATCCATTCAATTTTCATTCACTTCTTCAATCAACATTCCTTTTATTCGTTCACTCAGTTTATATTCCCTACGTCGATCATCCAAAATTTCGGAACAGAGGATTAGAGTTTTCTTTCAAAGCTTCGAAATATTTTTCAATTTGATTTCTCTTCACCCGTACAATGTTTTCCTCCACTCTTATGTTGTCATCGTGGTTCCGAAACAATTTCACCAAAATAATGCCAAGCGCTGATTGGTCAAATCTATGACACTTGTTGTACCTCCTAATGGCCGTGTCACAATGCAGCAACTCTGTGTGATCCACGGGACACATACAGAAGGGACTGAGTGCGCACGCAGCCCAAGGTTTAACCACCGCTTCTCTGACTAGCAGTTCATTCTTGAGGGCGATGAAGTTGGCCTGGAATTCTGGGATCGCCGAAAAGCTGCACGCACTCTCCCGGAAGTAGTTGAACATGTCGACTGTTGCATGCTCCCCGATTGGAAAGACTCCAGAGTTCACAACGACCTTGGTATGTTCGATCAACCGCAGGAGTTCAGTGATTGCGTCTCGTTTAAATCTCACTGAAGCGTCGACCCAGAACAGTACATCGGACCTCGGCAGGTTTGCCTGAATTCAAACATTAAAGATGAGGAGCTTGTCGGTTGTAAGGGAGGTAACCCGTGCATTATGTGAAAGCTAAATAAATATAAGAACCTTAATGTGTTACATATTTTCCTGTGAGGGAGAGTTTGCATTAATCTGATGAGGTAAAAAATAAAGCTGGAACTCATATGCAAAATGGATGCACTGAAACATTTGTAAGGTGTTATTATTTTACATTAACCATAGTTAAATGCTTTAAACGCCAGGGATTTACTGCCGCAGAAATATCCATGTCGGGCATTCACTAGAAATACGAAAGTAAAGAAAACGAAAGTAGAACTCACGTGCACAATGAGAGGTTTCCAGGTGTAGCAGGTGAGAGGTTTGATGCGCTCCGGCATCATGGAGAGAGGGAAGGTCCTCACCTCACATCCACAGAACTGCTCCAGCTGGCAATAAACATCACTCACTTTAGAAACAGTGTCAGAACAGATTGGGAAGGATTGCATACATATAGCGGCATTTCATTACCATTAAGCTTTCACTTGCTATTCATGATCATACACATATGACATACTTTACACAGTTATCATTCACTTATCAAATACTTATATCCAATTTCCGAGTTCTATATATTAATTACACTATAGAAACTCCATGATTTCGTCACTTTAAATACTCATCTTAAAGTTATCACGTACTTTACACACTTATCATACACTTATTCTACACTCAACATACACTTTTAAAACAGCTATGGTATTATCAAATACTTGTGCATTTACCATATTCTTATCATTCATCTACGATACGTTTATACATTTTTGATATACTTATCATTTACTTTCATAAACTTATCATATTTTCATTACTTATTTTCACGTGCTTATTTTACAGTTATCTTACATTTATCAAGTACTTTTAATAGGCTCATAATTTGCTCATCCTATTCCAATCTTATACTTATCATATATTTATCTTATACTTATCAAATACTTATCATTTACTCAGGCTATACGTACACACCTTTTCCTTCTCCTGTACTTATCTTCTACTTATCAGATACTTTTCCTATGCTTATATTTTACTCACCCTTACTTATCTTATACTAATCATATACACATCTTATACTATTCATATGGACACATCTACTTATCCTTTGTTTATCATACACACTTTATTTACTCATCCTATACTTATCCTATACTTATCCTATACTTATCAAATACGTATCAATTACTTATCTTATATTTATCATATACTTATCATATACCTATCCTATACTTATCCTATACTTATCTTATACGTATCATCTACTTATCAAATACTTATCCTATGCTTGTCATATACTTATCTTACACTTAGCTTATACATATCTTATACTTATCATATACTTATCATATAGTATCATATACTTGTCATACACTTATCCTATACTAATCTTATACTTATCATATACTTATCATAAACTTATCCTATACTTATCATATTCTTATCCTATACTGATCTCATACTTATCATATACTTATCCCCACCTCGCTCCTCTCCTCCGTGCTGAGTCCCAGATCGTAGAAGACGAAGCTGTAGTTTGTCAGAAGAGGGAAGACATATTCGTTCAGGTTGTGGATCAGAGCTTGCGACTCCTTGAAATGATTGCTGGAGGCGGCAGTAACGAACAGGACCTGCGTGTGGGTGTGTTTGGTTCTGAGGAGCCGTGTTACTTCAGCCAACGTGTCTTCTTCAAGATCTGTCATAGATTCCAGAATACCGGCTAGACTTGCTTCTGGGTCTGTAGCCACTTTTGCATCGCATTTGGTGTCAATGCAGGGAACGGCTGAAACAAAAGTCATGAAGAAATATAAACTTTTGAAAAACGAATGTTTAATCATGTATAACCTCTTATTAATTCTTAACGAAAAATGATGAATTTCATTTGAGGTTTATTCTAACAGATATATGAGTTGATCGAACTTGAAGGTAAGTATGTAATTATAATGGTTACCGACTGGGACCGAGCTTTTCAAGTTAGATAAACCCTCGCATGAATCATGAACGCCGAAGTGTACGAGGGTTGATTTATCTTGAGCCCGAGGTCGTTTTGAGCTTGAAATAATAAAATTTAAGTATTTTAACCTTTTAAACACCAATACGTTTTGTACGTTCACTTTTTCAACTCTGATAAAGAGCTTTAAAAAAGTGCAATTAATTATTGAATTTGAGTAATCTCAGGGTGAAAAGGACTTATTAAATCAAGATAAAGGTAATTGTTTTACCAAATAGATCTGAGACGTTATGAAATATCGAGTTAGTTATCATTGGATCCATGTATTTATTGAACTATTAATTATAAATATAAGGTATAAAGATAAATAAATAAATGCAATTAACAACGGAAAACATAGTGTTATGATAATATTGATGATTGACGACACTTACATTTTCGAAGCCCTGTAACGATTGTGTCGCACGATTCCGCTACAGCATTACGCTTCCACAGTCTTTTGGTCTTCATGGCTGTTTGTAGACAAACATATTATCAATATCGTATCTCCTGATATCAAAACTATCAACACCTGTTGAAAACTGTTATAACATATATATAACTTTACTTTAATTAATCATGTCATATTTGATCTGTTTACCATTTAAAATCTTGTTTCATTGCGTTGTGATATGCACATCATCTGTACACTCCACTGCCCTCCAATGGTGTGACGTCATTGTGACATCATCGTGTTTATGGCGTCAAAGCTTGCGATATCACTAGTTAAAGATATTTTGCAACAATGATGTTATGTTGCTGACAACGGTAGAGCATTGTTTAAATGTTAAATCATATTTTGATATGAAGCAATGGTAAGGGTTACTTCAGTATTTAGGAAAATCTACCGTGAATGTGATCCATGTAGTCGTTGAGTAGATCAGTGTAAGTGAAGCCTGGAAGAAAGGAGGTATCATCATCATCATCATCGTCATCATTGTAATCATCATCACCACCATCATCACCACCATCATCATCATTAACATCTTAACCATTAAGAGAGAGAGAGAGAGAGAGAGAGAGAGAGAGAGAGAGAGAGAGAGAGAGAGAGAGAGAGAGAGAGAGAGAGAGAGAGAGAGAGAGAGAGAGAGAGAGAGAGAGAGAGAGAGAGAGAGAGAGAGAGAGAGAGAGAGAGAGAGAGAGAGAGAGAGTTTGCTATACTTTCTATATGAGAATGAATGAATGAATGAGAGAGAGAATTAATGAGAGAGAAAAAAGTAAGAAGAGAGAGACGAGGGAGAATGGGATGGAGAGATGGAGGGACAGACAGACAGACAAACAGATCGACAGACATACATACATGTACTAAGCCATAGTAGAGACACACACACACATATATATATATATATAAATTTATATCTGAAAAAGCTAAATGCATGAAAATATTTCAAGAATTTGAGCGACAATGGTGGCGCCATATATGATACATATATATAGAGTAAATTGTGAGAAATAAGATCCACGATAACTGGATCACTTCTAGTAAAGGCTACACGCCTTCTTAGATAACTTCAACTACTCCAGGCCAAATAAAGTACCTTCTGTCTCCGATATACTGAACGTGTCCTCCAGGTAAGAATTTCCAAATGTTCCTCCTGAAAGAGAAAGTCTGATATATTAGAGACGCTAAGATTTAAAAAAACCTCTAAAATCACAGAAAAACAAAAAGTATTATCAATTATCGCATCTTAGTTGAAAATTAGTCGAAGAAAACTAAGTATAAAGGGAGATTGATGATGTGCGATTATATTTAAGAGTTGGACAATGTGTGAACAAAAACATATATTTAAAACCACAACATTTTCGATTTTGAGTGGAATTTAAGTAAAAAATACACAGGGGGAATGATGATAACGTGATTTTATCTAACAATTAGACAATGTGTGGATACTTAACAAACAAAAACAATTATTCAATAACATAGTACTTGCACGAATTAAGGATCATCGTCGACAAGCTCCGGCATTTATACCAATTTAACTTGCGAAGTAATACATAAAATTTAGTAATAATGTGAATAGCTCACCTGTTTCTATCGCTTGATACATTATGATAAAGAGCAATGCGGCCGTACCAACAAACAAGGAGAACCTCTTTGCTACGAATGGAATAAAATTATTTTAGTTTTTTTTTAATATAAATGTTAAAAATGGTATAAACACAAAAGTGAACTGAAATAATTACGTTGAACATTATTAAAATTAAATACAACGTAAGAATTTTATGAATAACACACTATTATTTTGATTAGAAGAGTTTTTTAGGTCGTTAACATCGTTTTCAAAGATAAGGGAAATCATTTCACTACATGTCAGTTAATGATGGCGAAAAGCATTAAATATATATGTGAGGATCATTTTTGTTCAAGCTGGTGTTAAGGAATTGAAAGATATTCACCATTCATCCTTGTATTCATGTTTAGAGTGAAGGGGGAGGCCAATATAACGACTATAAGCTGAAACAAATTTACTACATTTTGTAAATTATAAAAAAAACCACGAGCACTTAAATGAGGAACTACATTATTCACTACAATTAGATAATTCATAAAATAAATATATTCATATTATTTATTTCTTACCATGTCATTCTTAACGCTACATGAGTAGCAAAATCATATACAAAATGTTCACATCGTTTATTATATTGATTGAAACTAAGATGAATATTTCCATAATTAAATAGATATCTAATCGCATCCTAGAAACGTTTAACTGAATGTTATTTAATTATTTATATATAAAAAAGGATACACCCTGGGCAAGACCGCAAGAATACCAATTGAAATATTAAAATTTTGTAATCAATATTCCGTATTTCATAGAAATGTAAAGTACAATTCGTCATAATTCATTATAGATGCAGAAACTCGTTGTTTTTGATAAATTTGAAAATTCAAATTTTATGTCAAACTTATTGTCTGTAGGCGGCTTTCGTTTCATACTCCTATTTCCCTTTATAGTGGAAATGCCTCTTTAAAGAGGCAGTAGCACGTTTTTAGGGGGAATACAAGATGATGTCAGGAAAATGAAAATAAATGGTTCAAATTGAAAGACAATGTATTGAAACTAAATGGAGTAGTAATAATTAAGATATATGATCTAAAATTTAGCCATGAGATTTCTTTTTCTTACACAAAATGAATTAAAGGTGTTCAGACAATATGGCCGCCAATGGATATTATGTGAATCTTCATACTTTGTTCTCTGACTATGGATGATTGGCTTGTGTAATGAGATTTTTGACACTATCAAAATAATACATTTAGGTATGTTCAATAATCAGTGAAAATTTTAAAATAAAAAATTATAAAAAAATGTGCTACTGCCCCTTTAAGGTCGACCTGAGGTACCACTTACTTAGATTATAGTCCTGAGATTCCAATTGTCGTCCTCTGATGGTCTCAACATCGGCTCCAATGACGTACATTCAAGTTTGATTGACCGTCTAAGGAAAAAAGAGTATAAAATCCTTGTACCATGCAGATGTCCAATGAATGGTCAAGTACTTCATGACCATTGGTCAAACCTTCCAAACATCCCTTACCTAATTAAGATAGACCCCAGGGTATTTACGTAAGGAGGATTTTTCTTTTTTACCTTCAGGTGTTTTAGGTCTCACGCACCTGATAGAGGATTAGGTTTATATCTTAAGTGGTATCGTGATATTTGTGATATCGTATGCTTCCACGGGGTATATACTTCGGTAATAAGGGTGTTTTAAGAATTCAAACTTCAATCCTTATATACAGAAAAAGTTACATTACCTCTGAAATACAAAAAAAGCAAAATATTAAATAAAAAAATACAACTTTTTTTCAAATATATTTTTTTAGGCTATTAGGCATACTAGCAGTGTTTGTAATATAGGGTAAACAGGGCTATTTTCTTAAAATTGTTTTTGTCAATACTGTAAGCTCATCGGTACATTAGTACAAAACACACCTCATTTGCTGGGACAGTCTTGACATACAGATACATAAAATCTGAATATCAAAAGAGTAATTTTCGATTTTTTAAATGCCAAAAAAATATTTTGAAATATTCTAAGACACTTGCTGATATTGAGATGACAATATACAAGTATAATACTTTGATATATTTGGATTATATCTGTTTCAGGATAATTTGTAGATAATCTCATTTTAATTTTCACAGTGGCGACGTTACAATTTTCGGTCATCATTTAAAAGCTTTGTCATCTCACATAACAAGTCTGAGCATCCACCTAATAGTACAGTTTCGAAAAACAAATAACATTGTTGTCTTATGATTAAAAAGGTATAGAAGTACACTAACATGCTAATAATCTATTTCATTTAATCTTAGTTTTGTGTACTTTCAGGTGTTCGGTAAACTTAAAACATTAGTTTTATCACTTAGCTCCGCAACAAATATCAGTGTTAGAATTTTTCAAAAAATGGAGAAAAAATGTTTAATTGCGATGGTTACTGTAATTTAGGGGAAATAAAAAACATTTTGCTTGACGGGGGGGTTTAACAGAACTTAAACAGAATCTGATGTCACATATCCCCAAGTTATCAGGTCTTAAAAGGACAGTCCTATCAGGGAAATAAGATTTAAGGGGACATTCCAGTTCATCCACATTTGCAAAGAGAAAGCCTGTAACACCAACGTGGATATGTATTGCGGTGAAACCTGCGAGCATCGACTGGAACTAGCTAACCATGAGTGGAACTACGTTGAAATTCATTGTTGCATTGCACCCACTCTACTGATTATACAGTTGCCGAGCCAGGATTCGAACCACAGACCTCTTCATCCGAAGCCGAACGCGCTTACCACTGCGCTATCCCGCCCCCGGTTGAGAATAATATGATGACCCGATAATGGCGGTTATCTAAGCAAAGCGCCGTAGGCAAAATCGTAGAGTCTGATAATCGCTGATTTAATCGCAGATTAAGTGTTTTGTATATTGACCCGAAAGGGACATTCATATTCCATCTCCCTCTCTGAGTCTGGCGTATCAATCTAACCAAAAGTTGACTTTATATCCAGTCCTTGAAAAATTATATCGCAACACAAAAATTATGTTTCGTTAAGTCAATGCCTTGGAGTCAATGTAACACATAATGGTTTTAAAGGGGAGGCAGCACGTTTCTTTCAAACTTTACATTTTCATTTTTTTTCACTGATAATTGTATGTTAATGCTTACTGTATTAATTTGATAGTGTCAAAAATATGATTACACAAACCAATAAACAAACAAATAAAGATTCACATAATGTACCCCTTACAATTTGCATTTCTAGAGGCCTAGATAAAAGTGATCTATTTCTGATGTTCGCCGTGGTCAGTTTATCACTTAGTCACTTATCACTTTTTACGGATATTGACGAATGGAAAAGGGATGGGACTTGGACTTTCAAAATGCAACGTTTGGCCTTAATTCGGTATAAATTTCAGATATTTCATTCCTTAAAAAAATATAACAAAAAATAAAAGATTCCTGCCACACATATGTCTTTATCAGGCGAAAAATTTTCCATGCCTGTAGTGTGTTGAAAAAGATCATACATTACGTATATAGAAAAGATGCATATTTGCAAAAACAAAAGTATTAAAGGATCCCATTTACAAACACCCTCCTGGATAATGATTATTGTTTTTATTTTAAGAAGAGAAAACAGATACAGCTTAAAAATCCATTACCCCGAAATAACTAGATTTGCCAACGAACGGTAAAAACAGAATAAATGAAAAACATTAAAACATGAATATTTGAGCATTGGATCTAATGACAAAGAAAGTTAGTGAATACAACTATATACACTAGACTCTAACAGGGCCACGAGTGGAGACGAAGATTTGTACGAACGAAGATTGATCGTATAATATTGTAAGACCTTAATATGATATTAAATTATCTATAGTACACACATTACCTTAGTGATAAATTAGAGGAAATGTTGAATGAGTTGGGCAAACAACTGAATACCTCTGTTGCCACACCCTTAATTTATTTGTCATTTTATTTGTAAATTCTAAAACGAATAACGAAAATAGTACAGGACTCAGGACACAACCTTGCATTACTCCATTGAAGTTTTTCATATCATAATTCAAGGCTGATATCAAATCAAGTCAACTGATCTGTAACACAAGCTCAGATTACGTTTTTATAAATGTCAATAAGTACATATTTAACATGTTATCTCAAACACTTAACTTTTTTCTTGATAAGGTATGATGAACTTAATATCTTCATCTATGCCAATTAGATAAGCCAGGAAAGATGTGATGATAACCATCGGCGTCATTGCTCGAGGAGTTGTGTTCAGCTGACCCTATGTAAACTGGTCATTTTCCCCTTGACCACTCACTGGACATCGGTCATTTCAACTCGTGTTTTGTGTTATAATACCATATTAACTTTCAAACAGGTAAGATAGTTTAACAATATGAAGACGTTTAGAAGAGAAGTGAAGTATCTTATTTCATCACTTTATTTTTTAAGTCAATGCATGTACGAGCAAATGTTTTATATGAGCATTTCGGCAGAATCCTTTGACAACTTTCTTTGTATAGCGATATAACAATAATTGATAAAGACAGCAGTGATGTTTATTACAACACTTAAATGGATCATTCTTTTGAACAAGAAAATAAGTGATGTTTATTACAACACTTAAATGGATCATTCTTTTGAACCAGAAAATACGTGATGTTTATTACAACACTTAAATTTATCATTCTTTTGAACCAGAAAATAACTTATGTTTAATTACAACACTTAAATTGATCATTTAAATCAATCATGAGTAGTGCTTAATGATCATAATATTAAAAGAGGCGAGTATCTTCACTATTATGCTATTTGGGACATTTTTGACACATTGTGGTATTTTGAAGACGAAACGGATTATGTTGACATTTCACTTCAACGATCATTAATTGCCGGTACATTTAGTATGTCTGTTGTAATGGCTTAAATTTGTTGCAGGTTGGAACTCGAGAAAATGGCTGAAATCGGTAAGAAGTTTTACACTTTAATTTTCTGTAACTGTATAAAGGGAAAAAAGTAATGCTTGAGAGATGTTATTACGGCAGGACTTTCAGTAACACCTTGTATCGTTCAATTAAATTAACCTAGTTAAGATGGTACACATAATGTAATTTGGTCTGAAATAGACCAGAAACTGTTAATACTTATCGCAGCGTGTTATCGGGCCATTAGCGAATAACTTCAATCAAAATGGACTTGCTATGACGTTTCACTGATAATATTATGTTGGTAATTGGAAGTTCTAATTAGATAGACCCTGACCCTAATACAACTGGTTGTCATTGTTTCGGGTTCTAATTCACACATGGCCAGTCACTTAAACTATGTCAATGAATTGCGAAGGCCAAGCTAATACTAAAATCAGTAAAATGTTAGTTACATCCAATGGATCAATTTCAGGCAAAAAGACAGCAGTGTTGTTCATCACAACGATTACATTGATGATCCTCTTGAGCCAGGTAATCAACCAAGGTGAGTGCATAATGATGATGATGATGATGATGATGATGATGATGATGATGATGATGGTGATGATGATGATGATGATGATGATGATGATGATGATGATGATGATACATCATACAGCTTGGTACCTTCAATATAATATTACTTTGAACATAGGTGAAACATCTTTGTATTGTGGAAACGAAACATGTGATGTTGACATTTCAATACAAAAGTTAACATTCATTTCACGCTAACATTTTCGAATGCGAAAGTTTTGGCAAGTCAGTGTCGAGTTTCGGAAAACCTATTTTTCGGCAATACATTACATACATATAACTGTTCCCTTTTGTTTAATCAATGTAATTGTGCTGATTTGTCTTCTTTTGGGACTAGACGCTACTACAATTAGGCTTAAGAATGATAAGAATACACATTGACAATATGATTGTGATTTCTGCCCAGTCTGATTAAAATCGACTGTGATTCGAGGGGGAAAAAGTATAAAAATATTGTCTCTAGTGGGGTTTGAACTTCAACCAGCCCGGCTTTTCTTTTATTCGAGACGGAGGAGGATATTCTGGCTGGTTCGAGCCCCGATAGAGACAATATTTTTGATATTTTATTCCTCGGAGTACGGTCGATTTAAATCAGACTGCTGTCCACATGATCGGCAGCAGTTTTAAAATATTGTTTGGTAAATGGTGGATGGATGCATGTAATGATGAAAGGAATTAGGAAGAATTGGGTAGAAATGAGTGATAAATGGAACGGATGCCAAATTGTCAGGCATTGGTTATGCCGAAAATCCAGTAACAAGCTGTTTTTAAGAAAATGACAACGCTTCTCTCATGGAAAGGGTGCTTCATATCACAATGCCTTTGACATGATTGAGCGGCAAAATGATGAACAGCGTCCCAGAAAACAGAAATAAGTTTGATTGCATCCCATTCTCCCATTCTACCCCACAAACTCGGCGAATTAGAACAGAGGCTCGATCAACATTGTATAGCTTGATCTGCCTCTGTGGGGAGAGAATGGTGTCTATGTATACGACTAAAACTAAATCAATGATACAAACGTCCAATTCCATTCCCTTATTTCAGATGGTACGGGATGAAAGCAGATGGTAAAGTTATACTAATTCAGATTTTGTTGTCAGATTGGGATGAAGAAGACTTCAACTCGGAAGAGTACCCGGAAGAAGAAAATAATGCCGAAGAGAACAAAAGTTAGTTTCCTTTTATTGAAAGCTGTTGATCTGATTCATTGAGTTTTATTTAAACAAGACAAGGATTACATTATCCAAGTAAAATGTTTTGGGGAAAATAATAAAAAGAAAAACATATGACATATCTCCTTGAATATCATGTATATCTGATCTCATGGAAACATGATTTCTACCTCGCTCGATAAAATGTACATGGTTTCGACGAAAAAAGTCAAATATCTATATCCTCTCTCCCTTTATCTCTCTGTCTCTCTGTTTCTCTCTCTCTCTGTCTCTCCTCTCTCTCTCCTCTCTCTCTCAAGTAAGATTATATTCATTAAGAATTATGCCTATATAAGAGTGTTTTTTTTGCAATGATTTAAACATTTTCATATATATACGTAAATAGAAAAAAAAAATCAAAACCGTGGCCACATGTGGATCGCTTCTACCGTATGTTTCGAATACGTCATTATTAAGTGAGCTGGTCATATATCATCTTCCTACGCAGAGCATAAAAGGCCAGTTTCCAAACTGTCATTTTATGCCTTGCTGCAGAGACTTTACTTTTCTGTGCTGCTATAGTGCCCCTACAGACTAGAGAGCAAGCACAGAAAAGTAAAATCTCTGCAGCAAGGCATAAAATGACAGTTTGGAAACTGGCCTTTTAGGCTCTGCGTAGGAAGATGGTCATATATTGGCAACATTAATCTTTTTGACGTCGTCCTTAATTTATGACGTGCACGTGTACGAAATATATGTCATATAAAAGATACCTCTTTTACGTTGTACTCTTTGTATGTTTTGATTTCTTATCCATGCATGTTTGCATTATATTCATCAATCATCATCATTTAAATATACAGGAGGCATTTTATTACTTGGAAACAAATTGGCATTAATTAGAAATATGTTGAAATGAAAAAAATACAAAAGGGAAAATATTTTGGTTTCTACAGGGGCTACGTTTGCAGCCTTGCTAGATGACTACAGAAATCTCATTACAGGTAAATATGATTGATATGCTATTTGTATTGCACTGTTGTTAAAGGGACAGTAGCACGTTTTTTGAAAATTTTATATTTTATTTTTTTTACTAATAATTGTACGGTTATGCTAATTGTATTATTTTGATAGTGTCGTTTATAGTGAACACCTTTAATTTATTTTGTGTAAGAACAATGAATCACATGGCTGAACTTTACATTATATGATATTTGAATTATTACTGCTTCATTTAGTTTAAATGCATTGTCTTTCAATTGGAACCATATACTTTCATTTTCCTGACATCACCTTCTAGAACGTGCTACTACCCCTTTCAGAGTCAAACTGACGAGAAAATGCAATATTATGTCCAACTCCCCTCAAGCGACAATTCGCATTTGTTTCATTGGCTAGTAGAAGTCTTGTTGCTATTACTACTTGTAATTATAATTTTGACTATAGGACTGTGCGATACTATCACAAAACCAAAACATCGGGATACAAATTCCGCAAAACAATTATTGCAATATTAATTTCATTTAGCGTGTCCGTAGTATAACTCCGAAACTATTAGATATAGCTCATTGAAACTTGGTATGTGGATCAATCAGAAGTGCCTTTTGGGATTTTAATTTTTTTAATTTTATTTGTGTTCTTTTTTGGGAAATGTAACTTGATTTTTTTACTAGTCCTCTATAATAATCTTATATAATTTTAAGATAGATATTCTGATTTATTGTGCACCGGTGGGAAAATCATCTTCTGATGAAAACAGTGAAACAAACTTCAGCAGATATATCACGTTCATTATAAATATAATTTCAAACCTGTGCAAATTACCACTAAACTATTTCTCTTCATTGATAAAGGCATGAAGAAGGCTAACAGGTGGAAAACAAATGAAGCCAAAAGAGCCTGTGAAGACGAGAACAAAATCAATAGACAAGGTATGTCAATCTACGATGGGAGGTCAATAAGTTCATATATTTTGTCGATGGGAAAGGTACTTCATCCACATTGCACTCAGTCCATCCAACGGTTAAAAAGGATACCTGAAAACTGGACATACTGACCTACGTGATCGTGGTTAGGGCTTAGTAGCGGTTAAAATACAATCCTTCAGGGTAAAAGTGTAGCTCTTTGAACATGTCTAAGGACGTGGAAAAGGCGCAATGGAAGAATGCACATTATCATTAAGCACTTGACAATGATTTTTTTGTTTTTTAGATTTGATTTCACCTTTCCCACATAGCCCATGTATCATTTAGATTGTCTATGTCCTGTAAATAAAAGGCATCTGAATAGTCCCCAGCCACGCCTCAGTTGCCGTATTGAGTACATTTTATGAACTTTTTTTATTCCCCCTCGTACATTGCTAAACAATTTGTGAACATAATTTTATCATAAACGCACAAGTGCATTGAGGGCTTATGCGCAACAAACCATGATTTAAATTTGTTTGCGCTTAGAGCATACCACGAGGTGTTGTGGTCGGCGCTAAAAATTCCCTGATAAAAAATCATAACAACACGCTGTGTGGCACTTAAATAAAATCTCTTTCTCCTTATCTAACAAGTAAACCGACATGGCTTGTTTTCAGTTGCGCCATGCATAGATGACAAGTGCGATGCTAAAGTGGCTACAGACCCAGAAGCAAGCCTAGCCGGTATTCTGGAATCTATGTCAGATCTTGAAGAAGACACGTTGGCTGAAGTTACGCGGCTCCTCAGAACCAAACACACCCACAAGCAGGTCCTGTTTGTTACTGCCGCCTCAAGCAATCATTTCAAGGAGTCGCAAGCTCTGATCCACAACCTGAACGAATATGTCTTCCCGCTTCTGACAAACTACAGCTTCGTCTTCTACGATCTGGGACTCAGCACGGAGGAGAGGAGCGAGGTGGGCATACGTATAGGATAAGTATAGGATAAGTAAATGAGAAGTATATGATAAGTATAGGATTTGTATGAGATTAGTAAATAATGAGTATAGGATGAGTACAAGATAAGTATATGATAAGTATAAGATAAGTATAGGATAATTATATGGTAAGTATAAGATAGGTATATGATAAGTATAGGATTAGTAGAGCATGAGTAAATGATAAGTAGATGATAAGCATTGTATATTATTAGTAAAAGATAAGTATAAGATGGGTAAATGGTGAGCATATGAGTAGCATAGGATAAGTAGGTGTGACCATATGATAAGTATAAGATGTGTATATGATAAGTATATATTTAGTCAAATATCCATCATTGAGCCTTCCAGCTCTATATACATAACTGGCAATTATGTAGTGACAATGTGACAGGCTTCACATGACTACTAATAGCATTAGCATAGTTAGCAAACGATAGGTACATGGTAATTATATAATAAGTATAGTGTTTGAAAAATATTGAGAAGTTTTGAGGCTCGCTCAACATTTCAAGACTGAAACTGCCACTGTGGGGAGAGTTGAAGGGTAGCTCAACAATTCTGATGTCTTCTCAATTAGTCTAAAGCAATGGAGGCGACAAGGCTTCATCAGATTTCTATGTGGGTTGGTTCGATAAACAAAACAGTTTCTAGCAAAAGAACATATGTTATTAACACCTTATCAACGAGTTGTTATCAATCTGTCAACAATATGGAAATGATATCTCAAGAATTCGGTTTCATTTAAGCAATGACCTTTGAAACACGTTTGTCAAACAGACACTTTCTATACTGACAACATGTCAAAGCCTTCTGATCTAGAATGCTTTTTCAAAATTTTGGTGTAAAGCTTTTGGGAATTCAGAGTAAAAGTTTTGTAAAATATAACTATCTGTTTATATAACGTGTCACATATTCGAACTGAAGTCATTCTTTTCACGCATATAATTATTGACATCGCATTTGAAGAAGAGAAGTCAAAGGTTTGTCGTTTTTAAATCCAGCTTCTGTCTAATGTCTTTTATAGCATCATTCTCTGCAAAATGATCTAATCAATTGGAACTTAAATATGCTGTATCATACTTGCAAGCGGTTCAGGATGAAATTTAGCTATTGAGAAAAGAAATACATCACTTTGTAGAAAAATCTTTCGTCGAAATTTTGATATCATATTTAGATTGTTAAATCAACAATAACATACTTATTTCGACGCTCAAAGCACAGTACCCCTTGTAGAAATCTGTAGAAAGGGCATAACATTTAACGAACCCGCTTTCGGTGACGTAATTATTATACCTGTAGGATTTACACTGTGTCTAAACTACCGTAATTGCGTTCGATGGGTATCAACTTTGACAGCAACGAATACCTAATTCGGGGAAAAAGAAAATGAAATCTAGTTGAGCGCGACAAAGACGGGTTTCAAGCGTACATTTAGAAACCGGAAGTTGTGAAATGGCCACACTTGATTCGCCCTTATGTCGACTGCCGTTTCGGTATTTTTGGGTAAATTATCTTCTTTCGAATGAATTTTGGTCCGATTTTCTCAAGGTTGGTCGCTAAATTTGTCTAGAAATACAACGAATACATTAAAAATACTTTTAAAAATATTGCAAGTATGATACAGCATCTTTAAATATTCGAAAAGACATCAATTCATCAATCTAAACAGCGGTGTTTGTTGCTTTCATGTCTTTCACAGAACCACATTTTGCAAAATGATCTGATCAATTGGAACTTAACAAGCAGCTGACATGGTCGAGCTATATCCCCCGCAAATTGCACAATATGTATAGGTTTTCCTTATCATATTGCCGATTATTTTTTGTCGCACAAATTAACACAACTTTTCCAGGAAATGAAAGAAACTGTTGTAATAAAGAAACTAAATCATACCAACTTTATGTTCATTGTTGGGCATAATTGGACTTAACTGACAAAATTAAAAACAAACGAATGAATTTATGTATTATGTATTTGGATCTTCAAGATCAATTTGTTCATATCTAAACAAACATATTTTCAAAATTGCTCTTCATGACACACCAACATATGATTTTGTATCTCAATAACAAATTTGATCAAAAATGTGATTAGTTTAGTTGTAACAGATTTCCAACAGAGTCCTCAGTTTTTGCCAAAAAAGGCAAAATTTTATTAAAATATTTCCAAAATTGTTCTTCATGACACACCTTCATATGATTATGTATCTCCATATCAAATTTGATCAATATGTGATGATTAGTTTAGAAGTTATGAGCCGGACAGGATTTGTAACAGTTTTCCAACAGAGTCCTCATTTTTTGCCAAAAAAGGCAAAATTTTATATAAATATTTCCAAAATTGTTCTTCATGACACACCTTCAGATGATTATGTATCTCCATATCAAATTTGATCAATATGTGATGATTAGTTTAGAAGTTATGAGCCGGACAGGATTTGTAACAGTTTTCCAACAGAGTCCTCATTTTTTGCCAAAAAAGGCAAAATTTTATAAAAATATTTCCAAAATTGTTCTTCATGACACACCTTCAGATGATTATGTATCTCCATATCAAATTTGATCAATATGTGATGATTAGTTTAGAAGTTATGAGCCGGACAGGATTTGTAACAGTTTTCCAACAGAGTCCTCATTTTAAGCCAAAAAAGGCAAAATTTTATAAAAATATTTCCAAAATTGTTCTTCATGACACACCTTCAGATGATTATGTATCTCCATATCAAATTTTATCAAAATGTGATGATTAGTTTAGAAGTTGTGAGCCGGACGGGACTTGTAACAGATTTCTTACAAAATTTACCACTTTTTCTCCAAAATCCTAATATTTTATGTAGATTTTCAGAAAATTGTTTCTCATGACACATTATTACATGTTTCTTCATGTCCATAACAAATTTGAATTGAAATGGTTGATTAGTTAGAAAGTTATGAGCCGGACACAAAGTGTAACGGACGGACGGACGGACGGACGGACGGACGGACGGACGGTACCCATTTTAATACCCCCCGCAACTTCGTTGTTGCGGGGGATAAAAATTCATCAATCGAAATAGTGGTGCTTTCATAAGCGAGTGAGTAGAGGTTAACGCTACAATCATTCAAGGCTAAGAGGAGTCGATGATGGCACTATTGGTATGCAATCCTTCCCAATCTGTTCTTACACTGTTTCTAAAGTGAGTGATGTTTATTGCCAGCTGGAGCAGTTCTGTGGATGTGAGGTGAGGACCTTCCCTCTCTCCATGATGCCGGAGCGCATCAAACCTCTCACCTGCTACACCTGGAAACCTCTCATTGTGCACGTGAGTTCTACTTTCGTTTTCTTTTACTTTTGTTGTACTGAAATGATGACTTGGATATCCCAGTGGAAGCGAGTTACTAGTTTCCAACATTGATGTATTGCTTACGATATAACACCTTGAAACATGTCTCCGTCTGACTTTAATCATGTAGCATCATCATCCTCGACAACCCAGAGTTAACGTTCCGACAACTCTACACTACAATAACAGTGAATAATTATTTATTATAATATAGGATAATTAACGGAACATTAAGACTGTACTATTGAGGATAAAGCACAAACAATTATTCATTTTAAATTTCTTTTGTTGAACTGGTCCTGGACTTAAAATCGTCGTAAACTGAAATCCAAAGAGAAACCTTTTGGGAGCAATCTTGTTTCATTAAGGAATAAGAATTACTCAGGCAATGTCATTAAAAGGTAGTCTTGTTAATCATATATCTTAATAGAGACCCCGATGTAGCAAATATCTTATGCAGAAAACCAGATGTTAAGAAATTACTAAATAATGTTCTAAAGGGACAGTTTCCACAAAAAATACCCCAATGGGACTGTCTCTTAAACACTGGGGTTAGAATCTCGGATCGGATCTAATCAAAAATTAAAAACGTTCAACAATTCACTGATAACTAGCTGTTACACGTTAACTTTTACAATTTTTTTCTAATTTGAACCACAACATTTACTTAAATATTTCTTTCTTCGCCGAGTTGGTGCAATTTAGAAGATATTTTAATGTCAACATATAAAAACGAGTGCATAAATGCAATGATTTATGTGTTCAATTTCTTGATTCGGCCAAATCCGCGGATCGAACCCTTGTTGTATTTAGACCCTTACAAGGTTAATCAATGCCTCTTTCTCTACCAGGCTAACCTCCCAATGGCTGACACACTGATGTGGATTGACGCCTCGGTCAGGTTCAGGGAGGATGCCATACACAAACTCCTTGACATGGCTAATCAAACCAGGGTCATCATTAACGGCGGAATCTTCCCAATTGCGCATCATGCAACCGTTGACATGTTCAACTACTTCCGGGAGAGCACATGCACCTTCGCAACTATCCCAGAATTCGAGGCCAACTTCATCGTCTTTAAGAACGATCGTCTAGTTCGGCAAGCAGTGGTTAAACCATGGGCTGCGTGCGCACTCAGCCCCTTCTGTATGTGTCCCGTGGATCACACAGAGCTTCTACATTGCAATAGCAGAAAATGGCAATATAATAAATGTCATAGATTTGATCAAGCAGCTTTGGGAATAATTCTTGTAAAATTGTTTCGAAACCATGACAATAACATTAGAGTTGATAAAAACTTTGTCGAATTAAGAAGAAGACAGACAGAGGAATACTTTCAGACCCTGAAGAAAGATACCAACCGGCTGTTCAGAAACTTTGAGTGATTGATTCATACTTGAGGAGAAAGACGCATGTGTGTTTGTGACAATGAACCAAGAGAGAATATGTGACATTTATAGGTTTTGGCTGATGCAACGAACATACCTTACTTATGCCGCCATTTTATCTTGAGACACTTCTCTATGTAATAACTAAACACGAACGTAAACATGTTACGTTGGATGACGTTTCTTGTGGATGAGGTTAATACAGTGCAAGGTGTCTATCAATATGTTCAAAGTGGAGATAAGTCTAACAAAGCTTATGTAAAAGCTTAAAGGCTTATATAGCTGGTGTCTCCATCAATCTGTTCAAGTGAAGAGAAATCTGACATGGCTTATGTAAATGCTTAAAGGCTTATATAGCTGTTGTCTCCATCAATCTGTTCAAAGTGAAGAGAAATCTGATAAGGCTTATGCAAAAGCTTGACGACTCAAGAACTGTTGTCTCAATCAATTTGATTAAAGTGGAGATAAGTCTAACAAGGCATGTGCAAAAGTTTGACTGCTCAAGAACTCCATTAATGTTTTTAAAGCGAAGATAAATCTGACAAGGCTTATGCAAAAGCTTGAAGGCTTAAAGAGCTGTTATTAATGTGTTAAACGTGGAAATGAGGCTGACATTGGATACGTAAATGATGAAGACTTTTAGAGCTGTTGTCTTCATCAATCTGAACAAATTGAAGATAAATCTGACAAGGCTTATGCAAAAGCTTCAAGGCTTATAGAGCTGTTGTCATCATCAGTGTGTTCAAAGGGGAAATAAGGCTGACAATGGTTACGCTCATGCTCGAAGGCCATTAGAGCTGTTGCATGTCACCATCAATGTGTTCAAAGTGAAGATAAGCCGGTCAAGATTATTGAGCTGTTTCAGTTATACCATTACCCAAGTTTAAATGACAACATACTACATTTGCCATGACCCTACATTTGAAGGTCTCCAGATTTGTCAAGTGTGTGAACTAACATTGTCATTTACAAACCCAGATATCAAAACATATCTTCATATGCCTTTGTACAAAATGTGGGATTCTGCATTTACACCCTGGAATCAAATTCATATAAAACTAAAAATGAAATTATGGTCTTTGTCTATTTCCTTTGTAACAAATTCTGACAATAACCAATTCTTACAACTTGTGTATACTACTCAAAAGGCGTTAAGGGTCAAACTTATGTTCTGCTTGACAAGTTTCTATGCATAGAAAAAAATATGAATTCAAATGTCTAAGCTAAAGTCTTGTCGATATTGGTTTAGGATATCCTGACGTAAAAACTGTTTACCAACCAATTGAGATATTGAATAACAACGAGAACGGCAGTCTCCCAGTCTAAGTAAACTTAGCCTTAATAATAATCGCTAAATTCTCTTATAGAGTCTAGCTGGATGCAGTAACTGGTCGAGTCAGTAGACCTATCAAATTGACCAACCAGGGCTCATCTTACCAAGCCGCCATAGTCTGCATTCGCTCATTACGTTCAAATTTCAAACAACTCATAGTAATTGAAGCCGCTTAATTATTGAATAAATACATTCGTCCATCTCACGTTTAACTGTAGGGTTAAAGGTTGACGAATGGTCGGCTGATGCGTCCCGTTACTGTAACTTGCTAGACTCAACATGGGTGTTGAGAAAGTATGTTGAGGCTAGGTTTACTAAGACAGGGCATTCTCCTGAACAAACACCTATACATGCTCAAAACAGGGGTCAATGAAAGTGTTTATACCACCAAAGCGCACCTTCAGACCTTTATGAGACGGTTTCATTAGCACAATTACTCGGTATCAGGTTTATTTTATGCTTTGTAATAACGAGCCTTATACAACTACCACTGTGTATTTGTATCAAATGGACGACAACTATGGAAGATAGGATAACCAAATTGGCATGTTTCTTCAGGGTATCAATACCTTGATGGAGTTCAAAAAGGAGGTAAATGCAATTACTTATTACAGAGTTTCATGTCTTCTTTTTCGCTTTATCATAACATGGCTTATAACTACTTTGGTGTAGCTGGGTTTTTTTTTTTGCTTCATGTTAGTAAGGCTTATATAACAACTAATGTATAAGAGGTTTTCTTTTTGGCTTTATTAGCACCAGGCTTATAACAACAACTGTGTATCAGGTTTTCTTCACATTTCCTCTCTTTGGCCACTGTTTCTTCTTCTGTTGTCTTTTCTTCTTCATGTTCTTCTTTGCAGTGTTGGAGACGTAATCTAAAGAAAAAACAAAGATTGTATTTAAAGAATTAAACAAATGCAGGGTTGACACTGGGGAAACTCTTTGAGCCTAGTCACAACCCCTTATGTACAGTACTGTGGACTAAGTGAACCTACAAAATTGTTGGTAAATGACAAGATGTTAGCCACATGAAGTTGTGGGTACAGCACATGTAGTAGACAAAATACTATGATTATGTGTCCCAGTTAAACAAGCTGCAAATGGGTACTTTGTTAGGATTGAAAGTGACATCAACTTGGTGTGCCTCATGGCTGCACGTATTGTAATAAAATGTTTATGAGTGAAACGGGGCTGAGTAACACTATATATACATACAGTAGAACACGGATATAGCGAACTCGGGTACAGCGAACAATAGGATATAGCGAACCAATTTTCAAGTCCCGTCCCTATATATTATCATTTAAATTATATGTGTATAGCGAACACTGGATATAGCGAACTAAATTCTTTGGACCCTTGGGGTTCGTTATATCTGAGTTCTACTGTATTTCGATACCTAATTGTGATGAGAATCAATGCAATACACATCACCATTTGCCATTTCAAGGTTTTTGACAATATAAACCATTAACTTTTGATAAATATATTGATATTTAGGCAAAATACGCCAATATCAGTCAATGATAAGAACCATGATAAGAAAATGTACCATGATACATGTATCATCAGATTAAGTATCATGACTCATGAAAACCATGACATATCATCACATCTCTAAATACTACAAATATTAATATTAATGAAAAAACAACTTACCAGGGGGTTCGAAAGTACAGGGCACCCTGCCATTGCGGCGGTGTACGGGGAGCAGCACCGTGGGGTCTATAGGGATGTAGGCCACCTCCCCTATCTGACTCTCAACAGGAACCCCGAACCCCATGTAGCTGAACTTCAGGTCCACGGAGCCTCTGGTAGGAGATATAGATTTGTCAAATGAGTGAGTTTGAAGGTGTTTAACCGTTCTACCCCAATAGAGGTTGCTCAAGTCATGAGTTTTTAATCCAACCTCTGTTTGAATATGATTTGTTAATGGACTAGAATGGGGAAATCCAATTGGATGAAATTAAATGGGGTCATGGGGACACAAAATCTACAACTTAGAATCCTCATTGGCCAAGGAGTCTACACACAACTTTTTAGCTCTCTAGACCTTTTTGAACTGGAAAGGAAGATGAAGATAGGTTTTTCAGGTTTTGACCCCTGTGTCCCCTTGGCCAATGGAGATTCATTTTAGCTAAAAAGTAAGTCAAATGTCGTCATTTTAGCTGCTCTATCATGGGAAGGCATATACACATTCATATAGTTTCAGAGAGATAGGCAGTGTTTATTAACCTGAGCCAGAAAAGTAACAGTAAGAATAGATCACCTCTTGTTCTCCGTGCTCTTGAGAAGTTGACAAGAGTTTTCTCCCTTCTTGTGACTGAGCAGATACTGACCGGCCGGCAACCTGTAAGCACAAATTTGGTTAAAACATATTTTATTTCAAAAATGCAATTTGTTGGCAAACAAGCAATTACTGATTAGAGGAATGCCGCCCCCTATTAACTGTACATTTCATATAAGATTGGTGTACACATGAACATGTCACAATACAATACATGCATTGGGAAAGACATCTTTGACAGTAGGCCATTTCTAGTTTCTGCTGTAATTTCTGCACTTTCAAAGCGGCCATTGCCCTTCGGTATTGTGAAGTTTTCTTTTGATATAAGAATTATAACGAGTCATTTTTTCATCCAACCTACAAAATAGCCCATGGCTGCCTTTCCCAATCCCTGACAACACATTAAAACAATGGTATTCAATTCAATTCAAATTATTTTACAGTAAGTTTTGATAGAGCCATGGGCTCACCAAGGTGATAATCCTTTATGAAACGAGATGAAAGCAATTATTCTTCAGAAATTGGACACTCAAGAAGTATCACAGTTTGATAATCAAAAGAACAAATTCTTGTCACGCCAATATTAATTCCCGTTCTCGAAACAGTATTAATATAAGCCTCTGGGTTGCTTGCCAATCCGTTTCATATTTTCATGAATAAAATATGTTTAAACCAATTCCCAGATGCACAGAAAACTAATGTACAAAGTTATATCTAAAGATGGAATTAAAGAATGGAATATAAATATATGAGTATCGGTAATTGGAATGGGGATGCACATTTTTGGCCTCAATTCAGTATTTATAAATCCTAATTGCTCGCACTATCGATTCTATCGAGTAAGCTACCTTTATCTGAACATAAAGTCTTGAATACAATGCCATATCAACATAAAAACTTTGTATATATATACATACCTATATATATACAGTAGAACACGGATATAGCGAACTCGGATATAGCGAACAAATTTTCAAGTCCCGTCCCTATAAAATATTATTAAAATCATATGCGTATAACAAACTAAATTCTTTCGTCCCTTGGAGTTTGTTATATCCGAGTTCTACTGTATATACAAATAAAAGGGCAGCAGTTTGGCATTTTGATCATTAGGCCATCAAGCTTAAGGTACGAAAGAGAGATAAAAAAATTATAAGAAAGCAGTCGTGCCAGTAGTAGTAGTATCAGAAAAGTTGTCCCCTTTAACTCAGATGGATGGACTAACGGACAGATGCATGGACGGAGCCCACTTTGTCAAGTCAAGTCTTTCTTACAGTACGAAGGCCTCAGGCCCATATACAGTGAAGTACATTCATGATAATTTTATGCATTATCTCACATTATTATTTACACAAATGGTGTGCCATAAATTATAAGCTGTACAAGTATATATTTTAACGAATAGGTGTAGGCTTATTGAGATTTATTTTTCTCTCTCAATTTATATGCATGCCATAAAAATGTACTTATCCCTTGCAACACAAATTCATTGTCCGTTGTCATTATGGATCTAAATTTAAACATGTTTGTATTATAGTGATAAACAATTGGTAAATAATTAACCCTTAAATTTATATATACAAATGGCATACAAACAAGAAGTGATATTCGTCTTCAATTCCTAAATTACAAAATGGACATAAATATTGTTTTTTTTCTATTCCTAGCCATCTTCCTTCATTGTACTTAAGCCTTAATAATCCACATCTAAACTTAACAAATATTTTTCTTAATCTCCGATCAGTTATACAATTTAAATACTTTTCTATAGCTAAAATACTTTTGTATTCACAATAAATGCAATATCTGGAGCTATTTGATAGAGTACAGATCCAAGATTGGAAGAATATATTTATTAGAGGTGTAACGATACAGGAGGGTTGCGATACGATACATATCTCGATATGGGAGTCACGATACGATAAGTATCCCGATACATATAATCCCCTGACATAATGATCTTTCACAAACTTTTGGAGTCAGTTAATCTTGAGAAAGAATTGACTTGATGCTTTTTTTATGTAATTGTGATATCATCTAACTTGCAAACTTTAGAAGAGGTTGTTGTGTGCATAATGAAGTATCATTTTAATGTATATCTCAGTTTTGAGCACCTATACTGAGAATTTATCATTGTTTTATGTATCCCGATATGCATCCTACGATACGATACGATATATTGTGGCCTATGTATCACGATACGATAATGTATTGCCGTATCGTTACACCTCTAGTATTTATAGCAACATTTTTAAAAGCTTGAATAAAAGAGGTTACATCTCCGACAGATTGATACAGCCATACCTAACCAAAGCCGTGTGAGGATAGAATATTACGAACATAGGATGCAAAAGTAGTATAACCACAGTTAAAATAATATAATTGCATTTTGTATACTTTAAGTGGGATTCGGTTTTCATGCATTTCCATTACTCTTAGCCAATACCTTAATGTTTTACACAGTGCATTTATATAAAGTGGATATCTACCACATTCTCCATATACTATTGCGTTTGGGGTTTGAGGACTCACATTTAAAAATCGTTTACATGCTATTAAATGAATTCTCTATAGCTTATCAAATGTGTGCATACCCCATATCTCTGCACCATATCTCATATCTCTGCATTCGTGGTGGGGGATAATTTAACAGTTAATAGAGACTTACCTTGTAAGGTGAAGTTGGACTGTAATTCTACCAATCAGTCTTTAGTGATGAGGAGGTAACATGAGATTGCAGATTGCGCATGCATATCAGTCTTTAAAGTATGCGAGGCAGATACCCAGCTAAGAAGGGAGGGTTCAAGGGAGGGCATGTTACCTCCTCATCACTAAAGACTGATTGGTAGAATTACAGTCCAACTTCACCTTACAAGGTAAGTCTCGTTTAACTGTTAAATTCTACTCAATCAGTCACATGATTCAGAGGTCCCATGAGATTTCAAAGCCGTATCTGCCAAGCATAACTCATACCTAAAACCAGGAAACTGCAAGTTCGGCAAGAGAACATCAGTAAAATCAACAACAAATATTCAAAATCAATATGATTTTAATCAAAACTCAAAATAAAATAGACTCAAAACGAGTATAAAATCAGAAAATCAGCAGAAAAAACATTGAAAACTTCAATAGGCACTTAAAAACAACATACTAAGTGCAAAATCCCTGCTTACATGAGCAACTGAAGCTACATCTCGGGGGTGATAACCATCCCACATCATACATACTGGGCCCCGTTAGGAGTAGAAGTACAAACCCATGATATATGCTTTCACTTTCACCTGATCAAAAGTATTATTTGGTCTGGATTGTTTGACATGTTCTTTTAAATAAAATATAACTTTCCCACAGTTTTGAGAAATATTCATGTTATTCAAATCAAAAAACCAAAGAGTCTGCCCTCTTTGGGCTGTGATAATAGCCAATAATAATACAAGCTTGATTGACAATTGCTTTAGGGACAACTTCCTAACAGGAGATAATTTCCTCAACATGTGCAAAACTTGCTTAACGTCCCAAATTTCTGAATACTTTGGTGTAACTGGTTTAAGGAGAAAAACACCTTTCAAGAATCTGGTAACCAATGGATGCTCTCCAATAGTTCGATTTCCACATTGCACAATAACAGAAATGGCACTTCGTGCCGTATTTAAAGCACTGTAAGTCAATCCAGTCTGAAAGAGTGATAAAAGAAAATCTAGAACAGTGTTCACGTCAGCAAAAACTGGATCAGTCTGTCTCTCAACACAAAAATGGAACCATCTGTCCCAATAGCACTGGTACTGTTTCCTCGTACTAGGCTTAAAGGAAGCCCAGAGAATCTTGGCAGCGTCCGCTGAAATGCCAGTCTTCTCCCAGGTGTCCCAGATACTGGATATACTCCGAGTCGGAGGCTCTTCATGCTGGGATGCGTCGTCTTGTCCCATGGTAGGTGGAGAACTGCTCGAGCCCGAGTGATCTCCCTTGGCCTGTCAACAAGAAGGTTGATCAGTTCAGTAAACCAAGGCTGGGTAGGCCAAATTGGGGCTACAATCACCCCAAATGCTTCATCATGAATGATTTTTCGTACAACTCTTCCTACCAAACAAAATGGTGGAAAGGCATAGATCACTTCATTACCCCAATGTATAGAAAACGAGTCTATATGACATGCTCCTGGATCTCTTTTCCAGCTAGAATATCTTTCTATAGCTTAGCATTCAGTCTAGAAGCAAATAAGTCTATTGTCATTGTTACAGGGTACATTGCTTTAATTGTCTGAAACATATCATCAGATAATGTCCATTCCGTTCTATCTGAAAAACTTCTTGAAGCTCTATCAGCATTGACATTTTGTACACCTGGTATGTGTGATGCCTGAAGATCTATGTTTCTATCAATGCACAATTTCCAAATAGCAGAAGCCAACTTGTCACATTTATGGGATCGAATCCCGCCCATTTCATTAATTTAACTAACAGCAGTCGAGTTGTCGGACTGAACTGAAACTATTTTGTTAGTTAAAATTGAGGAAAAAGATCTTAGACCCAAATCAATGGCTTTCATCTCTAAAACATTAATATGTTCTCTTTTCTCTTCCAGTGACCATCTCCCATTGGCCATATTGCCAAGGCAACAAACACCCCAACCCTGGGTGCTAGCGTCAGTTTGAATCTGAACTTCGGGCAAAGGTGTCATGATATCTCTAACACTACCATGGATATGAGCAATCCACCACTTAATCTCGAAAAGAGCTTGTTCAGACAATAACATCTTTTTGTCAAAATCCCAATGATGGTGTTGTAATGCAGAAATTTTTTCTCTTTCTAATGTTCTGTAATGCAGCTTACCAAACTTAACTGCTGGCATGGACGCAACTATCATTCCAATGAACTGTGCTAGTTTTCTGATTTGAATGGCCTGGCCCTTTTTTTAGATTAACTCTCTACCTAAATTCTGAATTCCAATAGATTTGTCACTGTCCATCATAATAGACATTGTTTTCGAATTTAACCAGAATCCAAGAAATTTCATACACTGTGTTGGATCTAATTGAGATTTTGCTCTGTTGACAGTAAAGCCAAGCTTTTCCATGTGTTTAACACCAAACTCTGTGTGTTCTCTAAGTAGGTCAGCACTCTCATTAGTGAAAAAACTATCATCAATGTACCCTAGACAGGTTATTCCTGCAATTCTCAATGAGGAAAACACTGGCTTCATGACCTAAGTGAAAATTCGTGGCCCTGAACTCAAACCATTAGGAATGCAGGTGAATTGAAACAATTTATTTTCCCATCTGAATTTTAAATTTTTTCTGTGTTCTGTTTTAACATTCACAGTGTAGTAGGCATCTTTAAGATCAATACTCGTCATGTAAGAGTCTTTCTTTATAAGATTCATAGCCATTTCCAAATTATTCATTTTAAAATGTTTGTCTACAACCTCAAGATTGAGTTTTGACAGATTTAGAATTAATCTGTAACTACCTGATTTCTTTTCTCTAATAAAAATGTTTGACACAAATTGTCCAGATTCTTCATTGCAAAGTTCTACAATGTTCCGATTGAGAAAATCATGGATAATATCTGCGACAATGTTATTTTCTGACTCAGAAAATTGTATAGGTTTTGGCTCAAATAATTGAATTGGCTGATTATTGACAAACTCTATCTTCATTCCTGCAATTGTTTGAAGTATATGAGGATCAGACGTAATTTCACGCCAATATTCAACACATTGTTTCAATTTACCTGCCTGACAAATTTTTGTATTTGAGGAAGATAATGTAAACAACTCACCCACCGGGTTTACTGTTTTGCTCGGCCTCGGCCTGGCTTCTGTTCGAAGTGGACACGTCTCTGTCGGTTCAATGGTCTCCCTAAAAAACCTCTCGGTCCACAGGATCTCCCCCCACGAAACGTGCTGTAAGGGTGATAGCGGTTTCCGTACTGTGCCTGGAAATATCCTCCACGTGACACACGTGTTCCCATTCGGTTCACTGCCCCGATTTCTTTCATGTTTTTGACAACGTCCTCTCCAAACAAGAATTCTGGAGTCGAGTTAGACGAGGCCGAACAGAGTGCTCGAAATTCATGCTTCATCTCGCTTCTCAAAGCGTCTTTTCGTCTAGTGACAATGTCCATGTTAGCATGTCCCAACATTGACAACGCATCCCCAAGTAATTTTTTCACTTCCTGCGTAGGGATCTCGTCCTTATCTTTTCGAAAGAGAAAGTTCAAAGCACGTCCAACGGCCACAGAACTCTTGATAATTCCGGTTTCAATTCACTGTAAAGATTTCTCAATATTTCGTGCTCTCCACGAAATGTTATCCCACATTACTTTATTCAGTTCCGGGACATTCAAAGTCGAACAGTTCTGTGGTTTCTTGTACTGTACTGACTCGCTCATCAAAATGTCTGTCAGAATCTCGTGACAGTTTCAGACCAAAAATGTCGTTGAGAATATCAGCTAACTTGTCGTCAAAGGGGTCGCCATGTCCCGCTGACATACCCAGACTTTCTCTGAAGTTATCAAATTCATCATCTTCGAGGTTCACATTACTCTCGTTAGGCGTATTCCCGTCTTCGACATCATTAAATGGGTCGGCAGTGGACAAGATATCGCCTTGTCCTGACGGAAAGTCAAAATCGCTGTCGCCATTATCCTCCTCGGGGAAAGTCACAAGTTTAGATTCAAGTTTGCCAAACGACGAGGTGACATTTGCAAAACCTTGGGTAATTCCATTGTTCATTTTCTTGAGTTCGTTAATCATCACGGACATGTCAGAACTATTGTCACTCGAAGTCGAAGAACTAGCGCTACCAGACTTCGTGCTAGATTTTGAAGTTTTACGTTTCTTTCCAATGTCCACCTCAGGGACGGGTTGTTCGTCAGCCATAATTTAGGCAGATATAGCAAGCAAAGAACAGTAAATGTAGTTAGCAACACCGCAGGTTGACCAATGTTCAATTAAAACACTGTAAATATTAAATACCGTAACTTGCCGTAATAAAGTTTCCGAGAGCTCACAACACGTGTGATCTCTGCACGCGCTAATCATGCACTGATACGCATGCGCAATCTGCAATCTCATGGGACCTCTGAATCAAGTGACTGATTGAGTAGAACTAAAGGGCAGCAGTATGGCATTTTGATCATTAGGCCAACACACTTAAACGGCCCGTTCGAACGAGTTTTCATCGATAAGCTTAGGCTACTAACGAAGCTATTTTTAGACACTGCGCGTCATTTGATAAGCAGATCTATAAATAGAATGAGAAATGTCCCTTCCCATAATGCAATGTAGTGTGCAGGGACAATTCTGGGTGGGACCTATGCTATCAGTGATCATCAAAATTCGACAATATGTCACTACGTTAATATTGAATTTACGTGGTTATATGTGTATATAGGGTCATTTCATCTTTAGAAAAATCTTTGTCGTGTGAAGAACAGTAAAATCAGTTGCATTTAGGCCTTTTGCAGTGACAAGTCAACTCATGATTTATAAAGCAAATTTTAATAATATGTTTATCCCGTTAAAAATCCGTTAATTGTGTAGATTTCAGGTTATTTCATTTTGGAGCAATGTCTCTTAAATTAAATAAATCTGCTTGACATTTCTCTCTTGTCTACTCGCATGCGAATTTCAAACGCCCTCGACTTCGCAGTTCGCACAGCCTCACTCATAGTAAACATTTTTTTCTTCAAAAATATATCTTAGTCACTTAATTCACATAAAGTTTTTATATCCAGAAAGGTGCAATATGTAGTGTGCCTATAATTCGGAGTGCGGCAGCCGATGCGAATCAACTATTCTTCTCAGTGTCACATTGATTGAGCCTAGCCATTTTTAGGTGTCATATGTAGATTTCAATAAAAAAATCGGTCTGTCTGTAAATTTTTTATGCAAACATTATAAACAAATTTCCTACAATTTAAACATCCAAGTAACTACAACACCGACCAAACAATCAGCTGACAATAATCCTAGTGGCCGCCATGATCAAGGCTTCGAGTTTGATCGGCTTTCCTCCGCCATTTTGAATTGTTAGCATTGCGAGAAAACAAATGTATTGTATCATGCTAATTCATTGAGTAAATCAAGAAAAAATAATTGATTGATAGAAGAGGGACATGTTTACACGTGATGCATAATAAAAGTTATCAGTAAAGACAATGTTTTGTGTCAGTAAATGCCAGTAATGCATCTCACGCTCGTAGCTCCGATGATTGGCTTCATTTCACGATGTTTTTTTGTTTTTTTGGCGATACACTTTATTCTTTGTCAAATTTTTAAATCATGAGCAACTGAAATGATAACCTCATGAACAAATTTGAAATTAAGTGTGAAATAATCATGGAAAAAAACGTATATATTAGTTAACAGGAATGTCCTCCATGAATTTCGTTTCCACAAAAAATCCGCTCGATGTGCTTGTGGCTTTGATAATTTTCGCTATTTTTTTTGGTTTTGAAGGGCGGATTAGAACAAATTACCAAATTTGACATAGTTATTAACATTGAAAAATAGAAAACAAGTCGAATATATAAATTTTGACGTGTCGTGTGCAAAAGGGAATTCCCTCCCGAATATTTGTGGAACAAAAAATACCCGCTCGAACTGGCCGTTTAAGGTATGAAATAGAGACAAACATAGTAAGAAAGCAGTAGTGTCAAGCCCTTATAAAGGGAAGAGAGGGTTAAATCTAAATCATGGTCCAAGCATAGTATCACTCGTACCTCCCCTGAAATACATAATGAAATGACCCAATGATGATAATATATTTGGCATATACTTTCATCAATTTTGGATACTTTGAAGAAATAAATTTCCAAACAAGTGTGCTATTGCTCCTTTATAGAATTCCCACCATGTTGCTATTGTTCTGTAAACAAATTCACTCACTTGCAATACTGTCAAAGAAACATAGAATTTCAAACAAGCCTAAAATGTGACTTTAAATAAATAAATTAACTTTGATGTGTAAAAAGGTGTCTATATTAAAAAAACTTTGCAAATTTTGTAAAATCATAATGCAAACTGAAAAATCTTCCGGCTAATCACTTATCCGCTTGTATGATGCATTTAATGTCATGTTGTACCTCATATGTCGAGGATATCGGCCAGAGCGTAATAAAGTTCTGTTCTGTTCTGTTCTGATATTGTCACAGAATATTTCAAGTACTCACTCAGTCAGCTTGAGAAATATGCTGTGAAGAGAAGCCAGTGCATGACCAGGCCTGGAACACAATTTATAGATAAATAATGATAAAAAGAAATAAAAGATAAATAAAAAAACATTTTTGAAACCTTTATCATCAAACAATAGATGCATTCGAAGCACAATTCATTTGAAAATTAGCTTACTCAGGCAATAAGTACTGACACCTGAGTTTTGATTGCATACAGCCAGGCTTCTCGCATTTTTGCTGACAAACTGGCAAGTTCCCCATATACGTTAGATCAATATATTATGAAATAAGCTACCTTGGAGGAAAAGAGAATGATTTTATGAACAATACTCACACAAACGAGAGGGAGGGGTTGACAATTGCGTTTAGCTCCAACTCGTCTAGTTTCATCAGTTCTGAGGTCAATCCATTTATTCTACCTGGTCAATGACAATGACAACACTTAGAACACCAAGAAGAATTCTTAGTTGAAAGTGAAAACAAATCAGATTACCGGTACCGGTATAATTTTTAGATAAAACATGCACAACAACACAAGAAATAAATAAGTCATGTAAGTGTTTTAAACTTTACTTGGCATAAAGGATTTTTAACTAATTTGGTTTGAAAACGGAGCAGCAGTTGGTAAAAGGTTGTATTAGGGACACAAAAAGTGGTTGGGATATGTTGAAATCCTTTCAGAGAGGATAACAATTCAGGCAGGGGGTAGAAAAAGAAAGTAAAAAAAAAGAACAAATGAACCATGAATGAAGGTGATACAGTCTCTTCCTTCCAATGGAAAAAGGTCAAACCTAAAGGGTGAAGTCCCCTTTTTTAATAGGTGAACTCCCTTAACAAATTCATGGATCCAATCCTGAATGTACAACTGTGTCTATAAGAATGAAGATTCATCTACTACCTACCCCTGACAAGCCTGGTGTGAGGTTTGACATAGCACGTGATCCAGTCCCGAGAGACCTCACTCAGTGTCACCTGCTCCACTCCAAACTTGGCCTGGTACTCCAGCTTGGGTACGATACACACTGCCTGGCTCTGCAACATTGTGGTAACATCACCTTATTAACCCTTCATCCCTACAGACCCATCTTTCTACGCAGAGTCAGTTTCCAAACTGTCATTTTATGCCTTGCTGCATAACCTTGAATTTTCTGTGCTTGCTATCTACTCTGTAGGGGCACTATTGTAGCTCAGAAAAGTAAAGTCTCTGCAGCAAGGCATAAAATGACAGTTTGGAAACTGGCCTTTTAGACTCTGCGTAGGAAGATGAACAGACCTGGTAACATGGCTTCATTTAACCTTTTGACCCTTCAGGCCTGACAACATTGTGGTTACATCGCTTCATTTACCCTTTAAGGCCTGACAACATTGTGGTTACATCGCTTCATTTACCCTTTCAACCCTGCAGGCCTGACAACATTGTGGTTACATCGCTTCATTTACCCTTTCAACCCTACAGACCTGTCAACATTGTGGATACATTGCTTCATTTACCCTTTCATGCTGAGAGGCCTGACAACATTGTGGTAACATTGCTTCCTTTACCCTTTATATCCCTACAGGCCTGGCAACATTGTGGTAACATTGCTTCATTTACCCTTTCTTGCTGAGAGGCCTGACAACATTGTGGTTACATCCCTTCATTTACCCTTTCAACCCCAGTGTTTCAGATTTACGGTGCGACCGCGATATTCTTGCAAGATTTCCCATAATGTCGCATGTATTTTCAACCCTATGCGCCAACCTGTTGCATGTAATTATTTTGCAATCATATTTTGTTTGGTTGTTCAATTGAATTTACAAAGCTGTTAAGTCAACTTATCTTAATTTGATAATAAACTGTCGGGAAATCGCAAGTAGTCAGTGTAATGTTTGCATGCTGTTACAATACCCTCCCTTCAAGTTTTGGTTAACAAGCTCCATGCATCGACTGTGCATGCAAAACTTCGTAAACACAGTGTTTGGAGCTTGCATCTCTGTAGGGAGGTAAAAGGAACAGCCACCTAAATCGTATGCACTGACAGCAGAACGAAAACCAGACCGATCTGTTTGGAAGTTTAACAGAGTCAAAGAACTTATGTGGTATGTGTCAAGTAGTGGATATGCATTATCACTGAATGGAATGGTGTTTAAAACAGCCTTAGGACTTTTATTTTACTCAATGTAATGTATTTTCAGTTTGCAAGTTGGTAAAAGTGTCTATAAATAGATCTGTACATCGTCTGCTTTCCTGTTAAAATTAGATTCTAAGCACCTGGCAGTGATCCACTGAATGACTGACACGATTGAAACTTGATGATTATGCATTGATTTTATAAGTAAAACAATGCTTTAAAAAATTACTGAAAGAGTTGAGTAACTGAAATAATTTATTTCTAGTCACATGCATGGTTTGAAATGTGTAGTCAAATAAAAGACAAAAATATCAGAACAGATACCTTCAATTGAAGGTGAGTAGATTATTTATCATATGTTAAAAAAATTATTTGTTAATACTTGACTCATTGTTTTTGAAAATGTCTCATCATTTTTGAGCTTCATGAGACATTTGTCTCACTGTGACTGAAAAAAATCTGAAACACTGCAACCCTACAGGCCTGGCAACATTGTGGTAACATCGCTTCATTTACTCTTTAATCCCTAAATGTCTGGCAACAGGCACTTGAAAGTATTTAATCTTTTTAGAGAGATCATATCAGTGAGATAAATTGAAGCCAACCTTGTGAGAGAGATCACAAAGTTGACCATGACAGGAGGACCGGAAGAGGAGAGTGAGACCAGAGAAGTTCCACAAGTTGTACCGTTTTGACCATACAGACCTGGTTACATTGTGGTGACATCCCTTCATTTACCCTTTCAACCCTACAGGCCTGGCAACATTGTGGTAACATTGCTTAATTTACCCTTTAATCCTTAAAGGGGCAGTAGCAAGTTTTTAGGGGGAATATAAGGTGTTGTCAGGAAAATGAAAATTAATGGTTCCAATTGAAAGACAATGTATTTAAACTAAATGGAGCAGTAATAATTCAAATATATATTGTAAAGTTATTCCTTTTTCTTACTCAAAATGAATTAAAGGTGTTCACACAAAAATGGCCGCCAATGGATTTCATGTGAATCTTCAAACTTTGTCCTCTGACTATGGATGATTGACTTGTTTAATGAGATTTTTGACACTGTCAATATAATACATTTAACATTAACTTACAATTATCATTTAAAATTTTAAAATATAAAGTTATCAAAAAACGTGCTACTGCCCCTTTAAAGGCACCACTCGATCGGCTTTCATTCGCCATCTTGGAGTGTTAGCATTGCGAGAAAACAAATACGCTGTAATTATGCTAAATCATTCACTAAATAAGGAAACAACTACTTGATTGATAGAAGAGGGCATATTTACAAATAATTCATAATAAAAGTTATCAGTTACGACAACATTTTGTCGTAGTAATGCATTCCACGATCATAGCTTCGATGATTGGCTTCATTTCACGATGTTTCTATTTTTTTAGCGATACATTTTATTTGTCAAATTGTTATATCTTGAACAATTGAAATTTTAACCTCACAGGCGTATTTGGAATTAAGTGTGAAATTATCATGTAAAAATCATATATATTTGTTAACAGGAAAGTCCCCTGAATTTCGTTTCCACAAAAAATACCCCACTCGAATGGTCCCTTTTAAGGCCTGGCAACATTGTGGTGACACTGCTTCATTTACCCTTTCATGCTGAGAGGCCTCTGAAAGTATTTAATCTTTTTAGAGAGATCATATCAGTGAGATAAATTGAAGCCAACCTTGTGAGAGAGATCACGAAGTTGACCATGACAAGAGGACCGGAGGAGAAGTGTGAGACCAGAGAAGTTCCACAGATTGTAAGACACATTGTGTTCTTCAGGTTGACGCAACTCAGACAGGTTCTCTGCGGAAAGAGATGGATAAATAGGTCAGGTGAACTCAAGTGATGCACTGCTATTTGGCATAATCAGATTGGGTACCTAACTTACATGCAAATGGGAATGAATTATCAGTTAGGGATAACTGAGGTGATGAATTAAGAAATATAGAAAAGAGGTCAACCTTCCTTTAACCTGTAAGTCACACCCAATTCTCAACTCTTTTTACACAAGTGCAGGTCGGTTTGACTTATGAGATCATATGTTTGACATCTGCAGATAATACATCTTCTTATAATTATTGGGAGAATTGGCAAATACTTTTTTTCAACAACATGCTACTGCCCCTTCTAGCTACCCAGGAATTCGATTACCTTCTGAACCCTGAGCTTGGTCAGATCTGCCTCTTCCTGGGGGAAGCATCTTCTCCTGTAGGTGAAGTATGGAGTCAAGGGGAGACAACCCAGGTTTACTCAGGCCACCTCTCTTCCCTCTGCCCTTGGAGCCACCGACCTCTTTACCTGCACATACATTAGCTCAACTTCAGGGCTGGTCACAGGATTTAGGGGTTTGGGTGGGATGCGTCCTACGGGTGTCACAAGTACAACTATTGAAATAATTATTGTGGATCACAGAATTTGAATGCAAATATTTACTGAATAATAGCTTTTGACTTTTGACATTTTCCATCATTATGAGAGACCTACTTTCTTATATTGTTATTTACCCTGCCTCATTCATGGTTTGCTCAGTCAACAAATTTACAATGTTACAATTTTCCTCATCAGAAACATTTACAGTCCATACCCTAAGCCATCTAACCAAATAGGCCAAGCACTTATTTTACAAAACTGCTAAGGTGGGTCGTACCCATAGCTATTATTTAGCTTTTAGTTATGATCTCAACAAAGGGGGTCTTTGGATTTGACGAGCTAAAATTTCAGAAACACTGTTCTGACTTCAGACAAACCTTCCACTGTTGATGGGAGCAAACTCAGATCTGCATTAGACGTCTTCACCATGATGTTGTCAACTTTTGATGGGCTGAATAACACATTAGTGTCTAGAATATTTTCTGATGGGTATGTGCCTGATTCAGAATGCCCATCATTGTTTTTAATATTTGTGTCAAGATTCTTCTCAGTTGAGGAAGATTTAGTATCTGTTTTACCCTCATCTTCATCAACAACCATGGATTCTGAGTTTGTCCTTGACCTCTGACCTGAACCTGACCTTGACCGAGATTTTCTCTTGACTTTTGCTTCAGGACTTTGGTCGGTCTCAGAGTCACCCATTCCATGCACATCACTACTTTTGCGTGAACGTAACACACGCTTGGGAACTGAAAATTCTTCTGATTTATTTCCCTCTTTTGATCTTGTTTTTCTACTGCCTGTATCTGAAGAGGAATTGTCTCCCATATCAATTACAAGATCATTTTCATCGTCACTAGTGTCAGTCACAATCTTTGCATGTCCTGGTTTTGTCCTGTTTGAAGTCCTCAAGCTTGTCCTCGGAGAAACTGACTCTGATTCTCCAGTCGATGGACTTGCAATATCTTTGTCTTTCCTTGTACGGGACCTTGTTGTTCTTCCAGTCGGACTGCCCAAATCTGGAATATCAATCACTAAAGCTTCCTCCTGGGACGTGTCACCACCAGATGAGCTAGCCATAGGAACTTTGACTTCCTTAGGAGCAGGAGTTTCTTTTCCTCCAGAATTTCTCCCTCCAACTTTGTCAGTTTTTGCGTCAGATGCACAGCTTAATTTTGAACCATCAGTGACATTAGAAACAATACAACCTTTATCACTAATTATTTCTTGTGTATTTTTCCTGTCCACTTCAACTTTTGCCCTTGATTTGGATTCCTCTGATTTCAAACTTTCAGCCTTTTGCTTCTGAGCAGCTGCCTTCAATGAGGCCAGGAGTTGACTGGGATCTTCATCAAAAGATTTCCTTGGCTTTTTTTCTGTTTTCCCAAAATCAAATGACCCAAATGTTTCCAGATCTTCCATACTGACATCATTGTCAAAAGGATTAGTTGAATTTGTTTTCTTGTGCTCATCTTTTTTAGTTATGTTTGATTGAATAGGTCGATGTCCTTTGGTATGTGCTGGTTGTGTGATAAACGCCTACAAATAATAGAACAATCAAAATACATTGACAATCATAAAACATATAGTTTACAAATAAAATGATGTGCACCATTATTTTCAATTGCTATGCACTGAGTTATGGAGTGAAAAACAGGATTAGTAAGCTGACTAATTTGATTTTAGAGTTTCGATTTCAGTTCAGTACAATTGTATGTTTGAGTACACTTATTTGTTTTTACAACTTGCTGTGTATAGTACGCAAGCTTTTTAATTTTTTTTAGATTCAAATAAAACATTTCTGCGTATCTGTACTCCAAGTTTTTCAACTACTTACTTTTTTTGATTATTTTGATGCATAAAATATGCAGATACGCTGCTTACCTGGAGCGCTGTTATGCATAAAAGAATAAAGATTCAACTTAAAATTATAGTTAATTCACCACTACTAACATTTCATCAAATCTTAACACTGTGGTTAAGTTGAGTGTACATACTTTTAATGCATATTTGTGGAACAGTGCATTCTTTTCTTAGTATTAGAGAAAATTCACCGCTTCACATTTTACCCAATCTTAAAGCTGTTGTTAAGTTGAGTGTACATACTTTTAATGCATATTTGTGGAATAGTGCATTCTTTTCCCTGTTTGTCATGTCCTTGGATGCAAATGGTTTGTCAATGAACACTATCTTCTGTTTGGTACTTATGTCTCCATCTGAAAATAAAAATCATTTTGTGAAAAAAAACGTAACAGAAAATAGCATGATTGTATGTATAAAATCCGTGAAAATGTTCTGCACACACCAATTACCAAAGCATGGTATTCTTTTCAGTCTACTGATAATATTAATGCACCAATTGCTGATTCGCACATATTTTTCTTATACAAAATCAATCATTTTAAACAAAAACAAAAAACAGTTAAGAGTTTGAAGAAGGCATTGAAGAAATTTGTTTTTGCAAATTCCACTGCTCATATTTGAAACTAATGAAACTAATGAATTGATATGAGCATAGCAGTAATGAGTATGTAGGTCAAAAAAGAAATAATTACTATTAATTTTGTGGGGAGAAAAAATTCAATTGATAAGTAAACGATTACAAAAGTTGAAATCTCTAAATGAAACTTGAGGGTATTCAAATAGAGCTTTACAGGAGCATAAAGGACATATTAAAGAGACACAGAGTATGTTGATAGGATCACATATGTCAAATTTTGAAATTGATGTTATTACATCGAGAACCACTAACTGTTACTGAAAATAACAAGTTAATGGTCAATCAGTACATTAGAGCAAAAATACGGCCATTCAAAGTCGGGATTTTGATCGAAAACCGGACAATATGGCTCGAGTGGCGCGAATTGTTTTTTAAAGAATGGGTATCTATATCTTCAAAGACATCTACAACCCAGGATTTCCATGTCAGCTCTCACTTCGTGATTAATCAACAATGAAATTCTCTAAACCAAATGGCAGTCGTCATATGAGAGAACCAATGAGATCCTTCAGGAAGCTGTCGGTAGTGATACATAGCCTACCAAAGCCAAGCATTCGATTAAAGGTAAGTAAGTTTAATACCAAAAATCATTCACGAGTTTAATGTATCAAATGGAAGAGAGCTTAGTATTCTGTTTTTTACTTGTCCTTAAAATCAAGCAAAATCGGCGACAGTTTGCTGAAACAAACATTTCCACAACTGGGCAGTTATCTCAACTGCCTACTTACACAATGATGTCACAACAACAGACTATTGTGATGTCATACTTCAATTGTGTTATCACCCTAGTTTACTATTGCCTTAAAAATATTACACTGCGATATCTTACACGGGCGAGTAATAAGAAAATATGTCACATGCAAAAACTACAGGATAACTCCAATGTGTGAGTTGTTGTTTAGTGTCACTTGGGCAATATATCAGCCATTAGAAGGGTGTAGTGTAGATAACTCAAAGATACAAATACTGACAATCATGCTCAGCCTGTCTGATGACGATTGGTATTTCCCAGTCGCGTGTGAACTTTGGGGCGTGGTTGTCGACAAGACATCGGAGAGCACTCCCGCACGTAACCACTTGACAGCCATGTCGGAGGGCAAGCAGCTCACAGTTGGTGTCACGACTACACGCCTACAATAGGACAAAGAACATTGTAAAAGTTGTGAATCAATGAGCTGTTGTTTAGGGTTGATTGGGCAATATATCAACCATTAACAAAATAGAGACTCTCACTGAGTCTGTTATGTCAGCTTCTTCATCTTATTATTTTTATATAGTGCACACCGAATGCATGCTCAAGGCGCTCCCTGAATTATTACCCTGGTCTAACCCAAGCAGCCGATTAAGCGCTTGAAGGTCACCTCCAACATAATGTTCACCAGGTACCCAATTAAACTTGCAATGATGTTAGTACAAATATCTAAGTTTGCAGATGGTATATTTACTTTATCATTCTTATTAAAAATCAACATTGTTCAAGGAAATAAAAGCTTTGAAATATTGACTCCATTGGGACAGGAACTGTAAGATTCTGCTGAAACGGTAGAGAGAACGCAATTGAACAAAAATCTGAACTAAGCCACCACAGGATGACAAAAAGCTAACAGAGTAGAGGTGTAACTATATGATTTGATCTGTTGCAGGACACATACTTTATTGCGATCAAATATTTGGATATGTATTGTATCACACTCTCCCGTAATCCTAACTGAGTAAACTTACTTCATGATTCCAGGCTTTGCTGTTTGTTGTTTTTCTTCCGTTGCTAGGAAACCTTTTGTTGACCTTATCATAATGTGTCGGAACCTCTGTTTGTCTTGTAAGCTCAGGCAGGAACACTTTCGGGAAGGTTCCCTAGACGAATCAATAATCATCACTCGGTAAATCATAACCAGACATGATTTTGCTAAAATTTAAACTTTTAGTTTATTGATAAACACACATGTTTTGTTGTCATATGAGAAACACAACAAAGCTAAGGCATGGGTATAAGTAAGTTCTCCAAGAGTATTTTGCTTTTATTGCTGCAGGAAGAAAACCTACAATCCCTCCTCTTACCAACAATTAAAATATTCTTTGTAAATTTGCCTGTAAAAAAGAAGCCATGCATGGAAAGAAAATAAATTTATTTCATATCCCTGGCTGAAAAAAAGTCAATGCTATATATAGAGTTGATTACCAAGCGTAACAAACCGAGGCATTTTGCTTAAATGATATCAGGGTATATGTAGGAGCCAGCAGGAGTCCTGCTGAATGATGTAGCATGATGATGTAACAGACTGATGTGACGATTCAGGTGTCACCCGATTCAATTTGTTAAAGGATTTTAGCATCACAATTCAATTCAAAGTTTTTTTTGTCACATGATAACATAATAAGTGTCCAAAAAGTTTTTTTTAGAGCCCCTGCCAGCCTAACAAATTCGACTACGGCCCCCATCTGCTTGCATAAAATCTCAATAAGACCATAGCAAAACTGTGGAAAATAGCAGCCTCAACTAGCTTATAGTATCAAGTCAGTGTCAACTCGATATTTTCAATTCTAAAAATTTGATGAAAGAATTGTCACTTATTAACCCAAATGTTTGACTCATTATGTATCCTATATTCAATAATATGAAACAATAGAAAATTGATTTTCTTCAAATTGAATCGATTCTAAAATCAACTTTGAAACCTGTTCGATGTATCAGTAAATCAATGTATGGTCACAATAATGAGAGTCTCACCAGCTCGACAAGGAGTCGTTCATGCAGGAGGGTGGGGCTGTAGCTGGAGTCTGATGTAATCTCCAGGGGGAGAGTGATGTCTGGGCTGTAGTACCGGGGGTAGTGGTCCACTCGGCGCCACTCACTTGATAGCTTCTCCTGCAAGGGTACATGACTCATTGCATAGCAGCATTCCCTAAATTAATATTCACAACTTCTGCTGCAATAATAGTAATAATAATAATAAAGTAAATTTATAAAGCGCCCAACTCCAGGCACTCAGTGCCTGCTCATAGCGCTACATGGATTAAAAACACACTGCAGTAGAAATGCTTCACTGGTTCAAATTGAAGATTGTAGAATTTTTTAAACAGATATGTTTTCAAAGAACTTTTGAAGCTTGTCAAAGATTGACATGTCTTAATATCGAACTTTTATGCTCGGGTGGGGGGGGGGGGCTTGAACCATTGTTGTACGTCTCATATCAGGGTTTTACAGGTCTCATATCAGGGTTTTGTTTTACTTGCTCATTTTATGGATTGTGAGGTTGTATTGGGCTGAATTCCAAATTCGGGGGGCTGGAATTTTGATCTCTTAAAATCTTTTACAAAAAATTTTCCCCTAGAATTAGTGGCCCCCCCGCTTGCTATGGGCCTGAATGACCTCTGTCCAAACTTTCTGAGACGTGATTTAGGCACTTTCAGAAGATACTGATCAGCTGATCTTAGAGTCCGAGAAGGTTCATATCGCTCTATCAGTTCAACAAGATAGCTGGGAGCAGAGTGATACACACACTTGTAAGTCAGAGTCAGAATCTTGAAATGTACTCTAGCTTGAACTGGTAGCCAATGAAGGGAGGTTAACACTGGTGTTATGTGTGCAGACTTCTTTGTTCTGGTAACAACCCGTGCTGCAGTGTTCTGGATATGTTGAAGTTTTGTGAACTGTTCCTGACTTAGATTAACAAGCAAGCTATTTGCATAATCAAGTCTTGACAAAACAAGGGTTTTTGCCAGCATATGTGCCATATCATTAGATAGAAAAACTCTTATTGAACCAATGTTCCTAATATGAAAATAGCAAACTTGACAGAGCTTGGAAATATGGTCATCCATTGACAGGTTATTATCAAAAACATCACCAAGGTTCTTGACACACTTAGAGACTTTCAAAAATTCAAAATTCAAAATTCAAAATTAGGTAAATGTAGACAGTAGTATTTTTCATACATGATAAAAGTATATACAGCATTAAAAGTTTTAAGCAGGGAACCTAGATCCAGTTATATAACGCATTTTCCTGTGGATATTTCTGATGAAAAAAAAAATTCAATAGTTTTATGCCAGAAACAGCTCTTTAGATATCCTTAGAGTAATATTCACAACTAGTCATGCTAACTTGTTTTCAATACTCATTGCAAAGTAGCAAACATACACCTCCAAATGAAACAATAACCTCCGCGTACCTCTAACATAAAGGGAAATAACTCTGAAAGAGTTGAGGGTTGAATAAAGGGAGACAACTCACATTGACGTACTTCCTGGCAGCTGGCAGAAGGTGATTGTAGTCGAAGTGTCTAGATCTGGCAACCTGCTCTGTGTATTGAAGGTAGGCAGCTTGTTCTTGGCTCACTCGTAATTGCAGTGACTGAAAATAATAATTAGATAATTTGGATATTTCTTTTGGAGTACGTTTTAGCATGCATAAGTCATAGTTTCAGTGTTACGAGGCAAAGTACGTAGTAAGCGAGCCGGGCATATATATAGAGAATACTAAACGACGTCCCGTTTCATAACATATTTATGAAACGAGTGAATGGGTTGGTATTTAACGAGCGAAAGCGAGTTAAATACCTATACCATTCACGAGTTTCATAAAAATGTTATGAAACGGGACCAAGTTTAGTATTTTATTTATTACTTGCTTAATAACATCGTAAAAAAACAAAGAAAGTCGCCAACATGACTGTCGCGGCCGGCCCGCTGACATTATGACGTCATACTTAACAATTGTGACGTCATCATTACGTCACGTCATTCGGTCAGCGTGGATGTTATTACACAATGTGTAATAACATTGTAGATTTATTAAACAGCGATATCTTCAACGGGAGAGTAATAAATATATATATTATATCTAACATATGACCAATCTTTCCCCGACATGAGAAATCATATTTTTGCTAGTTTTAAGGTTCCGGCAGCAGTAGTGCATATCAAATGGAACATATTAATAATTTAATAACTGCATTGCCAAAACCTATGACAAACACATTTTTTATTGAGACTGCCATCCTAATCTGTATTCTGTATCCCATGTTTTCTAGAATTTTTCAACTGTGAATTTTCATGTGCTGTTGCCACTTAGATGAAAGACTTATTTAGGCTTGTCGAACGACGATAGACGGAGGGTTTGAAAATAGATATTTGGAAGTATGCAATAGTCTGAAAGATGTTTCAAACGTCAGAGGAAAGATTTATATAAGTGAAGGAGTTATTGCTTGGCGTGCATAATATTTGCCTTTTACAACTGCTACTTTGATTTTGGATCAGTGAACAATCCATGAAAAATAACCAAAGCCAAATCAACTCTCAAGCGTCTAAATTGGTGGTTGAATCTAGACATGAGTTAATTTTTATATCACTGAAAGTATCCAAATCTTAATGATCTTATAAAACAGGATAAAACAAGACAGTTCACATCAAACCCATTTTTATAACACTGAAGTATCCAAATCTTAATGATCTCATAAGACATGATACAACAAGACAGTTCACCTCAGACCCATTTCATATCATTGAAAGTATCCACATCTTATAAAATTTGGTAAAACAAGACATTTCACCTCAAACTCTGTGAGTTCTTTGATATCAGTGGGTGAAGGTTGTTGGGGTCGGAATGACATGAGATACTTCTGGAAGAGCTCGAGGTAGCGTCTCTGTTCCTTCGAACTCAGTGAGGATCTCTGGGCTTTGGGCTTCTGCTTCTGTGCTATGGATCTGAAATACAGTAACATTGAGGAACATTAAATTTTCTTTCATGCAAAAGTATAAATAATACTGAAAAACAATCAGCTAGAAGGCAAACTCAAATGTTGTCCCCTAATAAAGGATAACAAGGTATGAAATGGCAATCAACTTGACAGTTTGGTCCTCTTACAGCAAAGATAGAGCCATTGGCTCTGTAGCTCATCAGGCTTCGCCGCTTGATATCAATTTTGCTTTGGGGTGTGGCAAATGTGGTTCCCCACTAAGAAGGAGCCACACTGTGTCACAGGGTCACAAAATGTACAATTTGTCCAGCTTAGGAGTCTGTAGACAAGGCTTCAGCTCTCTAAATGATTAGAAAATAGGTTTTGGGGGTGTGGCCCTTATAAGGGGCTCGGGGTCACCAAAGTTATAAGTTATAATTCCCACTAGTCAAGGAGCATATACACAAGGTTTCAGAAAGTTTAGTAACCCCATAAGCAACCATGAAGTCACGCCTTGAAATGGTCAATTTTGAGCACAAAATATGTGTGCAATAGTAAATAAATATAGTTAATACTAAAAGAAATACAGTGTGATTGAAATCACTGTAGTTCCGAGGAATAAAAGAATCAAAATACTAACTCTACGGAGATATGAAATCCTCTACACTAGGTCTTGTTGCCTCCCTGTATCTCGCATGTTTTTTACCAGTAAAGTGCTGCCGAAACCCAGTTGTAAGCTGACCAATCACATCGTCTCACTTTTGGACCGCTAGTTGTCTTAATGTCAAAAGCATGACTAACAGGAGCTACTTGCCCCTTTCTGGTACCGAAGGCTTTTGCCGGCTGCTCTGATTGGTTAGCTGAATAAACGTAAGGGCATGAGACCTTTGATCGGAACTAGTGGAGAGGACCTATCGAATTAACAGCTTTAATTCTAGATAGACTCATAGAGGTAATATGTTTAAACTTTTATTCCTTGGAACTAGGCCAATTTTCAGACTGAAAACAAGATGTGTTTGTGGAAACACAAATGCCCCCAGATGCATCCTGCTCGCTGTGTCAAGGTCAAGGTCACAAGGTAAAATGTCATGGTGTCATCTGAAAGGTCTCATCACAAGGGATCCATATGTCAAGTATCAAAGACCTAGCTCTGACCAATCAAAAGTTATGACCAAGGTTAAATTATTTGTGGACAAACAGACAGACGGACGGACGGACAGGTGAAAAACAATATACCCCCGGAATCTCCGATTTGGGGGCATAAAAATATATATTTCTATATTTACCCTGTTTGCTTAGCATCAGGCTCTGTTGCAGTCCCCATCTTCTTTGATGAACCTGCCTGGGAGTGATCATCTGATGTCCCAACCTTGGCTTGAAAAGGGGCGAGAGGCTGGAAGGTAGAGTGACCACTGTGGGTTTCATACTCAAACTTTGCTGCCAGCTTCTCTTCCAATGAAACACTTCCGAGGACTCTGGTGAAACTCTCCTCGGTAAAAAAGGCTGTAACTCCATTTATTGGTTCCTTCCTGGAATATTATGTTAACAGTTAGACATCGCCTTATCAGTGTTGTTCAGTGTTATTTCAAACATTGGAGATGACTCTAAAGTACAAGGGAGAGAAATTGGAGCTAAATGCAACACAGTGTTTCATGATTTTGTAGGACAACTTTCACTCAAATTTACTGCATTAAGTGTATTTTGATTAAAAAAAGAATCATAAATTAATAACCATAAGGATTTATCCAAATGGAAAAGTCATATTCGTTGTCAAAAAATTGCCCTGGTAGGACAGGTCAAACTATCCCTTTAATTTCATTTCATCCTCACAATATTTAATGACACCCGCACTAGAATAATTAAATGTGCTGGAACGTTTTACATGATACAACAGACATAACACTGATAAACAAATCTAATACCATTGACGTTTAAACGGTTTCATATTTCACTAAAATGACATGTTTACGTCGACGACGTGTGTTTTCCGTCTGCAAGGCATGTTTACTGTAATGGGTTAAGCAAAAATGTGCTCGTTTATATGAAACGAAACATACTTGATATATAAAAACCAAATTCTGAATATCTAAATCATACCTAGTTCAAGGCCATTTCAAGTGTCATGTTACAAAACATAATATATTGTCAAATAATGAGTTTTTGATATTTTACAAAATTAAGATATTCTTTAGAATCATTATTCCGTATTGCGTGTTTAACTTTACATTGAACCGGAAGGAAACATCGCATGCGCATAATGCTGAACTTTCGGTAAGCGCCATTTGCATTGTGCGTCCAACCTCGTGCCAACATAGACACTACATAAAATGAGCGATAAAGAGGTGAAGTATGATTAAAATATTATTAATGTAGTTTACATGATAAAGGTAGCTGTTATGAAAAATGATTTTATACTTTAAATAAAGATTCATTGTTTCTAGCGAAATTGAACAGAAGTTGAAATGTTTGGAGTCAGACTGAGATTTGGGCAGACGATTCAATCACAAAGTATCGATAATATATACTCAGTTACTTGTTAATCCAGCTAACAGCTTAATAGAAAAATGGCTACAATCTATTTTTAGTTATTGTCCATTGCGTATAATTGTTTTCAGCCGTTAGACTGTCTTTGCCCATTTGATATTTTGTAGAGTCGCTAACTTTATAACCCTTGGAATCTGTCTACAATCCTTGAGGGAAAGCATGTCTAGCGTAAGGTACAGCTCGTATGTCCAACCTATCCCATTAAATCCATGCACCAAAACGTCTCGCTTTAACAGGTTGGGGAAATCCTGGTATCGACGTATTATACGTCAATCGATGTATAATAGTCCAATATCCAGGTAGAATACCATACGTCGATCAGCGTATTTTGGTCAGATGATTAATGTAAGCCATTTTCCGAGTATTCGGCAGGTGCCTAATCAAACACGCCATCTATCACTTTGCCGATTATATGAAGTTTTAAACTTAAAAACTTCTACTTTTATACTTTGACAGCAATAAACATTACCACGGCCCGTGAACAAAGTGTCCAAACGCGAAATAAAAACAACAAAATCGATCGACGTATGGTATTCTACCTGGATTGGACTATTATACCTGTTTAATAAAATCAAGCCAATAAAATGATGCACTTTAAGCGAAAGTGGCAAATTTGTTCTCTGGCCTCATACCTCATGTTCATAGCGTGATTTATATCAGCCATTGGAAGTGCTTTTAGATGAAACTTCATTTCCCACTGCAAGCTCATTCAAAGCTCTCATGCAGCGTTCTATAAGATTTTCACAAGAGGCAGCGCTAGATAACTGTGAACCAAGCTCAAAATAATGGCTGATAACAGATAGCCTATAAATAATGTATAGTACCCAGCCATCAGCAATACAGTGGTCCCTCGCTATAACGCTTGCTTTGGGGTCCAAGACACTTACCCCGCGTTACAGGCAAACAGCGGTACAACGAGTGAGTAAGTTGGCAGACAAACAGACTTGACTGCAGCTATTTATCATCTAAAACTTCGTTCTGCAACTATTTGATCATTAAATTTTGTTTTGTGTTGATTATTGTTGACAATAATACTAAATATTGCTAAAAACAAAACAGATATTTCACGACTTTCCCCCGAGTCATTCAGCAGCAAAGAACATAACATCAAAATTTAAAGCTATACAAAAAAATCTTTTGTTTTTCTGACAACTTACAATATCAACACAGAAACAAATATTTATATTACTTGCAGCAAAGTTAAGTTTGTTGAAGACAAATGATATATATGTTATCAGCTGGGAAATCTTAACTTACATTACGCTGGTTTGGGGCCTTAGCAAAACAAAAGCAGGCTCCTCACAACACCATATTAGAGTTAACAATGTAGCGAGTCCTTTATTCGGTGAAAGGAGAACATCTTGTTCAATGTTTTATAAACATCATTGGCTTTGCATATCAAGTCACGAGTGGACATTTATTTATGATCTTTTGTAATCAAATTATTCAAAGGTGGAAATACTTTATTTTTTTGACATATTGTTTAAATTTGATATGGCGGTATTGTCAACAATCACAATTGGGAGCAAATGCATCGTAAGTTGAAACCAATAATGAATGGAAACAAACATGTGGTTTTCAACACTTTTGATGGAAGTTAGATAAACGTTTGGCTTCTCTGTTTTGGTTTTTTTTTTTGTAACGAAGCTTAAAACATTGATTTGATTAGTTTGATTCTAGACTTTAAAAGTAGTTTTCCCAAATCAAAGGTGCCTTGGACTTACAAAGAGAACTTTCATACAACCCCCTACCTTTTCCTATCCCTGTTATTCAAAGGAAATTGGTAAATAAGCAGTCATCAAACTGCTAACTCTATAAAATGCTATCATTGAAGCTGCATGAAAATTATATTCTAGAAGGAATAAATATATATTAAAGTATTATGAGAATAATAGTAGGGCTGCAAGATTCGGTTCGGTGCACCGATAACTGACACCAGCAGTCTCGATTCGATCTTCGATCTCAAATGTTCAAATTTCGATTCGGTTCAATTGCAAATTAAAATGTTAATAAAAACCACTTACACTTTACCAGATGAAAAATTTATAGATCTGTATCCTCCATATGAACAACGAAGAAGTAAAAAAACGCTTTGTTATCAGTTATAATACATTACTTGCAATATTGTCAACGAAACGCGATCTTTCCCTCGTAAACAATAACGAAACTATATTAGAGTTTTTTTTTTTTTTGGAAATGTTTTTATTCACTTCAGTTGGATACAATCAATGGTGGGTACAGTTGAGATGGAAAACAAGAATTTATGACATAATAAGCATGAACAGATGACAATGTATATTTTACAAACAACAGTGGGAATGGAGAATACATATGAGAAGATTTATCCCTCATAGGTGATCGGGATTCGAACAAAAAATTATTAAATCAAAGGTTTAAAGGACATCTTTGAGAAGCATCCATTTACTATCGAAAGAATTCATGTTAAAAGTTTTTCGTGCAATATATTTCTCGATGTCAAAAACATCTTTTAAAATCTTTGTAAATATTGTAAAGTTTGGATTCAAACGTTTGATGTTCATAACAAATATATGACGTTTAGCTAACAATATTATGTGATTTAGCAAGTTGCTATTGGTTGTACAGAATAATATATCCAGTGTTGAAATTTCGAATGTTTGATTAAGTGATCTGCTAATGAAGTTGGCGATTTCGTTCCAAAACATTCGAATGATTGGGCATTCTACATATACATGGTAAATATTCTCACTTGCTCCACATGATTCACATATATCATTATCAACTAGTTTCATTTTTAACAACTCCCGTTTCGTATAGATGGCTCTGTGGATAAATTTGTATTGGAATTCCAAAAGCTTAGTATCCTTGGTTGATTGTCTATATTTCAAAAATGTTGAATTCCAATTGATTAAATCATTTAATTCATTATGCCATTTGTTGCATACGTTTGGTAATGTACCTGTTGCATCAGATATAAGATTGTCGTAAAATAATCTTGATCCCTTTGCAGGAGCAATAAGATCCTTCCAAGGAGAGTCTAGTGGTATATCCCTTACGCTTGACAAGTCAAATGAGTGAATTACATCTTTCCATTTTCTTGGAATGCTAAGGATGACTCTATTAAGATCAAGCACTGTGCCTTTAACATCATATTTTGTTTTGATTTCTGCAAATGTTAAGAATTCATTATCTTTGCAAATGTCTTTTACATGAACTATACCTTGTTTAAGCCAGTTATTGATGATCAGGTTTGGATTGCAACTTTGGTGATTTAACCAGAGAGGTTGCATACGTATTTCATTAATATTATCATTGACTACATGACATTTGATATATCTATGCCAGGCATCGAGTGCATCTTTCCAAAAAGGATTTTGCAGTTTGTATTTTCTGTTGATATTCGCGCCTACCTGAAGAATATATCTAATGGGAAAACCGGCTAGGTTATAGTCGTTTGACATCGAAACGTATTTCTTCAAGCAAGAAATTTTCAATGCATCAATAAATGATTTGACATCAACCATCCTAAGACCACCATCTTCATATTTTCGCATTAAATTTATTCGTTTTATTTTGTCTCTCTTTCCGTCCCAGATAAAGTTGAAAAATAGTCTGTTCAAGTTTGTTAAAAAATCTTTAGTGGGGTTTGGAAGAGAAGCAAGAATATGAACAATAGTAGATAAAGCCAATGTTTTGATAACAGTTATTTTTCCTATCAAGGTTAAATGTCGTTTTTTCCAGTTCAAAAGAATTCTTTTTATGTTTTCAAGTCTTTTTTTTGTATTGATCACCCAAAGGTTTTCTAAATTAGCATTCAATTTTATTCCCAGAACTTCAAAGTTTTCCTTATGCCAGTCTAGTTTATAATCATGGGATAAAATTATATCACTGCCAGCCATTGCTCCAAGCCAAACTGCTTTGGTTTTGTCCACATTTATTTTAAGACCAGACATGTGATAAAATGTTATGAGTGTCTTCATGGCTTCATTAAGAGAGGTATCCGAACCATCTAAGAATAATTCCGTATCGTCGGCGTATTGACCAATGATATATTCGATTTCGTTGAGGAGAATGCCTTTTATATTTTCATTATTTCTTATCATTATTCCAAGTATTTCAGCAACAAATAAGAATAAATACGGTGAAATAGGATCGCCCTGTCTACACCCTCGTTCATTTTCAAAAAATGTTGATAGATGTCCATTTTGAACAATACATGAAGAGGAATTTGTTAAAAGAATATTTACCCATTTTTGCATGTTGTTGCCAAATCCAAATTTATCTAATACCATCATTACGAATTTTTTCGAGACTGTATCAAACGCTTTTTCGAAATCAATCAGAATTAGTAAACCTTTTTTGTTTTGTAGTTTAGTTTCGTACATGATGTCGTACAAAAGTCGAATGTTTTCTGTAATGCATCTGCCTGGGATGAAACCCGTTTGATTTTCATGAATAAGAATATCTAGGGTCTTTTTGAGCCTGTTAGTAATACAGGTACTAATAATCTTATACAATGCATTAAGGAGAGAAATGGGACGCCAGTTTTTGAGAAAACGTCTATCTTTTCCTTGTTTAGGTATACATGTGATCACACCTCTATTCATTGTTATTGTAAGGGCATTTACCTTAAATGTTTCCTTTACATACCGATAAACCCATATTTTGAGATCTTTCCAAAAAAACTTAAAAAAATCTATAGGAAAACCGTCCAACCCTGGGCTTTTGTTGTTTTTCATGGATTTCACAGCTAGCGAAATTTCATCAAGAGTAATATCGCGTTCTAATTCATTCGACTGATCTTGCTTAAAGAAGGAGTTTCAATATTTTGTAATATATCTTTACTTTCGTCGTCTATTTCCTTATTTGATTTATAAAGGCGTTCGTAAAACATCTTCTGTTCTTTTATAATTGTAGTTCCCTCTGTTATTTCAGAACCATCATCCATTATGAGGGAATTAATGAGTTTATTTGTATAGTTTCTATTTTCTAAATGGCAAAAGTAATTTGTAGGCTTCTCCCCCTCTTCGTACCATTGAATTCTATTGCGAATCTGTATTCCTTTTATTTCTTCTTCTTTAAGTTGTTCTAGTTCGATTTTTTCTTTAGATAAATTTGAGAGAAGTGTTTCATCAACATTTTGGAAATCTTTTCTTATTTCATCTTCTAATTGACATATATTCTCTTCCAATTGTTTACATTTATCAATCCTTGACTTCTTAAGATACGACGAATATGAAATAGATTTACCCCTTACTTTCATTAAAAAAGTTTCCAAAAATAGCGTGTCATTAATTGTTAGGGGTAGAACTGCGTCTCCCATCTCATCTATTTCATCAACAGTATACTTAGGGTGTGCGTATTCATGCTTAGTATCCTTTAGTAACTCAATAACTGATTCTATATATTCTTCGCGTCTTAATAATGATGTGTTAAACTTCCAATAACCGCGTCCCTTTTCTTTACCTTTCTGTGTTGATAAAGATAGGGCTACTGCAGAATGATCACTTTTATAGCCAGGTAATATTTGTATATTTGTGCTTATGTTAGAAAGGTCTTCTGTTACTAGAAAGAAATCAAGTCTAGCTTGTTGTCGAGGGTTTCTTTTCCACCATGTATATTTCCTATTATCAATATTTACCTCTCTCCATGCGTCTAATAAATTCAAAGTTTCCATGTTGTCCAAAACAACTTGACGGGCCTTAGGATTGTTAATATTCTTATAATTTTCTAGGTCTATCGAAGGATCTAAAACAAGGTTCCAGTCTCCACAAATTGCGATTGAATCATTACCCATACCTATAATGTTACTAAATAAGTCTATGTAAAAAGACGGGGAGTCCAAATTGGGCCCATATAGATTAGTAAGAGTAAGTCTGAAACCGTCAATCGTTATATCCAAAATAATGTAATTTCCATTATCATCTTTAGCAATCTTATGTATTTCATATTCAAAAGTATTGGTTAATAAAATGGCTACTCCTCTCGAGTTTGATTTAAAAGGTGCAATTACACAATCTAATCCCCATTCATTTTTCATAACATTCTCCTGTTCGGTCGAAATATGGATATCCTGAAGACATATGATAGAGAATTTCTTCTTCTTGTATATATTCATAACTTCTTTACGTTTTCTTTTGTCGGCTAAACCTCTGCAATTGGCTGAGACAATGCTAATTTTTTTTAAAGACTCCATGACTAGTATCTACATGCATATTAGTACCCTATACATAAATTGTTTTCCAGAAGTGGTTATTGTATCCAAGTGAGTTTTTTTGTGTTTAAATATAACAAAAGAAAGAAAAGATAAAAACAAAGAAATGTTCCTTGATGCCATGGGTAAGACTTAGGGGGATTGATAGAGACTTCGCAACCCCATAGATAAAAGAAATAATAACTGCCAAATAAATTGACTTGTTTGAAGATCTCTGATTATCATTAACAATTATACATACAAGTATCTTCCCTGTATCCAGGGTTTTATCTACATACGAACTATCGAACACAATTTGTAAACATATTCTCACTCTTTGTGAATGTTTGGCAAAATCCAAATATAACTTATAACACAACACTCATATGCTCTTATAGTCGAAATCGACTCCTGCACAGTACCCAGAAACAGAAACATAAGAAAGAACGATAAGCAAAATTCTCGTGATTGCCGAATCCTTTTGTCCATTACATCATGCTATATATACAATGGATCAGTTATGCAATAAAGGTTTTCAAAATGACGTACTTACAATCTGAGAATCCTTTGCTGGACACAAACAAATATCCATATGAATATCACACACGTGCGTGGTGATAGCGCACATAAGGCAAGATTCACGTGCTCGCGACAGCGCGGCGCACTCTATGACCCGATAAACACTGTAGCTAAATATAGATGAAAGGGCTTGGAGTGCAACATATTAGCAGGTCGTATGCATCTTTGAAAAAGAATGTAAGTATAAAGGTTCATTTAACATGTGAAAGTTCAAAACAACTGTGAACGTATCCAAGATGCAATGTCTTTGCATTTCATACTCATACACAAAAAGAACTCTGACTTGTCAGGTGAATATATAGTATTGTTCATGGAAAGGGAAAGGGAGATATCATTCATAAGAATGTAAACAATGACATAATGAGACAGTGTTTATCTTAGCGATTCAAGTCTGGTCCAGGTAGATCCAGGTTCGCGGGGGTTTCGCGACTCCAAGACAACTTCGGTGCCGACCACTCTGACCCGTGTCCAGACACCATCTTTCTCGCGTATTTCGGCGGCTTCACGGCTCAAGATCGCTCTTTTCTTCTTTAAAAAGGGCGGGAGATCTGTCTGGATGCTCATGCCAGATTTTCGCAAAGATTTTCTTGCTTCGTAAACTGCTTCGCGGTCTGGCATGTAAGAAAATGAAGCAATAATGCTTCGCACAGCCCTTGGGTTGTTTGCCTTTTGGTACTCCGATATAGGCAAGCGATGTACGATTTTAAAGTGTATGTCACTCACTCTCGACTTTGAGAAGTTCAGCTTTTCCATGAAAAAATTTCGTAGCGCTCTCTCCGTGTTTTCCTGAGGGGACTCCGTAATGCCATAGAACAACAAATTCTGCCGCCTATCATGAATATCCTTTAGGAGATGCTGACGTTCGAGTTTCGCGCGTTCCTCCCGTTCGTGTCTAAGCTCTTCTCGGAGACTCTTAATGTCAGTTTCGTTTTGAGAAACGCTAAATTCCACAGCACTTACTTTCTCTCTCATATCCTGAATATCCTGTCTCACCTCGTTGATCGATTGTTGTAATTCCTGTTTAGTGTTAGTGATTAGGTCTGCAATTCTCTTCTCAGACGCGAGGATATCATCCACACCAACGACCTTGTTACGAGTAACACGTTGTGTTTCGTTCACTGACATTGTTCGAGTAAGTTCAATATTATCAAAATTGCAATAAAATTGCAGATAAAGTTTCAAAGTATTGTTGCGAGACTTTAATTCACAGTTTTGACATTATTATATGAACATATATCTTTGAAACTAGTGGATTACTTGGATTATATCCATGGGGTAGCGAGAGCCCGGGAAGATACGTCAAGCCTTCACCATGCGCAACCGGAAGTGTTAACTATATTAGAGTTACCTCCCTTTAAACAGTGTACGTAAACAAACGAAGGTTAATTTATTCAGAAGTTGTAACGTACTGCATGTTCATTGGATGTGAATTATAGGTCAACAGCTTCGGCAATTGTCGTGCATATTTCAAGCATTCTCATTGGCTGATATTTCTGGTATCTTCGTAAATTTCCGTTTCTGATTGCTATCGTAGCGGGAGGCGACAAAAACATGTTGTTTGTGAATCGAATCGAAAATAATCGAATCGAATGGGTAGAATCGAAAATCGAACCGAATCGAGGCATAAGTGAATCGTTGCAGCCCTAAATAATAGAGGAGCTGAAGGGTACATTGTATGTTCATCAATACTTATTTGCTGCAAACAGGAAGGATCTCTGCCAGACTCTGACACTTCCCCTATCCGTGGCTCGCCGAGGTCAAGATCAAGGTCACCTTCACCAATGAGGTCAAGGTCCCGCTCTCTAACTCAGTCTAGGTCAAGGTCTAGGTCCCCAAAGAGAAGACATAAGAGATCAAGGTATGCAACAAGCTTATCAAATTAAATGCTGTTTGAATGCCAAACCTGTCTGTGTCAGACCAGTTTGCAAGAAATTACAGCTCTATGACTTAAAACATATTTTGGATAAGTATCACTTGCTAATTATCAGTATTACACATTATGTTGGCAGGTGCTGTACTTGCATCTTAGTCATTGTCGAAACTGGTTTGAAATAAAACAAGTTCTTACTGTCTTTTAACTTCTTTATTACATGATATGGGACGTTTAATTGTAGATGCTACCATCGTTATCATATCATATGATTGATGGATATACTTTTCTACTCTCCTGCCAGGGCCAGTGTATGTGACTGAACAAACTTTGAGAATAAGAAGTTTTGTTGAACTATCAAGACAATTTAATTTCAGATCTCGAAGTCGTCGCCATTCTCGTTCCAGATCCCGCAGCCCCCACCAGAGACGACGCCATAGAGATAGGTATTTACCATTTTCATTCACAGGGATTGCCCTGGTTCAAAGTATGAAAGGGAGAAAAATCTTACCTTGGTCTAATATAGTGGGATTTTCAGAGAAAGCAATGGGATGTTTGAGAAGAAAAATAATAGTTTTGATTTTTGCAATGAGATTTTCTCCCCTCATTAGTACTGATAATGGGATATCTTGATACATCAATGGGTAAATATCCCCAAATCCCTGTCCAAAGTGATCCCTGCATTCATTCCTTATGATAAATTAATCTGTTTAATTCTGAATATAGTCCTTCATATGGAAAGTAATCTGGAGAGTTTTCTTCTGAACTTGAAAAGCTCTTGCAAGGTTTTTTATGAGATCATCGATAAATTGCTTCTTTTACCAGTAACTATCTACCAAAATTTATGTTAAAAGGTTTAAACAATGTAGATGTAAATTGTTGTCTTGTATCTTTATGTTAAGGTAAAGAAAATTGTAACTGTCTTTTGATTTGTTTTCAGTGGCGGCCACGGGAGTCATCGGTATGTAAACTCCTAAGAACTTTAGTGGAAACGTGTAAAATGAACCTTTATTTCATTTGTGAAAATCAATTTATTGTTCAATTTTAGATCACTAATCTATTTCGGCTCATTTAAGTGTATAAATTGGGACTTTGTTTGCATTACTCATTAGGACTGAAGGTCGTCATAATAGAGAGAAGGGTTGGAACGTTGATAAAATTCACGATTTTTTTAAGTATATCTTTCCGATCAAGGCAGGGAAAAAATTGAATTGAATGTCACAGCAAATGGTTTTGAGAAGGTTCTTTCTCGGACAACTTATGCATTTGAAAGTTTTGATTTAAAACATCACCTCCAAACTGGAAAGACTAAAGTGCTTGAGGTGAAATGTCTATGAAGGTATGATTGTTGCTCACGTTCTTCAGGAAACACAGACACAGCAGATCTCCAATGTCGAGTCGGAGGCGACATCAGGGAAACAGGGTTAGTATTTACAAAGACAAATATATGTGACACGTAAGCATATAGAATCACAAAGCAATAAGATAAAAGAATATGAATTTAACCAGTCAGTCATTTACCATCACTTTGGCTGTTAGGTCAAAGTTTAATTAGCAAATAAAGGAGTTTCATAATAACATGTGATGTTGATCAGAAAAGAGCCATTTTGTAGTTTAGCATATCCCTGAAAAGTACGAAGAAAATATCTATGAGAGTCCAAAGATGTAGGCCTTTGTAAATTATTTAAACAGTGGTGAAATCATGAAAATATTATGTCAGATTGTCACACTTAGTTGTTGTGATATTGACATATCTCAAATCATTGCATTATGCACTACAGTCACTACTATATATTTTCAAGGTATTCATTAACAACCCAATGACTTTGACAAGCATCTTGTTATTATGGTTAAATAAGCAATAAGTCGAAGATACATATCACAATACAGATATCTTATCATGATACATACATCCTAAGATCTCGCATCCTGATTCCCAATGTATCTATATAGTATATATAGTGACAACTTTGTTTATTGCGGGACGACCAGGACGACCCTGAACCGACCCGGTGTCTGGGAGTGTTCGGACTGAGTCTCCACACACAGGAGCGAGACCTGCGCGAGGTGTTCGACCGATACGGGACTGTGGAAGAGGTGCAAGTTGTCTACGATAGACAGGTGAGGTGACTTAGGTGTCTAATTTCAGATATCTTAACTGTTAACGCAGTTTGTGTCAATTTTATGATTTTGAATTTGAGATTTCAGAAATATGTCAATTGCATGACATGGATATCTGTAGAAGCAAAGTTTTGCCGTTAAATGTAAGACCACCCTCAGACTGATTTTACACTGTAGATTTAACAGAAATATATTGTCTTCCCTCTGTTTCATGTTCTGACAATTTTGCCTTGTGTTACTTGAAATGGTGGGTATTACTCTTTATATTCATGATACTGAAGGGCATGTTTCAATATGTTGGTATTTATCAAAATATTAAATCTCGGCATTCAGAACTGCTATCCGTTCGCTGTGCTGTTTTGAATAGGGTCAGGTGAAGTCAAGTGAAAACTTCTGGACATGTTTGCAACATTTTCCTTTTTAGAGTTAGGGATATGTTTACTGATTTCTTAATGTCCAATAGTTTTATAATGTGTAGGTATGTATCATGTTTCTGTTGTTATCCATCAACTGTTTGTTCTTTTCCTTCAGACTGGACGCTCTAGAGGTTTCTCCTTTGTGTACTTCAAAAGTGTGAATGATGCAATCGAGGTAAGTATTCAGATGTCCGAAGTCCTTTAGTTCACCGCAAAACACCTAACAAACATGAGTCAAACATTTTAGCAAACTCAATTGCGCAATTAATGGCTGCATTGCTGCCAGATATTACCATGTCGCTTAAGGGTGCAACGATACACCGGTGCATCGCGATTATATGGTCGATGTTACGATACACGATACATTTTGCCTCTGAATCGATACACTACGATACGACCTACAGTGGAATTAAATTGCTTAATTTTAATATTTTACCCTGTCAGTGTCAACAGTGTTTATTAAATTATTATAGACAAATAAAGTAAATGTTCTTTTAATACTTCACTAGCCTGTGTAATACGTATCGAGATACGTATCGTATCGTACCCCAAATATCTAGATACGTATCATATCGCGACCCTCCTGTGTAGTTGCACCCCTAATGTCGCTTCTAATTTGTTTAATACTGTTTGCATCGAAGCATCAAGATCTAATTACACGTATAGTTTCTCTGATAACCTATCTCCTTGCTAATTCATTGATCATATGTTATTAAAATTTATCCCAAATACTCCTTTATATTGACACATAGTATACATGTATGCATGTCTCCTCTAGGCAAAGGACCGCTGTACAGGAATGGAGATTGACGGGCGGCGGATCCGGGTAGATTACTCCATCACCGAACGTGCACACACCCCCACACCTGGTATCTACCTCGGCAAACCAACCACCAGAGCGGAACGCAATCATGAAAGGTATGACAGGTGAGTATTCATGCCTTTAATCCTTTCACCTCTACAGGCCTGAAACTAGGCTCATGAACATTTGTTATTGGGTGAAAGGGATATTGCTATCGAAAGGACAAGATTTTCCATAGAGATATAATTTTCCATATTTTCACTCAATCTTGAATAATAGGTTTACTTTGTTGATTTGTATGCATTTATTAGTGGTTAATTTGTGATTCAGATTTGTTTTTGTCAAATATTTTAATTGTGATATTTTATTCTCAAAATAGAAATGGTCAAGGCAGTCACGGAGGAGGAGGAGAAAGAGGAGGTGGCTCAGGATACAAGTTAGTAACTATAATCATTCAACACCACTTTATTGCTGTCGTAATATAACTTCTTATAACTGAGGTGTTTTATTTTAGAATAATCAATTTTATCTTTAACTTTCAGACACTATGAGGAAAGAGGATCCTACAAGTAAGTTCAACCTGCTTTGATTTCAGTATGAAGGGTGTTAATGGATTAGTTGGGATTAAAAGTCTGAGTAGATTGTGATAAATGGGTGTCATTAACTCGACCCAATGGTGTGCTTTCTTTATGGATTACTTTTAAAAACTGCAACAAAAAACACTCCGATCCATACTACTTAGTTCCTAAATAGTTGTTCTAGTATGTAAAGACATAACAAATAAGTATTATGCAGTGCTGATGAATAAAAAATTGTCAGGATTCATTTTCTTAAGAAAAGGCTCTGAAACCTTTTACGATTATGCTTTTCATCCAGCTTCTGGAAACTTGGTGTCCCTACTACTTTTGCAAAGACCCCATTATGCTCAAATAAAATAAAATTGTCACCTGCAAAGCTGAATGGAGGTCCAAGTTAATTGGATTTTACAGACAACTGGCAATGGTGTAAAAATGCTTTTCATGTAGCAATATTGAACAGATTTGATTGTTGTGCCGACACCATATTTAGATTTCATTGTTTGCATAAGATAATGAACTTTGTTTGCAGTCGGTACCGATCACCCTCCCCGTACTACCGTAGACGGTCTCCTTCCCCCTATTACGGCAGACGACGCTCCCGATCACGATCTCGCTCCAGATCATACTCCCCTCCCCACCGTAAGTATTAAGTTTTCATTTCTAAATATTTTCATTTGAGACATTTTCCAATTAGATAATTACTACAGATTCTTGTAGATTGCACAATTAGATATACAATTAAAATATTTTTTGGCAAGGTACAAATTTTATCTGCTTTATTGCATATGCATTGATTAATTCTGTTTACTCGAAAAAGTGAAGTTTGTGACTGATATACAAAGTAATTAAAATAGAATTAATTGGAGTCCATGAAAACTTATGACCCTTAAGAGTACAATTGCATAAATTAAAATTCATTATATATATAAGTTCACAGGGGTGGATTTTAACTAAACTAGGAATTTTGAAAATTCAGTTGCAATAACTCAAAATTAAAAATGATTTTCACAATTTTAAAAAATTAGATGAACATCATTTACACATAACAGATTTATTTTGAATTTCAGTTTGTTAGGTTGATTCTGCAATTTTGGTAAAAAAAATCACAATAAAAGATTGGGTTAATTTCCACCTCTGCAGTTAAGTCGCCCGATAAATACTTCAACTAGCCTGTCAATGTTTCTTTCCCATCTCTCCCCGTCTAGGTCGCTATTAAGGCAAGACGATTCGATCATGCAGGCCTTGTGACCAAACCATTCACTTTCACTCATCATGTTACCATTTTAGCTTTTTATGTTGTTTTTCCATACTTTGGACATTCAGTTTGTAAATGCTACAAGTTAGCTTCACCAAATATGTATAACTTGTTTGAAGCATTATATCTGTTACTGCTGCGTTTGTGTTCATTAATAGAGGTGTAATGAAGTGGTAGATCTAAATAAGTTTATTGTTAATTGATTAATGAGTCCGTGTACAAACACTAGAATCTTATCTCAGTAATTCTCAATATCAGACACAGGCTAAAAAAGGTTTATGTAATATCTATTCTGGATATGAAAAGTTTTTTTTTTTAAAGTTTTACTATTAGTTAAACTTTTCTTTTCTTTTGGGTTTTTAAGATAGGTTTTTGAGTCACCAGATTTCATAAATGAACTCACACATTTTTTATATATGAGAGACACCCTTCATCGAAATTGCATGTTTGTGAATGAAGATCTTCCTTATTATTGTGTTAAGGTAATAGCTCATGTTAAAAATTATCAGACAGTGATGACTAAATTTTTATTATCATTTTCATTGCACCTCTATTATCAACACCTGAACAATGTTCTAAAAATACAACAATGTAACATATTAAAAAGAAACTAATGACGTTTACAGTCATAAGAAAACATTTTGCTTTTCATTGAAATTCCATTTTGCCTTTTCTTTTTGCACTTTGTAAATTAAATTTTATCATGCTCCATTATTGCCAATTTGATAATTTCATTTTCCAATTCCTGGGATAAACAAGGGTTGCTTTGACAAATTCAATATTGAAAGCAGATATTGTGGGTATCAAGTCTTTCTTTATCATTATTGATGAAGTGTTTTCACACATTAATTCAGCACTTTACTTGAACAAGGAAGTTCATTCTCCAATCCATCTTCCCCACAAGACACTCGATTGCCTCTCTCAATTACTGACCAAATTTAACCATGCAAATCTTCTGTGTCAGCTCTTTCGCAGGCTGCACCCTAACTTGATTATCTGATAAATTAATTGGAGGTTATTAGATACATTTCTGCAATCAAACCCGAAATCAGAAATGGCAGCAAGGCTTATTGATGCTAGCGATGAGACGAGTGCAATTTAAGCCTTGCAGCCATTAGTTTTACCCTAACTTGATATTTTGTAAAATCAAGTTACCTTTCTCATCAATGCTATAATCAATTCAAAAACCAACATCAGCAAAGCTTTTACATGCTAGTGTTTGAGAGTAGTGCAATTCATGTCTGAAGGGAAGTTGTGTCTAACTGGATCTTGTGACTGCAGCAAATGTAAAGTGTTGGTGTGATATATTAACTACTGTTGTATCAGATGTGATTGGTATGAGACTAGAAAAAAGTCTTGTTTACATTTAATATCGTTCAAGAAATGTGTACACTCTGCACAGATTAAAATATGATTGATAGCAGTTTTTTAAATCATTGACTAGTTAGTGGGTCTAAGATAACGTGAAAAAAATTGTACATTGGGGGTTATAAAATCTTTTAGCCCCAGGCCACTGACTGACATTTTACTCTTCAATCTCCCAAAAACTCATAAAGATGTCAATCACCAGCTTTTTAAAAAAAGAGACAATTTGTACTTAATTTTGACACAGTTTGAAACTAAAAATATGCTGTACGTCAATGACAATTGATGCTTAAAAGATTTTGTTACCCCTTTATATCCCACCCATAACTTCCAACATATTTAAGACTATATTCAATGAGTGTAACCTGATACTTCGACTTGACTTTGTTTTGTAACAGATATTACATCCATTACAGTTAATTAGACCATGAATTGTAGACTTTTTCCTTTGTTTTTATTTTGATGACCATTGTTGTCAATGAATGTGTTATTAACTAGTTTTGTAAATAAAATGGACATGTATTCTGTCAAGAAAGATCATGTTTTAATTCTGTTTCTTTGTATCATTAAAAGGTTTTGAAGAAAGAAAAATGAAGTTTTTGAAGAATGAAACATGAAGAATAGAAACATGAAGATAGAATAGCTCTCGAAAATTGAAGAAATAGAAAATTGCAAGATAGGGGATGGGTTGATGGTTTTGTCCATTTTCGAACCAACCTCGAAGTTGCGCAGGGGGGAAGTGAGTGAGAAAATATTCCGGGGTAGAAGAGCGAAAAAAGAAGTGAGGTGAGGAAAAACGCTGTACTGTATAAGCAGCAGGGGAAGAAATTGGACAACAGGAATCCTAGAAGATATCCTTCTGTCCGGGGTATGAGCTTTCACTCTTGCTGTCTGTCTGTCTGTCTCTTTGTATGTCTGTCACCAAGCCTTTGTTTCTCTGCCATCTTTCTCCAAACCACTGTCAACTGCACTGCCAGATGTTCATTTTGTTCAATTTTGAAATATATTTTCAGGATTCTGAAATAATTGAAGTTTGGATTCAGAAAAAAAAGTAATGCGATCATTTTAATTGACAAATGAAACTCTTTATGGTAAATTGCTGTTAAGATTTGAATCACACTTTTCCAAATAAATGTTAACCAACTTGCTTACTCAATCCAAGTAAATATGAGTTCTGCAATTAAGATTTTGCAATAACATAGGATTGATATCAAGGCGTACCAATGAAAGGATCTATCTGGCAGTGGGGTTTCATTTTCCCAACCAACCTCTTTCCCTGTATGCTTGAACAATCCTCAGCTGGGAGTCCCTTTCCATCTCTCCTCCATTCAGCTCTTGGTTTGTGGCATGGTGTATCTGTGGGAAGTCATTTCTAATCTTCATTTCATCAACATCATCCAACATTGCTAGAAAGAGCAAGCTAACAATGAACTTCAAGACTAGTTGTCAGACTGCAGGTATGAGCTAAGATTTGAACGAAGTCAACAAGCATACTAGAATGTCAACTTTATGCTCAGTTCTGAGGCAAGGCAATACGCAATATAAATAATCTCTATTTTATCCCTCTTGTATGAAATTTGCTCTCATTAATCTTAAATTTTATAATGTAATCTGATTTATTGGGGACTGATGGTATGTCATCTTTTGACTTGTTAAGTATAAATTTTGTTCTTATTTCTGGTAAGAGAAATTCGGGAAATGAATTACGTTGATTTTCGTTGCATATCGTGTCAATTTGAATATCCAGTAACTTAGTTAAACTGAGTTTACGGTTGCGGTCACAGAAATTGCAAAAGCTTCATTTTCATTGGGAAGAACAACAAGGCATTGGTTATGTTGGCTGTGGAAAGGTGTTGGTGGGCGAAAAGGGCAATCGTTTTCATTTAACATAATCAGTTAAATTAACAGTAAATTCTCTTCTCGATCAACTGCAAGTCTGTTTTCACATCACATGATTTAACTGTCTTAGTTTCACAGTAGTAGTGCACCTGCATGTCGCTTTCGTTTCAGTTTTTTTGCATTGGTAAGTAGTTTATCATTTATCATCAAAGGAAGTCCGAAGACTGAGGGGATGGGACAAGGAATCTGAAGAATCTGCTTGTGATAAAAAAATAAAATTATTTTCTATTTAACATCATCTGTATCATTGAATAGACTCAACTTTAACTTGTTCGTCACTGGTTTTGATCTGAGTATTGCACCAGAGATATGAAGGATAACCTTAGCTTAATAGTATAAGAGCCACTTCTTGATTGTCATCAATTGTGATACAAACCTCATCGCCATGGGTCATTATACGAATTCCAACAATCTTGATTTGCATCCCAAAATGGCAATTGTATGATAAATACCTGTTTTCAGGAAAATCTAAAAAAATTGAAATGTTGGTGGGAGCCATATTCACGCCTGAATTTAACATATATAAATATAACCTTTCAAACAGTATCGCCTCTTTACTAACTGCAATCAATAAGTTTCATGAATTACCTCGGACTGATTGATGTGAGTCATTGTCAGGTTTTCAATCATAATTGCAACTTCAAACCTTATTGTCTCTATATAACGTGGATCAGTTTTCTTGCAAGAGTCGATACCTCTTGGTCAAGTGACACTTCATAAAGTTTGTCATATGTGATCCCCAACAACAGAGTAACTCTTTAAGGCGAGGCTTAGAAGTTATCAACAATTGTTTGGGATACTCTGTTCCAATTCATAGAATTTGCAAGATCCTAGACACGACCAGTATTTGGTTCAGAAACACAGAGGAAGGAGTGATTAGTTTCAATGACTTGTGAACAGAAAGTTACCTTCATTGTCTGCCATTACAGAGATGTTTCTCTTCCAACATAACAATGACCTTTTTCTGGAATGACTGAAAAGATACGATTTGCTGTAGTCAAGTTGTATTCTACAGTCACTGCCAATAGGTGATATTGTTGCAAGTCGCCTTCCACTACCTGTAAGTGTTCGGGAAGACTAGAATTCCACTGCAGACATCTATTGTAGACATGACTCTTGAACCCAACTTGATTGGATAGATGAATAATGGATTAAGTTGAATTTAAAACCTCCACAATTTGTACCTTCTCTATAACTTTATCAAGTTTTAATGTGGTGTTTTATAGCTCTTTTGACAGTAATGAAGTTATCAAACGAAGATATCAAACATTGATCTTTAGACATCGGTTTTGTCACTTGTTTCTACTATAATGGGGATAAATCAAATATAAGGATCTTTTTTTTCTTTTTTTTTGTAAATTGTATTTTAATACATTTAGAAAGGCAAGTTTAAACACTGCTATTATTATCAAGACCATCTCTTTTTGGAACAGAAACAAGAGGAAATCTGTACAATTACAATATGAACAAACTTTAAAATAATAAATAATTAAACGGTAAACCTAAATTTGTATAATTTGAGTATGAAGACTTGACTCGGATGCTCAATAGACTAAGTTGGATGTCCAGGGGTGATCAAAGAAGTGGTGTTTGAGTTTTTGGCTAATAAACTGGAGATATTTAACTTCTTGTTTGTTTTATTTTATGACAACTCTTAAAAAAGGTTCTAGGTACAGAGACAAAACCAATAAGATCATGCAAAATTCATATTTCTAGCCTTTTTGGCTCAAGGAAATTGTCAAGAAGAGCAATCTTCTTAAAACAAGCTGAAAAAGAATTTTTTGTGCAAGCGCAAAATTCAGTTCAAATGGATTTGGCCAAAAACTTCATATAGCAGGTAAATGACTCTTTTGTTGTACATGTTGATCTCTTCAATAACAAATAAACTATTTGTGCTTTTCCTGGTTGTTACCGCGTGTAGCTTTGGTTCAAGAGGCTTTCGAATCCAGCCAGGGGCTTGACAACTTTTGTCTGCAGTTGAATCAGTTCTACTCAGTTAGGTTTGGGTACATGGACAGCTACACTGAATTTCAGCCCTGTTTCACCCATGGTTCGCTAGTTCTAGCCAACGCTCACAGGTTTCACTGCAAGCCACAAAAGTGTTGCGGGCTTTCTCCCTGCAATATTACAAACAAGGCATACTCTTCACTTAACTCTTATTCATCAAGAAATTCAAATTTGTTAATGCTTGTAAGACAACAAACTATCAATCGCTGAACTTTATAAGGACCGAAATAGCGTCAGTCAAGCATTCTTTTCTTTCATTAGCAGCCGCGACTGTCAGTTTTATGGACAGTTGCCGAAGTATTCTCTCGGATATAAGCTTTTCAAAACTCTAGGTCTAGCCAAGGATTGTTATTTAATACAAAATCATTATAAACCCGTTAAATTAAAATATATTTATCAGAAATACAAACCTTATTTTTGCTATTATAAATTGTCTAGGCCGCAAAGTTTGCAAAATTGCTTCTTTTAACATTTATATCCTTGCATAATTGTTTTACCCAAAACGTTAACGTATGTTTGATATCAAGTCTAGGTATTATGTCCTAGTATAAAATGCGTTCTTTACTGTCGTCGAAGAAAATGTAAGTGAATTAAATCGTAATCTGAGCGCACAGTGACGATCTGAAAGCGCACATAAAATATATTTCACTCTGTCGTCTTCAGCTTCTCTTCATCCTCACAATCGGACCCTGACCTTTCCATGATGGCAGATTGACAGTCGATTTTATCAAAATATGGGGACGGAACAGGTACCTCATAGTCTGTCCTTTTCGAACCTGGTCCGAATTCAATACAATGTCTAAGCTTTAAAATATTAAAAAATCTCCAAATAATCATAATGGTAAAGTTGTGATCTCTTGAAGAATGGTAGGGTCAGAAATAACTGGGAATATGAAAATGAGAAGGCACGGATTACAATTTATAATTTTATTAATTAACAATGAAAATTGCAAAATTACGATGTGTATGTCAGAATTCGTTTATTCCGCCGCTAATGGCCGAAATATTGCATTAACTCGCTCCGAATTCGTCTCAAAAGGGGTCCGGGTATGGTTTAACCAACACGGTTTTTGCTGGTAGTCTCAAATGCACGTGCATGCCTATCGTCCCAACTCTCCACCAGGGGCTAGGCAACTTTGTCTGCAGTAGAGAACGCAGTCAGATTTGGGTGCAATGCTACACTGAATTTCGATGTAAGTGAAATGCTCTGAAAGCGGCGATAGACCCCTCATCACCTCACCTCACTGATAAACCTAAAAGCCAAATTGATGTTTTATTGTCACTTACACTAGAAAATACCAGAAATACCAACCTGATATAAAACAAAACTAATTTGAATCCGTTGCGTAATGTTTTCATTTATCTCTTGTATATATGAGATTTTATACCTTTCTATAATTAGTATGTGTTGCAAGAGAAATCGGCATGCATCTCTGATCTTTTGCAATATGTTCAAAAAATACATTTAATTCACCCCTATTGGAAACGGAATTCATTTTGAAAGTTATTTATTACTATTATAGATATCAATATAAACTCGAAATATTCTTTCATTTATAAACGGACCACTCAATCGTACAACATTTGCAAATATGATCAACTGATAACATAATTTGTTTTTTAAGATAATGACGATTCATGTACGCTTTTACTTGTACATCTTCACAACGTCACGGGCGAAACGAAAAAGTTTCTAAACTTTCCCATTCCTCCCTTGACATCATTGGCCGTGATTTCTGTGCTAGCATTTCAACCCGCTGCACGGAAGTAGAATAGTCCAATCAAAAGACAACATGTTAACTGAACCGATTTGAAAAAATACTTTTGTATGTGTTTTACAAGGGCGAGAAACAATTAATTTGAGTGGTACATAAATGTTTTTCTTCTCTGCATTCTCGGTGCTCATCATTAACGTGAAAACAACCATGCAGACTGAAATTTGAAATTAACTTTCACTCGGATAGTTTTCAAAAAGATCGTCTGTTAGTATTTTGAATTTGTTCCGAAATTTCATTGGCTATTTTGTAAGAGCTGATAAGGGGCGTAACTCGTGATCACGATAGGTGTCGCTGATCCGGATCACCAGTTTTCTACCTTGTGAAGGCAAGGTCTAAAGCGAGGAGAGTTGCTCGATACGTTTTCACCTTGCCGTGGGAAGATGTTCCTTGTATTTTGACAGATATATCAAGATGAAATTTTTATTGAATAATGGTTGATATATTGGACTAGTGATGTTCAAATCATAACAGTGGTAAAAATGTATTCTGAGTAAGGTACCAATCAACTACTTGTCACTTAAAACGCTGTTACGCTCGAATAAGCGAACATACAATATCTACAACGCAACTACTAGACAACTTGAAACATAAAGGATAAACATACAGCATGAATGATACCTCCGATCTTGTACCTTTTTCGTGCCTTTTGATATCAATGTATTTTTAGGAATTTATTGCCCTCTTTACTCTGATGGAGCCAAAACATATCCCCCCCTTCCACTTCGGGGGGATATTTAGTACAGTGACCTGGAGGGCGAGCATTTGCCGCAGTATTATTCAAAGTTGACCAGCTGAGTATCACCTTACACGAGATCTAGCGAGGTGAACGGCAGAGAAATGTATCCAGGCAGGAGCCAAACTCGAAAGTTAAGTAATATTTTAATTCTCAACTCCCCTTAAATAATCGCAACCATGTTTGTTCTTTAAGCAGACATACTCAGTTAAATGTATGTGCTTGTTTCGTAAACCAGGGACAATAATCAGGTAATAATAAATCATGTAGAATTATTTGCAAGCAATGCTGCCGTTACATATTTTCTATCTCTACCTATGAAATGAGGGCGCATTTAATAGTTTTATAATTTCTAAAGTCATAATGGCATTAAAGGGGCAGTAGAACGTTTTTTGATAATTTTATATTTTAAAATTGTCACTGATAATTGTAAGTTAATGCTAAATGTATTATTTTGACAGTGTCCAAAATCTTGTTACACAAGCCAATCATCTATAGTCTGAGGACAAAGTATGAAGATTCTCATAAAATCCATTGGCGGCCATTTTATGTGAACACCTTTTATTCATTTTGTGTAAGAAAAAGGAATCGCACAGCTAAACTTTAGGTTATATATTTGAATTATTATGCTCCATTTAGTTTAAATACATTGTCTTTCAATTGGAACCATTAATTTTCATTTTCCTGACATCACCCCCTAAAAACGTGCTACTGCCCCTTTAACATGCTTCCTACTACACGAAAAAGCTTTCTACTCGATCCGGTTACAACCACGCTCCTCGCTAGAAACATTTATCCACCGTACACCTCGCAAATTCCGATGTAAGGTTATAATATAAGTATATATAAAGTATATGTCTTCACAATTAATACTTCACCAATTCGGATAACGACAAGGGTTAATGTGATATATGAAAATCTTGTTAGTTTTCTTTGAAAGGGTGACATTAACTCAAACCTTCAAAACCTATTTCCGATTCCAATTTGCAGTAGAACCCCATTTTCAAAATGTTATCAACCTCTCGGGTTGGTTAACATCCTATCAATTATGGACGTAGGGCATCCGGCTTTGTAAGCTCGGATAATACCGATGTGTAAGAGCCTTAAAACGTTACAGGTAACATAGCGGTCGGATCATGGAAAGATGTGAGCGACAATACGTCTGCATATCGTCTCGGACCTACTAAAGAACAAATCAGAATGCTACCAAAAGCAGCACATAAAAATACAATCTCATCAAAATAGCGTGCCGTCGAGCTATGAAAAAACATCATTGAAGCGACGATCACCAATTTAAATATACGTCCGCGCAAAACACCCTTAAACACATGATACGCAACACACCTATACTGCGCAGTAACAAAAGTAGGTCAAAACCAATCTTTCGTTTAGCATTCAGATTGCATTCAGTAGTAAGTAAACACTAATACTGAGCTAAAGAATTAAAAATTCTTCATTTATATCTAAAACCAAAACATGATTTTGAAATTCACGTACCGTGAATGCATCAAACAGATATGTCGAGCTTCGGGTGAGCACTTTCGTTTATAGAAACAATTGAACATAACGAGTTCTGTGGTAAAATACCAGTTTCTTGTTTAATGCCGTTCAGCATATTTCGAACACCAAACTAATATCTAGCAATGACTCGCCTCGGACGCGCAAGATTTATGTCGGAATGCATTTCATCCAACAAGTGTTTAATAGGGTTGAGATCTGGACTAAGCGCCAAAATTGCATTGTGTTTATGTTATGCTTTTGCGTAACCCTCAAATCGTGAGGACGAGCGTAATCCTGTTCAATATTGACAATTCTTGCAAAAATCGCAGGAACCTCAGGTCTTGTCACAAGCATTAATAAGTAAATGACTCACGAACCCTTTCGTGGTTTTTAGCTCACCTTTACAAAGTAAATGTGAGCTTATGTCATGGCGCTTCGTCCGTCGTCCGTCTGTCTGTCCGTCCGTCCGTCTGTCTGTCTGTCCGTCCGTCCGTAAACTTTCAGAAAAAAGACTACTCCTCCTAAACGAATCCAGATATCATTCTGAAATTGGAGTATGTTATACCCATGGTGATTCCTCACAGAAAGGTAGACGTTTCAGTTTTGAGAATCCAAGATGGCCGCCATGGCAGCCATATTGAATTTTCAATTAGATTTCAGGAAAAAGACTACTCCTCCTAATCGAATCCAGATATCATTCTGAAATTGTAGTATGTTATACCCATGGTGATTCCTCACAGAAAGGTAGACGTTTCAGTTTTGAGAACCAAAGATGGCCGCCATGGCAGCCATATTGAATTTTCAATTAGATTTCACGAAAAAGACTACACCTCCTAAACGAATGCAGATATCATTCTGAAATTGTAGTATGTTATACCCATGGTGATTCCTCACAGAAAGGTAGACGTTTCAGTTTTGAGAATCCAAGATGGCCGCTATGGCAGCCATATTGAATTTTCAATTAGATTTCATGAAAAGACTACTCTTTCTAAACCAATCTAGATATCATTCTGAAATTGTAGTATGTTATAACTATGGTGATTCCGCACAGAAAGGTAAACGTTTCAGTTTTGAGAATCCAAGATGGCTGCAATAGCAGCCATATTGAATTTTCAATGAGATTTCATGAAAATGACTACTTCTCCTAAACCAATCTAGATATCATTTTCATATTGTAGTATGTTATACCTATAGTGATTCCTCCCACAAAGGTAGACGTTTCAGTTTTGAGAACCAAAGATGGCCGCGATAGCATCCATATTGACTTTTCAGCTGCAAATGACGCATCATTATTACTAAATTTTAAGCTTTCATCAAGTGATCACTCGCACTATATAAATTCTCTAATTTGAACTTACTAATCATAATATTATCTTGAATATGGAATATTTAAGATTGTCATGCAAGTTTTTCTTTATTTTTAAGTGTTTCTAAAACATTAAGATGAAAGACAAACATAATTAATTAATTTGTTTAGAAGATTTATGGAATTAGCTGCAAAAACCCAATGACATTAAACATCATGTTGAATTTTGAACCATTATATTCCTTTAAATACCACACAAAAGGGGTCAACCAGAGTTCAGATATTCCTGTTGAGTCTAATACACATCCCAATACAGGCTGCTAGCATCACAGTCTCTGCTGCTAGTCTGTTGCATAATCAACCTGACCCAATTGATAGGGTAGAGCATTATGCTATATTGCCATGTGTATGCAATAAGAGTTATGGAAATTAGACTTGTATTCTCATGACAGTGATATGTTCTTTCTAAGAATAACAACTTACACAAAACTTGTCAACAATAAGCTTTGTGTTTAGCAATCTACATGATAAGTTGATGTGGAAAGAGTTATTTTGCATCAGGTTCCAGTTCCTGTGTTTTACTCATATTTGTACCATTTCTATATCTAACAGAAGTTCTTCTTGACACAAAATCAATTTAGGACATAAGCTAACTATATTTTGTGAAATTATATATATTTTTCACAACAATTCATGTTCTTTTCCGTCAAGTCTTTTAATACCACACATAAGGGCTTAGCCAGAGTTCAGGTTTACATGCTTAGCACACTAGGATGCTTCTCCAAATATACGTACACAAAGCCAAATACACAAATTGCTACACTCTCCTTAAGGATCTGGGGCTAGCAGCCCTGCCTGCTTGTATATTGCATAGTAATCCTGACCTAATTGATAATTAGAACATAATGGACTTTATGGAAAGTATATAAATTGTCTTTATGAAAAGTATACTTGTATTCTATTAAAAGTAATACTTTTTACAAATAACAATTTAAACAACTCAAGAATTAGGTTTTTGTGTACAACAATCTGCACGATGAGTTAATATTAACAAGTTAAGAATCTGCTTTTATGTTCAGTAATCTACATGATAAGTTAATAATAGAGGTATTTTGTATCAGGTTCCAGTTCCAATACCATATGTTTTATAAATACCTGTAAAAATAAATGATAATTGTATCATGCTGAAGGGGTTCTGGGAACAACATGTCATCATAGAAGTCATTATTTTTCAATTAGATTTCAGGCCAAGTACTACTCCTACTAAATCAATTAAGATATCATTCTGAAAAGTGAGTATTTTTTTATATAGTGATTCCTGACAAAGACGCATTTATTTTATTATCAAGAATCCAAGATGGTCAATATGTCAATTATATTGAATTTTCAATCAGATTTCATGAAATTCATTGAAAAGAATACATTTCCTGATCAATCAAATCAATGTCATTATATTTGTATTGATACGCTTGTTGTAATATTTATCAACACTATAAATACAGTTACAAAAAACTGTATGAATCATCTTTATCTGCGAACAGCCTGAAGCATGACTGTTTTAATAAATCCTTTCCGTTTTACATAATTCCTGACACTTCATATATGGCAAATAACATAGCCAGTGAGGGATAAATATACATTTTATAATCATCTATATCTGATTACGGTCTGAACAATGATTATCTAGATAATTATAATGATCATTCAATTCAAACAAATCCTTTTCAAAAGCATTTAAAATTATTAAATTTGTTCACTCCAAACACTAACTGTTAGGTTTTTTAGTCCTTTGTTCCCATGCATTTAATTTATTCCAAATTGAAAAATTTTGGTTAATGAATAACAAATTATCTTTTATTTTGTTTGTCATGCTAATAAAAGATATCATTTAATATTCATCTTCAAAACTAATTGAACAGCTGTCTGAACAATTTTTTTTTTAGAAAGTCTTTCACACCAATTCTCTCTGCTAGTTAAGATACTTCAATAAACATATTACTGAGTTGACCTCCAGATTATTTCCATTGCAAACCTCTCTTCTACCCCCACCCCTTCTATCCCCCCTTTCCCTCCTCCCCTTTTTTCTCCTGTCCTTCCCTTGCAAACCTCTCTTCTATCCCACATTCCTTCTATCCCCCCCCCCTTTCCCCATCTATCCTTCCAGCCCCTCTCCTGCAACTCTCCTCTAAAGAGTATCTGTATTGCATATTGAAATGAGGGGAGGACACTCACTATATAGAATAACAGTAACTTACATAAGAGGATAAGTTACATAAGCTACATGCAGGTGCAAGAGGTCATCATAGATCATCATATCTAGTAATTAGCATAAACCCCCATGTTGCTAGCCTATTCTGACCAATCAGTTTGCACTATCATATGTCAAGATTTAAGATATTTAGAAATCTTCAGTTAGAATTACATGAGACATTGACCTGGACAGTTTACTTTGGCAATTGGACCTATCACTAGCTGAATTTGTGATTTGTGTCAGAGGGATATATTCCTAATGTTTATGTGCATCATCTTTTTAGTTTTTTGGAAGTTGAGAGTGTGACTAAATGAATACTCCTAAACCAATCAAGATATCATAATGAAATTAATACAGATGCCCACATAAAAGTAGCATTTTGAAGATTAAAAAGTCCAAGATGGTCACCAATTTAGCCATAGATATACAAAAAAGTTATACAAAAACCTACTGCTTGTTAACAAATCATGATTATATCATTCTTGTATTAATGTTTGTTCAAGCTCTAGTGGTTTCCAACAGAAGAATAGCATTTTAAAAGATAAAAAAATCATGATGGCAGCCATAATCAATTATCATATAAAAGATGGTTACACAATTAAACCATATTACCACATCATTCATTTTAAGGTGAGCTTCTGTACCCTCGGTACTTTTATTATTAACATCACCTTCACAGAGAGTCTCTGCGGCGTTAATAGCCCATACAATTTCAGTCCCACACTACCTGCCATTGTTACGACCGGGTCATATTGGCACTTATTACCCATATGGTTGGAAATACGTGGTGACGTATTTTCAATACGAGCACTAGTGCACATATCACTTTTGCCTAGCAACGATTGTTGTAGCACGAGTTCCCGTATTTTTTCGCCTGTGACGTCATAACACCATTGTTCGTGACGTCACCGTTGCCGGCCGTCGCAAGGGAAGCGGCCCTTTTCTTGGATATTTCTACGATGGTAAAATGGAATAGAATCGGTAATAAAGAAATTATTACCCTCGGAAGTGTGTCATATGACTTTTACGAAACTCGTGCAAATTTGTATATAACCCTCGCTCTCGCTCGGGTAATACAAAAATTCACACTCGTTTCGTAAAAGTCATATGACACACTTCCTTGGGTAATAATCTCTATTTATTACCCATATGGTTGGAAATAAGTGGTGACATATTTTCAATATGAGCACTAGTGCACATATCACTTTTGCCTAGCAACGATTGTTGTAGCGCGAGTTCCCGTATTTTTTCGCCTGTGACGTCATAACATCATTGTTCGTGACGTCACTGTAGCAAGGTAAGCGGTCCGTTTCTTGGATATATCTAAGATGGTAAAATGGAAAAGAATCGGTAATAAAGAAATTATAACTCTCGGAAGTGTGTCAAATGACTTTTACGAAACTCGTGCAATATTGTGTATAACACTCGCTCTCGCTCGGGTAATACAAAAATTCACACTCGTTTCGTAAAAGTCATATGACACACTTCCTCGGGTAATAATCTCTATAAATCAAGCCTACAACTACTACGACAAAACTTTAAACAACCATGTTAGTATGTACAATATGAACTTGACCATTTTGCGTTTTTTTATGACCAGGGTATGGATTGAGCTACGGAGACAAATACACTGAATCAGCAGAATGCATGTGAAGATGGGCATTTTGTTATTTTTAAGTTTTTGGGTATTTTAATTTAGGGCGGCTGTTTGAATTTCTGAGGAATTTCTGAAAAGTGGGATATGTCATCTTTTAAAGACTTGTTCAATGAAGCGACGGCCTTCCTGTATATGTTATATCTGTAAGTACAATCGGAAATGAATTGAAAAATGTCATAAAAACAGTTGATTGCATAACGTAATCTACACAGCTGTAATTCTCTCTTAGATAAGTCTGGCAAAAACTCGTGTTAAGAAAAAATTAAGACGCACAATCTCTTTTTGACAATAATTCTTTATTGTCAAGGGGGTTGTAAAACAAATTTCCTGAAAAGAACAAATTTCGTCAAGAAAAGCAAAAAGCGACTAGAGTATTATTAATGGAATTGCAACTTAAATATTGATAACTTTGCGACAATAAAGCAGAGCGGAACAATGCTTCTGGACATGGCGTGTCTGTTGGGAACACTCCAGGACAGCGCGTGTCACTTTGAACGCGTGGCAGCGAGTCCTCTGTGACGTCATTATGGCAAATGATGTGTGGAGCTCGCCCTTGTTAACGACACTGTTAACAACTAAGTGTACTGTATATCATTGAATTGGGGCATATGCTCGAGCTTTGGGCGCTATCGAACTGCAATCGTAATATAATGAGAGAAAGTAATATAATATATTATATAATGATATCGCCGCCTGGGACGGTTTCTATCACCTGGAAATTATTGGCGAATAAATATTTGACACGGTGCCATATTCACATAATGAAATCATGGATATGGCTACAAACGTGTGCGATATTTTCTTTAACAGATATTGCGTTGTGGTCCCATAGAGGCACAATCAATCCTATAAATTCTCAATCATCCCTATTTTGCCTTGCCAAAATACATCAAGTCATGCCAGTTTATTAAAGCTTAGCAATTGATCGTTCTTCTAGATATACAACATCATTGAGTACACACTTGAAGAATACAATACTCAAGTTTTTTCAATCTTCCATGTTTGGGAATTTTTTGTGAGAACAGGAAATTAACTTTCTTGAAAATATTGATAAGGTTGTTTGCTGTAGGTACATTGATATCTGACACAATGGTTTGTACTTTTTTTTTGGAATCGGATATCCGTAGAGATAAATTCCTATTCTCGTAGATACGATATTGTGTGAAAGACATTTCCGACATCTATCATAGCTATCATCATGTAAACCATGTGTATTGATACAGTGTATAAATATACGTCATAATTTCCTCCCTTTGGTTCTGAGATATAAGCTAGACAGTTCCCATTAGCCAAGTGTCATTGTTACCGATAAATGCTGTAAAAAAGTGCTTGTAAATGTGTTCTTGATATGGACAACTTTCTTAAAGGCGCTGTCTCACATAGTGGTTATTCAAGGGCACATGCATCTTCCTACGCAGAGCCTAAAAGGCCAGTTTCCAAACTGTCATTTTATGCCTTGCTGCATAGCCTTGAGTTTTCTGTGCTTGCTCTCTACTCTGTAGGGGCACTATAGCAGCACAGAAAAGTAAAGTCTCTGCAGCAAGGCATAAAATGACAGTTTGGAAACTGGCCTTTTAGGCTCTGCGTAGGAAGATGGGGCACATGGAGAACATTTGAAGTTACTTTGACCCTGTCGAAGCAATGAAATACTAATTTTTCTTTCAAATTGGAACCTTCAATTAATGATAAGAAAACTTGAGACGGCTTGAGTCTCTACATTCTCTCCAAACAGAGGCAGATGAAGTCAAGACTTCACTTTCCACCCTTTCCATGCGAGAAGCGTTGTCATTTGATAAAGAAATTCAAATGGATTGTGGTACAATTTTTTCCGCCAGGGAAACTGCCGGAACCCGCAGATTTCGGCGTAATTGAACAGAAGCTGTATCATGATTTCTTGACCTGATCTGCCTCTGCGGGGAGAGAATGGAATCTCTAAGGGATGTTAGTTGGTTTGTACGAAGCTCCAGAACAGTGGCTTATGAGTATTTTTAGATAAAAAACATTTATAACGGGTGGGGGTTGATCCAAACCTACAGTCATGCCTTATGAGTGCATCTCCCTCTCCTCCCCATCCCCAATCCCACTGAGAGCTAAGATCTATGACATAAATAAATACTTTGTCTTGTCTTTCCTCTTGATCCCCCTCACTTATAGGGTGTTGATGTATTCTATATCGACAATAAGTACGTACTGGCGTTTTCTGAAAGCAAGACCTCCCTTTTTGAAGACCATAGGCTACTATATTGAAAGTGTATCAGGTGAAAGTATCCTCCTCTGTCTAAAATATACTATAAGCAAATCTTTATCGCCGGTATTTCTTCAATATTTGACATGACCTGTATTATCTGTTCGCGCTGTGAAAAAAATCATTTGCTTATTCAAAGATTGTGGAACATTTTGGACACCTGAAGAGAATTGAATTCTGCGAATAATGTATAAGATTCCATATTCTTCCAATACTGAAATATAGAAGTTTATGATGTATAAAAAGTTATAAAAGTGCTCATCCGTCCGTTTTCTTAGTGATGCAATTTGCCCTATCTACTCCTATAAGACTTCACTAGCTTAGTGTCTTATGATTACGATTTAAAAAAAACTCTAGGGCAGCGGTTAGCGCGTTCGGCTTCGGATCAAGAGGTCCGTGGTTCGAATCCAGCCAGGGGCTCGACAACAACACGCAGTAAAGTTTGGGTGCAATGCAACACTGAATTTTAGCGCAGTACCACCCATGGTTCGCTAGTTTCAGCCGATGCTTGCAGGTTTCACCGCTAACCATAGCCACAACGGTGTTGCGGGCTTTCTCCCTGCAATAATACTAGCAGCCGCGATATGAGTGAAATAATCTTGAAAGCGGCGACAAACCCAACATCACCTCACCACCTCACCGAATATGAACACGAGCTTCTAATTTTGTCGAAGGTCACTAATCCAAACTCCCGATTTTCCGCATAGCAGGCTGGGCTTGCTTCCGGAAACCGGATGGGGTAATTCATTCACTTATTTTTGTGAGTATAATAAATTCAGTATCATATATACGATAAACGTTTGATTTTATTGAATCATTATTTCACCACGATCAATATCTTGCGTGTTTTTGTCACCTCGCCAAACATGACTCAAAGGCAGTGAATAAATGATGTAATAAGTAATGTTATCACATCAAGATTTCCAAGAAGCAATACTACACCATTTTCCACCAATAATCTTTTTAAAAATCATTATATATGATATTTATTGTTTTATTTGTTTGAAAATATTAACACATTTAATTGTATGAAAGGTCTTAAAATAAGCACTTTGGAGCTTTTATGTATTATTTCATGAATAAATATGTATCAATCATATGATACTGATAGTCACATGGAACAGCACATTTCTTATGAATCATCTCGGACGTTCATTCATCATCATCGCATAAATGTACATTGTATTGTAAAGGCATCACAATGTACCAGACCAGTTACTTTTAGAAGGTGTTATAGATAGATTTAGCGGTATCCAATTAAGTTATTTACCAATTTGAAATAGATTTTCGATGGTGGATAATAACGATATTAAGCAAATGTCAAACTTTTGTCAACATGTCTTGCTATACAAAATATAACAATTTCTCTATCGGATACTGATACTTTCATTTAGAACGGAACCAAATTAAAAAATAATGTGTCTTTTAACTTAAAACGTATTTATTAAGACGATTCTTTTATCAGTATGTACGTAGGCTAAATGTATTCACATTTTGTGATTACGTACGTACGTTATAATTTATCACGTACGTACGCAATAAAAGTACGTACGTACGTAATAATTTTTCACGTACGTACGCAATGACAACACGTACGTACGTAATAAAAATATTTTTTTACCATGTCCCTTCTGGAGCTTCGTAGATTGCACAAAAATGCAACCTTTTTAGATTGTCCTTACCTTTAAACTGAGGTCAAAGGTTGCACTATATTTTTCACATCGCTAATTTTGTTGACACCAAACAGGCTCTGCGGTTGCATAAAACAAGATATCTGTCGTTAAGAAATTTCAGGCTTAATGCAAAAACGTATTTACGTACATATTTTCCAAATTATTTGTATCTCGGGCCATCTTTTTTAGAACTATAGACTATAGTCAAGATAGTCAATTTTACATTTCCTTTATTGACGAAATAGTGGTGTGCTATAAGTCATAAAGATACATTGAATTATATCATACAAATTTTCCATGGAAAGATTTTGAAACAATTAAACCACGAGATATGAAATTAGGAACGTTATGTTTATTTTGGATAAACAATTAAAAGATAAGATAAATCTCATTTGCTTCCACTTTATTCATGTGATGTAAACACATAATTGTATTTACACTGAGATACAAAAGAAAGTGTACACCACAGCCTTTTTGATTCATTAGATATTAATTTTAGATATCATGTGATGTAGATTTGATTATCGCATGGTCACAATAACACATATTTGCAATAGTGTAACTAATTTTGTGTTGTCTTGTTTATGTTTCATGATATATTTATGTTAAATGTATAGACAGGGATAAAAAAAATACACCAACATGACCCCCATGTTAAAAATGTTAAGAAAGTGTGAAGAGTGATGCTTATTTATCATTTTCGAGAAGATATCTTTAAACAGTTGTTGTTAATCAAAATTATCATTTGAAATACATTTTCATCCAGAGAGACATTTTTGCCAAAACAATTTAAAAAGGTTTCTTTGACTGATGATTAATCTACTGTTCCTGTCAGCGGAATAGAAACACAATATACCTACTTAATTTCACGCCTTAAAGGGGCAGTAGCACGTTTTTAGGGGCAATATAAGGTGATGTCAGGAAAATGAAAATTAATGGTTCCAATTGAAAGACAATGTATTTAAAATAGATGGAGCTGTACTAATTTAAATATATAAAGTAAAGTTTAGCCATGCGATTCCTTTTTCTTGCACAAAATGACTTATCGGTGATCACATAGGTGATCACACAAAATAGCTGCCAATAGATTTTATGTGAATTTTCATATTTTGTCCTCTGACTATGGATGATTGGCTTGTGTAATGAGATTTTTGACACTGTCGAAATAATACATTTATCATCAACTTACAATTATCAGTGAAAATTTAAAAAAACAAAATTATAAAAAAAGTGCTACTGCCCCTTTAAAAGCGCTCCATGAATTATCCAGAACTGAGAGTCAATCTGAGGACAGAGGGTTGATCAAGATGACTTCAGTGGGGAGTGAACACACCTGTTCATATTGTTGTAATTATTTTCTAAATAAATCTTAGAGTTCGCTCTTTAAGTGATTTATTCACCACCTTTAATATAAACCTATAACCAATGCATCATAACCGACTTTAAAAACAGTTATTGTTTTACCTTTTATCAGTAGTAAAAACTCTGTTGATTCAAAACTGTTTATAATATAATTGAATAATGGAATGTCTGAACAATGACATCACGACTAAAAAATTGCAACCTTTTACTTAATTTGGGTAAAAGCTGACAAATATTCTTAAAAGGAAATCAAGTGTGTTTTTATAGCAAATGGAGTTTTATGATTTGAATGTACCAAACTACTACGCATTTGACTTTGCAATTGTTAACCCCAATGAGAGGGACTTCTTATCTGATCTAATCCCAATATAAAACAATGCGCTGCCTATCATCGAGGTTCCAGGGTTCAAACCCCACGTTCACTTTCAATAAAACCTTTCATTGTCATTTTCATAAATAGATTTGAGAAATTGCTAAACCCCTTTTGTTAAGATATCTGAAACAGTTCTTAAAAGAATTAAAATCAGTTGGTGGTAACTAAAAAAGTAACAACTGAATAACTTATTTTGGTATTGGAACCAGGTTGTCCTGATACATTCTCTCCCCACAGAGGCAGATCAAGTCATGAATTGTTCATTGAGCCTCTGTTCTACATTCTCTCCCCACAGAGGCAGATCAAGTCATGAATTGTTCATTGAGCCTCTGTTCTACATTCTCTCCCCACAGAGGCAGATCAAGTCATGAATTGTTCATTGAGCCTCTGTTCTACATTCTCTCCCCACAGAGGCAGATCAAGTCATGAATTGTTCATTGAGCCTCTGTTCTACATTCTCTCCCCACAGAGGCAGATCAAGTCATGAATTGTTCATTGAGCCTCTGTTCTACATTCTCTCCTCACAGAGGCAGATCAAGTCATGAATTGTTCATTGAGCCTCTGTTCTACATTCTCTCCCCACAGAGGCAGATCAAGTCATGAATTGTTCATTGAGCCTCTGTTCTAATTCACCGAGTTTGTGGTCTGGAATGGGAGACTCCTGATTGGAAGCAAAGCTGTTCTAAAAACATTATTTTGACTACTGAATCATTGCATTGTGATACGAACCAAACTTTCCATGCGAAGAGCGTTGTATCTTGCTAAAACAACTAATGGATTGTGGTGCATTATTTTTCCGCCAGGGGAAACTTCCTTTCTTTCTTTTTCTTTCACTGATAAAGGAAGACGAGTATTTCTATGGATGAAAAACTTGACAGTAGGGCCGGTTTGGTATAGATAATTTACCGTTTTCAAGCTACTGTCAAATAAAGAAGTTGTTGATCAATAGAATCACTCGTGTCTTCCTTAGACCATCAACTTTTAGAATTCTACTGAAACAACTAATTTACTGTTTGTAAACAATGCCAATAACTTGCATTTGAAGTCCAATGAACTTTGTAGTTATGTTACAAATGTTGAACATTTTACATCGATTTTCAACAGAGAGCATCTCTTTCATCACCGTATTGAAAGCAACAAAGATTTAGTAGATCCTTTGAATAAAATATTAAAGAAGGGCTGCATAATCTTTTTTAAATATATTTTTCAAAAGATATTGGTCAAATAACTATATAACATAAATATTAAGCCAAAACAGCAACGATACACAGTTTCTAAATGAAGCTACAGCTAAGTAAACATTGCGTAACAAGGCGTCTGCTTGCCGCCGTCCAGCGACAAACCAAAACAAGGCTGGGAGGCCACGGGCAGGGGATACCGGAAGTGACGTGGCAGTAGGCGAAGCGTTCGTCTGCTTATATGGAAAATGATAGGCGAAATCCGCAGTTCTGCCTTTTCAAAGCGATTAACAGTATGTTATATCATTGTGTTGCTGTCAACTGTCCTAGAATATCTCCTGATGAAGTCTCCGTAGACAAATTCCCATCATATTGATGGTTTCACGCCAAATTGACCCGCTGTGTTAGGTCAAACAGAGCAATGTGACAATCTACATCGAACTCACGTGTTCCGATCGCTACACAGATTTTCTGCTTCGAGCTCGCATTTTCACTGAATGAACAGTTTGGCATGCAGAGAAAAGGGAGATAAGTAAAATATAAAACATAGCACAAAGTTTTGGGCTGATTTATGGTAATAATCCGAATATACAATGCTCACATTTAGATTTGAACGTTGTGTAAAAGGTTGAATAAACAATGACATTGGTCTGCAGGTGTTACTTACTTTCTTTAGATCAGATACTCACTTATTACACAATTACTTTACTGTTTCCTAATTAGATGATATCAAATGATGACTATAGCAAGTCTTTTGTTTAGGGTGTTTAATCGACGGTTAAACATCGAGCTGTACTGTAAGCTTGTGTTGTTTTACATAACGAGGGCAAACAAGGGGGTATCACATCACCTACTAACACGTCACGAGGCAGTCACGCTTCAGTGCGTTTTATTCTGTTCGCCGGCCTAATTAGGCGGTGTTCTTTATACAGTCGTAATTAAGCCGTTTCTAGGTCGATTTCAGAAATTTAAAGTTGAGTCCATGTGAAATTGTTATCACTATTTCATGAATCCCGAAAGTTGCCATATAGCATTTCAGTCCCTCTTTAAGAGAACATAATTTAGAACCATGTTTACTTAAAAGTGAATAATCAACCATCAATCATCAATTACTTTATTTTCTTGTTTTCTTTATAGATGAAGGAAAGGCATATACCTAGCACACACTTTAAGATAAGACTAAATATTATTCAAGACTCAAAATACTTGGGGTTCATATTTGACAGGGATTTATGCAAATTTGGGATCGACAATAAAAAGAAAAATCCCAAATTTATTTATTATTTTATAAAAGTGTCTTTTCGAAATATTTTCGTTAACAAAGATAGCTATACCATTTACTAAAAAAATTTTGTCTGTTGGTTCCTAAGAGTTGTAAAAATGTGGTCAAATGATATTCTATTTTATAAATTAAAAAAAATCGCCATTTTCAAAAATTGATCTCATGACTTCTTTTGAAATGACAAAATTGTTTCTTTTATATCCCAAATCTATTCTTTTTATCTGTGTTAAATGTAATTAATCCTTATTTTATCAAAATCTATGACACAATCTTTTTTGAGAAGACCAATCAAAAACTTAAATTTTAATTTTAAAATTGTGTTTGATATCAACAACATGCATCTAATCTGGACGGATAATTTCAGCTCCCGAAACGTATAAGCCTTTTGTTCGAATATCAGAAAAAATAGAGATCTTCAAAATTTTGAATTCTTAATTATTTTGCTAACTGAGTGACATCATTGGTTGTGCTTTGCATTTATCATATCTGAATAAAACAAAATGTGTGCCATTTAAAACTATTCAACTGTGATTAGAAGTTTTCCAATTTCAAAATAGTTTAGAAATTGAATAAACTCCAAGCTGTTTAATTCAAGAGGCTCTGTTCACAGTTAATTTTGTTAAGGATCGATTGCTGAACCTTTTTAATGAGCTGTCATTGTTTGTTTAATAAGAAGCAATACATTTAATTTAAAGTTAAGCATGAAAACTGTTTTAAATCCCTGAACAGAAAGTCCTATATATTCTAATAATGTTTTTGGCTACTCGACGACATCACCTATTTCTGTAACTGTTACATAAATACGTTAGAAAACATGATATAATATCTTGTTTTGTTATTGAAGCAATTAAGTCAATATACGTTTTAACATTGCCTGTTGTTCATTAAAAAGAACGAATAATTTTCCTTATATAAACATTAACAAGCATGATGAACATAAAAATCGCGTCAGCGTTACCGCCTGCATTTAATTAAATTTAATTCTAAAAATCTTTATCACATTGGTTTTCATTATCCAATCAGTAAGAAAACTATATACAATTACTGTCAATGTTGAATGGCATGGGTTGTATATGATCTGATTAAGAGGAGTTATTTATGAACAAATTTCAATAGAAGCTATGGTACGTTATCAAATGAAATAAAAAACAAAACCAAAAAGAAGAATAGCCTCAAAATGTATTTTCAATAAAGAACAGTTCAACAAGTTTTGCTTGTTAGTATAAAGTTGATATGCAGGAGCGAGTTTTCTAAACAGGGATTGATACTTCAAACTATTTCATTGAAATTTAAATATCTTAAGGGAGCCAATTTACCATAAAATTTTGTGATGAATTTGCAAACCTTTGAACAACGTTTTACAACAGTTTGCCTTCTAATTGAATCATTTGAACTCAGTTTAAGATAACCAATTTGATACACGAACCTCTTACATTTCATTTCGTTATACTTTATACATCATTTTATTTTTTAAGAATCAGGTAGGTTATATTAACGTCAGTATTTAATGATTTAAACATAATAAGTTATTAGTTTTGTTTACATTTTGGTATTTTTATTTTTACAATAGGCCTAAGATATACCTGTCTGACTATGCGTACCCCATTTGTGTTCTTATCCAAACAAACATGGCTTTAGTTTGATAAAGTCGCAAAAACTGTTGTCAGCCTTTATCAAATATTGGCATATCATTTACCTTTTTGACAATGCGTACCCCATTTGTGTTCTCATTCCAACAAATATGGCTTTAGTTTGATATACCATCGCCAAAACTGTTGTCTGCCATTATCACATATTGGCCTTTCATAGTCTTGTTTGACTATAACCCCATACGTGTCTTATTCCAACAAACAGGACTTCAGTTTGATATACAATCGCCAAAACTTTTGTCTGTCATTATCAAATATTGTTTGACTATGCGTACTCCATGCGTGTTCTTATTCCAACAAACATGACTTTGATAATCTGACAAAAACTGATGTCTGCCATTATCAAATATTGATAAAAATGCAACTAAGGTTTTGATAACGAATTATTTTCTCAAAACCCCAAACATTACATGCGAATCCTAACCGGTTTCCATTCATTGAAAAGCGTTACAAACCGTTTTTGTATCCATAGCTCAGCCAGGTAAATCTATCAAACATTCATATTGTACCAATAATTTCGTTACCGAAGCATTTTGGATACGATAAAGCAACGTGAAGCATCGGCTATCATACCGAATGTGTTTCTATACCCCATTCTCTCCCCACAGAGGCAGATCAAGTCATGAAATGTTGATTGAGCCTCTGTGGAGAATGAATGCCAATACCCTCGCATAACATGAACCTCTTTGACAAACTGTGAACCTCTGATCTGTATAACAAATCACTCCACATGTTTTTGAGTGATAATACACATTATCAAAAAACGTTATGATATACATGTACGTAACAACGTCTAAGCCATTGATACAACCGTTTAGGCTAGGGATATCGTAAACGAACTGGTGGAACAACTATGACAACGCAGCTCTTCAGAATGTAGTTAGAGTTGCTCTCCTTGTTGAAAAGAGGATTCATTAACATTTGGTGTCATAAGAAAAGAACTACTCCGCTTAAATGTTTGCTCATTCGCTAAAAAGGCAAAATAATTTTAATAGATTTCAGGAGAATCGGATGTCATTTTAAAAAAAAATTAATAATGACTATTTCTAGGCAGTTAAAGATCGGGTATCGTTGACACCTTGGTGTATAGTAAAGGAAATAACTTCGCCAAATCTAGATCAGAATCCAATTTGAAATTATCAGATTTGCGTTTCAATCATTTTTCTCAAAAGAATAATTCACAAATTATTATTGTCAAATTCAAATTATATGCGTGTGTAACTGTATCATAAATATCATATTTGCTAAACAAAATAATGATAAAATGTAAATTATGAGAAATCATAATGTATCCAAATCTGCAATAAACATGTAAATAACGTTATGATGACCAACTGTTTTCTCACAATTCAAAAAATAAATTACATGAGAATACGAAACCGGTTTCCAATCATTGAATACGTCATGAACAGGCTCTCATAATACACATTTCATTCCTGCTAAATAAAGATATTGATACAGAGAGACATTCGGTAAATAACCTCTGTTTATTGTACATGCAGAACTCATCAGAAACATTATTACCTTAATGATCTCATTAATAAGAAACAGGAGGTCCTGTCTATTTTGTTGACAAAGTCACTACAAGGAGATATTAATGAAAGTCACGTTGATGATATGAAAAGAAGATATGCCATTAAGGGAACGTCTTGAGCATGCATATGACTTATTGTGCTCAATAAAAATACATCATTAGCTTTCTAGTATTAAGGACCATATATGTTTCCTAAAATGGTACAGTTGTTTTCTAGCTGCACATGTTATCAGGGGCAATAGCATTTGTTTAGGGGAAATTAAAGGGGATGTCAGGGAATTGATAATAAATGGTCTAAATTGAATGTATTTAAGCTAAATAAAGCAGTACTAAATACAATATATAATGTAAAGTTCAGTCATTCGATTCTTTTCTTACACAAAATGAATTAAAGGTGTTCACACAAAAATGGCCGCTAATGGACTTTATGTGAGTCTTTTTAGTTTGTTCTATGACTATGGATGATTGGTTTTTGTAATTAGCATTAACGGTCAATTATTAGTGAAGAATTGAAAATTTCAATTTCACAAAAATGTGCTACCGCCCCTTTGATATGTAGACAAATTGACATGTTGATGAAACAATGATACGTTAAAAGATTGGTCAATAAGCATTATATAGTGTTCCTACACTTCATGTAAGATTTTCTGAATCCTGATATCATTTCTCAATACATTGATTAAAAGCAACATTTGATTCCACTTAAGAAAAATGCAATACTCTATCATAAATGATGAAAAATGCAATAGCCTCTATTATATATGATTTGTGTTGTGTTGTTAGTATTTTACACGATTCTTGTTCAATATCTTACCCGAAACTACGAGATCAATATTTAATCTCTGTTTGGTTAATGATAAACAATAAATTAGACTTTTCATTTGTCACTGTCACAAACTCAACACCGTGTAAGAGATAACAACAAAACGTTATTAACGTCTTCTCAAACACCGATGTTAATGAAACGTTACATCAGGTTGTTATTTAATTTCAAATATTTGACTTGTTAATAATGATTCGTTAAACATTATAAACACACTGGATGAAAACTGCGATAACAAATCAATAGTAAAGTGCAAAGACATTCGTTTATACCTTTTCATGTATCGTCTTTGTCCTTTAAAAAGTTTAGTCTAATACAAGATTTTTTACGTGACAATGCGATACTTTCACGAACTTGTTTCGTGATTAAACCCCTTTTAAAGACACTCCTTTTCTTGTCTATTTTGGAACGAAACCTGTAGAGTCTGCTTCTTGAACCCTTCTGTTTTATGTAATATTGCATATTTTGAATTTATTATTCTTCTATATTTCTCCATGACTTTATATCTTCTTAGAATGTTTTCATTACATATGAAGCACAGAAAAATATTGATTAACATGCTTGTCTCTCACAACAACTGCCTAGGTTCGAATCCTGGAAGCCTGATTCTGATCCTGTGTTGTGTCCCTGGGCAAGGCACTCCATCCACATTGCACTCAATCCACCCAGCTGTTAAAATGGGTACCTGAAAACATGATGTTCTGACTTACGTGGTCCCGACTCACTAAGTAGCAGCTGTTAAAGTACAATCATTCAGGCTGATGATGTAGGCAGCAATTTGAGCATGTCCTTGCACGTGGAAAAGGATAACAAAACCACATCATTACATTACATATGCTGTTTTTTAATCAATTGGTCCCAATTGCGTGCCTTTTATGTCAAAACGAATTTTTGTTATAATTTTAAAATGTACCAGGCGTATTTTTCCATGAAAAACGAAATTATTAAGAAATCATTATACCCGGAAGTTTTCAATATTGTTTTAAGAAATCTAAGGAAATCATCATGGTGTCGTTCAGGAATTTGAACATCCACAACGTTTTCAATTCATTCATAACTAACCAATTAAGACGCTTTCATTCTTTTTATTATTAGTACAAATATCTAGAATCAGGTTAAAAATGTGTTTTATATCTAGAATCTTCTCCAAATCCTCTCCAATAGTAATCCTTTGCAGGTTAATTGAGCCAAAAATAAGTCATGTTTTCTCAATGGTATCAAGCCTTCTTTACTTTAAGGTTTTTCTTTATGTTCGTGCTAAATATGTGCAATTTGTGCTTTAGTTGTACTGGACACGACATACATGTTCTTTGCAGTGTTTTTATCAATAGTATTGATAATAATCTATAAACGGTGTTAACTTCTTCACAGGCCTCATATTGTAAATAATTGGCACATGATTTGATAGAAAAGTTATCATGATCCTGAAAACCTGTACATAATTGAAAGAAATGTATCATCGATAAAATTCAGATAAGCTAATGAAATCATGATGGACACATGTACTGTTATACACCTTATCCTGCTTTATTGTTAAGATCCTCAATGAAATCGGGCCAGCCATGCATGTTTTGGATAAATGAGAGACTTGTAGTGACAGATTTGCGATTTATCCTTAAGCCAAAACTTTATTGGCCAGAAGCCACAATTTTTTCTAATAAACTATTTCTTCCCGATTTCGTTCAAATTTGAAATATGTTTTTGTAACAGCATATAAACTCCATTTATAATTGGATCATTTTAGATTTTTATTTTAAGTTTTTAAATTTGAGGTCAAATAAGCGATTTGAACCCTTATTTCATGAGTCTTCATCACCTATTACACGTTTCGACCTGGATAAGGGAATGGCGAGGTGAGGTTAATCTATGTGCAGGTAATGTTAGACTAGGATATATAATCAGGGATACCCAAGATGTCATATCATTTTAAACGAGTGACTTAATTGATATTTTCCGGAGCGAGAGCGATGGATCTATCATCTCACTAGCAGGAGAGTTGTAAAAACAATATAATAATTTGCGAGTTTTTTAATTTATTTGTTATCCATAGCGTCAGAGAGTCAGAAATCGTAGTATAAGAATATCAAAGGCATCATCAATGGTTAAATCGATGATATATGGCATATGGATGCAACTCTAACTCGGTCATTGTAAGCGCGGTAAAAACTAATGATGTAGGGCATATTTCAAACAAAATAATTCAAACGAAAACATAATTATGTTGACGCAATCTATCAATTTCAATATTAACACATATAAGTTGAAGCAGAAATTGACAACCTGCTTAATCGTAAATCATTTTTAATGTAAAAGTCAGGCAGGTGAATCGACACGATTGCACCGATTCAGCCGCCAACTGTTCAAATGAATAACTGCGCACGCGCTGCACGCTTTAAGTGTTACATCCGGCAGCACTCTGCCGAGCTGAAGCAATAAGAATTGCTGGTAAAGTTTGGACATTCCGATGTTGCATACATGTATTTGATCAAAAGGTCAATGTAATAGGGTTTATATCACACGTGCAACATATCTTAATTTATATAAAGATTTTTTCAACACACATGGATAATATATACATGTATCATATTATTTTTATGTATTTGTTCATGATTTGAACGTAATTCTTAAATGTGTTAAACAATGACATCTTTAACAAAGTACACTCCCGAAAAATATCTAATCGACTCCTATAATTATCTTTCTTCACTGGTACACAAAAGAAATGAAATAAAACGTTGACAGCAACAAAACATGCTTCTCATTATAATATTTCTTTACTTGTACAAAATAGAAATTAATTTACAAAGAAATTTGACGTTAACAAAACATGCCTCTCTCTTTATGAAAGTTGTCAAGTGTTTTGATTAATTTATCACTCGTTCTTGTTCAATCTCTTACCAAGATCAATAACTAATCAGCGTTACTTTAATGAATTAATAAAAATGCAACTAATCATGTGTCACTGTCACAAAAGCAACACCGTGCCAGCTATAACTACAAAAACCAATTAGAACTTCACAAACACCTTGCTTATGTTGATGTCCCTTGAAACATAACATCAGGATGTTATTTGCCTACAAATATTTGACTTGTTCAATCATGATTAATGAACCACTAAAACATATTTTCAGGAAAGACAATAATGAACGATGACAATAGGGTATGATGAAAGTCAACCTTAGCACAATTATGATAGAATGAATGTTGGATTGTATTCCTATATCATTAAAAATGATATCTTTCTCTGAGATTGTAATCGCTAAAAGGTTAATCAGTGCTTGTCTCTTAAGAAAAGGTATAATGATTTGAAATAAAATGATTTAAGTTGTGAAAAATAGACTGTATACCGGTATATATCAAGGCACTGTGACTACAGCATAGCAAGAGATGTTCAGTTTAATGTACATTACATTTACAACTGAATTAAGGTTTTAATGACAGCGAGTCTACTGATCATAAGTAAGTAAGTAAAGTTAGGTTTTCATTCCTACTTACTCATCAATATATTGGTTTAGGCATGAAACACATTCCTCTGAATGGGATTTTCTTTATATTCTTAAGACATAATTTTAAAGAAATATGACATAAAGATCTTAAAATTAAATTTCTTTTATGGACAATGCACTAAAAGTATTATCACAACACACCAGATTGATAGGGGCACAGTGAAGTTATTCGTGTCTGATTTTCATTCAATGTATTTAAGAAATAAATTGAATAATTACAACCTTCATCTCTCACGATGACCTCAGAGAACTACAGATTTTGGTATTCTTAAGAAATAATTTTACCTAAATATAATATTAAGATCTTAAAATAAAATTCTGTTCTAGACCATGGACTGTAAGTGTTATTAAAACATTGCAAAAGAATTGTGTGTCATTTTATCAGATTGACAGAGCACCATTGAAGTTATTCGTGTCTGATTTTCATTCAATGTATTTAAGAAATAAATTAAATAATTACAACCTTTATCTCTCATATCTCATCTTGACCACAGAGAACAAAAAAGTTTGGTGTTTCATATTTAAATGAAAGTAATAGGTATACCCACACATCTCGAGGTGTATCACTCTATACACCTCCTGTTTATATCTTGAGAGGAGATGACGCTACGTTTGACGCTCTTTGGTCAGTCTGCTCTCATGACAGTGTGTCTATTGGGTGTGACCAATCTGGCACTTTATTCTTTCTGCGCAGGCGTGATTTGTATTTATCAAACTGATCTATCCAGTGTTATACGTCTCAAGAACAAAATGGCTCAAGGGTATATCGTTTACCCTTCTTGGGGTGCTTAACTTAGATAACTGTCAAATCTATTGTTACTGAGGCAGTCGAGCATTTATCAGACTAAATGTATTTGCAAAAAGTTTGTGGTAAAATTATTTTTGGAACGTCTCTTTTATTTTGAGAGTGTATGTTACATTTTGTTACACTGCCAAATGAATATTTGGTTCTTACATAATGAAGATCACACTTGACTTTGAAAGATGAAATATATAATTCCTTGCTATTGATGTTCGTGAATATTTGCTTTCCATAAGTTATATTCCAATTTACCTATAAACACGGTAATAGAAGAAGAAGAAGTTTATTCAGTATTGAAGGCCTCATGGCCAAGAGTACAATCATTTAAATAATAGTTTGCGTATGGACAGGATAACATCTAGTGTTATTTCAAAATTTGTATTTACACAGGTAGGTTGCGTTTAAGAAATATTGCAACAGATTTCAATAAATGTACATTTGTTGTTGTTAGAAGTTGTTTGAATTTTAATTCGGATGGGAAGGTATGATTATAACTGGGTATATACAATTGTCTATGTACAGAATAGAAAGGACACACAAGTAGAAAATGAAATTCATCTTGTTTAACATTATAATCACATTTGTCACATAAGCGTTTACTCATTTGTGTATCAATATTATACCTTTGTTGTTGAATGTTCAACTTGTAGTTTGTCACTGTCACAAACGCAACACCTTGTAAGAGATAACAACAAAACGTTATTAGTCTCCTCAAACATCGACGTTAATGAAACGTTACATCATGATGTTATTTTATTACAAATATTTGACTTGTTAATAATCATGATAAGTAAAACGTAAAAACACCTTGAATTAAAACTGCGCCAATGGCGTTATGGTTCTGTGCAGAGAGTTTGGTTCATACCCTTTTTAATGTATTGTCTTTGTCCTCTTAAAAGGGCAGTAGCACGATTTCAAGGAGAATATAAAATGATGTGAGGATAATGAAAATAAATGGTTCCAATTTTAAGACAACTTGATTAAGCAGTAATAAGTGAAATGTATAATGTAAAGTTCAGCCATGCGATTCCTTTTCGAAGTTATCATGGTCTTGAAAACCTGCACATAATTTTAAGAATTATATCATCGAAAGAATTCAGATGAGTGAATGATACCATGCTGTACACTTATCCTGTTATACACCTTTCCCGGCTTATTGTCCCAAATTGTTGAAATTCACAAAGGAAGCGGGCCAGTCATGCTTGTTTTGGTTGAACGAGAGACTTGTCATGACAGATTTGCGATTTATCCTTTAGCTTAATTTTTATTGACCAGAAGTCACAGATATAAAAAAAATAATTCATTTTCAAATTGAAATATGTTTTTGAAACAACATATAAACTCATGGGCAAAAGAAACGCTGGGTATTTTCAAACGAAGGATAAACAAATTATGTATGCCATGTAAATTCGATTTCGAATGTGTTTGATAAAAAAAGTATTTGGAGAATTATTATTCATAATTTTAACCATGATGGCATGGAGCGTTTTGTACTGTGGTTGTCGAAACACTGTTGGGGTGCTAACATTGCTGTTTTCAGGTACTTTTTTGTTAATAATTATTTTGAAATTAAGTTTGAATTTCGGAAATGTATATCAGAATGTTATTTGAGATACTGTAAATGAAAAACATCCACTTTGACTTTTCTGCATTGATATGTCTTTGCGTTATAACGTCTATAAATATGCAAAAAATGACCAATTTGGTATCCAATCTCGCTTATTTAAGGAGATAGCAAATTGATGATTTTTTTACACACGTTTTCTAAGGCGCCATGCAAAAACATCAACACAAAATGATTCAAACAAGGCAAACATAGTTGAGTTGACTTCTAAGGAAACTTTGCCACTCTGCTTCATTCACATTTATCTTACATGGAATAAAATATCCTGACATTTATGTTACCAGCGTTTCTTTTGCCCGTGAGTTTAAAAGCCATTAAAAATGCACAATTTCGAATTCTAGTTTATAAGAAATTTATTTTATGTAAAAAAAGATTCACTTTCTGTTCAGAGATAGATAAAGTCATGAAATGTTGATTGAGCCTCTGTTCTTATTTGACAAAATCCCTGGTTTCCGGCAGTCTCTCCATTTGAAGTTTGTTAGCTAATGGCGACGCTTCTCGAATGGGAAGAGAGGTTCATAGCAGAATGTCTTTGCCATAATTAAGTAGGCAAATTAATTATTCTAGAATAGAGTCGCTAATTTCACAACTAGCTTTGATTTCTTCCAATCAAGCATCTCCCTTTCTATCCCACAAACTCGACGAATAAGAACAGAGGCTCGATCAACCTTTCATGACTTGATCTTCCTCTGTGAGGAGAGAATGTCCCACATTCCGATGCCACACGAAGTTTTGAAATAAGGTTTAACATACCGTAATTTATGTAATTACCCTCAATATCGTTGCTGAGTTGACAACTTGAACATGTTTAAATCAATTCTGAAAACCCATTTCTTCCAAACCGCATTTGATTTGTTACCCATTCCTATCCATAGCAAAAATTGACTGTTCTCTTTCAATGATTTCAATTATGTCTGATTTATCCAAATTTTCCTCAGTGTCTTTTGAACTGATGATGATCACTTATTTTCAACACATGTGGGTAATAATATATATATATCTGTATATATATTCTTGTTCTTAACGCAATTTATTAAATACATAGAAACAGTGACATCTTTAAAAACGTATAGAAAGTTTTTGATACACTTCCGCCGATATTTTATGTGAATCCTCATAATTATCTTTCTTCACTTGTACACAACTGAAATGGAATTACGAAATACTCTGACAGTTACAAAACATGCCTCTCTCTTTATGGCAGTTGTCATGTGTTTTGATTAATTTATCACTCGTTCTTGTAAAATCTCTTACTATGATCAATAATTAATCATAGTTCGGTTAATGAATTAATAAAAATGCAACTAATCATGTGTCACTGTCACAAAAGCAACACCGTGCCAGCAATAACTACAGAAGCCAATTACAACATCAAACACCTTGCTTATGTTGATGTCCCTTGAAACGTACAATCAGGATGATACTTGCTTACAAATATTTGACTTGTCAAATCATGATTGATGAACCATCATTAAAGAATAATGGACATTAACAACTACGTGTACGTTGGGTTTGAAAAAAACATCAATCTAAGAACGAATATGATTGAATGAATGTTGGATTGCATTTTAAGATCTGCGAGGCCCACTGGGCTTATTGCATGGCATAGTGACCTGTGTCCCTGACCTTTGTCCGTTCCTCTGTCCGTCCTTGATATTTGTGCATTTTCATCTTAATCTCCAGAAGCAAAATGCCTAGAGAGCTGACACTTATATAAAGACACCATGACAAGAGGGGATTATTATTTACAAAAATGGTGACCTAGTGGCCCATAATAAGGATCACAGGGGCCACCTCCGTTAAGACCTATTTACATCTTCTCCAGAAGGAAAGGCCAAGAAATCTGAAACCTTGTATATATACTCATAGACTAATCGTTAATGCATACTTGATTTGGTGACACTGTTGCACAGGCTTGGTGCACCTTTGGATTCTAAACCATATAATTTACCAATTGCAGATATAATTTTAGTAAAGTTACATTTTAACGTTAGCGCACACCAAATACGATTCCCGGTTCTTAAAAATTCTATTTTAGTAGAAAAATACCAATGATGTGACATATTTAATAAAATTGGTGACACTTTTCAAAGGGAAAGTTTCTTTAGCCCTTCAATGTACATGTCATTCTAACTTCTCAAATGCATACAGCACTTTGGCAAACCAAGCAGATAAAGCGTTAGGGCCCGTTAAGAAATAGTTTAATCGATTCCAGGATCTTTCATTTAACACTTATTTTAAGATATTTGATTCCAAAAAAATCCTATCCTTCTATATGGGTCAGAATTATGGGGTGTGCTTGTCAATAACAAATTGAAAGGGTTCATACACAATTGTGTAAATATGTTTTGAGATTAGGATATAAATCTTCCAATGCCGCAGTATTAGATGAATGTGCGCTAACGGGCCTTCTTGTTCACATTTATTTTCTTGTAATAAAATTCTGGCTAAGAATTGTAAGAATGTCGGAAAATCATTTCACAAAACATTGTTAATATATGCTTAAAAATTTTGATTGTCAAGGCTATAAAAAATTTGGCATTTTGTGTTAGATCCATATTATTCTCGTGTGGCTTTGCATATGTTTGCCACTAATTCCAAAAAAATATCAAATAATTCATTACTTTTTAGACAAGTAGTTCGATAATTATATTCTTTACTCGCTAGTTGTATATATCAAAGTCTACAATGATGTAGATCTTATGTTACTGAAAGTTTATGTAATTCTCAAGGCACAAAAGAATTCTTCAGACCTATAGAAAAAAGTTGTGATAAATATTGTTCATATGATCAACAATTAAATAGTGGGTTTTATCAGTGAAATATACTGTCTATCAGGCAACAGTGACACAATATTATATTTTCACTGTATTTGGTGACCATATATCATATTGTCACTGGTCAGGTCAACTACTGTCAACTTTGTTGACAATATGGTGCCTAAATTTCTTGATTTAAAGTGATGTTCATTAGATTATTCATTGAATCATATAATCAATATCTATCATGTTGTAAAAAATAGGCCTGGTTAAAAGTTTTTGTCCATCATTAGAATATAGGTTTGAAGTCCAACGTTTTACATTAACTCATCAAAGTAAAGACACATAAAGAAGTGCCCACACAATAGATGCAACAGATATCATGACATATAAGATACATATACAAATAAATATTCAGCCTTAGGATAGCTGCAACAATGTAGATAAGCCAATTTTTTAAGGTTTGCTATATGGCTTAATTATAATAAGAAAAAACTTTTTTACAAATACTTATTGGTTATCCTAAGGTATGGATTATTTTCCTAGTCTCAAATGGTTTGCAATAATGTGTGTTTCATCTTAAAGCTTGTCATAAATGAATTTTTTCATAAAATTGAGACATACATTATGATATTTTGTCTTTATTTGTCTGATTTATTTTCATACTCATGCAAATGGTAAAAACTCTATGTATTTCTATGTCGTTCTTTTCAGCCATCAATCGTGTCATTGTGCAAATAAACAACAAGCACATAGACATTCATGTAAGAATACAAAGGTGTACACCAAAAAACTTCTCCAACCATTTATTTACCATTATAGAAATCAGAGTGTTTTTATCAACACAGCTCCAGCAGATGGGTACGAAGTATCAAGACGAACATCTATACTTGGATATAGCCAAACATGCTCCCCTTTCTTAAGGTAGGTTATTGTAGTTGCGCTGGCTGTCCCACGGGGTTCATCTGAGTATCCATAGGCATTTCCCAATATAGCTGTTGCCGTAGTAATTGAAAACGCAATATCAGAATGAACATGTTTATAAACGATGTTTGTCCAGATAAGATAGAGCCCTGACTCAGGAACCGTGAAAAATCCAGTTATGGGACTGTATCCATTTCCTGTGTTGTAAGTGACCTTGTCAAATATTATTCTTTCAGATTTTGAGTATGTTTTGGGTTTATCCAGCGTAGCTTCAAAACCGATATCCTGATATTGCCCTGTTAAGAAGGAAATATAAATAAACTTTATTAACAGTCAAACGAGATGAATCGAGATGAAAGGCAGTTGTTGTAATTTCCTTTATTTTCTATTAATTTATAACTGGTTATGTAATATTTCTGCCGTGCAAAAAATACAAATACAGTTTTGTGACAAATATTCCATTTCCTTTGTCGTGAGTGACCTTATAAAATATAATTCTTTCAGATTTCGAGAATGTTTTGGGTTTATCAAGCGTAGCTTCAAAACCAATTTCCTGATATTGCCCTGTTTCAAGAATGATAAAAAATACTTTAACAACAATGAAACTGCTGAGCTGAACTGAAAATGAAAATATTAATGAACAACTCATTGACATATATTGAAAAATAAAAGCATAAATGAAAAACTAAAGGGACATGTATACTTATTGTAATTTAGTGTTGAAATGTACATAACAGCCAATCAAGATTTTTTCATAATCAGTTTAGTGCTCTCTCCCAAATTCACGATGCAGCCACATTGTAAGGAAAGTGAGACTAGAAATGCAAACGTTTTAAGAACAAAAGCTATTGTCTACTGTATCATGCATGTAGAAGAGACTGCTCTGTCTTCCTCAATAGTTACGCGATCATAAATTTTGATTGTTTAATTGAATATAAATATTTTAGGTTGTATCAAATTGTCGGCCTTATATTTCCATATTTCCATTTTCTGTTCTTTTGTAAACTTGGCAAAACAACAGACTTTATGACAAGGGAAAACATTGTTGCATTACCAAGAACTCCTTGAGTGAAATTGTATGGATGACATCTACAATAAATCCAGAAGGAATAATAATGAAATCAGATGTTTGAAACAGTAATGAAATAACTTCAGGAATATAAAGGCATTGTCTTTCTAATTCTAATTGACGTATTATTTTTTTTATGTATAAGTTTTTCAATAATCATCGTACATACAATAGTTAAAAAGACATCAACAAAGTTCTAATTTCAAAACTACCCTGGGTCATTTATAGTAAATTTCAACAAGTAACCAAACTTTTAATGTTTTGTATTTATTGTTCTTAAGGAAAAGTAAAAATCATATATGTCAGATGTTTGTTTGACAAATTTCGCAACATGAACTGACAAAGCTACTCACTTCTAAGTTCTATAAAGCAAGTCAATGTACTATCAATTAAAATCATTTAATCTAAAAAGCATGGGATTTATTTCAGCCTTTACATTATTTTCATATTTCAAAGAGAAAACCATCGAAATACAATGTCTCATTCAGCGAATAGGTAAAAAAGCTACTACTATGCTATGCATATATTTTCATAAAATGAACACAAGTGGATTAGATATAGAGATAATCCCTATTCATATTAAAATGATTGAAAACGTTATTTTTAACATTCAGCGGTTAATGCTAAATCAGGCAATCTTACATAGGTGAAACAATCTCCAACACATTAAAAGACTTCGTCAATTTCTAGGATACTTTTGATTATATTAAAAAGTGAACTTTAATGAAAAGGTACAAGAAACAGATTTTACAAACATTACTAGTTATCTAAACGATAAGGCAATTGAAAGAACGCTTAAATATCTTAAATTGTATTTTTATGAGCAATTAACAACTATTTATTGATTCAGAGTCTTTTGATATTTTATTCTTTAAATTGGATTGTCAATGTGTATATTGAACTTTTAGAAATATGGCAAAATGGACTTTGTTTTGACACTTTGTAGACAAAACAGAGATCCCATAGTGTTTATAAATTGTCTCTTTTTAAAGCTTGTAGGGTTGTAGATAGACTTGTAAAATCCAAAAGAAATATGACAACAATTAGAAATTAATACTTAAAAAACTCTAGAAAAACTTGTAAAAATAAATGTAGCAATTGTGAATAATACAGTCAATGCTGATGAATATGCTTTGAAGTTATATATTCCTGTCAAGCACTTACTTATCATTATTTGTATTGGATTAATGTTAAGGCTTTTTTATGAATGTTTTGAAATTGGAAAACAGACCTCACCAAACAATGGCTGTCCTTTAAACATAATAAATTAGCTTCCGTCAAATCAAAACAATAGCGGTTATGTAGGCATATATTGAAATCAGTGTAATCAGATTATTCTTAATTTTTACTTATAATCAGTAATTATAAACCTCTCGTGACTTACACAGGTTGACATTGTTGACATCAATGCTTCAAATGAACGCCGATAAGAATTAAAGAATTTTATCATATGTTCCTTATTACTATGATTAAATGGCATTTTTGTACTGATTCCTTTCCTATAGAAAAAGTGTAAAAGGTTTCTCTTGAAGCGATTTCAAGAAAAGGTATGTGTGAGACATTGTTGATGTTTGGTACTAAATCAATTTTAGCAAAATGTACTGTTTGAAATATCTTACACTCAGGGGCAAAAGAATTGATACCATTTTTTCAAAGGAGTACAAAACAAAATCCTGTTATAAATGAAACGCAACTACGAACCCTTGTGGTAGACACATCAGTTGTGAAGAAGTACTCACAATTTCAAACATCAAAGTATGATACTTATAAATGTATGACTGTTCAAACACAACAAATAAACAGTTTTTCAATGTTATTTTCGGTCATGATTTTTTGAATTAGAATAAAAGAATTATGAAATATAAAAGTCTAATAAATGTAAGATGTTATCAATATAAATAACCCTGGTTTAATTTTAATTTCTTCACGCATCTTGCCTGTAAGTATGTTTAAAAACAATCAAAAGGGCCATTTTCACTATCCTATCTCGTCTGGTTTAGCAGATTTTTAAATGCGTTTTTTGAAAGGTGTGTATTTCAAAAGCGTTAACAGATATATATTTGAAATTGACAACTTAGTTCAGTTAGCCCTTGAAGACATGAATTAACCTTGTTTCTGTCGTAAATATCACTCTTAGCTAAAATTATCATGCATTTCATATGATACCGTTTCTTTTGCCCCTGATTGTATTCTGAATAACACTAATATAACGGACGTATATTGCTAAGCATTACCTTTCAGCTCTTCCAACTCCAGTACAGTTTCGTTGTATGATCGTTTCAGCTCTTTCAACTCCAGTACAGTTTCGTTGTGTGATTGTTTCAGCTCTGTTAACTCTAGTACAGTATTGCTGTGTGATAGTTTCAGCTCGGACAACTCATCCAAGGCTGCATTGTAGTCAATTAGAGTTTTGTTGCTGGTTTCCGTCAGGTTTCCCAATTCCTCTTCCAGATTCTCGACCTTCAACTGAAGCTCTTTCGTTACGTATGTACTCTGTGTAAGCTGAGAGACAATGCCTGTCAAGATCGCCCTGAACTGTTCTTCCTGAGCTCGAGAATGAGACTTGACCTCCAGAAGAACAGCATCCATTTTTTTCACATGTTTGTTTAAGCTCGTGATGTCACTAAAGTTTCTAGTTGACTGAGCAAAACAAAAGCTAGCTGTAAAAAGACATGTAAGAGCTTTAACGTTGACAATGATCCACAACATGATCAACTCTAGCAGTGTCCTCTAACCAAATGATAAGCTTAAATTTCGAAGGAAAGGCGGATTTTAACATCTGGTGATAGATAACAGTTTAGAAGATAATTCACATATTATACTCTGAACAAATAGATTAAGATAGACCTCATAAATCGGAGAAGTAGAGTTGGAACTGTGATGTTATTTTTAAATCAGTATTTCAAATATACACTCGTGATTGCTCATTTCATTTCATGTATTTGTTTTCTCAATAGCTGAATTTAATTCCAAACCGCATGCAAATATGATGATTGTGTTTTAAGCAATGTGACCGTAACCTATCTGCACTATTAACAATTTCGATGCAAAGCGAAACCATATATGATAGAATAAAAAGATCCACCATCGGTGAATAAATGAATGTGTATCTGGAAATCGGTTTTAGAAATACTGAGATTGATAAAAGTTACTACATCCACTGTGGCGTCAGTCTACATCATAATAGTGAAGATATTACCTTTCACTATTTTTTTTATTCTAACCTTTGAAATCATCACTGTAAAATTATCGAGCGTGAAAATTGTCTCTCTAGAAGATATCTATATTTTTGTATTATAAACACACATCATTTCAACATTTTGTATGTAATGATTAGGGATTTGTTATATATAAATCTGTCATTATCGGAAATAATAGTCCGTCTCTATTATATTAGATTCAGCAAACACAATACCTTTAAATTATCACTTTAACAGGCATGTCTAGCCACAACAACCCCATCTTACCAAGACAGGCTATTAAGGAGAAGCATTTGATAGGATTTTGAAATATAAAATACCACATGCTTATACAAAAAAAACTTCTGAAATCTAAGCTATCAAAATATTGAAAAGTTTGGGTGGTTTTGGTGAAGATTTGAATGTTTAAATGACGATCAAAAAGGTTTTATGACACATTGAAAAAGCATCATAAGTGAAGACTGTCGTACTGACTTCTGTGACCACAAATTCTATTTCCCATGACTAAGAAGGCATTGTATGTTAAAAGCATTATCTAGGCAGGTTGCTGAAAAGATTATAAAATTCAATGTCGAGTCTATGTCAAATTGCAATACGCTTGTTATGAATCCGAAAGTTGCAATAGGCCATTTCATTAGATCTTTAAGGTTCATAAATATTTTAAATAAAAAAGCAAATACACATTTAGCTTTGTAATAGCAGTTTTTTTAACAATGCAGGTAAGTCAAAATCACACACAGCACATGTCGTTTCCCAATTGGTCATCCTGAAGTAGGAAGCCATCTCTTGACTCTAAGGTTTTGGATACATGTACATCTTGTATCAACTAGAGGCTTATCATAAATAAAATGTTTTCATAAAATTGTGACCTGCATGTTTTAGAGTACCTTTACATCACATGTATATCTCTATACGTATATATGTTAAAGGGATGTTAATCTGTAGTTATTGAGTCATTTTCAAATACTTGAAATCTAAAAGTGTTCTTTTTTTATATTTTATCATTCAGCCATGTGTAATTGTGGACAGAATAATAGTACACACAGGGGTGTTCATTTAAAAATAAAGGGGTAAAAAAAACCCCAAAAAACAGATCTTCCGAACACCTGGTGTACATACTCCTTAACCAGTGAGGATTGTGAATTGTAGCTTTCATGGCCCTGTTGCCCCTGATAAGGGCCATATGAATTAAGCCCTTAAAACCTATTTTTATCTTCTCCCGACGCATAAGGCCTAAAAAGCTGAATCATTGTGTACAGACTCCTTGACTAAGTGAGGATCAACACAGGTCCTGCAACGACTCCCCTTTATTTAGACAGAATTTTGTAGTTGGGTTCGCCGTACCATAGCTTTCATTTGAGTTCCCTTAGGCATTTCCCAAAAACGTGTTCGCCGTTTGAAATCGTTAGGCAATACTTGTACTTTCACTTTTGTATACAATGTTTGTCCAGAAGTGATCAGTCCCTGACACCGGAGCAGTGAAAATTCCAGTTACATTGTAGCATCTATTTTCTTCATTGTGGGTGACCTTGACCTTGATTTTTTCAGAAGGCAAGAATTGTTTGGTTTATCAAGGGTAGACCAATTTCCTTATGTTGCCAGGCTGAAAGAATAATGAAATTCAACTTAACTTAATTTAACAACAGTATACCATAGTGTGACAAGTTGAAATGAAAATGTAAATGAAAATCTTAAACTTATTGTAATTTAAAGGTGAACGGTACAGATATGATCACACTCGAGTTTCTTTTTTAATCGTTAGGTAAGCGCAATAAGGAATGGTTCTATATGGCCATGTTTTGTGGCAATGAAACTAAAGGCTCTTTCAAGATGAATAGATATGTTTTCAATTCATAATTACAGCCAAATCTGATGTAAGTTGCCAATTATCAGCGATATATTAGCAGGTGGAGTTTCCTGCTATGGCATGTTAATAACTGGGAGAGCTTAACTGCAGAAGGAGCTCATGCAGCTGTTTGAGCATAGTTCCTGAGCAATTTTGCTGAATACACATAAAACTGGTGTAAGGCCTGATAATAAGTTTCTTATTAGAAATAACAAACCATTATTTACGATAGGAATATAAAATTAAGGAAATAACCATATAATGATATTGAGCGTTTATTGAATTAAAACTCAACTGTTGCCACTACAACTAGAGAACACTATTTGATACAGTACAAATATGCGAGGCTTGACTCAGATATTTTTACTTTTATCACTATATGTAATTATAGTTGATACATATTAGTTTTCAGAAGACATATTTATTGTATAAACTTTTTCGAAAAATTATATTTCTGATTTGCATAATACAATATTTGGAAAATTTGATTGATTAAATATCCATGTATCATGATTAAACATAGGAAGAAATTTGAAAAACAATTAAAGGTAAGTAGAACTTTTATTTGAGATTCACTGAGTCAGTATTTCAACACAAATCTGTTAAATGTATTAATAGTGTCTTAAAGGGGCAGTAGCACGTTTTTAGGGGGCATATAAGGTGATGTCAGGAAAATGAAAATAAATGATTACAATCTAAAGACAATGTATCTAAACTAAATGAAGCAATAATGAATAAAAACATAATGTCAAGTTAAGTCATGCGATTCCTTTTCTTACATAAAATGAATTAAAGGTGTTCACACAAACATGGCTGCCAATGGATTTTATGGGAATCCTAATAATTTGTTCTCCGACTATGGATAAATGGTTTGTGTTATGAAATTGTTGACACTATCAAAGTAGTACATTTAGCATTAACGTACAATTATCAGTGAAAAATTGAAAATATAAAATTTTCAAAAAACGTGCTACTGACCCTTTAAGTCGAAAAGTATAAGAGTATTGATGTAATTATGACATTTTGGCGTTTTGGTTCTGCGCTTGTTAAAAAGCAGTTTTACTTGGTACTTTGTTATTTGTTATTTACTTTTACTTCAAATTTGATTAGTGTCTTATTTGTGCAGTTCAAAAGACAAATATATTATTGTGACATGTATCAAATGCCAAACATACGGCCATATAAACTTTTAAATTTTTTTAACATGTCTTTTTTTATGGAAACTATCTTTGTGGAAAATAGTAATTCCTACGTGGGATATATTGAATCTTATGTAGAATATACGTATACTTAGTCCTACAGAGGTGATACACCTATTGAAGAAAAGTCTTTCCTACGTGGGATATATTGAATCTTATGTAGAATATACATATACTTAGTCCTGCATTGGTGACTCACCTATTGAAGAAAAGTATTTCCTACGTGGGATACATTGAATCTTATGTAGAATATACATATACTTAGTCCTACATAGGGGATACACCTATTGAAGAGATACTCCACTTAAAGCATTTGAGAAGTTTAATCGTACTTTCACGATAAATTTCCTAGTATACTTTTCCTGTCACTGCTCAGTCGTCAAACATGGCATACTAATGTTATTGGCTCTTTGAAGGTTCCAGTGCTTAAATTCAGATAATTTTACAAAGGGCCCTTAATTAAGCTTTCCATACAGCAAAAGTGTAAAATGTTCTTGACATAAAAGTTCACAATGATTGCAGAACAGTTAACTTAAACGGTATTTAATACAAATGTTCATATTTGGATATTTTGATCTAAATTTCGTCAATGTTTAAGAAACGACATTTCCAGTGCGTGTGTGATGTAAATATTTCATTTTGAAAAGGCAAGTTACATGCTGGTCACTTCGTGGTATTATCTTTGAGCTTTCTCAATTCCAGTACAGTGTGATTGTGTGACTGTGTCAGCTCTGTCAACTCCAATACAGTGTGATTGTGTGACTGTATCAGCTCTGTCAACTCCAGTACAGTGTGATTGTGTGACTGTATCAGCTCTGTCAACTCCAGTACAGTGTGATTGTGTGACTGTATCAGCTCTGTCAACTCCAATACAGTGTGATTGTGTGACTGTGTCAGCTCTGTCAACTCCAGTACAGTGTGATTGTGTGACTGTATCAGCTCTGTCAACTCCAGTACAGTGTGATTGTGTGACTGTGTCAGCTCTGTCAACTCCAGTACAGTGTGATTGTGTGACTGTATCAGCTCTGTCAACTCCAGTACAGTGTGATTGTGTGACTGTATCAGCTCTGTCAACTCCAGTACAGTGTGATTGTGTGACTGTATCAGCTCTGTCAACTCCAGTACAGTGTGATTGTGTGACTGTATCAGCTCTGTCAACTCCAGTACAGTGTGATTGTGTGACTGTGTCAGCTCTGTCAACTCCAGTACAGTGTGATTGTGTGACTGTATCAGCTCTGTCAACTCCAATACAGTGTGATTGTGTGACTGTGTCAGCTCTGTCAACTCCAGTACAGTGTGATTGTGTGACTGTATCAGCTCTGTCAACTCCAGTACAGTGTGATTGTGTGACTGTGTCAGCTCTGTCAACTCCAATACAGTGTGATTGTGTGACTGTGTCAGCTCTGTCAACTCCAGTACAGTGTGATTGTGTGACTGTATCAGCTCTGTCAACTCCAATACAGTGTGATTGTGTGACTGTGTCAGCTCTGTCAACTCCAGTACAGTGTGATTGTGTGACTGTATCAGCTCTGTCAACTCCAGTACAGTGTGATTGTGTGACTGTGTCAGCTCTGTCAACTCCAGTACAGTGTGATTGTGTGACTGTATCAGCTCTGTCAACTCCAATACAGTGTGATTGTGTGACTGTGTCAGCTCTGTCAACTCCAGTACAGTGTGATTGTGTGACTGTATCAGCTCTGTCAACTCCAATACAGTGTGATTGTGTGACTGTGTCAGCTCTGTCAACTCCAGTACAGTGTGATTGTGTGACTGTATCAGCTCTGTCAACTCCAGTACAGTGTGATTGTGTGACTGTGTCAGCTCTGTCAACTCCAATACAGTGTGATTGTGTGACTGTGTCAGCTCTGTCAACTCCAGTACAGTGTGATTGTGTGACTGTGTCAGCTCTGTCAACTCCAGTACAGTGTGATTGTGTGACTGTATCAGCTCTGTCAACTCCAGTACAGTGTGATTGTGTGACTGTGTCAGCTCTGTCAACTCCAGTACAGTGTGATTGTGTGACTGTATCAGCTCTGTCAACTCCAGTACAGTGTGATTGTGTGACTGTATCAGCTCTGTCAACTCCAATACAGTGTGATTGTGTGACTGTGTCAGCTCTGTCAACTCCAGTACAGTGTGATTGTGTGACTGTGTCAGCTCTGTCAACTCCAGTACAGTGTGATTGTGTGACTGTATCAGCTCTGTCAACTCCAATACAGTGTGATTGTGTGACTGTATCAGCTCTGTCAACTCCAGTACAGTGTGATTGTGTGACTGTGTCAGCTCTGTCAACTCCAGTACAGTGTGATTGTGTGACTGTGTCAGCTCTGTCAACTCCAATACAGTGTGATTGTGTGACTGTGTCAGCTCTGTCAACTCCAGTATAGTGTGATTGTGTGACTGTTTTAAATTTCCCTCATTGCCAGTGTGTAGTTTAGAAGGGTGTCATTGTGAGATTGTTTCAGCTCCGTCAACTCATCCGTGAGTGTTCTGTAGTCCCTTAGGGTGGTGGTGTTGATTTCCTTCATATCTCTCAATTCCTCTTCAAGACTATCGACCTTCAACTGAAGCTCCTCTGTTTGAGAATGAGACTTGAGTTCCTGAAGTACAGCATCCATTTTTTTTACATGTTCATATAAGTTCGTGATGTCAGCATTTTTAGTAGTTGACAGGGTAACACCTAAGGTAGCAGTGACAAGACATGTAAGAGTTTTATCAACGACCATTTTTCAAATTGAAAACTGCCTTTAAACTAAAAAATATTTGATTACATCCATTGCTCCCAAGGTGGAGAAATCAATGTTTAGTAGGTCTACATTGATGTAGTCTACAATTGTGTAATAAATGACATGTCGACAGACGACCATGATAATAATTAAGAATGACCATAAAATACAAGCATGACGTCACAAAATTACTGGTCTTTTATCTGGCTTTTGTACTGACAAACATAAATAGTTATCTCACCTAACATGAAATAGAAAGCGATATAAAGATTAATAGTATGTTGTAAAACTTGTGTTGGTTATATAGCGATTTGGGTCAATTCAACCTATTTATAGATTAGTTCATAATGTTTATTTATCTATATTTATATATAAGAGGATATTTCATCGAGGTTTTGAGATTGTATTAACACAACACAGTATACAATATGTTCTTTATGACAAATATCCATACCAGACTTTTGAACCATCATAGAAACGCAGTGTCACCGTTGAAATTCACTCTGTAGGGCCTTAATCAGACCAAGTGTTTGGTGGCGTCCACTTGGGTTACATAGATATACAATTTCTTATCAAAATTCGGATTTGAATATGAATGGCTTTCACAGAATTTGGGTGATAGCAAGGTCTTTATGCAACAGTTTAAACAAAGGCTTTCTGAAAGTCACAAGAATATTCACAATCTTTCATATTATTTTGCTTACAAAGCATTACTTCTTGTAGAAAGCTATCTTTCATTATCTACTTCGTCTTATCTTAAATCGCTATTAGCAAAGTGTAGATGTAACACTTTGGGCTTCAAATCCAAAATTGGAAGATACAATATTGTACCTATTGCTGAAAGAGTCTGTTCTTATTGCATAATGCACAGTATTATTATTGTATTGAAGATGAATGTCACATTCAATGTGATTGTAAATTGTATAAGATTCAAGAACTAGGTGTAATAACATAACTGTTGGTAGCTTACTTAAATTGGTGAAATAAAAAAACAGCTTTAATTGTGAAAAAAGTAACTGTAAACCTAAAATGTGTGCTTGTTATAGTTTGCAAAATATTTGTATTTTGGACCTATAGCATCTAAACTAAGTGCAATGTTAATAAATCTAGATCGACAGTTCCATAGTTGTAAATAGTATCAATCTAACATCAGTATGAGAGATCGTCTTGATAAGGAACCAATGAATCAATCAATCACATTCGGCGTCACCAACAGTTCCAAATCGCTTATGTGAACGGAGGAAACGTATGAAATCTTATGTCCTGTTCTCAATGAGTCTGCCGGCCGATGCATTCTTAATTATAAATCTCGTTTTTGTTTTTGATAAAGATTTATTCATTTAGATGATCATGTTTTGGTTGTAAGAAATGGTTTTGGATTAATGTTGAAAAATAGTTACTCTTTTGTTTGTTTAAACTAGTACAAACTAGTATCAAATAAAACAGTTATCTCACCTAACATGAATTTGTTTGTAACTAGTGACATCAAACATACTCTAATTTGCGAATTTTATTTGGCGTCGGTGACATTGCAATCAGTATTGATTGAACTTCACAAAATCCAAAACAACATTCGAACAATTAGATTATTCAACAAGGTAAGTGCTCAGAGTTTTCGAATGAAGCATAACTCCACACAGCATTAATCGCATATGCAATGCTGTGAGTATGTGACAGCCTCCAGTGAAAGGCGTAATGTCAGAGTTCAGCAGGACGGCCTGCCTTATTGGTCAATCAGAGATCAACAGTAGGACGTTATAAAAAACTGTTATGTTAAATTATTTAGATTGTAATGAGTACATATTTATAAAACCATGGCATTAGGGTTCATGAATGTTTGCTTACCTTAACATAAAATGACAATATTTCCTTATAAAGACTAATGGTGAACGCCAAAGACTACATTAGGTAAATATGCAGTTGAAAACGAAATCAATCATCTTGATCTGTAAACCATATGATGAATTAGAAAGATGTCAAAATCACCGGAAGTAGCCTTTAGGTCATTAGTATCATTATGTGATGAACAACATTTTAAAAATTTGTCTTTTAATGTAAAATATGTTTGTAAGTTAAAAGATGAATTATTAAACAAATAATTATACAGTGTCATTTATGCAATCCTTAAGTATAACTCTGTAAACTGTATACCCGGAGGCCTCGGATGCAATAAACTTGACTTGACTTGAGTTGGTGCACGCAATGGAGAATGCAGGTCTGTAGTCAAAGTAAACAAAGACTAGATAACAAACTAAATTCGTTATTTTTGGTTTGAAGTTTTCGTGTTTTTGTAGAATACAGATTTGAATATGGCCAATTTTCAAAGTAGAGAGACCCTTGTAAACCTCCACATAATTAGGGCAGAAAATATCACGACCTTTCAGTAAAATGCAAATTAAATTCGGCCTTGTCATAACTTTTTCTGGGACATTCTGGATGTGCCAATTGTAACCGACTTGGTTGGTTATAAGATTGTAAACAAACGCAAACTATTGGAGTTGTAAATTTTGGATTTTTGGTCAAACAAGAAAGTAAAGCTTTTTGAACAACGAAGGTGTGATTCTAATCCGTGACCTCCATGATGTCAAGCAGCGCCTTTATCAGTTATACTACCTAGGACCCTTGCCACTTGATCATCTAAATCGTGTTATGTCCTGTCTGCATTTTTATTTCCCCCCTTTGAATATATATCGATATTATAATCATATAGTTTTAACTCAAGGAATCAAGTTTTTGGTTCTAAAACCTTTAGCAGAGGGTATTGTAGGTACTCTAAATTGTTATTTTTATCAAGACTTATCAAACCCGCAAAATAAAGTATGTTTTTGATTAAACATCATTATTTATACTCATATCCCTCTTAGCGGCCTATCGCTCCCCTCCACCACTGTGGTATTCGGGCATATTGTTAACTATCACGGAGAATATATAAAATAATAGTATGTTTTTTATTAAACATCATTATTTATACTCACCGTTGATAGTAAACAATCGTAAGGTCCCTCCCCGCCTCCCCTCGGTTGCGTTCGGCTTCGTGTCTGTCCGTCAGAGGAAGCATTGACCATATAAGGTAGGCCACCTGGTGGTACCGGTGAGCACTGAGTGCAGTTCACTTGAGCGATAACTCTGTCTGACTCTGTGTAAGGATTGTCGGGATTAGACAGATAAGGATAATTGGGCATATTGTTAACTATCACGGAGAGTATATTAAATAATAATAATTATCAATAAAACATTCATAAATTTAATTGTTGTTAACCAAATTTAGTTGAAACCATTATACCAGTGTTCCCCGGGCGTGTAAGCCTAATAATAACCCGTCCTCATTAGGTTATTTTCCATAAGCCCTCGGTACCGGGTTATTTTTACAACATATTTTTTTGTACAGCCTTTCAGTTGTGTCATAGTGCATAAAAATCATCACTAAAACAAAGTTTTTTATTCAAGAATATAAAGAAATAAACCTGTTTTTTTTATAACAGTAATAAGTATCCTTTGTATATCAGTACATTTATGTTTGGATATATCCAACTATCTTAACTTTCAGTAAAATACTAGTTTTTGATTGGCTGACGATTGACTTGTTTTATGTTATGTACCCTGCGACTCTCACCTCTCTCGGTGTACAAATTTCATGTACGGTGCGTATACATATGTATGATTACCTATTTATCATGATCATCAATTATAGATTTGTTTTCTCATCATTTTATTTTTCATTTGGAAACAAATTCTGCATTGAATTGCAATCATTGCACATTGTTTAGAATTAAAATCAAATAGTTTTTTAGAATGTATCAGCTTGTAGTTTTATGTAACACGATTCATAACATTTCAGTCGGTTTGGCTTGGGAGCCAAGGCCGTTCATCCGTTAACGGCAGTCAAAATAAAATGAATATATTTTCTTCTAACATGAGGGTAAGATAAATTCGTCATATATAAATAGTTCTCTCTTGGGTAAAACGGTCTGATGTACCATCTTATAGAAACAGGCAACATTTGTACAAAGATGGTACATCAGACCGTATTACCCTCGTGAGAATGCATGAATGCAGGTCTGTTCTCAAAACCAAAATATCAAAAGTTTTTGTCCATCAGTAGAATAAAGGTTTAAAGTTACACATATTTATTAACTCATTAAAGGCGAGACCAGAAGAAGTGTCTACACAAAGAAGGCAGGAGATATCACGCCTTTTTTGATAAAAAAGAAAATAACCATTCAGCCTGTAGATAGCTATTCCTGGAACAATGCAGATAAACCAATATTTTGAGACTAGCTATATAGTTTAAGTATAATAAGCACACGCTATTATACACTAATTATTGGTTATCCTACGGTATGAATTCTTTTCCCTGTCTCAAATGGTTTGCAATAATGTGCATGTGATTTTCTCTTAACGCTTATCTTAAATAAAATGTTTTAATAAAATTTAGACATACATGATGATATTTTGTTTTAACATTTATATTTTCTACAACTCACAGATTAATCTCTTTATATGCATGCAAAGAGAACAAACTCTTAAATGCCTGTTTTTCATATCGTCCTTTTCAGCCATCCGTGTAATTTTGCAAATAAACAACACGCACATGGACATTAATAGAAAGGTGTAAATAAGAAAACTCTCTCAAACCATTTATTGATCTAGTTGCCTATAGAGAACTTGATAAATGACATCAGAAATGTTTTATCAACACAGCTCCAGCAGATGGGTAGAAAGTATCAAGACGAACATCTGCACTTGGATATATCCAAACACGCTCTCCTTTCTTAAGGTAGGATATTGTAGTTGCGCTGGCTGTCCCACGCGGTTCATCTGAGTTCCCATAGGCATTTCCCAATACAGTTGTTGCCGTTGTAATTGAAAACGCAATATCAGAAAGAAGTTTTTTGTAAACTATGTTTGTCCAGATAAGATAGAGCCCTGCCTCTGGAACCTTGAACAATCCAGTTATGGCACTGTATCCATTTCCTGTGTTGTAAGTGACCTTGTCAAAAATTATTCTTTCAAATTTCGAGAAAGTTGTTGGTTTATCCAGGGTAGCTTCAAAACCGATATCCTGATATTGCCCTGTTAAGAAGGAAATATAAATACACTTTATTAACAGTCAAACGAGATGAATCGAGATGAAAGGCAGTTGCTCTTTGTAATTTCCTATATTTTCTATTAATTTATAACTGGTTTTGTAATATTTCTGCCGTGTAAAAAATACAAATACAGTTTTGTGACAAATATTCCATTTCCTTTGTCGTGAGTGACCTTGTAAAATATAATTCTTTCAGATTTCGAGAATGTTTTGGGTTTATCAAGCGTAGCTTCAAAACCAATTTCCTGATATTGCCCTGTTTCAAGAATGATAAAAAATACTTTAACAACAATGAAACTGATGAGCTGAACTGAAATAATAATGAACAACTCATGGACATATATGTATTGTAATTTAGTGTTGAAATGTACATAACAGACAATTAAGATTTTTTCATAATCAGTTTAGTGCTCTCTCCCAAATTCAAGCTGCAGCCACATTGTAAGGAAAGTGAGACTAGAAATGCAAACGTTTTAAGAGCAAAAGCTATTGTCTACTGTATCATGCATGTAGAAGAGACTGCTCTGTCTTCCTTAATAGTTACGCGACCATAAATTTGGATTGTTTAATTGAATATAAATATTTTAGGTTGTATCAAATCGTCGGCCTTATATTTCCATATGGTACATTTTCTGTTCTTTTGTAAACTTGGCAAAACAACAGACTTTATGACAAGGGAAAACATTGTCGCATTACCAAGAACTCCTTGAGTGAAATTGTATTGATGACATCTACAATAAATCCAGAAGGAATAATAATGAAATCAGATGTTTGAAACAGTAATGAAATAACTTCAGGAATATAAAGGCATTGTCTTTCTAATTCTAATTGACGTATTATTTTTTTTATGTATAAGATTTTCAATAATCATTGTACATACAATAGATACAAAGACATCAACTCAAGAAGAGTCCAAAACACCTTTATTGTATTCATCATATAAAAGATAAAAAGACACTCTGATTGTTACGCATAATGTCATTTATTAAGGTTGGTAAAAAATGAAATCTTTCTGAGACATCACTAATTTGTATACTATTATTTTGATTACTAATTTCAATACTACCCTGGGTCATTTATAGTAAATTTCAACAAGTAACCCAACATTTAATGTTTTGTATTTATTGTTCTTAAGGAAAAGTAAACATCATATATGTCAAATGTTTGTTTGACAAATTTCGCAACATGAGCTGACAAAGCTACTCACTACTAAGTTCTATAAAGCGAGTCAATGTATTATCATTTCATCTAAAAATCATGGGATTTATTTCAGCCTTAACATTACGTCCGTGTTTCAAAGGGAAATCATCAAAATACAATGGCTCATTCAGCGAAAAGGTCAACAAGTTACATTATGCTATGCATATGTTTTCATAAAATGAACACAAGTGGATTAGATATAGAGATAATCCCTATTCATATTAAAATGATTGAAAATGATATTTTTAACATTCAGCGGTTAATGTTAAATCGGGCAATCTAATATAGGTGAAACAATTTCCAACACAATAAAAGACTTTGTTTATTTCTATGATGCTTTTGATTATATTTAAACGTGAACATTAATGAAGAGATACAAGTAAAAGATTTTACAAACATTACTAGTGATCTAAAAGATAAGGGAATTGAAGGAACGCTGAAGTACCTCAAATTGTATTTTCATAAGCAACAAACAATTCAGAGTATTTTGATATTTAATTCTTTCAATTGGATTGTTAATGTGTATATTGAACTTTTAGAAATATGGCAAAATGGACTTTGTTTTGACAGTTTGTAGACAAAACAGTTTTTCAATGTTATTTTTGGTCATGATTTTTGGAATTAGAATTAAAGAATTATGAAATGTTAAAGTCTAATAAATTTAAGATGTTATCAACATAGATAACCCTGGTTGAATTTAATTTCTTCACGTATCTTGCCTGTAAGTTGGTTTAAAAACAAGTAAAACGGCCATTTTCACTATCCCATCTCGTCTGGTTTAAGCGTTCAAAAGCGTTAACAGTTATAAATTTGAAATTGAAAACTTAGTTCAGTTAGCCCTTGAAGACATGAATTTACACTGTTTCAGCCGTAAATATAACTTTTAGCTTAACCTATCATGCATTTCATATGGTATCGTTTCTTTTGCCCCTGAGTGTATTTGGAATAAACAAACTAAAGGATGTATATTGCTAAGCATTACCTTTCAGCTCTTCCAACTCTAGTACAGTTTTGTTGTGTGATTGCTTCAGCTCCTTCAACTCTTCCAAGGCTGTATTGTAGTCAAGAAGAGTTTTGTTGCTGGTTTCCGTCAGGTTTCCCAATTCCTCTTCCAGATTCTCGACCTTCAACTGAAGCTCTTTCGTTACGTATGTACTCTGTGTAAGCTGAGAGACAATGCCTGTCAAGATTGCCCTGAACTGCTCTTCCTGAGCTCGAGAATGAGACTTGACCTCCAGAAGAACAGCATCCATTTTTTTCACATGTTCGTTTAAGCTTGTGATGTCACTAAAGTTGCTAGTTGACTGAGCGAAACAAAAGCTAGCTGTAAAAAGACATGTAAGAGTTTTAACGTTGACCATGATCCACAACATGATCAACTCTAACAGTGTCCTCTAACCAAATGATAAGCTTCAATTTCAAAGGAAATGGTGGATTTTCAACATCTGGTGATAGATAACAGTTTAGAAGATAATTCACATATTATACTCTTAACAAATAGTGTAAGATAGACCTCATAAATCGTAGAAGTAGAGTTTCGGAACAGTAACGTTATTTATAAAACATTATTTCAAATATACACTCGTGATTGCTCATTTCATTTCATGTATTTGGTTTCTCAATAGCTGAATTTAATTCCAAACCGCATGCAAGTATGACAATTGGGCTTTAAGCGATGTGACCTTAACCTATCTGCAGAATTAACAATTCCAATGCAAAGTGAAACCATATATGGTAGAATAAAAAAATCCACCATTAGTGAATAAAATGTATGTGTATCTGGAAATCGGTTTTAGAAATACTGAGATTAATTAAGGTTACTATATTCACTGTGGCGTCAGTCTAAATCATAATACTGAAGATATTACCTTTCAGTATGTTATTTTCCCTAACCTTTCAAATCATCACTGTAAAATTATTGAGCGTGAAAATTTGCTGTTTAGAAGATATAAATATTTTGTAATTAACACACATCAATTCAACCTTTTGTATGTAATGAAAAGGAATTTGTTATTTGTCACTATCGGAAATAATAGTCCATCTCTATTATATAATATTCAGCAAACATCATGCCTTTAAATTATCACTTTAACAGACATGTCTAGCCACAACAGCCCCATCTTACCAAGACAGGCTATTAAGGAGAAGCGTTTGATAGGATTTTTAGATATACAATACCACATGTTTATACAAAATACTCGTCTGATATCTGAGCTATCGAAATATTGAACAATTTGGGTGTTTTTATTGAAGATTTGCAAAAGGTGCTATGACACATTGAAAAAATATCATCAGTGAAGACTGTCGTACTGACGTGTCATAGAAATCTAACGTAGTCAGGCTTCAGTGACCACAGATTCTATTGTCCATGACTATAAAGGCATTGTATTTTTAAAGCCTCATCTAGGCAGGTTACAGACAAAATAATAAATTCAATGTCGAGTCCATGTCCAATTGCAATACGCTTGTTATGAATGCAAAAGTGGCAATAGGCCTTTCAGTAGACCTTTAAGGTTCATAACTATTTAAAACAAAAATGCAAATACATATTCAGCTTTCTAATAGCAGTTTCTTGAACAATGCAGGTAAGCCAAAATGCACACACAGCACATGTCGTTTCCGATAGGTCATCCTGAAGTAGGAAGCCTTTCTCTTGACTCTAAAGTTTCTGGATACATGTACAACTTGAGGCTTATCATAAATAAAATGTTTTCATACAATTATGAGCTGCACGTTTTTTAATACCTGTACATCAATATTCTTTCCCCACAGAGGCAGATCAAATCATGTTGATTTAGCCTCTGTTCTTTTACTTTCATCAATATATTTATATATTTAGAGTTGATATATATTTGTTATCAGAAGACATCTTTATTTTATTAACTTTAAAAAAAATTCCATTTCTGATTTGCCTTTTTCAATATTAGGAAAATTTTTTTGAAAGGTGTGATTTTGTGAATGTTGCACTATTCTCCGGGAAGAAAAATGATACAGATTTGATTTGTAAATTTGATTGATTAAATATCCATGTATCAAGTTTAAACATAGCAGGGACTTTGACAAACATTTACGCTTAGTATAACTTATCTTTTATATTCACGGAGTCAGTGTTTTAACACAAATAAACATATCAATAGTGTCATAAGTCTACTCCACTTTAAGCGTTTGTGTAATGTAGAGTTTTCTTAGCGGTCCGCTATTTATGTACTTTAGCGGTAATCATTTTAGTTTGTTAGACCACCACTGGACTCATAACCTTATCGTGGTGTGGTGGTTTGTGTGCTTCTGCGACCCCGAGAGCTATGCCAGCTGGAGCTTCCATGCTCCTAGTAGGGTCACCCAAGCTGGACAGGTCGACGGGTAGAAGCCAGACCAAATGTGAGTCCTTCTAAAACCTGCTTTCTATCTCTTACTATGCCTTTCTTTCCGTCTTTTCCCTCATCCTGTCGATCCCTTTCTCCCTTATCTATCTACTCTCTTTTGGATGGCGACATCCACGTGTTTAATAACTGAAATATTGTTCAAAACACGTTAAACACCAACTCACTCACTCACTCACTCACTTAGTTTGTTAGAGTTATCTCCCTTAGTCAACCATGTGCGATGTTGAAAAGTGCGTGCGAGTCATGTGTGCGACAATGTTTTTGCGATTCTTTCCAAGTTATGGAATTCCCTACGATACATCATAATGTTTCACGTAAACAAATCACGTAAACAAACCATTGTGAAGATTAACTGTAAGAACCTTTGATGGAACTATGTATTACAATTATGTGCGATTCGACGTGTTGTCGAGATGTATGCGATCATGTGAACTGAACTGTAACCATGTGCGAATTTGGAATATAAAACGAATTTCATGAACTTTAACGTTGTTCTTTGGATGAAGGGAAACTTGGAAACACTACAGTGAAACATTATCATAGGATATTCTGTGTTTATTCGAAGGACAGAAGGTATTTTTGTGACTTTTGAAACGATTTTACCGCGTTCAGCGTTACGATTACCGGTGTCATATGATTTAGTTCCTCCTGTTTATGTGGAAAATGAATGTCGACACAGCGCCGATCGACTCGAACCGGTGTTAGGTCAATTTGTTCCCTGTGAAATATGGTACCGGTGCTGACTCAATTTGCGCCCTGTGAAATGTGGAACCGGTGCGAGGTCAATTTGCTCCTTGTGAAATATGGAGTTTTATGAATTTTGACTGTGTTTAAAATTGTGCTTCCTGGATTTATTTCTTGTGACATTTGTGAACACTATTCAATATGTCTGATAGACAATCAGTGATATCTAGCTTGAATGCAAGATCAAGTCAGAAATGTTGTGGAGGAACTCCAAACAAAGATGCAGTAGCAGCTGAAGTTGCAGCCCTAAAGGTTAAGATGAAGTATGTTGAGGTTGAAACAAAGAAGAAACTTGAACTTGAGAAACTTGAAGTACAGAAAGAGTTGGATATGGCCGAGGCAAGATTGAGTATTTTGTCACATGCTGGTGAAGGAGATACTTTATTATATGGAAAGGACATTATCATAGACAATGTGCCAGAAAAACAAAATGTACATGATTATGTGCAAGATTATGTGAATAAGAACCCACTGTTGCCCACTAAAACGCCAATGGAAACACCTATTATTCCTGTAGCTGATAGGAAGAAAATGACTATGGACCAAAGGATTCTACTAGACTTGATGCTTCTGCTCCTGAATTTGTGCCTCATCAAACTACTCAAACAGAATCTACTGCCGAACTTGCGAACATTACGAAAGTATTTGCAGATCAAATCAACCTTTCACGATTACCTACCCCTGAACCAGGTGTGTTTTGTGGAGACCCCTTAACATATCCTGCTTGGAAAGGAGCATTTGAGACTCTAATTGAACGAAGATGTATCCCTCCCGGGGAACGCATCTACTACCTTAAGAGGTACCTAACTGGAGCAGCTCGAGATTGTGTTGAAGGTTTCATTCTATTGAACACTGACGCCGCCTTTGAGAAAGCTAAGAAATTGTTAGACAAGCGATTTGGAAACCCATTTGTTGTTGCAAATGCTTTTCGAAACAAACTTGAAGCATGGCCGAAAATTGATGGTAGAGATGGTCTTGCCTTGCAGAAGTTAACAGACTTTCTTTCACAGTGTGTTGTTGCTATGGACAGCATAAACAGTTTGAATGTGTGGAACGATGAACGTGAAAACAGGATAATCCTGAACAAGCTACCTGATTGGATCACTTATCGTTGGGGAAGAATTGTAGCTCATTGGCGGAGAACCAAGTCAGCCTTTCCTCCCTTCCGTGAGTTTGTGAAGTTTCTTGAAGATGAGGCTGATATTGCGTGCGATCCTGTGACATCAAGCAAACCCAGAATTCAAAGGAAACCAGACTATGAGAAACCAAATGGAAATAGATTTCAGTTCAAACGCTCAAACTTCTCGACAGGAGCAACGAGTTACGTGAAATTTGTATTTTGCTCAAAGGAGCATGTTATTGAAAACTGTAAAGGCTTCTCGGAAATCACACTCTCAGAACGAAAGAACATTGCACTGAAAAGGGGTATGTGTTTCGGCTACTTGAAAGTTGGACATAGATCACGAGAGTGTCCGAAGAGAAGCAAATGTAAGATATGTGCACGTTATCATCCTACATCTTTCCATGGAGACTACATCCCTAGGAATTCAGCTCCTAGAGAACCTGCGTCTACGTCTACTGGAAGGTCCGCTCCACAGAAACCAGTTATTGTGCACGCGAGTGGACAAAGTGGAACGACTGATAAGTGCTCAATGATAGTACCGGTGCGGCTCTCCCACCGAGACAATCCACAGATAGAGAAACTTGTTTATGCTCTTCTTGATACCCAGAGTGATACAACCTTTGTGCTTAAACAGACTATTGATGCTTTAAATGTGACTGGTCCCAGTGTTCAACTGAAATTGTCCACCATGTCTGCGAAAGATGAACTTATTCAGAGCAATAAGATAAGTGGTTTGGTTGTGCGTGGATGCAATCTCTCGACTCAAATTCCGCTTCCTGCTTGCTATTCAAGGGACATAATGCCTGCGAACAGAGATCATATCCCAACACCTGATAAGGTTAAGGACTGGCCACATCTCTCAGGACTTGAAAGTGAATTAATTCCTTTGTGTGATGTCGAAGTCGGCCTTCTGATAGGATACAACTGTCCGCAAGCATTGACACCACGTCAAGTTATATCCTCTGCGAATGGAAATACTCCATATGGCCAGCTGACAGATCTTGGATGGGGTGTAGTTGGAATCATTGATCAAGATGTTATTCAGAACTGTGATGCGATAGGGTTCAGTCACCATGTAATGACATGCGAAATACCACAAGAACTTCAGCGATCTTCTGCAGACGGATCGCATGTTGGAGAAGTGTACTTTTCCATGAAGAACTCTGTGCAAGAAGTGATAACTCCAAAGAATGTTGCGGTGATGATTGAACTTGACTTTAACGATCATAAGTCACCCGACATTCCGATTTCCCATGATGATAACAGATTCCTGAAAACCTTGACAGCTGGAATACATCAGCGAACTGATAAACACTATGAAATGCCCCTTCCTTTCAAGGAAAAGGAACCGAACCTGCCAAACAATCGAACTGCAACTATGAAACGTTTGATGCAATTAAAGCAACGCTTTGGAAAGAATCCGAGATATGAAAGTGACTATTGTGGATTCATGAGAAATATGATTGACAAGGGTCACATGGAAAAGATCCCTGTTTATGATGTGAACGATGGTTGGTACATTCCACATCATGGCGTGTACAACAGCTTGAAACCTGGAAAGATCCGGGTCGTCTTTGACTGTAGTGCGAAATTTAAAGGTGCTTCGCTGAACGATCACCTCCTGAAGGGACCGGACCTCACAAATACCATGACAGGAGTGCTCTGTAGGTTTAGGAAGGAACACATCGCAATCCAATGTGATGTTGAAGGGATGTTCCACCAGTTTCATGTGAATGAAGAGCACAGGAAGTACATACGGTTACTCTGGAGGGACAATGATAAGACTGATTGTGAACCAAGTGATTACAGAATGACTGTTCATCTCTTTGGTGCAACCTCCTCACCTGGGTGCGCTAACTTTGCCTTCCGACAATTAGCAACAGACTTTGAACATGTTCATGGATCAGAAGCAGCTGACTTTGTGCGTAATAGTTTCTATGTCGATGATGGGTTGACATCAGTTGGAACTGTTGATGAAGCGGTCAACCTTATACAGAAAAGTAAGGACTTGTGTAGGGAAGGAGCTCTAAAGCTGCATAAGTTTGCATCAAACTCGAAGGAAGTTCTCATGTCAATTCCACCTGAGGACTGTGCGAAGGGGATAAGTGACGTTGATCTGATGTGTGACTCTCTACCTGTAGAAAGAACTCTCGGAGTCAACTGGTGTATCGAGTCAGACACTTTTGGCTTCAAACTCAACTTAAGGGATCAACCCTTTGTGCGAAGAGGTATACTGTCTACTATAAACTCAATATATGATCCCCTTGGATTTATTGCTCCTGTGCTTCTGTTAGGGAAAGAGATTCTCCAGGAAACATGCAAGGATCAGCTAGACTGGGATGAACCTCTACCTGATGAAATTCGAGCAAGGTGGGAGAAATGGCGACAACAGTTGTGGCAGCTCAACGACATACAGATTTCAAGATGCTTCAAACCACCTGACTTTACAAATCTGAAATCTGTGGAACTGCACCATTTTTCAGACGCAAGCAGCTCTGGATATGGGCAATCGTCATACTTGCGCTTTGTCGATGAAGAGAACCGTGTACACTGCTCTTTTGTGATGGGTAAGGCTAGAATAGCACCATTAAAATCTGTGACAATTCCGCGACTGGAGTTGACGGCAGCAGTGGTATCTGTGAGAATTAGTGAATTCCTAGGAAGAGAACTGCGATATGATGATATTACTGAATTCTTCTGGACGGACAGTAAAATTGTACTGGGTTATATTGCAAATGACTCCAAACGCTTTCACATATTTTTAGCCAATCGTGTGCAGTACATACGTGAACACACTCAACCATCTCAGTGGAGATATGTGCAAAGTATGAACAATCCTGCAGATATCGCATCTCGTGAAATCAGTGCCTCAAACCTGTCAGAGTCTACATGGTTGACAGGACCAGATTTCCTGTGGAAGGAAAGCATTCTTTCAAACGAAGATGATGAGATCAAACAGATCTCCATGAACGATCCTGAAGTGCGAAAGGTCAAAGTACATGTGGTAACCAAGACAAGAGAGACGTTTGATCTTGGACGCTTAGAGCATATCTCTAAGTGGAATAGGGCAAAGAAAGCTATTGCAATCTGTCTGAAGCTTAAGACTAAACTCTTGAATAAACTGTCAATGTGCGACAAGAACAAGTGCGAAGATAGAAGTCTCTTGGACAATATTGATGTGAGTGACCTACAGAGAGCAGAACTTGAAATCATCAAACTTGTACAGTGTGAATCATTTGAAAATGAACTGTCTGTTCTGCAGTCAAGTAGTGAACTTGGTGATCATGCAAAATGTGCGGATGATGAATGTGATGACCAAAGGGTGTTACAAAGTCGTAAGAAGTTCTTGAAGGTTTCGACGAATCTCAGTCGGTTGGATCCCTACATTGACACTGAAGGTGTGTTGCGTGTTGGTGGAAGGATCAAGAACTCTGACCTGCCCTTCAAGTTCAAACATCCAATCATTCTCCCAAGAAAGCACCATGTGACGGATATGATTGTTAGACATTTCCATGAGAAGATTGGTCATCAAGGCAGGGGGATGACCGTGGCAGAAATCCGATCTAATGGACTGTGGATTGTTGGATGTTCCTCAACAGTGTCTCACCTGATATCGAAGTGCGTCACGTGTAGGAAACTGAGATGTTTGACACTTGTACAGAAAATGGCTGATCTACCTGAGGATAGGACACAAGAAGCTCCACCGTTTACCTACTGTGGAGTAGACATGTTTGGACCCTTTATTGTGAAAGAAGGACGCAAAGAGTTAAAGAGGTATGGTGCTCTCTTCACTTGTTTGGGTTATCGTGCTATCCACATAGAAACTACTAATTCTATGTCAACAGACTCTTTCATAAATGCGCTGAGACGCTTCATCGCTGTGCGTGGCCCAATACGACAACTGCGATCAGACCAGGGTACAAACTTTGTGGGAGCACGGAATGAACTATATGAAACGGACTCCAAACTTGTAAGTGACTTTCTGCGTCAAGAAAATTGTGACTATTTCCCATTTGTGATGAATGTGCCTTCTGCGAGCCATATGGGAGGAATATGGGAGAGACAAATCAGGACTGTAAGATCAGTTATTTCGTCTCTCATGAATCAGGCCAGCGGACAACTTGATGACGAGGGTTTACGGACTCTCATGTGCGAAGTGATGGCCATCGTGAACAGCAGGCCTCTGACTGTTGACAACTTGAACGATCCCACATCTTTGGAGCCGCTCACTCCAAACCATCTTCTCACCTCAAAATCAAAGGTAATCCTACCCCCACCTGGTAACTTTCAGAAAGCCGACACCTATTCCAGGAAGATGTGGAGACGCGTTCAGCACCTGTCAAATGAATTTTGGCAGAGGTGGAAGCGAGAATATCTGCAAACATTGCAAGTGCGACAAAAGTGGAAGCGCCCTTGTAGAGTGGCGCATGTCGGTGATATTGCTCTTCTGAAGGAGGATGATCGTCCTCGCAACATGTGGAGACTTTGCAGGATCAGTGAAGTTTTCAAGAGCAGGGATAACCTTATTCGTAAGGTTAAGATAGTGATTGGGGACCCATCACTGTCTTCCGATGGAAAACGCGTGAACAATCTCACCTATCTCGAGCGACCAATTCACAAATTGGTACTGCTCCTCGAGTCCGAACTTGATGTTCCCTAGAACTGTGCTGACATGCGAACCGTGTAGACGAGTGACGAGAACCATAAAGACATTTCTGTTTACAATTGTATTTGAATTTGTATCGTGGTCAATTTTAAGGATATCATGATGTATTTTTGTTGTTTCAGATTATTGTATTTTTTGTTAGGTTAATTTCAATTGTCATGAAAATTAGGAATTCTAATTTTGGTGGGGAGTGTAATGTAGAGTTTTCTCAGCGGTCCGCTATTTATGTACTTTAGCGGTAATCATTTTAGTTTGTTAGAGTTATCTCCCTTAGTCAACCATGTGCGATGTTGAAAAGTGCGTGCGAGTCATGTGTGCGACAATGTTTTTGCGATTCTTTCCAAGTTATGGAATTCCCTACGATACATCATAATGTTTCACGTAAACAAATCACGTAAACAAACCATTGTGAAGATTAACTGTAAGAACCTTTGATGGAACTATGTATTACAATTATGTGCGATTCGACGTGTTGTCGAGATGTATGCGATCATGTGAACTGAACTGTAACCATGTGCGAATTTGGAATATAAAACGAATTTCATGAACTTTAACGTTGTTCTTTGGATGAAGGAGACTTGGAAACACTACAGTTTGATATGTTTAATCGTACATTCTTCTATTAACTTTCAAAACACAATTCCTAATATATTTTGCTGTTGCTGCTCAGTCGTCAAACATGGCATTCTAATGTTATTTGTTCTTTGTTAAAGGGTTAGTAGCACGGTTTTAGGGGGAATATAAGGTGATGTAAAAGACAATGTATTGTAACTAAATGGAACAGTTATAATTCAAATATATAACGTAAAGTTTAGCCATGCGATTTCTTTTCCTTACACAAAATGAATTAAAGGTGTCCACACAAAATGGCCGCCAATGGATTTTATGTGAATCTTCATGCTTTATCCTCTGAATAAGGATGATTGTCTTGTGTAATGAAATTGTTGACATTGTCGAAATAATACATGAACCATTAACTTACAATTATTAGTGAAAAATTTGAAACATAAAATTATCAAAAAACGTGCTACTACATGTACCACTTTAAGAGTGTTTTAGTGCTCAAAAATAGTTAATTATACCAAGGGCTCCATGTAAAATGTTCTTGATCTTAAAGGTCACAATCCTTGCAAAATAGTGTGGTTCCGCCTGGATGCAAGTCCGAATAATCAGATCCATCCGGGTGTTCAGATCCGGGGCTCCGGATCTTATCAGGCTATTATCGTCAGTCGAAGCATAGCAGCCATCGGGTACACACGTGTGTATCTAGCTGGCTTCAACACTCACTTGTAATTGTCATAATAAAGTTCATTGGATTATTAATTCTATATTGTTTATCGCGGGTACAACAACATTTATCTTAAACGGTATAGAATGATAATTTCCATAATTGGATATTTGGATAAAAATTTCATCAATGTTCAAGAAACGATTTTTTCTGTGCATGTGTTGAAAATACTATATTCTGGATAGGCAAATTAAATGCTGGTTATATCATGGTATTAGCTTTAAGGTCCGTCAATTCCAGTACAGTGTGATTGTGTGACTGTTTTAAATATTTAACATCAAAAACAAAGAACTGGACATGAAATCAATCGTGGCAAAATACATTGAAACACAACCCAAACCACTAGACACAAGAAAGAGTAATATCAAAAGATTTCGACCCAGATTAATAGCGATTAGCTGTATGTTATCCCGAGTACCTATAATTAACTGACCAATTAACACTTATTATCTGTCTCTTCATTGTTATCTATTATTCACCTACCTTGTATAAACTCTCTAAAATTATATAAGTCCACTGTAACTACTGCCATTGACTTTTACTGTAATACCTCTCATCTTTGTGTTCAATTCGTCTCAATCATGTTACTGTTCAATATGTTGATTAATCAAGTTGTTTGTGTTTATCAACCATTCTCTTAACCATTCTCTTATCATTATGCTTGAAAACGATACAAGAATCGTCACTATCTCAGATTAAAGAAGTTGTTATCCATTAAAAGCTGTCTTAAAATCCTTTTTTACACGTATCTTTCAATACAGTCATTTAGTCTTGTCATTATTACCGAGAATAATACCTCGCACAAGTCTTATATCTAAAGGGGTAAAACAAAAAAATTAGATTTCTGAAATCTTTTATTGAGCAAGTTGCGTACAGATAATTACTTAGTATTGCTTAATCAACACAGCTCCGGCAGACGTGTACATGGCTGCAAGGCTAACATCTTTATTTGGATGCATCCACACAGACTCCCCTTTCTCTAGATAGAAGATTGTAGTTGCGCTAGCTGTACCATACGTTTCATTTGAGTTGCCATAGACATTTCCCAAAAAAGTGTTCACCATTTGAATTCGAAACGTGATTTCAGAATTATCACTTCTGTACACGATGTTTGTCCAGAAGAGATAGGTCCCTGACACCGGAGCAGTGAAAAATCCAGTTGTATTGTTGTATCCATTTCCTTCATTGTGAGTGACCTTGTCAAATATTATTATTTCATATTTCGATAAAGCTTTTGGTGTATCCAGGGTAGCTTCAAAACCAATTTCCTTATATTGCGATGCTGAAAGAAACATAAAATTTGAGCATGACATTCATTAAATCAAAATGTGACGTTTCACCTGAGGTGGAGTTTCCTGCTATGGCATGATAGTTCATTGCCGGGAGAATTTAACGACAGAAAGTTGTCATAGCATAGCATAGGACAGTGAATGAACATGAAACTTGTTTAAGACATATTAGTATAGTTAGTATATAAGAGTCTTACTAGAAATTGTAAAAAACAAATTACCACATGAAAAAAAATATCTTTAAGAAAAAGAAATGATTTGATATGGCATGCACTTGGCGATGACAGAGCGTTGTTCAGATTGTCATTGGAAATATAGATTGATCCTCCAAAAGCGATATCTCATATGGGACACAGTTTTTGGTGATAAATATCTATGGGTTTATCATATGAACTTCTTTGGAAATTCTATTACGCCGACTTTGTGGGATAGAACGGGAGATGCCTGATTGGAAGAAATCATAGTTAGTTGTGCAATCAGCAACTCTGTTCTAAAATAATAGTTTTGTCTACTGTTTCCTGGAAAAAGTATTATAATATGAACCACCCTTTCCATGCAAGAAGCATTGTCATTTGATAAAGAATTTCAATTGGATTGTGGTGCAATTTTTTCCCGCCAGGGAAATCGCCAGAAACCACGGATTTCGTCAAGTTAAAACAGAGGATTTGATCTGCCTCTGTGGGCAGAGAATGTACGGTAGTATCCACTACATATAGAGTATAGTAGTCCTACATAGATGATACATTTAAGATAAAATATTCTTAAAGCATTGGATATCTTTAATTGTGAATACTTAAAATCTCCTTGCATAACACAGTTCTTTATCTCTTTTGCTAAGTTGTCCAAGAAAGCATTCCTGTTAGTATTATTATGGTTATGGCATAATTCTAAAAGCTTTCTAGTGCTTAAAAAAACTGAATTTAAAATATAAAAATTATTTCACTTGAATGTCACAATTCCTCCAAAATAGTTAAGGCGTTTGTTGTTTTAAATGGTGTTTAATCAGGACTTTTATATTTGGATTTAAATGTTGTTAATGTTTAAGAATCGAGTGGTTTGTTGGTCTGTTAGTTAAGGAAAGTTGAGGGTTTGTTGGAGTTATTTCAATCAAAATAGACCAATTGAATGCTGGATACTCCATTACCTTTAAGCTCTGCCAACTCCACTTTCAGATCCGTTATCTCTCTCATTGCTAGTGTGTAGCTTAGAAGGGTGTCATTGTGAGATTGTTTCAGCTCTGTCAATTCATCCACGCCTGTCCTGTTGTCAAGAAGAGTGTTGTTGATTTCCTTCATGTCTCTCAATTCCTCTTCAAGACCATCGACCTTCAACTGAAGCTCCTCTGTGATGTTTCTACTGGAGTTCAGTTCCTCGGTGGTCTGTGTAAGTTGAGAGAGAACACTGGACAGAACTGCCGAGTATTTCTGTTCCTGAGCTTGAGAATGAGACTTAAGTTCCTGAAGTAAAGCATCCATTTGCTTTACATGTTCATTTAAGTTCGTGATGTCAGCATTTTTGCTTGTTGACTGAGCGACGCACAAGGTAGCAGTGACAAGACATGTAAGAGTTGCAACGACCACTGTATTCCACGCCATGATCGTGATTAACTGTTCCCTGTAGGCAACTGATAAACGTTCGTTATATAGCCACATATCTAAGAATTTAACATCTGGTGTCAGATAACAGCTTGAAAGAAAATTCATATATAATAATAAGAAAATTAGATTAAAATATACCTCAGAATATGTGAAAGTTTATATTCTAGACTGGTATGCTTGTATAATTTACTTTAATGTTACATGGTGTGATTTCTTATCTAACTTAAATATTATGCAGTGCTTCATTTATTGAACATTCTAGGTTATTGTATAATGGACTTTAAAAGTTAAAGGGTTTTTAAGGACATACCCTACGCATCAAAACGTTGTTTCTGCGCAAAACCGTTCGCATCGCACGTCGATACGATGAGAAATTTGCGACAATGCTGAAATTTACAAACTCGTATAAAAAGCATACTGATAACTATTATTTATGTAAGTTGTAAGTTAATTTAAATTTTGAAAGGTCCACTTTGTTTATTGATGTCTGAAATATAAAGATAACTTCACATTAACGACAAGAAAACAATGTACGGTAGCGTTGAAAAACAAGCCATGCTGTCATCAGCTGATCGGTGTCAATCAGTCAAGCAGCCGATAAAATGCGAAATCTTTTGCTTAAAGTTGCCAAAGTCGACAAGAAAACGATGTACGGTAGCGTTGAAAAACAAGCCATGCTGTCATCAGCTGATCGGTGTCAATCAGTCAAGCAGCCGATAAAATGCGAAATCTTTCGCTTAAAAGTTGCCAAAGTCGAAGAAACAAGAAGAAAATCTAAAATGGAAGAAAGATTTGAGCGAAGTTTTTTCGTTTCATTGAAAAATAAAAAAATATACAACAAAATAATGCCTCAAAGACACTCATTTTTTCCCAATTATTCGTAGTGTCATATAGTAAAACCTCATTTGCATTACATAAAATCACTTCAGGATTATTAATAATTTCTTTAAAACATTTATTTATTTATTTAAAGGGTTTAACGTGCCTTCAATTTTATAAGGCCACTCAGGCTGATCACAACATGTAAACGTAGGGCTACTAAAGTCAGTGCATCGTTATATCGAAATATCTAAGAGATTTTCAGATTTCACTAAACATGATTATATATTGAGATTTTTCCGAGCTGAAACATCGTTACGTTATACCATCTTAGTAAACATGACTCTGAGACATAAATTTTTTTGTCGTTTATTTTCAAAATTGTTTCAGAAGATTTTGTATATATTATGTTTACCAATCTGTCTATGTGTACGTATAATTATAATAATCGTTTTTGCTAGGAGTGGCATTTGCTTGTTTGCGATTCCTGTTTCTTTTTTTAGATTCATATGTTTAAACCGATTTTTTTATAATGATAAGTTTTTCTTAAGAGAAGAATAGGCCATCTAATCATTTACAAAACAAAGAACCATGACATACCAGTTTCATTGAGATCTCTCAGTAAAAGCCGTCATTAAGCGATGACCAGTCTTAACAAATCAACAAAAAATAGTAAATATTTTTATTATATGTCTCACTATCTAGCTGTCATACTGTCAAGTTATGTACTTTGTTTGTGTATTAATTATATACCAAGTAAGTAAGTGTCAGCTTGACTCCATACTGTAAACACTAGTTATATCCTGACCAGAAAGGGCGATGTGATGTGGCAGGTTGTGATTTGCTGAAAGAAGTTTTTCTGACTGAAAATATGACGTTTGTTTTCAAAGCCATTACATGACTATTTAAAGCATGTTTTTGAACAAACAAGGTATCAATGTTCTCTAATCATATCCTTTTGTATTCATTCCTGCATTGTGTACCCCCTTGGAGTTAAATGATGTTTAAGGCTTTTTATGAATGTTGAAAAATTGTAAGTCAGACCTCGCCAAACAATGGGTGATAGTTAAACATGATAAATTAGCTTCAGTTCATTCAAAAACAATAGTGGTTATGTAGTCATATATCGAATTCAATTTAATCATACTATTCTTAATTTTTACTTATTATCAGTAATTATCTACCTCGTGTGACTCGATGCTGCTATGTGACCATGAACCATCAGAAATAAGTAATTTAATAAGATCATTATTACTTTGATAAATTTGCATTTTTGTACTGATTCCTTTTCTATAGAAAAAGGGTAAAAACGTATTTCTCTGAAACTGTGTGCAGCGATTTCTAGAAAGTGTATGTTTGAGACACTGTTGATGATTGGCAAAGAATCAATTTTTGCCTGTAAAAACAGGAACCTTTACGATTTGAAATATCTTCTTCCGAATTAACAAATTGAAGCATTTATATTGCTTGGCATTACCTTTCAACTCCAGTACAGTTTCGTTGTGTGATTGTTTCAGCTCTGTTAACTGTAGTACAGTATTGTTGTGTGATTGTTTCAGCCCGGACAACTCATCCAAGGCTGCATTGTAGTCAAGTAGAGTTTTGTTGTTGGTTTCAGTCAGGTTTCCCAATTCCTTCTCCAGATGCTGGACCTTCAACTGAAGCTCCTTTGTCACGTGTCTACTCTGTGTAAGCTGAGAGACAATCCCTGTCAATATTGCCCTGAACTGTTCTTCCTGAGCTCGAGTATGATACTTGACCTCCAGAAGATCAGCATCCATTTTTTTCACATGTTCGTTTAAGCTTGTGATGTCACTAAAGTTGCTAGTTGACTGAGCCAAACACAAGCTAGCTGTAAAAAGACATGTAAGAGTTTTAACGTTGACCATGATCAATGACATGATCAACTTTACCAGTGTCATCTTAATAAATGATAAGCTTCAATTTCAAAGGAAAGGTGGATTTTCAACATCTGGTGCTAGATAACAAAGATAACAATAAGTCAAATTAAACTTGATGTACATGTCATTCAATGGAATCCTTAAAATTAATTTCAAATTGATATCAAATAATTCATAAAAATTTTTTAAACAAGGATTGGATGATTATATTCATTACACACGTAAGAGATATCAATGTAGGTACACAATGATGTGTATCAATTTACAATGACATCATTATCATTCAGTATGAGGGCACAACAAATTGTGTTTTTATATCAATTATACCCTCACAAACAAAAGAAGGGTTCCAATTCAGATCTGAACTTCTGAGTAAAATTATTGTTACTGTTTAAAAAGTGTTACACTTGCAGTACATTCAGATCTAATGTTACTGTAGGTTTCTGTATTCTCAAGGCACTAAAAACTTGTCCAGACCTATTGAACGAAGTTGTGATAAATACATATTAGGGACGTTTCTTTTTCCTGTGAGTAAAATGCATTTTGATGCACTGCCAATAGCATTTAAAAATTAAATTTTTGATATATGAATATTCAGATTTAAGAACACTTTTAAAGGTAAATTGTGTGACCATGATATTACGATTCATGACGATTTTTCCCCTGAACATGTAACAGTGTAAAGTTTTGCTTGTGAAGACACGCAATCATGAATGCAGGTCTGTACCCTAAACCAAAAGAGAACGGTTAAAAGGTTTTGTCCATATGTAGAATATATATATTGGTTTGAAGTTAAACAATCTTACATTAACTCATCAAAAGCCAGACACATGGCTTTTTACAATACGTATTGGTTATCCTAAGGTAAGGAGTCTTTTTCCTTTTTGTCTCAAATGGTCTGCAATAATTTGAGCGTGATTAATATTTTCATTATTATTATTATTATTTATAGATGAGAAATTTATGAGGATATTTTGTTTCTCATGTAAATTTTCTACAACTCACAGGTTGAAGTCTTTATATTCACACAACAAGTACAAACTCTTAAAAGACACCTAAAAATCATTAAAATCTTTGAGGCATGTTTTTCATTTCGTTCTTTTCAGGCATTCGTTGTGTCATTTTGGAAAGAAACAACACACGCATGGACATTGATTTAAAATATAAAGGTGTAAAAAAAACCACTCTCTCCATCCGTTTATTGATCATGTTTTGTAGGAAGATCTTGACAAAAGAAATCAGAAATGTTTTATCAACACATCCCCTGCAGATGGGAACGTGGTATAAAGCCTAAGGTCTCTACTGGAGTTAATCGACACAGACTCCCCTTTCTTAAGGTAGGATATTGTAATTGCGCTGGCTGTCCCATGGGGTTCATCTGAGTTCACATAGGCATATCCCAATATAGTTTTTCCAGTTGCAATTGAAATGCAATATCAGAATCTACTTTTTTGTAAACGATGTTTGTCCAGAATAGATAGGTCCCTGACACTGGAGCAGTGAAAGAACCAGTTCTGTTGCTGTACCGATTTCCTTTGTTGTAAGTAACCTTGTGAAATGTTATTGTTTAAGATTTCGAGAAAGTTTTTGGTATATCTAGGATAGCTTCAAAACCAAAATCCTGATATTGCTCTGTTGAAAGAAAAGATAAATCAACGTTATCAACAGTCAAGCGAGATGAATCGAGATAAAAGCCAGTTGTTCATTGTAATTTCTGTTATTTTTTATTAACTTATAACTGATTATTGTTATAATTCTATTGTGCAAAAATACAAATACGGTATTGAGACAAATATCAAATACCAAACAAAAGTTACATCAAAATCAAACTGAATATTTTCAGATAGTGGATTTAACTATCTCCCCTGTCGGATATATTGACTTTTATTTAGAATAAAGTAGGTCATGCATAAGTGATAAGCTGTCCTACTGAATAGATCATTTTCTGAAATCATTGGTTGCTTATTCGTGAACACTTTGATATACTATAATTCTCTTTTCACAACATAATTACTCATTTCTTTTTCCTCGCTGTCAAATAGTAAAATAATGCATTCGTGCTGGTAAAATCTAATGTTCATGTGCAAATAAAAATTGGCTTTTTGTACAGCAAAAAGAATTTTGTCTGAATAAGCAAATTGAAGGATTCATCTTTCATGGCATTACATTTAAGGTCTGTCAACTCCAGGAGGGTATCGTTGTGAGATTGTTTCAGTTCTGTCAACTCATCCAGGGCTGCCCTATAGTCAAGAAGAGTTTTGTTGTTGATTTCCTTCATGTCTCTCAATTAAATTCTATCGACCTTCAACGGAAGCACCTCTGTGATGTTTTCTACTGGAGTTCAGTTCCTCGGTGGTCTGTGTAAGTTGAGAGAGAAACTGCTGAGTATTTCTGTTCCTGAGCTTGAGAATGAGACTTGAGTTCCTGAAGAACAGCACCCATTTGCTTTACATGTTCATTGTCCGTGATGTCAGCATTTTTGCTTGTTGACTGAGCGACACACAAGGTAGCAGTGACAATACATGTAAGAGTTGCAATGACCACTGTATTTTTAGTAGTTGACTGGCCAACACATAAGGTAGCAAAATGAAAACATGTAAGAGTCTTAACAACGACCATTTTGCACTCTGTGGTCAACATTAGCTGTGTCCTCTATTACCTTCAATTTAAAAGCCTTGATGCTAAGAATTTCAACACCTGGTGCGAGATCACAGCTTGAAAGGTCATTAGGTTTAAACATACCTCAGAAAATGTGAAATGTCATATTTGTGACTGGTTTACTTGTATGTTTTATTTTAAATGAGATTATCATGATATCTTATCTCATGTATGTAGTGATTTTTATGCTTTGTTTCATTGATTTAACATACTAGGTTACCATATTATGGACTCTTTAACTTAGAGGCCTTAGAGACGCGTATGCCAATTTTTAATGAGAATAACACGCCAGGAGCTGCATACAAAGTCTGTTAATTAGCAGTGTCTAATATGTGTATCAGGTGTTCAGGTAGGGATGTGAGCCAATGCATATATGATCAAAATAAACTTATCATTTCAAGCACTGTGTCAAACAAGAAAAGCCAATCTCATTTTTTTTTAAAGGAATCCTTCAAACCGAAAACTGCCTTTAAACTAAAAAATTGTTTCATTACATCCATTGCTCCCAAGGTGGAGAAATCAATGTTTAGTAGGTCTACATTGATGTAGTCTACAATTGTGTAATAACTGACATGCTGACAGACGAACATGATAATAGTTAAGTAACCATAATCTTTAAGCATGACGTCACAAAATTACTGGTCTTTTATCTGGCTTTTGTACTGACAACACAAATAGCGACCCAATTGAAAGCCATATAAAGATTAAGAGTATGTTGTAAAACTTGTGCTGGTTATATAGGGATTTGGGTCAATTCAACCTATTTATAGATTACTTCATAATTTAAATTTATCTATATTTATTTATAGGAGGATATTTCGTCGATTTTTCGAGATTATATGAACACAACACAGTATACAATATGTTCTTTATTACATATATCCATACCAGACTTTTAAACCATCATCGAAACGCAGAATTCACTCTGTAGGGCCTTAATCAGACCACGTGTTTGGTGACGTCAACTTGGGTTACATAGATATACAATTTCTTATCAAAATTCGGGTTTGAATATGAATGGCTTTCACAGGATTTGGGAGATAGGAACGTCTTAATGCAACAGTTTAAACAAAGGCTTTCTGAAAGTCTAAAACAATATACACCTCATATTAATTTTCCAACAAAGCATTACTTGATGTAGAAAGCTATCTTTCGTTATCTACTTCGTCTTATCTTAAATCACTATTAGCAAAGTGTAGATGTAGCACTTTGGGCTACACATTGAAATTGGAAGATACAATATTGTACCTATTGCTGAAAGAGTCTGTGTACAGTTTTATGATTGTATTGAAGATGAATGTCACATTCAATGTGATTGTATATTGTATGAATATTCCAGAAATAGGTGTAATATCATAACTGTTGGTAGGTTACTTAAATTGGTGAAATGAAGAACAGTTATTATAATGAAAACATTAACTATAAACCTAAGATGTGCGCTTGTTATAATTTGCAAAATATTTGTATTTTGACCTATAGCTTCTATAGTAAGTGAAATCTTATGAAAATTTGTTAATAGTGTCGATCTAACATCAGTATGAGAGGTCATCAAATGAAAAATCTTTAAAATCTTCGAGGCATGTTTTTTATATCGTGCTTATCAGACATCAGTCGTGTCATTTTGCAACAACATGCACATGGACATTCATGTAAGCATACAAAGGTGTAAATCGAAATTTCGCTCAAACCATTTATTGATCAAGTTGCGTAAGGAGAACTTGATAAAACAAATCAGAAATGTTTTATCAAAACAGCTCCTGCAGATGGGTACAAGGTATCAAGATTAACATCTTTACTTGGATACATCCACACACGCTCCCCTTTATTTAGATAGGAGATTGTAGTTGCGCTTGCTGTATCATGGGCTTCATCTGAGTTCCCATAGGCATATCCCAATACAGTTTTTGCTGTTGTAATTGAAAACGAAATATCAGAATCTACTTGTTTGTAAACGATGTTTGTCCAGAAGAGATAGGTCCCTGACACTGGAGCAGTGAAATGTCCAGTTATGTTGTTGTACCCATTTCCTTTGTTGTGAGTGACCTTGTCAAATATTATTGTTTCAAATTTTAAGAATGTTTTGGGTTTATCCAGGGTAGCTTCAAAACCGATATCCTGATCTCGCTCTGTTGTAAAAAAGATAAATCAACAGTCAAACGTGATGAATCGAGATGAAAGGAAGTTGTTTTTTGTTTTCTGTTATTTTATATTAATTTGTAACTGATCATTGTGATAATTGTGCCGTGCAAAAACCCATATTTAGTATTATGACAAATAACAAATGTCAAAAAAAGCCATAAAACAAAACGAATATTATAAACTTTGAAAGTATTTCCACATTTTGAATTTAAGTCACTTTCGTTGTGGAATTGAGTATCTCTTATGATGAATTATATTGACTCTAATGTAGAATATATTAGATCCTAAATGGGCAATATGCTGTTCAACTGAAGAGATCATATCCTGAAAGCACTTGGAATTTAATTGGGAATTCAATAATATACTATAATTCCTCTTTCCCCACAAAATCCCTTTTTCTTTTTCTTCACTGCTAATCGTCAAACAATGCATTCATGTTGGTAAAATGGTACAGGATGTTAATGTGCAAATCAAAATCTACTCTACCAAGAGTTATTAATGCTGCTTTTCGTACAGCATAATGTATTTTTTTCTGAATAAGAAAATTGAAGGATTTATATTCATGGCACTACCTTTAAGCACTGTCAACTCCAGTAGAGTATCGTTGTGAGATTGTTTCAGTTTTGTCAACTCCAGTAGAGTGTCGTTGTGTGATTGTTTCAGCTCTGTCAACTCATCCATGACTGCCATGTCTCTCAATTCCTCTTCAAGACTATCGACCTTCAACTGAAGCTCCTCTGTTACGTTCTTACTTGCACTCAGTTCCGCGGTGGTCTGTGTCAGCTGAGAGAGAACACTGGATAGAACTGCCGAGTATTTCTGTTCCTGAGCTTCGGAATGGGATTTGAGTTCCTGAAGAACAGCATCCATTTGCTTTACATGTTCATTTAAGTTAGTGATGTCAGGATTTTTGCTTGTTGACTGAGCGGCGCACAAGGTGACAAGCCATGTAAGGGTCTTAATAACGACCATATTGCATGTCATGATCAACATAAGCTGTGTCTTCTTATGAACTGATAAGCTACAGTTAAGAAGCCTCAATGCTAAGAATTTCAACATCTGGTGCTAGATAACAGCGTGAATGGTTATTCATATATACAATGTTAACATTAGTTTCAGATATAATTTAGAAAATGTGAAATTTTATATTCTAGACTGGTCTTCTTGTATGCTGGCTTCCACCTTCCCAGCTGACACGTGACGTTTTCATAACGTTATTATTACATTGTGGTTTGGTGACGTCACATAATTACGAAGTAATAACGTTATAAGAACGTTATTGTCCAACATTATTCCACTACCTTTTTCGAACATTACAGAATATTGGAACGTCCTTGCAATGTAGTCTAAGAACCTAAATACAATGTTCTTAAAACGTTGAAAGAACGTTTATATAGACATTGTCATAATTTCACATGATATTCTTGTGTTTGAAGATACTTTTTGAAAGAATTTTTGACAGTCAAAAACTATAATTCTTTTATTTGTATTGTGGATATGTTTTGGAAGAGTCATAATTCTAAACAAATGGAAAGTTATAATAACGCTTCCTCACAAACCTAGGTACACAACTTGCTGGCAACGTTGTACGAACGTTCTTTTGTATCTTTTATTAAAAATTTATTATAAAATAAGTGTTTTATTTCAGAATCGATCTTTATCCTAAATTAGCACATAAACACAGTTAGCAATTAAGTCCTTATCAATGAAATAATTTAAAAAAATATAATTGTCTCAGCTAAAAAACTTAACGCCATCTTAAATGCTTGTGACGTCATTTACCATGTACTTGCACCATATTTGATGTCACCTTAGGGATGTTTACATCCATGTTATAGGCAATGGCACTTTCCTGTTTCTTACATCATTTATTCATACATACTTTCTATCTTTCAAACCTACTTTTGATATGATTAGCATTTTTTTGCCGCAGTCTTTTAGACTACTTAACAGACAATAAACACTCATCCCCGACAGTCACAATGTGCGGGTGTAACAGTTTCAAAAGACTCTAACACTTCAAAGACTGTAAAGTCAATTGACCTAGCCTCAAATGACTCAAGAGTTAGATAGGCCGAAATATTATTTATAAAAAAAAACGCTCCAAAATGAAAACAATCATACTGTAAGTATGCTTTTTTAAGAAAAATACTGTCATGTGTGTTGTTTCTTGTAATGAAAACTGCTTAAAGGGGCAGTAGCACGTTTTTTGATAATTTTATATTTCAAATTTTTTCACTGATAATTGTACGTTAATGCTAAATGTATTATGTTGATAGTGTCCAAAATCTCAATACACAAGCCAATCATCGATAGTCAGAGGACAAAGTATGAAGATTCAAATAAAATCCATTGGCGGCCATTTTGTGTGAACACCTTTAATTCATTTTATGTAAGAAAAAGGAATAGCATGGCTAAACTTTACATTATACATCACCTTATATCCCCCCTGAAAACGTGCTACTGCCCCTTTAAAGTCTATATAACAGTTTCATATTGTTTTTACATTATGTTATGTCTTGTAAGCAGCCTAAAAACCTAGCGAAAACATTAATATTCGTTCTATTCTTTTTCTTTTTATAATTTCCTATAGACGATGTCTTCTGCGTAAATCAGTAAAAATAGTTTAACACAAATATGTTGACATCAAGAGAATATCAAAAACCAATCATGAAATTGACTCTCCAATATTTGCGGGTCAGGGTTCGTTGTTAGGCCGACGATGATACCTGCCCCGCAAATATTGGCGAGTTTTAGGACTTCATTCACTTAAACCTTAATTCGTACATATTGGCGTGACATATATCCATTACGGACTTTTGAACCACCATAGAAACGTAGTGTCACCTGTTGGAATTCACTCTGTAATAATGTGCATACTTATATTGCGCCTTTTCCACGTCCTAAGACATGCTCAAAGCGCTACATTATTACCCCGAAGGAGTGTACTTTCACAGCTGCTACTAAGCGCTAATCACGACCACGTTGGTCAGTACATCCAATTTTCAGGTACCCATTTTAACAGCTGGGTGGACTGAGTGCAATGTGGATGAAGTGCCTTGCCCAGGGACACAACACAGGATGAGACCCAAGTCACAAATTTTCTGTAGGGCCTTAATCAGACCAAGTGTTTAGTGGCGTCCACTTGGGTTACATAGATATACAATTTCTTATCAAAATTCGGATATGAATGGCTTACACAGGATTTGGGTGATAGCAAGGTCTTTATGCAACAGTTTAAACAAAGGCTTTCTGAAAGTCTAAAAGAATATACACAATCTTCTGATAGTCTAAAAGAATATACACAATCTTCTGATAGTCTAAAAGAATATACACAATCTTTCATATTATTTTGTTAACAAAGCATTACTACATGTAGAAAGCTATCTTTCATTATCTACTTCTACTCATCTTAAATCGCTATTAGCAAAGTGTAGATGTAGCACTTTGGGCTACAAATCCAAAATTGGAAGATACAATATTGTACCTATTGCTGAAAGAGTCTGTTATTATTGCATAATGCACACTATTATGATTGTATTGAAGATGAATGTCACATTCAATTTGATTGTAAATTGTATAAGATTAAGCTTACTTAAATTGGTGAAAAAAACAGCAGCTATAATTGTGAAAAAAGTAACTGTAAACCTAAAATGTGTGCTTGCAATAGTTTGCAAAATATTTGTATTTTGGACCTATAGCATCTAAACTAAGTGCAATGTTAATAAATCTAGATCGATAGTTCCATAGTTGTAAATAGTATCAATCTAACATCAGTATGAGAGGTCTTCTTGATAAGGAACCAATGAATCAATCAATCCAATTCGGCGTCACCAATAGTTCCAAATCGCTTATGTGAACGGAGGAAACGTATGAAATCTTATGTCCTGTTCTAAATGAGTCTTTCTGCCGATGCATTCTTAATAATAAATCTCGTTTTTGTTTTTGATAAAGATTTTTTTATTTTGAAGATCATGTTTTGGTTGTAAGAAATGGTTTTGGATTTATGTTGAAAACTAGTTGCTCTTTTGTTTGTATAAACTAGTACAAACTAGTATCGAATAAGACATTTATCTAACCTAACACGAATTATTTTGTAAGAAGTGACATCAAGCATACTCTAATTTGCGATTTTTATTCGGCTTCGGTGACATTGCAATCAGTATTGATTGAACTACACAAAATCCAAAACAACATTCAAGCAATTGGATTATTCAGCAAGATAAGTGCTCAGGGTTATCGAATGAAGCTTAACTCCACACAGCATAAATCGCATATGCAATGCTGTGAGTATGTGACAGCCTCCAGCGAAAGGCGTAATGTCAGAGTTCAGCAGGACGGCCTGCCTTATTGGTCAATCAGAGATCAACAGTAGGATGTTATAAAAACTGTTAAGTTAAATTATTTAGATTGTACTAAGTAAATATTTATAAAACCATGGCATAAGGGTTTGTGAATGTTTCCTTAACATAAAATGACAATATTTCCTTATAAAGACTAATGGTGAGCGCCAAAGACTCCATAAGGTAACGATTCAGTTGAAAACAAAATCAATTTAATCTTTATCTGTAAACCATATGATGAATTAGAAAGATATTTTTACCTGATTATTACCTGTCAAAATCCCCGGAATGTAGCCTTTAGGTCATTAGTATCATCATGTGATGAACACAATATAATAAATTTGTCTTTGTTTTTAAAATATGCTTATAAGTTAAAAGATGAATTATAAAACAAATAATTATACAGTGCCATTTGTTCAATCCTTAAGTTTACACCCCTTGGGCGATTATATCCCTTCTTTTTTCAATTGGTTTTAACTCGTAACTACCGTCCTAGAGGTATTTACCCTTTACACCCCTTGGGAAGTTATTGCCTTTATTATACACACCTAGGGATGACATGGTCCCATTCCCTTATCATTGGTTCATTCTCATATCAATCTCTTATGACGTCATCATCGGTTGTTCATCCATCCCTAGGGCATTATTTGATATCAGACCTTGCCAATGACCTTGGGAGTTATGAGATATCCAACCTTTCGTGACGTCATACATTTAGCTAAATCATATCCTCGTCCGGATACTGAAAATCTTTCAGTATCCTCCCTCGGTTAAAACACGTCGGTGTTTTTTAAATATTACTCTCGTCCTGCCTCTAGTAATATTTAAAAAAACACCTCCGTATAAATGTTATGGGGTCGAAAGATGGCATAAAGGTTAGATATCTCATAACTCCCTAGGTCAATATGATCAGTATCGACTTGGGGTGACGATTTTATCAATGGTTTCGTATGAAGTACATGACAAGCTTTCAATTTGTTTATTCTTTCATGAAAACGGTACATTGTCAACTCCTTTATTAGTTCCTGAAACCTTCAACAGTTGGGTTTTCTGTCAGAGGCGTGATTTCGGTTTGTGTGCAGGTACGGGGTGATCTTCTTAATTCGGTAGATGCTGTCCTGTAAATCCCTGATGTTTTCAATCCACTTGTTACCTTGTAAGAAAAATATAATTCCACTTAATTTACATCATTATATTAAAATGTTAAAAAGTTTATACTCAACGCTCAAATGTTTCTTTTGCATTAATGCCAATATATCTTTAATCGTGAACACTTATTTAGGAACATGGTAGCAATTCCGTCAATCTCAGCACACCAATTTCGAAACAGAAATGTTGATTTCAACAATGAGTACAAACAATAGCTCATGCCAACCATGTTTTAAGACTTTGACAGGTGAACTAATGGTTCATGTAATGCTTGTATTAAAAACTTGCACTCATTGAAAGAAATATGCAGTTGGACTAACATATTCCTTACCTTCATTCAACATGTATAATCCGTGTACACAAGGCTTGTGACAAGCTGCAGATGTGTTTCTGTCTGGAAAAGACGTGTCGCTGATCCATTAACATTCAAAGAATGCCCAACTGCATCGTATCACAAAAATGACAATATAATCCAGTGAATAATACAATATGCGTTGATTATGGATAGTCCGGCACATTCCACTGTTCACACACTTGCGCCCCAACAGCAAATATCCGAAAATTGTTCCTTTATTTGACGTATGTAGTTACTGTAGCGTTTTCTTGAGCTGGGCTCTCGAAAATATTATCCATTAAGTTTTCTTCGCTGTAAGAGTACTCCGACAAGCACGTGTTGGCCATCTTGAAACTATCCTTGCTGTCTCGTCGCTTTGTCAAGTCAAATGATAAGAGCACGTGCATTTACACGCAGGCGCATACGTCACCGCGACATTGCTTGCTGATTGGACAATGCGATCTTCACGACAACAGACGAGCTCGTAAATCTCGTGCAAAGTATTGCACACGGATAAGTTATTCTTGCTGCCACGCTATGCTCGTGGGGTGTACTCTGTCTTGCATTCATAATGTATTGGACGAAATGTGATAAATGGGCAATTATTCTTTTAATTTTGACATTACTGCGTTCCAACAACGATTAAAACATTAATTTAACTATGTTTTCCTCGGCGTGTATGGCAAATAGTAACCTATGCCTCGGTTGATACGGGAAATATAACCCCTCGGTTCCCTCGGGGTGATATTACCCGTATCAACCTCGGCATAGGTTACTATTTACTACCAAACCCCTCGCTTTGCAGTTATTATTTCACCCATTTACTCAACTGTTTAAGTAATAAACGGTTTACACATGCCTTTATCATTTTACAAATGGTTTATGTGTATCTTTTCTCACATGTGTGTGTACATGTGATTATAATCTAGAGGCTTTTTATGAATAAACTGTTTTCATCAAATTGCGAGATACATAATGTTAGTTTGTTTGTACCTTTACATCTTCTGCAACTTGCAAGTTAATCTCTTAAGATTCATGTAAAGGGTTATAACTCATAACTTAAAGGTATTGAGGTACGTTTTTTCTTCCATTTTCGTCCCTTGGGCAGTTATATCCCTTCTCTTTTGAAAGGTTTTTACTCGTAATTACATTTCTATAGGTGTTTTCCCTTAACACCTCTTGGGAAGTTTTTTCTTAATGTAAGTTGAATGTTCTATCTGCGTAAGTTGGTTTTCTCATAACCAACTTGGTCAGTTATAAGTTTGTAGACAAACACAAACTATTGGTCAAACAAGTAAGTAAAGCTTTGTGAACAACGAAAGTGTGATTCGAATCCGTGACCTCCATGAAGTCAAGCAGCGCCTTTATCAGTTATACTACCTAGGACCCTTGCCACTTGATCTAAATTGGGTTATGTCCTGTCTACATTTTTATTCCCCCCTTTGAATATATATCAATATTGTAATAATATAGTTTTAATTTAACGATTAAAATTTTTGGTTCTTAAACCTTAAGCAGGGGGTATTGTAGGTTTTTTTTTATCAAGACATATCAAACCCGCAAATTAAGTCTAATAATAACATGCCCTCGCTAGGTTTTTTTTCATAACTCCTCGAAAACGGGTTATTTTTACTGCATATCTTTCTGTCATAGTACAAAAAATAATCACTGAAACATTCAAGAATATAAAGAAATAAAGCTGTTTTTTTAAAAAGTATCCTTTGTATATCAGTACATTTATGCTTGGATATATCCAATTATCTTAACTTACAGTAAAATACTAGTTTTTTGATAGGCTGACGATCAACTTGTTTTATGTTATGTACCCTGCGACTCGCGGCTCTCACGGTGTACAAATTTCATCTACTCCGCTGCCACAGCAACAGCTCCTCTCCGAGAAATTGTGGTGCATAGTGTTAAGATGACGTTATCAAATGACACACACGGTGCGTATAAGTATGTTCGATTAACTATTTTACGTGAGCATCAATTATAGATTTGTTTTCTCATCATTCTATTTTTCATTTGGAAAAAGATCCTGCATTGCATTACTAACACATGATTAAGATTAAAATCAAATAGTTTTTTAGCATGTAACATTTAGTAGTTTTATGTAACACGATTCATAACATTTCAGTCGGTTTGGCTTTACATTAGGGGCCAATGCCGTTGATGAATATATTTTCTTCTAACATGATGTAAGATCAATTCGTTGTATAAATACTTATCCCTGGGGTAAAACGATCTGATGTACCATCTTTGTAGAAATGTCAGCCCTTGCCTGGCAGCTCAGCCAACATTTTTACAAAGATGGTACATCAGACCGTATTACGCTCGTGCATACAACCTATATACACAATTATTAATGCAGGTCTGTTCTCAAAACGAAAATATCAAAAGTTTTTGTTCATCAGTAGAATATAGGTTTAAAGTTACACATTTACATTAACTCATCAAAGGCGAGGCCGGAAGAAGTGCCTCCACAAAGAAGGCAGGAGATATCACGCCTTTTTGATAAAAAAGAAAATAACCATTTAGCCTGTAGATAGCTATTCCTGGAACAATGCAGATAAGCCAATATTTTGAGACTAGCTATATAGTTTAAGTATAATAAGCACACGCTATTATACACTAATTATTGGTTATCCTACGGTAAGAATTCTTTTCCCTGTCTCAAATGGTTTGCAATAATGTGCATGTGCTTTTCTCTTAACGCTTATCATAAATAAAATGTTTCAATAAAATTTAGACAAACATGATGATATTTTGTTTTAACATTTAGGTTTTCTACAACTCACAGGTTAATCTCTATATATTCATGCAAAGTGAAGAAAATCTTAAATGCCTGATTTTCATATCGTCCTTTTCAGCCATCAGTATAATTTTGCAAATAAAAACCACGCACATGGACATTAATACAAAGGTGTAAATAAGAATACTCTCTCAAACCGTTTATTGATCTAGTTGCCTATAGAGAACTTGATAAATGACATCAGAAATGTTTTATCAACACAGCTCCAGCAGATGGGTACGAAGTATCAAGACCAACATTTAGACTTGGATATATCCAAACACGCTCTCCTTTCTTAAGGTAGGATATTGTAGTTGCGCTAGCTGTCCCACGGGGTTCATCTGAGTTCCCATAGGCATTTCCCAATATAGTGTTTGCCGTTGTAATCGTAAACGCAATATCAGAATGAACATGTTTATAAACGATGTTTGTCCAGATAAGATAGGTCCCTGACACTGGAACCGTGAAAAATCCAGTTATGGGGCTGTATCCATTTCCTGTGTTGTAAGAGACCTTGTCAAATATTATTCTTTCAGATTTCGAGAAAGTTTTGGCTTTATCCAGGTTAGCTTCAAAACCGATATCCTGATATTGCCCTGTTAAGAAGGAAATATAAATAAACTTTATTAACAGTCAAACGAGATGAATCGAGATGAAAGGCAGTTGTTGTAATTTCCTTTATTTTCTATTAATTTATAACTGGTTATGTAATATTTGTGCCGTGCTAAAATACAAATACGGTTTTGTGACAATTATCAATTACCAAACAAAAGTCCACCAAAATCAAAACGAAAATTTTAAACCCTAAACCTTTTTGATTTAAGTATCACGATCCGTGTGGAACCTAGTACCTCCTACGTCGGATAAATTGACTCTAATGTAGAAGTATGAATGTGTAAGAATGTACAGTAGGTCCTACATACATTGTAGGTAATACGCCGTCCCACTTAAGATATCATAGTGTGAAAGCATTGGATCTTTAATTGTGAATTCAATAATTTACTAAAATTCGTCTTTTACAATATAATTACTTATTTCTTTTTCTTCGTCACACAATGCATTCGTGTTGGTTAAATCTAATGCTAATGGTACATTGTTATCAATCAATTCTACTTAGGGTTAGTAATGCTACTTTTCATACAGCAAAATGTTTATTTTCTGAATAAGCAAATTGAAGGATTTATATTTCATGGCATTACCTTTAAGCTCTGTCAACTCAAGTAGAGTATCGTTGTGAGACTGTTTAAGCTCTGTCAACTCCAGCAGGGTATCGTTGTGAGATTGTTTCAGCTCTGTCAACTCATCCATGACTGCCCTGTTGTCAAGAAGAGTGTTATTGTTGATTTCCATCATGTCTCTCAATTCCTCTTCAAGACTATCGTACTTCAACTGAAGCTCCTCTGTTACGTTCTTACTTGCACTCAGTTCCTCGGTGGTCTGTGTAAGCTGAGAGAGAACACTGGACAGAACTGCCGAGTATTTCTGTTCTTGAGCTTGAGAATGAGACGTGAGTTCCTGAAGTACAGCATCCATCTTCTTTACGTGTTCGTTCAAGTTCGTGATGTTGACATTCTTGCTAGTTGCCTGAACTACACACAAGGTGACAAGCCATGTAAGGGTCTTAATAACGACCATATTGCACGTCATGATCAACAAAAGCTGTGTCTTCTTATGAACTGATAAGCTTCAATGAAGCCTCAATGCTAAGAATTTCGACATCTGGTGCTAGATAAGAGCACGAATGTTTATTCATATATAAAATCTGAACATTAGGTTCAGATATAATATAGAAAATGTGAAATGTTATATTCTAGACTGGTCTTCATGTATGCTGGCTTCCACCTTCCCAGCTGACACGTGACGTTATCATAACGTTATTATTACATTGTGGTTTGGTGACGTCACATAACTACGAAGTTATTACGTTATAAGAACGTTATTGTTCAACGTTATTTCACTACCTTTTTCGAACATTACAGATTTCGTTATCTGAACGTCCTTGCAATGTAGTCTAAGAACCTAAATACAATGTTCTCAAAACGTTGAAAGAACGTTGATATAGACATTGTCATAATTTCACATGATGTTCTTGTGTTTGAAGTTTATTTTTGAAAGAATATTTGACAGTCCTTTATAATTCTTTTATTTTCAGTGTTGTGAGAGATATTTTGGGAAGAGTTATAATTCGTAAAAAATGGAAAGTTATAATAACGTGTTTTGAACGTCGCAACAGCTTCCAGACAATAAACAGTCATCCCCGACAGTCACATTGTGCCGGTGTAACAGTCTCAAAAGACTCTACCACCTCAAATAACTGTAGAGTCAATTGACCGAGCCTCAAATGACTCTAGAAATAAATGAGCCGAAATATTATTTTTTTTAAAAACGCTCCAAAATAGTAAAAATCATACTGTAAGTATTCTTTTTTGAAGAAAAACACTGATATGTTTGTTGTTTCATGTAATGAAAACTGCTTAAAGTCTATATAACAGTTTCATATTGTTTTTACATTATGTTATGTCTTGTTAGCAGCCTAAAAGCCTAGCGACAACATTAATATTCATTCTCTTCTTTTTCTTTTTATACTTTCCTATAGACGATGTCTTCTGCGTAAATCCGTAAAATAGTTTAACACAAATATGTTGACATCAAGAGAATATTAAAAAGCAATAATGAAAATGAGAAAAGATTTTGGTGATACAAGAAAAGCTTTAAAAAAAAAAGCTTTGGGGCACCCGGTTATGTATCACTATATAGAACCAGTAGATTTAGGTTAGGGAGGACGGGGACAGGGACTGTTACTTGAATACATTGTTCCAATCAGAGACGCATGTTCTTTGCTCTTTGCTTTAATAGTTATCAGTACACTATGTACATAGTAAAATATCTCGTTCGTTCCGCTTAAATTTCAACAATGATAGATTTCGTCTCCTATCTCAATTATGATATAATTTGTAAAACATTAATACGGTAATTCAAATTTATTTCGCTTTAAAAGATAGCTGCCGGTGAGTTTAATATAAGAGCCATTGATTAATTAGAAGATAAATAGTTGCGCCAGTAAACTTTCCGGTATCCATTGTTTTCCAATACCCGCAAATTTAGTTTAAACCCGACGAATTTTCCATTGACTTTCAGGTTAATTACATGTTGCAAGAACAATTTTCCTTAATTGAGTGTTGATTAATTACAGCCGAAAGTTGCTGATAAATTTAGAAATGATCTAAGCTACAAGTTCGTAATTTTCATTATGTTATAGGATGACATTTAAGAATATATTATCATACTTTAGGCTCAATGTCAATACTTTCTTCGAAAGACACCTTTAATCGTAAATAAATCATCCATAAAGTTATGTTTTAAACCATGAAATTTTAGTACCATTTTTCCGTGAAGCGATGAGATGCATTGAGTGGACAATAGTCATTGACAAGGCAGGACATTCAGCGCTCGCGTTATAATATAAAAAAATGAAGGAACCGAATTCCTAGTTGATACAAAAATGGAATGTCGTTTCCGAATGTGGAATGCAAAAAAATACACCGAATAACTACAAAACAGCTCACATGCATATGAAAAATATATATTTATTAAGGGTGTAAACGCTCATCCATATATTTTTGAAAATTTACGATATATTTTACATCATAACATTATTATAATAATCAGTTTCCAAATTAAAGCTTGCCAATTATTTCGTACCACCCACATGGTCACGTGGGTATAAATTTGCTACAGCTCTGTCAATTGGTCTTTCGAAATACCAGGATATGCTTTAAACAAATATCACTGGCTTAAACTTCTCTTTGAAGTTTCCAAGAGTAATATAGAGAGAAACTTCTGTCATTAGTTTTCAATATCAAACGTTACATAACTTTGGGGTCTCTGGACCCCAAAGCAATAATAACTCAGATTCTCAAAATTTATATGCATAAAAGAAGGTGTTTTTTTCTGTTAAAATCCGAGTTGGAATAGAATAATTCAAATTGATTTTTGGAATATTGAAAAAAAAAGTGTTATCTAGTATTGTTTTAAAAGTCTCCAACTCTGAAAACCTCACATCGTTTCTTTAGGTAATCTGTTATCAGATAAGTAAGAAATAAACTCTCCAATATTTGTGGGTCAGGGTTCGTCGTTAGGCCGACGATGATACCTGTCCGCAAATATTGGCGAGTTTGAGGACTTCATTCACTTAAACCTAAATTCGTACATATTGGCGTCCTAGTTGTATGATTACCGCATCCACCAATACTGTATCTGATGGCTTTTCTGTATATGTTCGTACATGGTCATAATTACGAAACAAGTGTTTAACTTTTCAAAGTATAGAATCACCAGCCAGACTTGAAATAATACAATCTGTATACACTTATTAACATTTTGTTCAGGTGAGGTGTTGATATGTTAAACGTAATGTTGTGCGGTTCATACGCAAAGGATGGTATATGTTGTCGGCTTCTTAACAATAATCTTAAAGTTCCAATCAGAAAACATAGTTTTATTTTGTTTAAGAGAATGATGCAATAATATTTTGAACGACTATTTCAGTGCATGTCCGGTTAAATTGTCAAATTGTTTTGTCATAATCCAGTAAAATGCAAAACGGGATAAATGAATTGAATTGTTAGGTGAGAATCGCTTATCCGAGTTTATATTTTCTTAATATGCTCATTTACTAAGCGCCACAAGGACTCAGTGTTAAAAAATCAAATCAAGTTTTGAATGATATTCCCTTTGAGTCTTTCTTACTTTCGAAACGACTTTATTTCTAGCAACTTTAAATCGATCCCAATTGTAAGTGTTATTATTTCTATTAGCAAATTTGCAGTTTCTTTTCCTCATCAAAATCACAATTTACATAGACATATTTGAAATGTTGTAAAGGTGTTTAAAATAAGGCTTATTTATTTATTTTACCTTAAAATGTGTTTTAAATGACTAAAGACATTATGGTTTTATGAAAATAATAAAAAATATCTTAATCAAAAAATGTTTTTAAAAAAATAATTCAAAAACAACTTTGAAGTGTTTTACTGCAAATATTTAAACTCCAGCACTTGTCAAAAACTTAAAATATGTTTAATTGAAAATCATGCATATAATAACATGAACTGAGGTGTGTACTTTATTTTGTACCTCAGTTGATGATTTTAGATTTTCTCGTCGAACACTTTATTGTCAAATAAGCAAATATACAACTCAAGATTAAATTTTGATACTCGCCACCTCATTTACATCCAGGTCCACCTGACAAAGAGTTAAATAATATCTTTAGTACCCCCGTACTCATTAAGGTTTAATTCCCCACTATTTTCTAGTTTCCTCCACCTCGTTACGATTTCCCCTATATATGAGACCGTTTGTTACATATGCAGTAATTCATACGTTATAAGTCTTTTTTCCCGATGGTATTTAAATGCAAAATATAATTACTGTATTGAATATTTAAAAAAAAGAGATATAGATTTTTTCAGATATTGCATGAATTTGGCAACGGTAAATTCAAATGAAATTCTAAGAAATCTAATCCTACCTTTGGCAAAATATATAAGATTATAGCAATGTTCGCTTTTTTGTAACTGAATTTTTGACATTTGAAAATCTAATAGAATAACAATTGATCCTTGATAAAGTACACTTGCGTGACCATATGTAATATCATATTTAGCAAAATCTGTATGTATTTTGAACTGATATCCACTTTAAACTAACTAATAAAGGAAATTTATCTGTTCAATTTTACCTATTCTTCCATTCAAACATCAAACACGATACATGTCCTTCAAACGATACAATAAAGTTTCTTGCTGATGGAACCATGATCTTAAGACATAAAAAACATCTCGTAAAAGAGCAAAATGGTATAAGCTTTACTTCTTATATAGGTAAAACCTTCTTAATTCATTTACAACATCTTAATAAGCGATACTTGTTTACCTTTCAAGTTTGCGGCCTCCCGTAGATGAATTTCTTTCATGTCATATTTATTATCAAGGTAATGAACAACGTGATAATTCTCAGTGTCTCTAATGACATATGCTGCCATTAATTACTGGATATAAGCAAATACCTTTTTCGATGGAAAATAACACAGTCCCCTAATAGGTAGGAACGTGTAAACCGGCTGCTGCCAATGTGAAATTAGCAGCTGCTAATGTGAATCTCTCCATGACGGCGGATGTCATGATTAGTTTCTTTATGTTTGTTTATATGTTGTTTCCTTACAAAATCACTTTAATTCCTGTTTGTGCTTTGTTAGCTTCATGCAACTTCCATTTGGGTACTATACCATGCCAATGTGTATCATGTGATGAACAGTGGTTAATAGTCCGAAAATAACATGACAGGAAAACTAAAATTCAGTTCCTCAAATTGCCAGGGTCTTAACAACTATAAGAAAAGAATGGATGTATTTGAAAACTTAAAAAAGAGAAAGGGAGATATTTATTGCATCCAAGACACTCATTTTACAAAGGATATAGAACAAAAAATTAAACTAGAATGGGGTTCATCAGAAACAAAATTCAGTTCCTATACTAGTCAATCAAGAGGTGTAGCCATTCTATTTAGAGACACTTTTGAGTTCGATATCTTAGAAGAAATTAATGACAAAGAAAATGGAAATTACCTTGTATTGAAAATGAAAACAAATAATGAGATATTCAGTCTGTCCTGCATATAGGGTCCTAATATAAATACCCCAGAATTTTATGAAAACATCACGAATATTATCAAACTTCTAGATACTGAAACAAATATTATACGTGGAGACTTTAACCTAGTTCAGGACCAACAGAGAGATACTTTTAATTATAAACATATCAACAATCCAAATTCAAGACAAACGGTCCACGATATGATGGAGGAGCTTAATCTATATGATCCATGGAGAGAAGCAAACATAGACTTGAAACGATTCACATGGAGAAAATCAAACCCACTAAAACAGATTTCTTCTTAACGAGTAGAAGTTTAGAAAAATCAATCAAATCGACGAATATTACTACTAGCTACCGGTCTGATCACTCAATCATATCATTGGAAATAAAATTTACGAAATTAGAAAGGGGTCGAGGTTTCTGGAAATTTAATAATAGCTTGCTACATGATACTATATATGTATCTGGGGTTAAACAGATAATCGATGAAACTGTTGAACAATATCATACCAGGGACATTAGTGGTGAAAAACAATTGAAAATAAATGAGCAATTATTTTTTGAAACCTTATTATGTAATATAAGGGGGTTTTCAATAAAATATTCTTCAAAAAAAAAAGGGAAAGAGAAAAAGAAGAAAAAGAAATTAATGAATGACTTGAGACATTAGAACACGAATGAGACACATGCCTCGAGGAGGATAAGACTGAAACGATAGCGAAAATAGACGATATAAAAACTAGAAAACTTGAATTAAATAAGGTTAAGACAGACGGCATTATATTAAGATCAAAAGCAACTTGCGTTGAGAATGGAGAGAAACCAACAAAATACTTCCTATCATTAGAAAAACAAAAATTCCTCAATAAAGCCATTACCAAGTTAAGTAATGAGGGCAAAATTGTAACAGAGGCAAATGAAATAATTCAACATGTAAAATCATACTACAATAACCTCTACACTAGTAAAGAAGTGAAGGATGAGAATCTCGAAAAGTTATTTGCAAATAAAGATATCCCTAAGTTAACTAAAGAGGAATCAGATAGTTTCGAAGGGGAACTCCAATACCAGGAGGTATTTAATGCCCTCAAGAACATGAAAAATTAAAAAAGTCCTGGTCCATCAGGATATACAACTGAATGTTATAAGTTCTTCTGGAAAGATATACACTCTTATTTAATTAACTCATTAAATGCATCTTTGAAAAAAAGCGAACTATCAGTGAGTCAAAAACAAGGGTTAATCACATGCATACCAAAAAAAGAAAAATCAAAAGAACTCATAAAGAATTACCGCCCTATATCATTACTTAATACATCTTACAAGATTGCATCAGCAACAATAGCTGCACGTATAATACTAGAAACTATACTATCCCAGAAAATATCCTGGATCCGACGATTGTACACAAATAATACTAAGTTGAATCACCTTGCAAATTGTTTCTTACCAAACACTGTTTTAGATCCTATAGAAATGGGCTCAACTTACCTTAAAGAAAATATTATACCATATATAAGAAATGTGTTTTGGAAAGATGTTTTTAACGCATGGGCCACACTGCAAGGTATATTAACTGTGAGCGATATTCGATCAGAGTATCTTTGGACAAATGACAATATTCAGATTGCTCAAAGACCAGTTTTGTTCAAACACTTTGTGAAAGCAAACATAAATTATATAAATGATCTATTGAAAATGGATGACACATTTCTAAACTTTACTGAATTTCAAAAAATATATCACTTAAAAACTAACTTTTTGGAATTTACAGGTTTGATATACTGTATAAGGAAATATATTCAAACGACTTCACCAAATCTTCATTACAAACTCGATATGCCTTTCATTCCCATTAATCTGAAAGTACTTTATAAGGCTAAAAAGGGATGTAAAGATTTCTACATGTATCTTATCAAATCCGAATTGCCATCGGATATGCTCAGTGGTGAGAAAAAATGGGAAACCGATTTTGAGTCTCATTTTCAAAAGGATGAGTGGATCATATATAATTATATACCATTCCGAAGCACAGGTAGTTATAAATTAAGGTGGTTTCAGTACCGCATTATTCACAGAATTCTAACAACGAACAAAAGTGCATTTCTTTACAAACTACAAGATTCCCCACTGAGTACCTTTTGCAAATGCTCAAACGAAACCATACAGCATTTATTATTTGATTGTGTACATGTAAAGAGTCTGTGGCATCAGCTGTTGGAATGGATAAAATGCAAAACTGGCATAAGATTGAAACCCGATATAGTACACTTAATTTTGGGCTACAAAGAAAAAAGAAATGACGTTTTGAACTTGATCTTTATTGTAACCAAACATTTCATATATACACATGCAAATGCAAAAACAAAAAACCACATATAAACGGCCTAAAATCGGTTCTTCAAGACACATACGATGTCAGTAAACAGATCCTCTATACGGACTGTAGATATGAAAAATTCATTTCCTTTTGGTCCTCTTGCCACAGCCTTTTTACATAAATTACCTCTTATTGTCCTGTTGGTTTGCAATTTTGTCGCATTGGATTGAGAATGTATACCATGTTACTACCCAGGTCAATTTGATATAATGTACTTCATGTTGAAATTTTTTGTGTTCAATAACTATGTACACGTATGGTACCCAAAAAAAAAGAAATAAAGTGATACAAAAAAAGGAACGTGTAAACCAATGAACACAAATAATCAGATGAATACAAGTGCATGTAAAAAAATGGATGGTCAAAGGCAAAGGTTTTAGAATTATAGATGAGATTAAATGATTAATTATATGATTAAATGCACTAGTTTAAAACATTGTATTTATTTATTAAATTTTGTTTCTACGACGAAGCTCGCAAGCTCGGTTTGAAATTATATTTAGGGGTAAATAATGCACGACATACAACTCAAAAATAAAAAAAGAGAATGGATTTATCCCCTAAGGGCACAGTTTTTAAAGATATGTCTGTTGAAGAACATCTTCTTACATTCAAGAACTACATTGACTTTATTAAAAATGCTGGTATGACAAGACATCCATTTGAAAGCAACGCACTCATGAAACATGATTATAATTATAACATATGTTTTGACGTTATTATTAAAGTTATTCAACCTAGGGAACCTCTCATGTTTTCATTCATTTGGTTTGGTTTAAACATATTTTATTGACAAAAAGTCAAATGGATCGGGCAAAAGTGAAAACACTTACTGGGCCCTCTCCAATACAAAATTGATTAATATACATTTGTTATAAAGATTTAAATTATGTACAGTGCAGCTTTGTAAAATATAATTGATTACAATATCAATGATGATACTATTTACATAACAGTAATACAATTTGACACAGTTATATATAACGAAAAGAGACAAAAAGTGATGTATATATTATTCAATATACATAATAATCGTAGCATGGATATAGCAAGGCAAATATTAAAATGACTGACAAGTAGATAGTGACTGAAAGTGGACATTACTGGAATCTATTAGTTTTGCTGATATAACTCTGTACATATTTGAAGAGGAGAGTATTATTATCCACGGTTAACCTAACATTGCCTTTCCAAATTGTTTCCAATGATGGAGTAACCCCGAGATCAAGGACTTTGGAGAACAACAGCTGTCTTTCATGATGATATAAATGGCATTTAATAAAATAATGATAAAATTTCCACATGGATAACCACATGAACAGGCAATTTCGTTTGATAAATTTACCCGGAAAATGTCATCATTTAAACTACTACATCGATTTCTTAATCTTGCGTGTAGAATACTTAATCGCCTGTTACCACTATTGTAATAAATGTGTGGATTTTCGTCAGAAGAAGTAATACGTGTTTTAAATTCCGTAGTTGATTGTATACATTTAACATTTTTATCTAAATTGTTCCAAATTCTAACTGAGTCTAATATGAAAGAATTTTTATAAGAAGATGTTCTAGCTGATGGTTGTACTAAGTTACTCTTATTTCGTAGATTATAACTGGAGACAGAATACACATGCTAAGGTACTAGCTCTGATAGGTGTAGGAAGGGCATTTATTTGTCATTATTTTATGGAATAGGATATTCCTTTTCTCTTTTCGCCTTTTTTTAATGGAGCCCAACCCGTCTCGAAATATAAGCTTTCTCTAGAGGCGAATTTGGTAAATCCAGTAACTGCCCTCGCTGCATCTAGCTGAATAAGTTCTAGTTTGTTTTCATTAAATGTTGGACAATTGTCCCATAATTCAGATGCATATTCGAGAATTGGTCGAATGAAAGTCTTATATATTATTGATAAATTACGACTACTTAATCTATATTTGAGCTTTCTCAAGACAGAAACCATTTTGCAAGCTGAACTCGATATACTTTCAATATGATCATTCAATTTAATATCATTGGACAACATAACTCCTAAATGTTTATGACTTTTAACATTTTCAATATTGGTATTACCATATACAAGAGAAGTATATTCATGGTTAATTTTATGTGTAAAAAGTACGCTCTTAGTTTTAGAAGGATTAAAGTCAACTAACCAAGTTTTTGCCCATTTATCTAGCGTTATCAAATCTTTATTTAGACTGTCTTCAATTGTCTTCATATCCATGGCTGAGGATCCTATGGAAGTGTCGTCGGCAAAGAGTCGTGAAATATTTTCTAATTTAGTACTTATGTCGTTGATATAAATAAGAAATAAGAAAGGACCAAGGACTGAGCCTTGGGGTACTCCTGCATTTAAAAACTGTTTTTTAGAAAAACTACCATCAACAAAAACATGTTGGAAACGATCAGTTAAATAACTTTTTAACCACTGAATGAGTAAACCGGAAATACCATATTGTTGAAGCTTGAATATGAGACCTTTATGCCATACTCTGTCAAATGCTTTGGAGATATCACAGAAAACCATGCAAAAATATTTTTGTTCATCTAGAGCTTTGCATATGTTATGATAAATTGATAAGTTGTACAATTGTTTGGTAACAATCCAGATTGATATTTACATAATAAATCATGGTTTAAAAAATAATTATACATTCGCTTAAAAATCAAGCGTTCAACAATTTCCTTATACAAGAAAACAATGAAATAGGCCTGTAATTAGACGGCCGATGTCTATCAACCTTATTAAAAAGTGGCATAACATTTGCTTGTTTCCATTGAGATGGGAAGCTACCCCGTTCAAGCGAAAGGTTGAACAACAAACATAGTGGTGATGCAATTGAATGGGATATATGTTTTAGTAATCTATGATTTAAATTATCAGGTCCACTGGCCTTGTTCACCGGGAGACTTTTTATAAGATTAGTTATTTCAAAAGCTTCAATAACTGCATGTGAAAGTTCATAATCACATGTTTTTGAAAAGGGGGGTAACTGGGCACCTTCGTCATCTATAATAGCAATGGAAGCAAAAAAATTATGAGAGCCTCAGCTTTTTCATAATCTGAAAAGGCATTTGGCGAGTCGGAATTATCAGTGACCAAAGGAGGTATTATTGATGTATTAGAACCTTATGTAAGGTGTTCGAGTAATTTCCAGTAGTTGGTTTTGTTTTCTTTCAATTGCGTAGCTAGATTTTCATCTATATTTGAATGGAATTCTTCTTTTGCTTCCTTTTTAATATTGTTAAATCTATTTCGTTGCTTTTGTACTTTGAAAAATAATGTATACTCTTGGTTCGTTTATATCTTTTCCTTAATCTTTCCTTTTTCCTTAATTCTTTTATTTTTCCTTTCATTCATTTCAACCATTTGGCCAAGTGTAGGTACTTAGTATCTCCTACGTAGGACTTAGTATCTCCTACGTAGGAGTTAGTTGATAGTTAGTTAGGAGATAATTTGTTTCAGACATTGATCATTAAAGTGTTTTTTGTGTGTGTTTGCTTGTGTCTTTATAATTTCTTGTTTGTATGTTGATGTTCATATAACATTATGTTTAAAGTTTAAATGTCGAATGAATAATCGTTTACATCTGTTTTAAAGTTTGTTGGTCACAAATGGATTATGTATCTAACAGTTAACGTTATGTTATATTGTCTAGAGAATATTTGCGTTTAATTTACTCGATCTTTTCATTTCAATAACTGTGACTTAAGTGTGTTCATTTTAAAACCCAAATTCATAAAGGGATGGATCTAACAAAGAAACATAATAATGTTACTGTCCATGTCACGTCTTATTTACCGAGAGGGGTCGTTAAACAATTATTCGATGTAATATTATATGAATAGATGTTGATATTAATATATTATTTCAGTTGGAATTTAGGTAGTGTTTCAAACTTAAGTTTTGTATATATCAGCAAAAGGGAGACCGTTTCAAATGGTATAATCTGATCGAAAACTGAACTAGTTATTCAAGTTCCTTTTCATAGGACGACTCACTCGTCGAAATAATTTTTTTTTTAAAATATGACAATTCAAGCAGTGTCTCAAAGGTTAAAGACTCGCTTTTGTCAAGATAACGATTGTCGCCTCAATCTGATCTGATTGATCTAAATGCAGCTAAAGTATTATATTCAATCGAAAAATATATCAATCCTTTTCAAAGCAACGCATAAGACAGTATTACAAAGCAACAGACAACAATATCCTTAAATCTTAGATTATAAGCAAGATTAATTTGTATACGAAAATCAGTTTGATTGAGTTTTGTGGTTTCTGTTTTCATATCTTTTGTAATGTGCGGGCCAGCGACTGCCTTATTGTACGCTTCAAATTATACAAATACAAATGTACCTTTTCTGCACTCCTCATAATTTTTTTTAGAATATTTGAGACATGAATATTAACTTTTTGTGCGTTCTTTCGCTAAGAAAATACTGTTCGCTTCGCTGAATACCGTATTCAACATTAGTCCTACATATAATAACATAAATGATACATTAAATACTACTTCTAGTATTGGAATGCGTATTGTAATTATTGTGAATAAGAACAATATTAAATGAATATTGCCTATTTGCAGAGCATTTTGTATCACCCAATATCAGAGTTTAAGCGGCTGCTTTGCCTGTAAGCAAACGCAGTGCACCCCGGTAAAGTCACTTGCGAGTATGATGTATTAGAATGTAACAAAGGTAGAAGCAAACAGAGCTCACATACCCCCACTTAAATAGTAAAATTCATAAACATAAGTTGTAGATGCATAAAAATTAAGTATAACATTCTAAAGAGTCATTGTTTAAGTCATGTTTCCACTGAAACAACAAAACTAACTTCATAAATAGGTTTTATCAAAGGGTTCATCTAGGCCTAATGGTTGATTTTTTTTCAAGAAAAATTTAGCTTTCATGAAGATTTCTAGTATATTTGCTGAGGAATAAATTACTTATGTTGAGTCACATGCGCAAATATGTTTCCCTGGTGATCATATAAATGAGACAATCATAACATAGGTGTTACCCTCAAAATACATGATCATGATTGACATAGAAAGTTTGGCGAAGCTAAGATGTTATGTGAGGACATATCTTTAGGTAAAGGAATTCATCTTAGAGCCACATGTTTAATCCTTTTTTCCATTGAAACTGAAACAAAGAAATCACACATTGATTTAACCAGAAAAAACGCATCTAGGGATCATGGTTGATGAGTGTATGAAGTGTGCTGCAGCTGGCAGTAATAGTTTAGGAGATGTGCTCCGGACAAAGGACTTGGTTGGAAAGGCACTGTTTTATTCATGGACACCGCATAAAATCACATCATTTGTTTATCTAAACCTTAAAAGGCACATCTAGGGATCATGGTTGACAAGTGTATGAAGTTTGGTGAAAGTAGAATGTAACGTTTAAGAAATATGCTCATGACAAAGTTTTGTGACGGTCGGACAGACAGCAGACAGAATGAAAGTCATACTCTTTCACGTGATGTCAAGAAAGAAGAAGTACTGAAACATATTGTTAAACATCGTAATGAACACTTAGAATTGCAGTAAATTTCTCTCTTTCGATCGAATTTGTCAGATTCTTAACTTTGAATTGTTCACCACAAGACAAAGACGAGTGTTTTTGACAGGATCATTGTATTTTAAAATAGATTCGTGTTTATTACCAATGATAACTTTTCTAACAATGTTTAGAATAATACATTTATATTTTACTTTCTTATTGAATTTTCTTTCGTCAAAGATTCACATAACCTCAGATATGTACATTTGTATAATTGTAAATTCCCATTACTTCAAATTTGTCTCACTATGCCGTTTTCTTTTACAAAAAACTCAACTGTATAAAGTTTTCTAGCAACTTCATTCACAAAATTTATTACAGTGTTTATAAAAAGGATTCTGGACGAAAAGATGTTGAAAAAATGTCAGTATTGAACTTCCAAAAATTCATATTTAAGAAAGATAGCAATGTTTACAGCAAGAGAATTCACATAAATTGACGCAATTCTCTAAGACTACTACACTTTTGCCTTATATTATCTATAAATATTGAGATAAATATACATGTGATTCAAAGCAGAACAACTCGGTTAAGAATAAAAGGTAGATAAGCGCTTCCTTAGATAGAAACATCTTACGGGCAATAGCAAATATATTTGGAAACATTTTATTTCATACGGTGAAATTAGGTTTGTCGATTAAGCAATAGGCTTATTTAAAGGCCGCCCTTAAGGGGCAGCAGCACGTTTTTTGATAATTACATATTTTAAATTTTTCACTGATAATTGTAACTTAATGCTAAATGTATTATTCTGATAGTGTCAAAAATCTTATTACACAAACCAATCATCCATAGTCAGAGGACAAAGTATGAAGATTCACGTAAAAATCCATTGGCGGCCATTTTGTGTGAACACCTATAATTCATTTTGTGTAAGAAAAGTGAATCGCATGGCTAAACTTTACATCATATATTTGAATTACTATTGCTCCATTTATTTTAAATGCATTGTCTTTCAATAGGAAACAGTAATTTTCATTTTCCTGACATCACCTTATATTCTCCCTAAAACGTTCTACCGCCCCTTTAAAAACAACAGAAGGTTGTACACATATAAATACAAAAAAATATTTTAAAAAAACCAAAAAGAACATCTAACATCTAACACCTTTATAATCAAAGCAATTTGTATAATTCGTTAAGGCCAAATGTTGTTGGAGAAGCCTAAGGTCAATTTATGCTACAAATACTAAGGAAATACATCACAAATGAGTGATAATAGTTTACATCGAAATCGTTTCTTTTGCTAATAAACTAGATTGAAGAATTAAGAATATTGTTGTCTGTTAAGTTAAATTTACCTGATTTAGATGTGTGACGATGATATCTATATGCATTCAGATCGATTCATCCCAGATTGGGGGCATCATTGATTATTTTGACTAATAGCGTGACTGTTAACTAACATAACTTCGCCGAGAAAGGGGCCCCATGAGTCAATAACGCTTAGTAACAATATCTAGTTCAGTTTACGACCATATTGACCTAAACCGTTTGTTCCAAATCGAATTGTCTTTTAATAACAACAAATATCAAGACAACATTATATGGTATAATTTGTTAAATTACCAAATTTAGTAAGAAAAAAACTATAAATATCCCATTTATGACCATCAAATGTTTAACAAAACTTTCAATAACTTCATTCATTATTTGATATTATGTAATATTAACATCAACATATCAAATAGAAATAGTTAATACACTAGCAAATGAACACAAAAACCCTGTAAAGTAAGCAACGTCTAATACGAAGGAGATATTATCTCCTACGTAGGAGATAATAAGTCCTACGTAGGAGATACTATGTCCTACGTAGGAGATACTATGTCCTACGTAGGATATACTATGTCCTACGTAGGAGATATTATGTCCTACGTAGGAGATACTATCTCCTACGTAGGAGATAATAAGTCCTACGTAGGAGATACTATGTCCTACGTAGGAGATACTATGTCCTACGTAGGAGATACTTTGTCCTACGTAGGAGATAGTAAGTATTAGGTTATTAAGTCCTAAGTAGGAGATACTAAGTCCTACGTAGGAGATACTAAGTCCAACGTAGGAGATAGTATCTCCTACGTAGGAGATAGTTCTAAATTATTTTTTCATCGTGACACTAATACGCTTCCGTAGAAACGGAATGAACTGAACCAAAATATTGCGAATGACTTCTTTGAGTGGCATTTTAGAAGTTGAAATTCAAATAAGGACAATATTCATTGATGACATAAATATTGTGCTTGTACATGTACGAACCACAAAATTGTCATCTTGTTTGTTTATATGTGATTTATGATTCACTGGGTTTGCTTTGATTAATTTGTTTCATTATTATTGAGACATATATATACCATCAACATCTACTGTTTTTGAACTCATCAACGTTGTTTATCTGGAAGACTGACGACGTTGATCATAAAATGTTGATAAGTAATGGGCAAAATGGATCTCAGGGTAATTACTTCTTTTTAATTACCTTTTATAGACATCAAGACATATATGATATTACACTTGTCAAAACTAGATGGTTTAGGAGAAATCATATGTCACGAACGAGCTTATTTGTAGACAAGCCCCATTTCCATCAACTTCACAACAAACGTATTGTGAACAAGTCAATTATGAAAGTGGCAATTGTAGAATACGATTACGTTTATCATATGGTATTTGGTGACACGTTTTTTGTCTACTTAAATAATCAATCTTTATGGAAAAGGTACTCAGTTTAATGTTCTGTGAAGGTAATTCCTAACTGAACTAATTCTTTCGACTTCATTTTACCAATGATTCACTCTGTTGTTATGTACCCGCGTACCAAACCAAAAATATTTATTTAAACTTTAATTGTGTAATTTGTAGCAAAGTAAGTTGCCTTGAATCACCATAGTAGTAGTTTTTTTTCTTATCCAAAACTAGAAATATCTAATGTCCCGCGCTCAAACTTTTAATCTAATCTAGTCATCTTATCATTATTTGCCACTGAAGCTAGAGAAATTCTAAAAAGATAAACTACAAAAGAACATGGATATGGATATGTCACTGTTTAGGTTAATATCATGCGCGGATACACATGTAAGAACTCTTATGGTTATATTGGTGAACAAGGCATTGGTTATCTTAATAGTATGTTTTTTTATCAAGTTATGATCCATTAAGGAAAGGGTACATTTCTAAACAAAGAATAGGTAATAATTGTAAACTGTATTGAAAAGGTTATGCCATTGGCAATCATATGTTATTGAAAGAATTATTTGTTAATAATAATTTCAAGCATATAAATCATGAACAGAAAAAAAAGTTTTTTTCTAATGTTCTTTATCAGCATTTTAGTTGATTTTGTTGATGTTTTATGTCTTTTTGTTGTTTGCATATTTTCTTTTTTTAATTTTTCTGTTGTTGAATTTTAGATACTTATTCATTGTCACGTAGATTATGTGTGAGATATAACAAAAACAGTGCTAAATGATAAATCACTCACTCGCCATAACAGAAACTGTCATATAAAGGCATTTGTTTTGATAAATGAATGAATGTTTTATGTCTGACAAATGTGAAAACCAGGTATTTCATTAGTTGGTATCAAGACAATAACAATAAAAATTAAAATAAATTGAGTGTTGTTACATAATTCGAATGTATTGCAAATGCCAGGGATACTTTTTGTATTTTAGACTAGTTTCTATGTCTTAAATGATGAATTCAGAAATACCAGCATACATATAAAAACCTCGCAATTTACTGTGCTAATCCAATTTTAGAAAAAAACCTCATATCATTTTCTCCAAATAGGTTCACAAAATTAATGCCTCCCGGTATACTGACACTTTTTGTTTTAACATTTTGTTGTTAGGGTGTTTTGTGTGTTTAAGGCTGGACATCAATTGCCCATGTTCTCCACTATAATTCTATTTGCTTGTGCGATTTATATTCACACATGCCTGCACGTAATTTCAATTTTCACACACGCACGTTGCACGTTATTTCAATGTTTGAATTTCCATTAAGATATTAGGAAAGATAAAGACTGGCAAATCGCAAATCGCGGTTCCTACGTTCAACCTTGACTTCCATAGGTCTCCAATTATGAAAGTAACCTACAAAAACATGACAATACATATTCACCCAGAGGCAAAGAAACGATACCAAGTTTTCAAATTAAAAAAACCCCCAAAATCTTGTCTTGAATCAAATGCGACTACGAACCCTCGACTACGAACACAAGTTGACAAAAAAAATTTTGTGTATTGTTTAACTTTTCAAATACACTATGGGTTCTTACTTTTAATTGTTTAACTTTTCAAATACACTATGGGTTCTCACTTTTAATTCTTTTACTGTTCAAGTACACACTGGGTCCTTACTTTTAATTCTTTTACTATTCAATTACACTATGTGTCCTTACTTTTAATTGTTTTACTGTTTAAATACACTATGGGTCCTTACCTGTAATTGTTTTACTGTTCAAATACACTATGGGTCCTTACTTTTAATTGTTTTACTGTTCAAGTACACACTGGGTCCTTACTTTTAATTCTTTTACTGTTCAAATACACTTTGGGTCCTTACTTTTAATTCTTTTACTGTTCCAATACACTATGGGTCCTTACTTTTAATTCTTTTACTGTTCAAATACACAATGGGTCCTAAAACAGTTTTTTCAATTTTATTCATAGACATAATATTTGCAATGGAAATAAGATATATGAAATGAAAGAATTTGATAAATTCAAGATGTAATCTATATAAATAACCTTGATAGAAATTTATTTGTTAAAACATTTTGTCTGTAGGTTGGTAAGATCAGTTGGCCAAAGAAGACACTAAATAACCCTGTAACAGTAATATTATCACTCGTAGCTTTACCTATCATGTATTATATATATAAGGTATAGTTTATTTTACTCCCGAGCGTACACTTATGCAACCAATAACACCGTTGTAAAAATTCGAGCAAGATGACACTGTTTTCTTGGTACAATGAATAAGTCGTCAGTCAAAAATCAACCTCAGGCTTTTAAGTAGGTAGTTTTTATTTGAAGGATTCTCCTCTGTTACTGTGGACTGAATGTTAAAATTGAACTAAAGGGAGCGCAAGGTAATAAAACAGTTACAAAAAACTGTTTTTATTTTTAAGAAAGACATCAGTAATTATTTACGGAAATGTTTTAGACGCCTTGAGATATCTAGTTTTACAAACATACAGTATGTTGTTGTTCTGTTACTTGAGTGAAATGGTGATGCACGTATTTATATCATTTTACTACTGTCCGCCCAGAGCAACGAAGACTAAGGATAAAGAGATAATCATAGGTAGGATACAGAAGACTTTTATCTAATCTTCAATCTTTATATTTGAGAACACGTTACAGCCTTAACTAAAGCTTAAAAAACTATTATCAAAGTGACTACCTAGTTCTTTTATTTGAAGTTTTATAAACTTCACAGATCGATACGCAAGATTTCTTGGAGCTAATATCATTGGCGATTATCCATTTTTATGTTTAATCAATAGGTTTTGTATAATTGTAAACATGAGTCGTGTAAAGTTGTGCACATTTGCAAATATACCTTACTTCAAAATAATGAGTTAATTATACATGTACTCTTAAAAGAATCATTTAGATATATAAAAAAATGTTGAAAAAAATCTGGCGCACTTGTTTTCATACATTACCAAACTCTAAGAGATACATACCTCCCTCTGATATCGACTGTACGTAAAGATGAACAAGTAATGAATACTTTACTGAATTCAAGAAATATAAGTGACAGTGTCCATTAAGCATTAACTCACAAATGTCAGTGAAAATTTGAAAATATAAAATTTTGAAAATCGTGCTACTGCCCCTTTAAAATACTGATTAAAGACAATGTCTGTAAAATCAAACGTTAATTTGATGAATCATATTATATTACTTTTTACAGCACGAGCAGGTGGTAAGTGAAAATAATTCATGGACATATTGATTTTGATATGAACATTCTTTTCAGAGAAGAAGTTTCCATTTTCTTAAGAATCCTGAAAGGTAGAAGGGGCGTTATAACGATTTTTCCAATTGAATGAATAGATACACATTACAAAGTGAAAAATGAGTACACGGAATTCGTGTCTCTACATGGTAAGTTGAAAAAACAAATTACTTTCTTTCTCGTTATAATACTCATAAGAAAATATATTGACAGATATGTACACCATATCTATTTGGCAGTGAGCTCATAACGATTATATGTAGTTCTAAAATACAACATAAGCAAAGCCGTTTTCTTATTACAAAGCCAAACGCACTTGCCGCCGTTATGATTTAACATTTTACAGTTACATTATCTTACTATGTTAATTAAAAAAAACGTCTTAAAATCGTGTTTATCATTGTGGACGGATGAAAATGAAATTCACACGCCTACATCAATAGTAAGAAATGAAACAGGAGCCTACTTACTCTATTCCTAGCTTGACAACCTTGTTGATCAATTAATTTAGGTCATAACATGAAATAATGAGGAACAACATTTCTTTCCCTTGAATATCACCACGTGTGGTGTGTTAGCCTGTAAAATATATTTGCTGTTGTCAAATTCTGCTATGCTTAACAGATTTTAAGAGATTTTAACTTTTTGGAACTTATATTTGTTAACAGGGTAAAACTATAATGCTTCAAATCCTCATTTTGAAATTCTTAATTGCGGCACCTGAAAATTTGTAAAAAGAAAGAGTTTACATCCCTAAAAATATAACAAATACTTAACGCCTACACATTTATTTGTATTCTTGTGTCATCACTCACATCCCGGTAGTGTCCAGGCTTAACTTGGTCTATCTCTTCACTACTTACTGCTACATAAGTACGGGATAATCTCGTTGCATTTAATAACTCCTTTATCTAGGTAACAACTTTAAAAGGGCAGTAGCACGTTTTAAGGGGGAATATGCATGTAAGGTGATGTCAGGAAAATGAAAATAACTGGTTATAATTGATAGACAATGTATTTAAACTAAACGGAGCAATAATAATTCAAATATATAACATAAAGTTTAGCCATCGTCGCATAACACCAAGCTCGAGGCTGATATCTTCCCATGACCCCGCTTCTGAATGGTATAACGTATAATGTTCGACATTTGAGACTCAATGACTTGAAAAAAAATTGTAAATAATATTTGTTCTAAATTACGATCACCACTTACGTAACTACAAATTTGAATTAATTTAAATTGGCAAAAATACTCACATTTTTGTGGCAATCGTGAAAACGACAATTACTAAATGGATCCAGAGAAACTGACATTTACGTTTTTTTAAAAATGTCCAAATGCTTGTAATCACATTTAAAATAAGTTTGCATTGGGAACAATGAATAGAGTGAAAACATTTACATTTTCGTCAAAAGTATCAACTATTTCCGTTTACTTCTTTTCAAATTCATATATATAGTTTATCTAATTGACCATCGAGAATGTGGTTTTGTAATATATTCTTAAAAATCCAAATGAGTAATGTCTTTGTAAACTGTGTGTGGATGATTTTTAATATATTTGAAATTATTACGCATCATATCAATAAGCTCTATTACACAATGAGGCTTTATTCAAGTTAAACAGGCGCTATTGATGTTATTCTGATAACATCAATAACAACATACATATAGTCCCGATGCTGCATATAAATATATAGGTACCAAGATGCAATTAATTTTTGTGAACGACAACCCTTTTTATTTTACTTCAAATCCTCATACCTTTTGTCAACTGAAAACAAATCATGGGTAGACTATATCATTAGAATTATTCTTTACAGCACTAAGAAACTAAGATAACCTTGCATTTAATGTCTTCTGTAATTGCTACATCTATACGAAATCTTTTCCCTGTTTAAAAACAGGAAGTCGGTTAATAGCAAGGTGTACTTCTCAGTGGTGTAATGAATTTAATCCGAGTCAATGAAAGTAGATGCCTAGCCAAATAGAAAAAAAAACGATTTTCCTCTAGATAAAACAACAGCCATCTGTTCAAAATTAAACCCGGTCATTTGAAGAAATGCTATTGATGTATAGCAATCTGACGGTTAGTACATGTTTTCAAAAAACATTCTCAATGTGAACCCCTCTTGTGCTAAATTCAAATACTCAGAGATGATATTGATATACAAATGTGTCTAGATTTATGTAGCAGAAACCCATGCACATTCCTCATAACCGATTTTTTGAGGTTACAGTTTATCAAAATGTGTTGACATATAACTGGTTTTTTTCTTTTTGTTGCAGTTTCCATAGTTTATATAGCCATCGAATTGTTTTTGTAATTTGTTAACACACAACAGCAAGAGAAGGCAAAGGGTTCTTTCATGATCATTTGACTTTTTGGAATTGAATCTGTAATTTGTTATATTATTTTCATATAAAAGTTCAGGAGACAGTCGTTGTATCATGATAGTGATGATCATGTTGATTATTTCAAAGCATGTTACGTTTAATCATGACAAGTAAAGTTAAGTATTTTTTAAATACAACTTATGAACGTGTTCCGATATTCAAATTTCCCTTTCAAGTACAATTTACAAATATCTACATTTCGAAATTATGTTATTGTCTACTACTACTACTACTTCTACTACTACTACTACTACTACTACTACTACTACTACTACTACTTGTGCTAGTGAGGTTTACTGTAACATCAAACCAATAACATGGATATAAGATAATAAATCTTATATAATAAGACATGGTAGCTTCATTAATAATGTTAAAAGGAAGCTTCTTAGAGAATATGACAGGGTAGTTTTTAAGAGAATATAACAATATAACATTGGTGAATATGATATGGTATTTTCTTAGTTATATGTTTCTTGATAGTTTCTCAGTGAATATGATACTGGTACGATATGGTATATATATATATGGTTCTTTTATTTTTTAAGAACAAATAGCATTGTTCTTTCTTAGAACAAATGACATTGTAGTTTGCTAAAGAACACGTCATGGTAGTTTCTTAGAGCACATGTCATGATTGTTTCTGTAAGGAATAAACTCCGAAAACTCGCCAATATTTGCGGGTTAGGTATCGTCGGAGGTCGTACAGATTGGCGTGCTAGTTTTGTGATTACCGCATCTACCAATATTGGCGTCCTACATCTGATGACTGCATGATGAAGCACGAGGTCCATGAGCTCAAGGAGTATTGGACAGGTATAAATACTCGCATATTGCTTGCATTTCCTGTCAAACATTAGGCATCGCGTGTGACGTATGGAACAACAAATGAATTCTCTCGTCGTCAGGTAAGCTTTATGATATTCCTCGCTTAAATATCGTCTTAACATTCTAAAAAGCATTTACTGCATTACTGCATTGAATTTTATAATCCATGAAATCCCCCATGAAATCTGCTGTTTGTGATTGAAAAAAAATACATTGCAAAAACATGTCGTGTAATATTCCTTTTCGTTTGTTTCCATTATTTGTTTTCCTAAGAACTTGCTACTGTCCCATAAAACAGTTCTTTAACATATTTGATCTAAAAAGCTGGTTTGAAACACACTGATTAAAAACTAACTCTTGTTCAAATGTCATTAAGCCATGAAAAAGTGCGATTCCTTATCACTTAATATCAATCAGATTGTATTAGTAGCAGTTGTATTTGGTAATGCAGCGAGGGATGGATTATTGTATAATGATGAACTATGAAATGATGAACTAGAAAATAGATAAAGAAGTGTTGAATTCAGGAATGCATTACATCTAGATATCTTTAGAGCAACCCTAATGTAAACGAATATTGCATTTTCACAGCTAAGTAAGCTAACATATATCTAAAATAGTTGAGAAATGGTTGTTAAGTTCAAATGTTATTAAAACATTATAAAATTAAACATCAAAAGCGAAATCCCCCATGAATGTTAATGTTTTAAACTGCAATCATACGGTAGATTACAATACCTATTCAAAAACACAAGGTACTTATTGAATTATTCATTTTCTTCACAATGATTACCCTTAGCAATCTTATATATAATGGTTTAAGGTGATAGGTTTGATAGGTTTTGTGAATGGCAACATCATTTCAAAAACGTTTTTATTTCGTTTCAGATTGAAGAGATTCACCAATGCTCAGTCTTTAGGTGGATGCTCCAAGAGGAAAGATTTCAACAGCGTCCACTGCGTCTCAGAGCTGTTAAACTACATCTCAAAATGTTGCAAATTGACAAGAAGAGATATTCGTTACTTCGAAAATACAATAAAATCCATTTACATTGTTTTTGTTGTATTTTTCTATCACAGTATCGCACGTGCTTGTGTGGGGCACGTTTACACGTGGCGCCAATATTCCAAATCAGGTCGCCAACATTACAAACTAGGTCGCCAATATTCAAAACTAGGACGCCAATATGCAGAACTAGGACGCCAACGTGCAGGAAAGGTCACCAATAGGACAGATATATTGGACTGTAATTTTACGATTATATAAGCAAAATACACATAATGGCACTTAATGTAGGTTTAATTGAAAATATGGCATGGTAGTTTCCTAGATAATATTACATTCTAGTTTCCTAGGTAATATTACATGGTAGTTTATCAGAGAATATGTCACGGTAGATTCTTAGAGGACAGACCATGAAAGTTTCTTGAAGAATATGGCATGGTAGTTTCCTAGATAACATTACATGGTAGTTTCTTACAGCATATGTCATGATTGTTTCCTAGAGAATATAACATGCTAGTTTCTTAGAGAATATGTCATGATAGTTTCTTTGAGAATATGACATTGTAGTTTCTGTTAAACCGCTAACTTTGGTTATTCGTGGTCTACCTTAGATAAACTGATATTTTATAGATAATCCGTGCTTCAATGATTAAGCCAACATTCAAAATAAACTCTTTGATATTGATATTTCCCAATAAGCATTGATATACAAATTTATGCAAATAAAAAGAAACCTTAAATTGCGTGATTTGACCCAAAGGTCAGTTTTTCAAAGTTTGACGATGGAAATTTATTTATTTATTGAGAGCCTAAAAGCAAATTTTAAAGGGGCAGTAGCACGTTTTTAGGGGGAGTATAAGGTGATGTCAGGAAAATGAAAATTGATGGTTCCAATTGAAAGATAATGCATTTGAACTAAAAGAAGCAGTAGTAATTCAAAGATGTAATGTAAAGTTTAGCCATGCGATTCAGTTTTCTTACACAAAATGAATTAAAGGTGTTCACAAGAAAATGGCCGCCAATGAATTTTAGGTTATTTTATTTGTATTCTTGTGTCATCACTCACATCCCGGTAGTGTCCAGGCTTTACTTGGTCTATCTCTACTTACTGCTACATAAGTAAGGGATAATCTCGTTGCATTTAATTACTCCTTTATCTTGGTAACAACTTTCAAGGGGCAGTAGCACGTTTTAAGGGGGAATATAAGGTGATGTCAGGAAAATGAAAATTGATGGTTCCAATTGAAAGATAATGCATTTGAACTAAAAGAAGCAGTAGTAATTCAAAGATGTAATGTAAAGGTTAGCCATGCGATTCAGCTTTCTTACACAAAATGAATTAAGCTGTTCACAAGAAAATGGCCGCCAATGAATTTTAGGTTAATCTTCAAACTTTGTTCCCTGACTATGGAAGGTTGACTTGTGTAATGAGATTTTTGACACTTTCAAAATAATACATTAAGCCTTAACGTACAATTATCAGTGAAAAATTTGAAATATAAATTATCAAAAAACGTGCTACTGCCCCTTTAAAGTTTATCTGACAACTTCTTATGGAATTGTTACATCTCATGTGACACTATTTAAGTGACGGTTGCTTTCAAAAGTCAAAGAAAATTGAATCACATTTCTTGATTGTCAAATTACAAGTAAGTTCCAACTTGTTATGCCATGTGCTATAAAAATATTGCTTAAAGACCTTGCCCTATCTATTTCCGGTCAGCGACCTAACAAGGCCCGGAAAATGTCACTAGAAACGCTGTTCATCAATTAATTTGACCTTGTATTGAAATTAAACTAAAAGCATTGACAGCATTTCCACACATTTACATTGAATAATGATTTTTAAAAGAAAGATCTGTGTAATGCTGTGACAAGGATTGCTTTGAAATCGTAAGGTTGCAATCTGATAGAAATGGTTCAATTACGTGTGTAAATATGTAAACCTACTTGTGGAAACTTACCTCAAATAGGTAACGGATAAAATTTAAAGAGATATGTTTGAATGGTTATATACAAGGTATGTATGTTAATGGTATGAGTGATTCCTTGCTCAGAAAATATAAAAGTATGATGTTCCATTTTGAGGATAGCTTTTCCAGTCCTGGTGAGGGTAAACCATACCTCTCTGATTAACCTCAAAGATGCTAAAACCTTTGTACTTCTGAGTCTGATGATGCAGATTGATATACCATCAATGTTATGAATTATGGGATAATTCTCAGTGTGGCTACAATCATTTAGAGGCATAGATTATCAATGTACAACCACTGAACACAAAGTTAGTTTAACAGCGAAAGAGTTCCAATGTCAACTTATCATTTTGTGAAATTTGGAATAAGTAACAATTTATACTTTATTGTCGAAACTTATAAATCAATGTGCAGATTGATCATACACATTTCTACAAGTAAACATAAAGGGCATATATGTGGAATGTCATCGTCAATTCTGAGATTTTCAACACAAGCACGTCAAGCAGGTCAAAATCGATTATTCATATTTTTGTCTGTATAAGATTGAAGACATTTTCTTCCAAATAGCTCTCAAAATCATAATGGTATATCTTAAATTACTTTAAAAATGTTTATCGAGATGACACTTGTTTGATATATTTTTGTTTTTTTGACATTGGACCCGAGTGTTGCATAAACAACTCCAAACTGGTTTACAATTTAATGATGAGTATCATCTTCAAGTATGTGATGAGAAAATTATTGTCCTTAGTCTCGACCTTTGGTACAACGCAATTTAATGAGTTGATCTTAATCGAAAACCATATTACACAAACTTATGCACAAACATATGCACAAACTTATGCACAAACATATGCATAAACTTAAATAGTTATGAAACAGAGTTTTGTTGACAACACCATACTTTATTGAAAATAGCAATTAGATTAATTGAAATCAAGTAATGAACAATGATGAAATTCTAAAACTAAATGTATTTAGATTGATCTTGAAACAGACTTTAGTCATTACATTTCTTTTGTTGAAAAAAAATCAATTTCCAGGCATAACTTCCTTGCTGAAATTGCTATTTATAATAAATTTGTTTTGAACAAGACATCAATCTTTCCTTCGATGTCCGTTTAAATCACAAAAAACAGGTTATCGTTAATACCTGGTTGATAAGGTAAAATGAGCTGAGAAGAAGAATGTCATGCCATGTTACACACATGGTTTTCGTTATGTATGAATTATGAACCATTGTTTTTTTCTTTATTAATTTCTATTATTGTAATGACATATGTATACCATCAACATCTAGTTCGTTCTTTATGCTGTTGCTCTTAAAGGTTGTTGAGAAATGGGCAAAATGTATATCAGAGTAATTACTCTAACTTTTTATTAATATGAGAACATAGATGTCGTTACATTGGTTATGTGTCATCAACACACAATTTCTCAGATGTAACTTACATCACAAACACTCACATTCATGTACAAAACAGTGACATTACTCATAGGTTAAAGTAACATAATCATACTTGCATGCGGTTCGGGATGACATTTAGCTATTGAGAATATAGATACATCACTCTGTAGACAATTCTTTCGTCGAAATTTTGATATCACATTTACAATTTTTTATCAACAATAACATACCTATTTCGACGTAAGAGCACAGTATCCCCAATAAAAAGGGCATAGCATTAAACGAACCCGCTATCAGTGACGTAATCATTATGCGTGTAGGATTTACACCGTGTCTCAACTACCGTAAATTGTGTTCGATGGATATCAACTTTTGCAGCAACGAACATATTATTCGGAGAAAACGAAAATAAAATCTAGTCGTGCGCGACTAAGACCTGTCAAGCGTTTATTTAGAAACCGGAAGTTGCGTGATGGCCACACTTAATTCGTCTTTATGTCGGGTGCCGTTTCGGTCAATTTGGTAAATTATCTCCTATTTTATGAATTTTGGTCCGATTTTCCCTAGGTTGGTTGCAAAATTTTGCTAAAAATACAAGGAAAACAGTAAAATTACTTTTAACAATATTGAACTCTGATTATGTTACTTTAACAGAAAGAGGGTTAGGACCTGGAAGTGTTGAGAAGGAACTTCAAGTTTTTTTTGTATCATTTAATTACGAAATGTTACTTTGCAAATTTTTTTATCTACACTTAGTAGGTATGTCCATTTAGTTATTTGTGTCATATCAAAAACATATATACGTAACTGATGTCTGTTTATTAGAAAGTTTTAATTATTTTGAAACTCTCCAAAAAACATTTTTACCAGCAAAAAGTTGAGTGATCAGAATGAAGACAACTTGTCAGTAAACTGCCACTTCACTACTTAATTTCATATATAAAAAAATAAAATTTTGATGCAAAAAGAGGTTGGTTATCCGGAGAAATGAAAGTCTATGTCATTTCCTGTGATGGTAATGTGAGTAATGAATAACTGAAAAAGGTCACTTTTTATAACAGCATGGACGTTGATAATTACTGATGTTGATAAAAGGCTAAACCAATTAAAATTTGATAGATATGCGTGGTATTATGGCTATATTGCATAACAGAAACAGCATGATACGTATTGGTACACAGTATTTAAGATATACAATCAATCTGGTTATTTTTTAAAGGAACAAGTTCGATTTAACATTACAGAAAAAACAAACCTCTTTATATGTGATTTTACAGAAAATTGTAAACAAGAGTGGGATTGTTTTTTTAAATAAAGGAAATATCTAGAAGCTCATTCATAACCATTCATCTTCAGATCACCCTTTCGCATTATTATTTACACAACTACGAAAGTTTCATTTCTACTTGTATTAACACACTCTAGGTTAAAAATGTTTCAGCGTTTTGAAATTTCTAAATCATTCTGTGGGCTCATCTAATTTTCTTCTGTACTTTTAAATTCAAGAAATAACAGTCAACATGATAAGATGAACAGAAATAGGGAAATTTGTCCGACATTACAGACACGATAAATTAAAAAGAAAAGCGTGTAAAATATCTGTTTTAAACTAGGATCACAACTGATGTAAACTACTATTTTTTTCAAATTTCGCAAAACATGAACAAGCTAGAGGCAATTACCAACTGGATCCCGAGAACTGACGTTTACAATGTTATCAAAATGTCCCTATGCTGGTAAACACATTTTATGTTAGTTTGCATGGTACAGGGAAGAACATTACATTTGATTAAAAAATATCAACTATTTCCGTTTATTTGCCTTAATATTCATAAACAAAGTTAAACCTAAAATAATTTAACAGATTGAAAATATTTTAAAATGTACATGTTATAGCATGTACAAATGTAGAGGAATTCTTGTTGGTAAACAAATGCTATAACTTACGAGGAATGTGGCTGATATCCATTATATATATCAACGCTTTATGACGGGTTGCTAGCTATTGGTTGAAATTAACTGTCCAAGATGTAAGATGCCCAATTCATCATAAATACCTAAAAAAGGGTATGAATTGTTTGTTAATTTAGATAACTATGGATATTCAAATTATGCATCATCGATGATGCTGTTCATGGATTTGGTTTTGTATGGATCAGCCAATCAGTTGGTAATAAGATTGTATTCTTACACAGATTGAAATATGATTAATATATTTTACTAGTCAGAATAACATTCTATAAAATACCACAAGATACAGATTAAATAAGAAGTATAAAAGTCTTTTGTCACCAGAAAAATATTTCACGTGACAACCATTTGTCGGACCTCATCTGAGACGTCAACATCGACGTCAACGTCTCAGGTGGTGCACTATCGTGAGGATATGGACCCTAAGGAACTGGAGACGTGTCTGGTTCAGTGACGAGTTCCGTTTCCTACTTCACAGACGTGACGACAGGCAACATGAATACAAACGAGGAAATAAACATTTTGCACCGAACTGCGTTCGACAGGTCGACAGATTTTGAGGAGGGAGCGTCATGGTGTGGGGAGCCATGTCTTACAACGGATGATCACACCTGGTCATCAATCCCGGCAATTTAACGGCCCAACGTTACATCAATGATGGTTTCCAGCCACATCTCCCTTCGATTATCGACCAGCAGAGGGAGCTGTTTCAACACGACAATGGCCGCCCCCCCACACAGCTCGTGCACGTACAGTACCACCGCAGACGTTAGAGAAACTGGCCACAGCACTACAAGATGAGTGGAGAGCAATAGCACAGGAAAGGATTTGTCGTCTGGTCCATTCTGTTCCGAGGAGGTGCAATACTGTGATTACAGCTCGTGGCCCTCATACTAGATACTGAAGAAAGCGCCCCCTAGTTTCCGTTGAATGTAAAATAGAGACCTATGAAATTGGGACCTTATACTACACATACATTTGTTTCACAATGTAAAATTTCATTGTGTTATCTTTGATAATCTATGTGTAATAACAGGTTAAAGATTGATATCAACACTGCATAAAATCAGGGGTTGCGTTTCTTTTGTGAGAGAGTGTATGTGATTAATAGCCTCAACAGAACGCAATCATTACTCTAGTTATAATCATTGTAAATATTGTATATGAAATATGTTTTAAAATGTACATGTATATTGTCTAACGGCTTACAGACATAAATGAACGCATTTGTCTTGAACATTGACAATCAGGATTATAGTTTTCTTAAATATATTTTTCAAATTCCAATGAGTAATGGTTTTGCAAACTGTGTGTGGTTAATTTTTATTATTTTCAATTTTTTTGACATTAATCAAGTTAAACGGACTCTTTTGATGATGTTATTATAATAACATCAAAAACAGTATATCCCCGATGCTCTATACCGATATATATAGGTCGCAAGATGCAAGTGATTTTATCGAAGGACAAACCATGTTTTGAATTTAATTGAATTAATTTTCTGTAGTCATTAATCTGTAATTCCAAACAAGAGATCACCAAAGCAATATTTGAATACACGAATCTTGATAAAATATGTTTACCACTTAATTACTCTCTATGTGTGTTTCCTTCATTTGAGTTGACTACTTCAGTGTGCTACTTTCGCTTCTTACCATAGGACTCACCATGATGCACATGTAATAGCTCTTATTTCTTTTTAGTACAAATCCCCTCACCTCATGTCATATGAATACAATTCATGAGTACACTGTACCATGAGAATAATTCTTTAGAGTACTGGCAAAAATGAGAGGACAATACAATTTATGTTTTCGTTAAATGGTAGATCTTTAAAGGGGCAGTAGCACGTTTTTTGATAATTTTATATTTTAATATTTTCACTGATAATTGTAAGTTAATGCTAAATGTATTATTTTGACAGTGTCAAAAATCTCATTACACACACCAATCATCCATAGCCAGAGGACAAAGTATGAAGATTGACATAAAATCCATAGTTTAAATACATTGTCTTTCAATTGGAACCATTAATTTTCATTTTCTTGACATCAACTTATATTCCCCCTAAAAACGTGCTACTGCCCCTTTAAGAAATCATTTCCCGGTTTAAAATCATCATAAAGGGGGCGGGATAGCGCAGTGGTTAGCGCGTTCGGCTTCGGATCAGGAGGTCCGTGGTTCGAATCCCGCCAGGGGCTCGGCAACTTTGTCTGGAGTAGAGAACTGTTCTACACCCAGTCAGGTTTGGGTGCAATGCTTCAATGTATTTCATTGCAGTACCACCCATGGTTGCTAGTTCCAGCCGATGCTCGCAGGTTTCACCGCAATACATAGCCACAATAGTGTTGCGTCCTTTCTCCCTGCAATAATAATAGCAACCGCGATAAACGTGAAATACACTTGAAAGCGGTGATAAACCCGGCATCACCTCATCGCACCGTTTTTAAAGACTAATTGTCTCGACAGGAAGTCGGTAAAAGGCAAAGTTTCCTTCTCAGTGACTTCATGAACTTAATGCGAGTCAATAAGCAGACGCCCAGTCACCTAGAAAAGCTTTATGCTCAAGAAAGAACAACAACCATCTGCTCAACATACCAACAAGATAAAGAGTTTAATTAAACCCGAGTTTTTTATGATGTTTACTATAAGCCACTGTAAAGTGCTACTAAAAATCCGATATTTTGCATGGTTTTACTCAAAGGTAAATTCCCCTTAGTTTGATGAAGAAAATTTATTCATTTATAGATTATGCACCAAATATAGCAAATATAATCAATGTTGTCAATCCTTTATCAAAATGTTACATCTCATGTGACACAATTCGAGTAAAGGGTGTTTTCAAAGGTTAGGGAAAACTTAATTACATTTCTTGATTTTCAAATCAAATGTTAGGGCTATGATTCCAAAGCGGATTACATACACAGCATACAGTAAGCTAATCGTATTGTACATTTTCATAGTATAATACTAAACTGCCGTTATTGTTAGTCAAACCATGATTTGGATTTCTGACACTGCTATCGTGATATCGTCAATTCAAAAATGTCATGACTAATTTGATTTTTCAAAATATCGAGTTAAAAGGCTTGGTCCAAATAGCCTTGTATCACAATATGAGAAAAAGAGAAACAAAACGTTATTCTTATTAAAAAAGGGGTTTAAAAAAACGGACATTGGACAACCAAGAACATAATTTGAACGAATGTCGCTGACCTTTATGGACAGAACCAACCCAAATATGTCTGCTTGAAATAAATAACCTTGATTATGGTTGTATAGTGGACGAATACCAGCTGCCTTTTATTACTCTTTTTCGGTGAAAACATTATTGTGTGCCTTTGTTATGAACCTTGCTGAACCAATGAACATTAACCTACATAACAAACTACTACAATCAGTCGCCCTTGATAAAACAACACCTTTTGCCTCGAATCAGGCAACACCTTTTATTAAGTTTGACATATGTTATTCAAAGAGTCTTTTCAAAATAACACCATTGTGGATTTTGGTAATTTAAAAAACGGGATCAACATTATAGAATTATGGTGATAGATACATGTACGTGTTACCTATCTCTGCATAATTGTTGATTTATAACAGTCTTTTCTGTATATCTGCAATTCTATTGAGCGCTCACAGATGTTGCAATGCCATTCCTTATGCCTTATCCCCGGTGAAATGAAGTGTCTTTTGCATTTCTGAAAAGATAATCAGTATGTTTGTAAGCTACAAATTTTGAGGTAAGGTAAAAATTTAGATTAAAAAAAAAATAGTTTGTTTTTAAAAAATATAATTGTACGTGATTAAACTAATATGAGGTCCGATTTCAGACATTCAAAATTGAGTCCATTTAAAATTTAAAATTTAAAATCCTTCTTTATGAATCCCGAAAGTGGCCATATACCATTCCAGGAGATATTTAAGGTACGCAACTGTAGTAGTAGTTTCATAGCTAGTAATGATCAGATGTACTAAGGTAAGAGAATTCATATCAAAATATTTTCAAAGTAACATGTCTAATTATGTAAAATCTTTGTTCATAAATGGCCTGAGATGTACTTAGTGCTGTATATAGGAATTTCGAAACAGTAACTAGGTCAATGAAAATGCTTTATTGTTTGAATTACCATATACTTAAAAGATAAATGTCGTGACATGGTACTCAAATGGGCTTCTTATGTATGATTTATGAACCCTTGGTTTTGTTTTCTTTATAGTTTCTGTTACTGAAATGACATATTTATAGCATCACCATCTAGTTCCTTCGTAAAAGGATGATAATGGACAGAATGGATATCAGGGTGATTCCTCTTAGACTACCTTTTATGTATCTGAGAACATGACGTCACCTTTGTAAAAGCCAGTACTCAGGTGTCATAAAATGTTCTCAGATGAAATTAATATAGCATGCACAAACACAGTGACATAATTTCCTTCTGAAAGTAGGTTATGAAAACATTTTACGACATTAGTGTAAAAAAAGAAGGTACTAAGTCTCAATTTATCACAAAATGTAACTTGCGAATGAAACTTTCAAATGAATATTCTTACAGTGGGTATGTATTTATACTGATTGATAAACCATTCTGATTGATTACTCGACTAACGAGACAGAGTATGTCTCTTTTAAATACTCAATTTTAATATTTTGTCATGGAAATGCGAGTAAATATAGATGTGTGAAGTACTCAGAAAGCAACACATTTCAAATAGATTTAAAAATATCAATTTCGGAAGTGTAAAGTCTTCATCATATATACAATTCCCGCATGACACTAATTGAGTCAAGGTTCTTTTCAAAGCAAATCAGTTAACGTTTCTTTTTTGTTATGATCTCGTTCACGAGAGATGACCTCATAACATTGTCTAAGGATTTTCATTTTTTTTCCATTTATTAGTCAGGTCTGATAAATTAATTTCATTGAGAGAGCATCCTTCGTCTGTGGAAACTTCTAAGCCTCTCCTAAAACCCTGATCTCTATCATGCTAACTGCCTCGCTTCGCCAACAGACAGTTAATTATAACTACAGATTACTTTTACTAGCTTTCAGCCCATAGTGTCAATATGAGGGAAATCATACCCAGCCCTTTTTCATCAGGGCCCTCCTGCTTTACGAAAGACATTCCATTGGGCTGTTAGAAAAAAGCCATACGATCCTTTTGGCTCGATAAATATCAGGGTATGTATGTAGCCTAATTGGAAACAAATACGTTGTATCAGGATGTATCGGTGTCATTACTCTTTGTATGTGAGTGATATGAGATGTAACATGTTGGGAATATTTCAGTTACTTAACACGTGGATGTTTCAATCCAAAAGAAAACATAGATATGAGGGATTGAAATGAAAGGAAAGGGAAAAGACGGAAAGAAAGACATAGTGAGGCACACGGAACTTCGACCGTTAGATTACCATTACATGTCATTTTCTCATGTGACAAATAATAGACAATGCTTTGTTTATGCATTCAAGAAACACGGACGAATAAACATATAAGTCGGAATTTTCGGTAAAACAGAATGTTATGTCAATGAAATTGTATAATATACCATTAACAAATTGATATTTTCTTGGCATATTGGCGGGGGAAACAGAAGCTTCAAGAGCGTCATTAATTGATATTTGAAATCCGTGTGGAGACAAAACTCGTTGAAATAATTCGAGTAATGGATTTCACGCTGATGAAGTCCCGGTACGTGTTTGTTTCAGGAAACGCAATTTAACCAATATCATTAGACAGATCAAGTAGAACCTCGACTTTTAGGCGTTATTCTGGACGCCTGTGAAAATAAATTGATTTTGAAATTGTTTTTGCATTAAGCTCATCATTTAAAATTTGATAATAATCGAATTTATGATTTTTTGTAATCATGCAGTTTATGATCTGTCATTACGCTTTATAATATCAAACACAGGTCTATATCGTTTTGCAGAATATTAAGCCTGTTCAGTTTCACTCACAACTACAACTATTTAAATGACAATTCTACATCAGATTGTTATTTTTAATTTTTTTTAACTACTGTATTTCCCAGGCCTGCGCTTTTAACGTTTTCATTTGCTGAATACTATTTTATAAATTTGGTACTTCTTGGAAGGGCACATCACAGATCACCGTACCATTAGAATCCCTCCCTTTGCAAGTAAAAAAAAAAATAGAGCCATTGGCTCTGTAGCGCATCAGGCTTTACATTTGATTGTGCTTAAGAGTGTGGCTAATGTGGTTCCACCCTTAGTAGGAGCTACAAACAATTCATAATCCTCACTAGCCAAGGAGTCTGTACACAAAGTTTCAGCTTTCTAGGCCTTATGGTTCTGGAGAAGTCGAAATTCCACAAAGTTTACGGACGGACGGACACCATGCCATGCCATAAACACATGGCCAGATGAGCTTAAAATTTGAATTATGATTGCAAAATTTTAACTATAGGGGAAAACTACGCAAATAGTACGCGAAATATGATTTAAAAAAAAATTCAAAATCAACCAAATTTAGGATGGACATTTAAAATTTTACTTTCAATTACAACAAAAGACATTGATAAGTTAAACAAAAATTATGTTTCTAAAATATGACTTTAAAGACACCCATCCTCCAAAACTTAAAATAATAACATTTATTAAAGATGTTTTTTTGGTCGAAGAGCCAATGTTCGTTTTCTTAATAAGGTCGTATGAGTGTTAAATAATAAATGAGCCAAGCAACTTAGTTTTTATTTTTCAGAATGTAGTATCTGCATGGAAAATGCAAAGCTGTATGCCTTTATTCAATGTGGACATAAGTGTCATGCATGTGTTACTAAATTGGATCTATGGCATATGTGAAGAGAGGAAGTTTGTATCTAAGCTATAGATTCACAATAGGGAGACCAAGGCAAAGTGCGCATTTAAACATATTCATTTCGTCCCTTAACAATTAACAAGTAGGCAGTGTGGGCAAGCCCAACATAGATAAGATGTTTGTAAAGTGTTTGAAACAATCCATATATATCATATTTTTACTGTTTTCTGATAGTAAATGATTTAAATCTCTTTTTTGAGAGACATTTTAGAATTTGGAATGACAATAATAATGAGGAATATATGGATGACAACTTCTTTGTACATTGTATGCGACGTTTCGACACAGATCCTCTGCTTGAGAACGACACAAGAATATGTGTCGAAACGTCGCATACAATGCACAAAGATGTTATCATCCATATATTTCTCATCATTATAATCTCTTTTAACTATTATTTTAACTCTCATAGAGCTAATAAATTTTTATATATGTATCAAACATATTTGAAATTAGTTGATAACTTCCAAAATCTAGCTTCATGAGCCCGAAGCTGATAAAAAATATTACTACAGCACCTTAACATATTGTCAGAAAGACTACTATCCTTTAGTGGGAAACTACCAAGAGATTTTTCCGTCAGCCAAGATCTCTCTCCGAACTTAATCGTTCGAAAGCAACCGAATTCAGGCAGTTTTTGCTATACACTGGCCCGGTTGTTCTGAAAAACATGGTGTCAGAACGCATCTTTTCGTATTTCCTGGCTTTGAGCATTGCCCTGTCGATTTTGCTTGACTCGGACGATACTAGACAATCGTACAGAAATATGCCAACGAGTTGTTGGTGAAATCAGCGCCGCATATTTATGGAGAAACTTTTGCGTCATACAATGTCAATTCCCGCATACATTTGGCAGCTGATGTGAAAATCTTGTGTTGTTATTTCCTTATATTGAATGATGAATTTCTTCCTAAAATTAAACAACGAGAGCGAGATATTGTAAGTTCAAAACATGTATTTATTTGCAGTACAATTTTGTTTTGTTTAATTGTTTAGAATGAAGAGGGAGGGAGTAATTACCCTTTAATTAATTTTAAATTTGAGAGTTTACCCTACAGCTGTTATCTTAAGCTATCATCAATAATGAGAAACAAGTTAATCTTTTTCAAATAATTATCATGATATTGTCAACAGTTTCAACATGTTTACAACTGTTTTAGTCTCCTCGGCTGATGTATTGACACTCAAGAACAGGACTGCTTTTTTCCCCATGCAAACAGATAGTAGGTGTCAAATGTTTTTACAGCTAAGATACATGTAAATTAACCAAGATGGTAAACTTGGACCCATAGATTTATAAAAGCTTTTATCTTTCGACACAATATGGCCTCATAGTGTGTAATGTATTCTGATAATTTAAACGTTTAATCATTATTTATATTTCCTTAAAATTTCAAAGGGAGTTTTTTTACCTATTCAGGGAAATAAGAAATGCTGTGAAAACGCATTCTCACCCAACAGATTCAGATCAAGTAATGTTGATTTAGCCTCTGTTCTTGCTCGCTGAATTTGTGGGATAGAATGGGAAGTGCCTGAATGGAGTCAATCAAAATAAGTTGTGCAATCAGCGACGCTGTTCTTAAATCCTCATTTTGGCTACTGAATCATGGCGTAAACACTGATATGTGAACTACCTTTTACATGCGAGAAGCGTTTTCATTTGCTAAAAAAAATTCACATGAATTTGTGGTGCAAATTTCTTCTGCCTCGGGAAACTGCCATTCTCTCCCCACAGAGGCAGATCAAGTCATGTTGATTTAGCCTCTGTTCAATTACGCCGAAATCCGTGGGTTTCGGCAGTTTCCCCTTGCGGAAAAAAACTTTCATCACGATATATTTGAATTTCTTTATCAAATGACAAGGCATTTTGCATGGAAATGGTGGTTGATATCGATTATATCCCAAAACACCTACAACCCGTTACCCCTACAGCCCAGTTCCCCTACAGCTTGCTAAAACAACACAGTGAGTTACCCTTCTGGCATAATAGACTCGCCCTAACAAGTGATTTGTTTGTGCGAGTGGTTAAGTAGAAGGGATTACAGGAATTAAAGTTAGAGATGGATTATGAATAAAAGATAGAAAACTTATCTGGTGAGAAGGAAAGATTTGATTTTTCATACACAGAAACAACACTTTAGTTAAGTTTAGTTAATTTAGAAAAAAAACTGAGATAAGTTGATTTACATTTGAGATGGCTAACAAAGTATATAGGAACATGTTACAAACAAACATGACACATAGGAAAAACACAATAAAAAGATGGAGAAAATAGACTTCTTTAAGATATCAGGTCCTCAAGAAAAACACAATCAAAACCACAGAACATAGATGAGAGAACAAAGGAACAAACCAAAACTCAAAATACTGAGAAATACAGACCGCCAATCATAGGAATGTCAAACATCAAATCTTTGTACAACACTCGAAACTATGGCAACGAAAAGATTACAACACTATTTAGAAACCAACGAATTGATCAACAAGTACAACATGTGAAAGAATGAAGATATTTAAATGTAAGTATGAAACTATAGTAATATATTATAAAGTATAAAATGAATGTATGTGATGAAATGTGAAAGACTGAAAATATTTAATGATAATGATATGATAAGAGATATGTCTATCTATTGCTATGTATATGTCATCAAAACATCAAACTGCCGACTGTCTCTTAGTCATGTTCATGTTATGTTCTGGGCCAGTCAATTATTGTCAGAGGTATCAGGCTTGAGATTAGCAGTGCAATAGACCATAACAACACAACACCTTTGCCTTGTTTCAGTAGCCAAAATGAAGATTTAAGAACAGCGTCGCTGATTGCACAATTAATTTTGATTGCCTCCAATCAGGCATCTTTCATTCTATCCCACAAACTCGGCGTAATATAACAGAGGCTAAATCAACATGACCTGATCTGCCTCTGTCGGGAGAGAATGGGAAACTTCCGGAATCCACGGATTTCTGCGCAATAAAACAGAGGCTCAACATGAGTAATCTGCCTCTGTTTGAAGAGCCTGAATGAACGGTGGCTAGTTATTGTACGAAACGGTCACACTCTAAACGATGAGATCTTCAACGCGATGTGGACAACAAGCTTGATTTTAAAAGACTTGTAGCGCTTCACTTATAAAAAAAGCTAGGTATCAAATGCTCATTTTAGAATCATGACAAATGCCGTATGTCGAAGCTTAACATGAAAGGAAGGAGTGGGAAGGTGGGCGACAATCATTGGTAGTTTTGAGATATTTCTCATGAAAATTTCAAAATAATTAACATCGAAAAACTTCCTGCATGTCAATCGACTGAAAGACATGAACATATTGCAAAGGAACACATAATTTAAAAAATAACAATATCTATAGAAAAACGTCCTGCATGTGAATCGACTGAAACTTTGAAAGCATATAGCAAAGCACACGTAAATCCATCCATTGATTAGATTTATAACATGTTTGAATTTGAATATTAAATGCTATTGCGCTAATGATTAATAGAGTTCTTATTTGAATTTGAAAAATATATAATGGAAACTGTCCGATGTTCGAACACTACCTGAAGTCGCCAGAACTTCGGACACTCCCCCCCCCCCCCCCCCCCCCCCCCCCCCCCGGGCATATCATGCGGGGGGATATAGTAGAAGGCTTCGTCTGTCGGTGAATACATTGTTTCCGAAGCAGAATTGAAAACTGTTACAGCTAGCTCAATGAAACTTGGTACATTGACTAATCATCGCATGTAGTTGTGCCTTTTGGGGTGTTTAATTTTCTTGGGTATCGAGTTCTGGAGAAAGAATTGTGCCTGCTGCTAAAGAATAAACTAAATGTTTTTTTACGAGTTACGCCGTTTTGTTGTTTTTGGAAGTTCAGTTACTTTGTTAACATTTGATTTTATTAACATGTCCTTGAGTAAAACAATATCAACTAAGAAAATTACAGACTGTATTTGAGTCATTATCAAAATTCGTCCGAATTCCAGATGAAACAAAAAATCAAAATTGATTGCTTTGAACACAATTTTTATTTTCAGAAATGTAGATAACAATAACACTTACAAATTTAAAAGTGCGAACTTTGAGACTTTAAAAAAAATTTAAACACTAATTGAAATATGTTCCCAGCTCTAGCATGTCATTCCTGTAACAATTTTTTTTTTCATATCTAGATAAAATGCTTCTCTACTTGATACCATTTAAGCACATATTATACATTTCATCCTGATTTAACATTATAACACAACTAGGAACACCAATGTTGAATTTTGGTCATTTAGACAGTATAATTTGTAATGACAGTTTTCTTTAAAAATATTTGTTTCAAAAAAATTACTTTCACATTCTCAAAGGAACACGATTTACATACACAAGCACAAAATTATTTTGATTTTTCTGTCTTGTGTTAAGTTTTAGCTCAATAAAGGCCTATAACAGGATTGGCATTTCTTTCTGAAAATATTCATCACTTCATCGTTGTCAACAGCAACTCAATTTGTATGGCATGGCTTATATTTCATGACAAACCAAACATTGAACATTCAATGAGAAATGTAATAAACAAATTATGAATTAAAAAAAGTCAAAATACATATCTTGATATTGGTTATAGGAATGACTTTTTTGTGTTACAGGACTGACATAATGGGTCATATTACATATGATATTAGTAGTTTGGATAGGAATACACCGTGGTCTTATTTATCCTTTAAGAAAGTAATAATAATCCTAACCATAAACATCACTTCAATAAAAACAATCAAATATTAAGACATCTCATTGCATAAAATATGAATTGACTGTTACAGGAATGACTTATTCTTGTTAAAGGAATGACATTTTTGGACTAAATACCAGAATATCAGTTATTGAGATACAAATGCACTGTTTAAGTTTCATCATTTGAAACTAAGGTGAAATCTAATAGCCAACAACTACTTCAATTAAAATAAAAAAAGAATTCAATTCAGACAGTCCACATCTTAACCTCTGAAGTGGCTGTTACAGGAATGACCTAGACTTGTTATAGGAATGACATTTGAAACAAAAATGCCAGAATATGATTGATTTAGATATGAATGCATTGCTAAGTGTCATCATTAAAAACTAAGATGATATATAGAGGAAACTAAACGACCTTCCATTTAATACTATTTTTATTAAACGAGTTAATGATTTTGTATCAAACGAGCGAAAGCGAGTTTGATACCAAATCATTCACGAGTTTAATAAAAGTAGTATTAAATGGAAGGAAGTTTAGTATTCTGTTTATTACTTGTCATAAAAATCATGCAAACTTAACGAAAATGTGCTGAAACTAACAGTTCCGCGACAGGGCACACATTGGGACGAAGCGCTTGCATTGTGACGTCACAACAGCTCTCTTCTGTGACGTCATACTTGCATTGTGATATTACACTAGTTTAATATTGCCGTATAAATATTACACAGCGGTATCTTACACGAGCGTGTAATAATTACATGTAACAGCAAACAACCAACTTTTATTAAAAGATAGAATTCAGATAGCCAACATCTTTACCCCTTAAGCGACTGTTACAGGAATGACCTGGACTTAATGTTATAGGAATGACATTTTATACATAATGCCAGAATGTGTTTTCTGTGCTTTCCTCCATTTCTTTTTTTGATGACGCTTTTCTCAATCAGTCTTCTCCTTTGTGTTCTTTTTCTTTCAATTACTTTTCTCATAATTGAATAATTGAAATTTATTTCTGAAATTTTATAAAAGAATGAGAACATATAAATGTATTTCTTGTTCGGTAGGTTCTAGTGTCAGTCTTGTTACACTTATACGACTTAGACTTATACGAAATACTGTGAAATATCAACAATTTCCAAACTATTTTCATTTGTTTACTAGTTGGGTATACAGTGTATTTCAACTTAGATATATTGAAAAGATGTTAAGATTTATTAAATCCAAGATTTTCCAGCATTATGTCATTCCAGTAAAAAACAACTGTCATTCAAGTAACAGTTTGTTGTAACGGGAATGACTGTTACAGGAATGACCTATTAATGCAAAATAGACCAATATTAAAGAAATAATGTTCAGTTTGAAGTTTACTCAGAAAGTTTACTCAGAATGTGTCACAACTATTACTTTTGTACTTTTCTATTTTGTACAACATATCATTAACACTTTATTCCATATATGCATGACAGATGTTACAGGAATGACGTTACTAAAATCTACTACCCTCATACTGACCACTTAAAGTTGAATTTGTAGTTTTATTTATCGACTACATGTATCAGTCAATTTCCTCATGGCATTTGCAGCAACAGGAAACAGCGTTTGAGCATAACAGAAAGATGGGTAGTTGGTATGAAGAGATCCTTCATTATTATTCATTTTAGTAACTTGTTACAGGAATGACATAATTTTACGGACACAGATACTAACGATATGATCATTGACACATATAAATTGGAAAAATACTTGTAATTTTTGCAATAATATTTTTTTAGGAGCAAATGTGGACATGGGGTAACCCGCGGACACGCAAAAATGGGAAATTTTAGGTCATTAAGTCGTTCAAAATGAAAAAAAATAAATATGCATATGCATAAATATATATTTTTCTTAGTTGTAAGTAAATAGATATAACACTATATCTAAATCAAGACTAAATTTTTTTTGTAAAAAACAAACCATGGTAATAATTATATTAGACGGACAAGAATTTGGACATAATTTGATAATGACTCATTTATAAACAATGCGATATAGATACTTGCTTTTGTTCGTGTTCGAAATATCACACAACAAAGTCTCCATACGGCAAATTTCAAATCCAATCATAATTCGACGTCAAACGACGTTGTTTCAACTTAGTTCAACGTCAATTTGCCTGCTGGATATGTATATTTCTAAAGCTGAGCCTATTTTAATTGAATACTATGTCATATACTCTACACGTCATTTTATTTATGTATATGATATCTATTGTATTCTTGGTCATATGGTCTTCAATTCTGAATAAAGTGATTTGAAATTTAATCTGCTCTTATAATGATTATCAAATTACCTTCTTGGAAACAGTTAAAGGATTTAAACGTGTACTTTTCATTTTTCAACCATTAATTGCATTTACGTCTGTGTTAGACTGAATTAGAACAAATATGTGACAAGATAGATTTAATGAACAACTTTATGACAAAATACTATGTTTATTGAACAAATATGTGATAAGACACCATTTTTATTGAACAAGTACATGTATGTGACAAGATACTATTTTTATTTAACAACTATGTGAAAATATACTATTTTTATTGATCAAATATATGACAAGATACTATGTTTATTGAACAAATATATGACAAGATACTATGTTTACTGAACACATATATGACAAGATACTATGTTTATTGAACACATATGTGACACGACGACCAGAAGTCCGTTTACATTGAGTGGACGAAATTCATTCTAATCGTCGTTCTAAATTTCCAACATACAGTATTTAAATCACCAAGCACATGTTTGCTATTGTTTGGCAGAAGCTTGACTGATGCGTGATGATAGTATTGGACTTTGCTACTGGAGTGACTTTTGCAGGTGTCCTAGCCTGAGTTAATATTTTGATAAGAAAGTTATATGACCCAATTAAAGGTAAAATACTAGCTTAGCAAAGATAAGCAGACTTAAGGATTTTCCTGCTCAGCAATTTGTAGACATTGTATTTGCACAATACCTCGGGACTTGTTATATAACAGGATAAACTTTTAAATACTATGTATTTCGTCTATAAGAATAGCTTTTATACTTTGAGCAATTACCCTTAAAGATTCATAAAATAGTAGAATCGTAAATCCTAATCCCATTTCAATACATTGAGGATTTCTGTTTTTTCTTGACTAATACAATGTTTATTTAAGCGGTAGATAGTTTATGTTTATATTTTCTTCCTCACCAGATGAGATAAACATGGTAATTATATTGACTCTAGTATGTCAGTTCAATATAGTGTTCGACCATTCGTAAAATATGCCGCCAAAACGTTCACATGAACAAGATACTTATGATAGCTATGTTTCAATGAAACTATTTAGAAACTAAATTATTGTGAAGTTAGATAACCACTGACCAAGTAGCATCATATGATTATGCAAAAAACATTACAAATTAAAGGATTGATAAATAAAGACCGTCAACTACATCTAGTTGTGAAAATTTACAGATTTCACATTAAAATACAAAGAAGGCGATCAAAGAGACATTTTATGAAATCCAAACATAGATTTTAAATCAATTAGAAGTTGTAAATTTCAATGTGTCAAGTCTTCAAGATTCTAGTGTGACACTAATTGAAATATGTTCTTTTAAAAGGAAATCTTGCTCGTCAGTTCTAGAAGGTTATAAATCTTACGACCTCGTCCTACAGATGACCTCCAAACATGGCCCAATGATTAAATTTTTCTCATGCGTCTCTGAAGTCTTAGATAAAATGATTTCCCTTGAGAACAATGTCAGCTGTTTGTATGGTAGTCACCAGCATTAATACTTACAGTTGGATGTCGTCAGTATAAGTCCCCCTGGCCATTCTTATCGGTACATAGGTACGGCATTGTGACGTCATTACTTGAAAAAACTTTATCTTTAGGATGATTTACATAACCAAGGTACATGAAGGTTTTATCCTCAATGCCCTTTTTGGGGTGAGGGCGTAAGAGGTTTGGGTTGAAGGATATGTTTCATAAATCTTCACTTTGTTCATTACAGCTGCGTACTTTACGTTTCTTCACTTACCTGCGTATTCTAGTGCAAATGTCATCTTTTTTTGGAATGTCATTGAGAAATATTAGCATTGCAAGAACGAACCGGATCATCTTGAAATTTCACCACGCAAGTCAACATTCATTTTGTGTGAATACATTCGTACGTCTTAACTAACAGTTATCCGTAACAATTTTGGCAAGTCATTGCTCTGACCAGGGGTCAACATTTCGAATACACAATTTATAAAAAAAAATTATCAACAGCTTTCGCCAACTTTTATTTACAAAAAAGGATTAGTGACAAGTTATCCAAGTTAAAATGCCCTCTCCTAGTATGTACACAATTGATTTACATAATACATAGTGTAGAGTAGAGTAAAGGGTATCAGAAAGAAACAGATATTATTGACAATTATCAAAGAAATCTATTTGTTTCATTAATGTAAGTTTGTACCAACATAAATCAAGTTTTGTTTTGACCTATTGACAGGGCTGGACTTCCCTCAAGCAAAAGTTTAAGATCTATTGTAAGTCCAGTAATGCGCCGTAATGACTTTGTTAGTGCGGCTGGCATTATTTGAATGACCTCAAAACAAAACAAACATTTAATAATTTAGGATATATAACTAGGATACCCTAGCAAATGAACAGACGAAATTTACGTAGCAGCAACAATTGGTCCTCTAATAGAACCATTACCGGGATTATGTTTCACCTCTTAAGACATTTCCTTATGTGAAATATAAACCTCTGTTTTTACAATTTGTAGTGAGTTTAGCATCAAGGAAGACCTTCAAGGCAATAAGCTTCACTCATCAGGTTTGAAATGTAAGAACAATTTTATGTGAATGTAATCCCATTATGTTACATTAATAAACTGATATTTTGTACCAAGTGCAGCGAAGCAACGGAAGAAACTCTGGCTGTAAGAGCACCAGTGAAAGTCATTGTTTTTCGCATTAAACCAAAGTTAATAAGAACAATAATTTAATAAACAAAAATACCCTTCACTCTTATATTTTACCCTATACTTTCGTTACTATGAAAGAAAAATACTTATATTTTACTCAACTTATGTTTAAATTTGATAAAAGAGTTAACATTTGGAATTGCTACTTACAGAAAAATATGTGTGAACCAATTGTATTCAATTATTACTTTTCATAACGAACTTTTTATATAAATTTCTCTAAACTCTAATAATCCACCATATACCATTATACCTCAAATCAACATTGCTCAACAGAAGGCAGCGTTCCTGTCATCTCAGGCGCGATAAGCTGTGACCCTTGGCCTCATTTCAGAATAGATAATTACCGACGTCTAACAACTCAACTGTCCATATAAATGTAACAGAATGATTACGATATTCATGTTACATTGTTTCCTGAAAAAAAAGAGCCATTGGCTCTGTAGCTCATCAGGCTTCATATCATTTTGCCTTGGCGTGTGGCAAGTGTGGTTTACCATACCCACAAATACCACAATTTCTTAGCATCATTTGATTGTGAGTCAAAACTATTGTCGCGTAGTATATAATCTCGTCACATTTTGTCAAGGATAAATTGATTGTCAAAATTATTTATGTCATCTTGTTCCGTTAGAAACCGTTTTGTCACAGTACTAAAGATTTTTCAGCAAATCGATAAAAATAGAGCCATTGGCTCTGTAGCTCATCAGGCTACATCATCAATTATGCTGGAGAGTGTGGCCAATGTGATTCCCCCTTTGTAAAGGCCACAGGGGCACCAATCATAAAATTAAGTATATAGGCGACAAGTTTCAGTTTTCTAGGCCTTATACTTCAGGAGAAGAAGATGAAAATAGATTTGAAGGACGTTCATGTTGCCTTTATTAGGGGCAACAGGGTCACCAAAGCTACAATTCATAATCCTCAATAGTCAAGGAGTCTGTACACAAAGTTTCAGCTTTCTAGGCCTCATTGTTCTGAAGAAGAAGATGAAAATAGGTTTTTAAGGCATGGCATCTGTGGCCCTTATTAGGGGTCACAGGGCCACCAAAGCTACAATTTATAATCCTCACTCTTCAAAGAGGCTATACACAAAGTTTCAGCTTTCTAGGCATCATGGTTCTGGAGAAGAAGATGAAAATAGGCTTTTAGGGTGTGGCCCCTGTGGCCCTTATTAGGGGTCACAGAGCCACTAAAGCTACAATTTATAATCCTCACTAGCCAAGGAGTCTGGACACAAAGTTTCAGCTTTCTAGGCCTTATGGTTCTGGAGAAGAAGATGAAAATAGGTTTTTAGGGTGTGGCCCCTGTGGCCCTTATTAGGGGTCACAGGGCCACTAAAGCTACAATATATAATCCTCACAAGCCAAGGAGTCTGTACACAAAGTTTCAGCTTTCTAGGCCTTATGGTTCTGGAGAAGAAGTCGAAATTCCACAAAGTTTACGGACGGACGGACGGACGGACGCCGGACACCATGCCATGCCATAAGCCCATCGGGCCTTACAGGCCAGATGAGCTAAAAATGAATATTCTACATTAATTCGGCAACCTTCTCAAAATAAATCATAATTCTGATTTTGATATTTATTTTAACAATAAGAAATGACAGTTACAATACTTAGAGCTAGATCTAATTACAAGCATTATCGACGAATAATGTCAACAACAGTGCCGAAGCTTATTTTCATGGACGGTTCCGATCAAGTAATGAAATGTTGATATGGCCTCTGTTCTATTAAGCTGAAATCCCTGGGTTCCGGCAGTTTCCCCTGGCGGAAACATTTGCACAACAATCCATTTGAATTTTTTTATCCAATGAAAACACTTCTCGCGTGAAAAGAGTGGTTCATACCACAATGCCTTTGCCATTATTCAATAGGCAACAGAAAGATTTTAGAACAGCGTCGCTGATTGCACAACTAACTTTGATTGCCTCCAATCAGGCGTCTCCCATTCTATCTCACCAACTCGGCGTAATAGAACAGAGGCTGTATCAACAATTCATGACTTGATCTGCATCTGTGGAAGAGAATGCATTAACCACACCCTAAAGCAAAATCAATTGTAAAGCCTGATGAGCTAGAGAGCCAATGTCTCTTATTTTTAAGTTTTGCTAGTAAGATGCTCTCAAACAAACTCTTTTACAGCGCTCATGTGATGGAATTAATTGATGTGCACATAAGCGTAAAACACTTGAACAACCGGCAATCGATAAACCGGCTTCATGATGGAGGCTTCATTGTCAAAATGTGAATACTTGACATGAATATCATTAGAGGTAGCGACATGGACTCTTAAGCACAATGACGTCACTTTGTTTGAAAAGTTCGTAATTAATTAATGAAGATTGGTTGTAAAGTGGAATATTTATTTTCCTTTTCTTGAGAATCTTTTTTGAGGAAAACGTAATTTAGTGCCTTTAATATTGACATGCAAAATCGGCCTCATCATATTACTCTCTTCAAAATTATTCTCCTTATCAAATTGACCATTCTGCTGCACTATATAACCCTATTCAGTATTATTGTATACACTTATCAGTATGACTCAGAATGATGGCTGCATCATTTTACCTTCTTCATTTTTTTCTCATTATTAGTAAGAAGAAAGTTTCAGTCATGTGCGCTCAAATTTCCCCATTGTCATAATTAAATGCATCTCTCTGTGGTTTATATATACTTTTCGTTCTTTTCTACCTGAAAGGAACACACAATTTTATGGGTTATCAAAAATTGGATGGCATGATTGCAAGTTCCTTAAGTGTTTTCAGTATTTCACAAATGAATTTTAACTGTTCCTTGATAATATCCGAAGATTAGATATGTAAATTGAGACAATGAATCAATTGACATTATCAAGTGATTAAGCAAATAGTAGAAAACTTGTGTAACATATGGCTTTAAAAAGCCAATTTCATTTGTACAAAAACTCTTCTGTCATTCAGTCGCAACGTTTCAAATGACAACAAAATCCAATGAGTCTACTATCTTTGCCTAATTAATCAAGAGTTTGAAACAGTCCCTTCGACAAGTGTACCGTCTAGACATTCACAGATAAATTACCTTCGTTAATAATTAATTAGTTGTGTAAGTAGTCTAATAGTTGCAAGTTAGGAACCCCTTCTTGCTGTTGAATTTGTATTAATTGAACGATTACGACCTGCAACCACTTTGTCAAATTAGACATAAACATAGATATGCAATGGCCAATATAATCGGTGTCATAAATACGAAACAATGTCCTTCAGAACCTATGATTGTACGAGTGGATGGTCTGGTATTTTTAAGATCAAAAGCCAAATGTAATGAAACAGGACGTCAATAAGTATTATTGTATTACTCGTTGATTTAAATCTTCAGAACTTTTAAGGAATTGGCCGACTTGACCATTTTGGCCGCCTCGTTAATATTGTGACGTCACATTTAATGATAATACAAACATTTATATTTCTGAACATTGAAATTAACGAAACTTGAAGAGAAACACTTAACTACCTGCAACGATTAATCATTGAACTTACACAAGTACAGATCAAATAACCCTGACAAAGTTTATTCAAAATGAAAGTTTGTACTAACTCGTTCCCGATTGTCAAGTTGGAATTTCTGTAAAATTCATCACTAAATAACATCGGCTTTGATAATTTCAAATTAAGATTTTGCTTGAGGTCAAATCATCTAAGATATCAATCCTAACATTTTGGTGCACCTAGGCTGAACTTAGATATTGAAAACTAACAATTTAAGAAAGTCATATAACGCAATGTTCTAAGATATTCAAGTGCCTTGAAATAATAACTGCCAATATGAATATGCAAGAAGTTGAAACTTGGATCAATCCTAACATTTCGATGCATCTAATCTGAGAATAGATATTAAAATAAACCCTTTTAAGAAAGTCAACCAACACATGTTCCAAGATATTCGAGTACTTTGAAATAAAAACTGCCAATATGCAAAAAGATAATACCTCGACCAACACCCACGACTTCCATTGAATTGTAGTGACGTAGTTCTTCCATTAACTGCTATTGACGTGACTTATTCTATTAAATGTCCAAATAGGTAAAAGCCAACACATTTGACTAATGTCCTGATTCATGTTGACTCAGGTTTAGTGAAATATTGAAGCCGGTAATTATTAAAGAAAGCTGTGCTTAAAGATAAGTAAATTATGGCACGTGTGTATCCTACGACTGATGTGCGTTGACTCTCTTAAAAGGCCGTGTAAAATCCGGAGCAACTTTTTAAGTATTTCAAAAGGGTGAGCAAATTGGTGTTAAATAGCAGCAAATTATTAATTTTATCATAGTATTTTATCCACTTTTTGATGTGCCAACAACTTATCTGATGGAAATAATGTTTAAATTGTGTTCGGATCTAACAGAGTTTATGGTATTGTATGTAATATGATGCTTTAAGGTTAAGACATTATTTTATTATTTCAACAATTATTACATTAGTTTGTGAAGTAAGTTTTGGCACTCCTTTAACATTCATATAGAAGATATTATATGTGGTTTTGATCAATAAGCGTTTTGATTCTTATTTTGTGGTAAAGCGATACCTTCCGAAACATTTGATTAAATATTCAAATATATTTATTGTAATATTGTAATCATCTTTTAACTTTTATCAAAGAGAAATCATGAATATTACTAAGGCTACAAAATATACGATTATTTTAACTAAAACCAGCACGAGTCTATTCATTCTGGTCGTCCTTCAATACACTTTTCTGAAACGTAAGTGTTTCCTAAATATGATACTGTTGTACTGAAATATGCTAGAAACACGCATATTTGTATTTCAATTCTGAAAAATATTTTCAAACTATGCTTTGGTGTCTTTATAGACTGTCAATTGAAAAAAATGATTTTGTTCATGAACAGATGACTTTTGTTATAAGGATGTATCTGTATCGACGCCTTTGGGACTATTCTTTAGACGGCTGATATGTTATAGTGTAAAATGTGACGTATTTGTTTTGGAAATAAAAACACACAAAAATGTTATCATTTATATCATGCTATAATGTATTGCAGACAGCTTAATCTACATGACTTTGAGATATAAATTGTTCTGGCGATAAATTTTGTGCAATGGCCAACAATATAAACTGTATGACACAGTGCTTTCCCATCTTCACAATATTTGATCTAAAATACTTATTGCTAACACCGTCTGACTACATCATAATCATAAAGACATAAACATTACGGAAGTGTTAAAAACGGGATCTGTTTGAAACCGATTTCACTACAACCTTAAAATAGTCCGTAGACAACTAGACACACAGCACATTAAGTTTTCAAATCGTCTCCCCACTAGAAAAGGTTATGTTCAGATAAGCATGTTTTCTCTATCAATAAGTGTCTGTTGGAGACTTACATAATTAATTAGGAAGAAAGTTAATTGTCTGGATAGGAAGTCAGTAAAAGCAACGCTTTCTAGCTCAGTGTCAAAATGACCTTAATGAGAGTTTTAAGCTTTGAAATGAAACATGTGGCAACTGACTTAAAATAATATTGCCAGGCAAATAAGAATAAAATAATCGACAGTCTATGAATAGGTGTAAAAATAAATTTAATTGATTGAAGGTGTCTGTCATTTCTTATGACATCAGATGTAGTTCGATTTTGCATGATCTACTACCACTTTCTTCAACATCGTAGCACATCTACCAGTTTCCAAAGAGTAACAAGATATGACCAACAGTTTGCTTTGCTACATGTTTTCTAGCATTATCTGCTGTGTTTCTTGTGTGTAACATTTGAAAATGTTTCTGCTTTATGACCATGGACTTTGCTTTGGATAAATCTGATTAATACCATTTTAGTTAGTGAATGTCATATTAGAATTCTGGTTTGGTGAAACTAAATTGATGAGTGTTACACCTTAACATAAACATCAACGTACCTAAGTTGTATATTTGTTCACATGGTCAATAATTCTTATCCGCGATCAATGTAACACCATATAAGTCATCCTCGATAATCCAGGAGGTAATTAGGTTTGAGGTAAACCCCCGTTAATTTTTCCAGGACTTGAAGTGTAGATTTATCGGAGAGCGCTGGATTATCGAGGAAGTATAAAAAATATGCCAATAATATATATCAATAACTTCTTTGTCAAAGTTTAGCTTCATAAAATAGACGGTCAGAATAACCAACTTAAATAACAGATAAATAATATCGGTTATTACAGACAGGACATTAACATTATGTCAAATAAACATGTAATATATGTATGGAAATTTTAAAAATCAGAATTTACTGTGGTGGTCACTAATTCATCACTAAAATCGGTTGGGTAATTAATTTGCTTTTACATCATACAAAATTTCAACCAACAAAAATGTCAATTCAATTACGCCCCTTAAGCAAACAAGAATGTTCTGTATAAACTTTTCAATTAGCCCGAACAATTTGGTAACAGTGTTCACAGTGTGACCTTTGACTTTTACAGTTAAGAACATAGAGAAGACATAAAGACGTTACCATTGCAGAGATGCATCTGTGTATGTTAAATGTAACTGTTCTGTCATTTAAGAGTTTATAATTGTCATACATTGTTTGTATTTTACATTTTGTTGAATTAGCTAATACAAAAAAGATGGCTTACAGCTAAAATTCTATATCCAAATATCCATTCACACACTACTTAAAATCGTCCCCTTCTGGAATGCATCAAATACATTTTGTTTACATATATAGATGTTTTGATAACTGCTGAAATTAATTATTGTGTTTCCGACCCAAGTCAACATGGACACATAAGAGCAACAGTCAGTAATTTTGGATGAAACCAAGAACATTCTTGAGCTCTTTCCCCTCAACCACCATTGATTGTCACCTTAAGCAAAGGTTAATTTGATCAAAATATCAGTTATCAAAGTTTGACAATGAAGAGTGAGAAAATCGATTTGTAAAATATTTCGAAGAAACAATTTAAGCAATTTTCTAATTTTACATGTTCAAATGTCAAGTCTTCCTCGCGTGCTTGATTGTTGTGTGACATTTATTGAATGAGGTTCTTATTGGTCTTGTCAAACTAAGATGGTTTAAACTGTAACGATCTATTTACCGACAGGCGACTTCTAGGCACTGAACATCGATGTTGGTGAAAGAAATATAAAAAACTATGTTAATGAATTATTACTTTGAGAAGGTTTCTGTTCAATTGGGTTTATATAATAACGCTGTTGTAATATCTGTTTTCCCGAGGCTGTCATAGAATGAACACCCCTAACAGAAATAAAATTCATGGAATTACACACGAGATTGGATCTAAGAAGATCAAATGACCGGTATGCAATCGAATCAAACCTAAAGTGGAGGTTATTGAAACTAAACGCCGGGTTTATGATTTTACACGAATGATGCGTGCTTATTGGACGAGCCAAGTTCATGTGGAAGTATTATTGAAAATATTTTTAAAATAATTAAAGATGACATTAAAACTTTATAAAAAAATGTTTGATACATTTCATAAACTTATCGATGATCTACTTAAGCAAGTGACACCACATGAGACAAGAAGCTGCACTAATTTCATTTTGCTGTAATTTGATTTGGCATTTGTTTTAAATTCAAAGTTTTGATTTATAATCAAAACTTCCCTGAAATATCAAAGTCAGATTCTATAAGAAAGATATTGATAATGTGTTTGTCAACATTATTTAACCTTATCATATAGTTAAACTTTTGTATGACTAACTGCCAACGCCTCGCCAGTTATACAAGTTTAACTTACAAGTTTCAAAAAGCTTATAATCGTTTGGACAGACACATTATGGAGTTGAGTTCTTAATTATTGATTTTGAAATGAATAGATGCAAAACTCATTCCTTAAAGCATGTGCGAAATTGAAGAACCGACCAAAATATTTCAACTTTCCATGTTCCATAAAAAAAGTTGCCATATAATGTGTCTGTAATAAAGACTGTAGCAGTCTTTTTAAAGAAAATTAACCATTTTGACAGCAATCACTTTTACTTTGGAATCAATATGTGTATTAGGTTAGTAAATCTTATATTATCATGGACCACGTCAATATTGGAAAATTGAAAATAACAACTGATTATTGAGAAAAGAGTTAAACCAATCTTCGCCAATATGTTGCTTTTGAAAGATTCCATTCTCTCCCCACAGAGGCAAATTAAGTCATGAATTGTTGATACAGCCTCTGTTCTATTGCGCCGAAATCCGTGGGTATTCGCAGTTTCCCCTGGCAGACACAATTTGCACCACAATCCATTTGAATTTCTTTAGCAAATGACAATGCTTCTCGCACGAAAAGGGTGGTTCGTAACAATATTCCTTTGACATGATTCAGTTGCCAAAATGATGATTTAAGAACAGCGTCGCTGATTGCACATCTAACTTTGATTGCCTCCAATCAGACATCTCCCATTATATCTCACAAACGTGGCGTCTTTGAACATAGGCTGTATCAACATTTCATGACTTGATCTGCCTCTGTGGGGATAGAATGACGAATCCCAAAATAATTGTTACAAATTGCAACAATTTTATGAATCAAAAGTTACAGTTCTAAAACAAATCAATCGTGGATGGGTGTTCCTCTCTCTCGAATGATTCAAAGGTATTCACACAAAAATTGTGTTTGTCTTATACTTGGTAAGTATACCCCGCGTATATACAGCGTATATACAACTATATCGTAAAGCCAGTTATTTAGTGGTTAGGTTAGACTAACGACAAACGTCGGTGAACACTAAGCCGTTATTAATTACCCTTAACATCCTTTGGATTAACTTTATAATGGCTTTGGCGTTCCAAGAATAGGTTTTATTTCGTGATATTTAACATAATGAAGCTATTCCGGGCAGCCATTCTCTCCCCACAGAGGCAAATCAAGTCATGAATTGTTGATACAGCCTCTGTTCTGTTGCGCCGAAATCCGTGGGTTCTCGCAGTTTCCCCTGGCGGAGATTCCTGATTGAAGGAAATCACAGTTAGTTGTGCAATCAGTGACGCTTTTCTAAAATTATCATTTTGGCTACTGAATCATGGCAAAAACACTGAGATATGAATCATCCTTTCAATGCCAAAAGCCTTTTCATGTGCTTAAAAGAATTCAAATGGATTATGGTGCAAATATTTTCCGTCAGTGAAAACTGCCGGAACCCACGGATTGGGTCTAATAAGGACAGAGACTCGATCAACATTTCATGACTTGATTTACCTCTGTGAGGAGAGAATGCAAAAGCTAAGGTTCTTTCTACATTCATTCTCAGTTTAAACATTTCAAACACTATGGAACCCAATCTTCCGCTTTGTCTGCCACATACAAGTTTCTGAATTAACCTTTGACAAATTGACCAATCAGACATGGTAAAAAGATTAGATTCACTGTAGTATCCTCTTGTATCGTGTAATGCCACTGAACAGATAAGAATAGACCTTTCAGACACAAGCTAACCTGTTAATAAAAGAACACCGATGTTGTTTAAATATAACAAGATAAAATCGTATTGTGTGACGTATGGTTTAATGATATACCATCACTGTAAATAACTTTCTTTTTCCAAATTTTCCATGATTACCTCAAAACGTTTAATTTCATTTTTCATTTCTTGTAATATTCCCATGTATTAGTATAGACGAAATATGTTTATTTTAGAGGTAGAGATATCTTAATAATCCACGTTTAATAGGAAGTCTAAAATTGAATTATGTGTGGACACGATTTGATTGTGAAAGGTAGGATAATGGTTTTGGTTCGCATAACAAAGGTGGTAAATACTTTAAATGGCCCTTTCAATGGTTATTGTTTTTCCTTTAAGCTGGATAGCCTACCTGATAAACTGCAATACAGTCTTTTTGACTGCACAATGTAAAGATTGATTATAACATAGTGTCTTCTTTGGTATTGTCATAGTGTGACTGGTGTGTATGTAACGTGCAAACAATGTGATAAATGTATCCGTCAATCTATTGAATACATGTATATGCTTTCTACGTGTGTGCTTAAATGACTTTAGTGTCATAGATAAACAATCCTGTCATTAGCTTAAATTTATTTCTTGCTTTTCGTTTACGTATTACCTGAAGACATATTATTGACATTATATATGAGTGTCAATGACAAAAAACGTTAACGACACAAGTCCCTAAAAAATGGTATTTCCCAAGCGGGAGGAAGGGATATATTGAAATTTTGGCATAGTATGTCATGAACCATTCTCTCCTCACAGAGGCAGGTCATGTCATGAAATGTTGATACAGCCTCTGTTACGTTACGCTGAGTGTGTGGGATAGAATTGGAGATGCCTAATTGGAGGCAATCAAAGTAGGTTGTGTAATTAGCGACGCTGTTCTCAAATCATCATTTTTGCTACTGAATCATGACAAAGGCATTGTGATATGAACAACCCTTTCCATGCGAGAAGCGTTGATAAAGAAATTCAAATGGATTGTGGAGCAATTTTTTCTGGGGAAACTGCCTAAAACCCACGGATTTCAGAGGCTGAATCAACATTTCATGACTTGATCTGCCTCTGTTGAGAATGGTCATGGACATGAATATAATATTCTGTTTATTGTCGTAGTCGCAAATTAAACTATTCCTCTCGGCAAAGAATGATTAGCTGCCTCCGGACTTCATTTTACGCAACGTCATAGGCGAACATGACGTCGAAGCATTGTTTATAGCATAACGTCACAATGAAAAAAAGGTGTTGTGACATTCGACATTAAATGAATCCCGATATGACTGCCCTTGTAGGAAATATAAAATGATATTGATTAACTTAAAAGAGTAAATGATATTATGCTAAAAGACAGAATAGAAATGCTAAAAGACAGAAAAGAAATTATATTAACAGACTGAGTACATGTATATTTGTAAAGAAAACACTTTATAGTTTTGATGAACAATATATTGTCTTGTTTCAGTTGATAATATTTTCAGATAGAATAAATGTTTAATAAACTGAGAACAGAAAAGAGTACACACCACAGTTTGTTTTCAATGTAGGCAGGGTGATGAAAATAACACCTACAACATAACCCCAGCCATGTTTAAATGTTGTGAATAATGAGTCTTATTTATTGACAACACCATAGAATATTTCTTAATGGATTGATATTTTTTTATTAGACCTTGTATTTTGTGCAAGTCATGGATGTATCCAATAAAACGCCAGTTACAAGCTCAATAACCACTTTATACATAGAAAGGAAGGTTACCTAAGTTGGATAACTTGTTCCTAATCCCTTTCTTTATTGAATAAAATATGTTTAAATAAAAAAATCAACCCATTTAATATAAGTAATTATTTGACCTTCATGACGTCTTTCCTCGTTACTCTGATATTGACTTGACATGTTCTATAAGCAGATCTAATGAGATAAAAGAAATCACTTTTGACTAATGTTCTGATTTATGTAGTGCTGGATATATTACCAAGTTGAACACTACTGGACAGTTTACATTAATTCTAGTATTGTTTTTGTAATATATTTTAAGTTCAGTAATCTAGAGTTACAAATATGGCAAGTGTGGGAGGATTTTAGGCTTGACACACACTATTTTGTCGTGAGCGATTCAAAAGAATAGAAAATAGATTTAGTGATGCAACCATTCTCTCCCACAGAGGCACATCAAGTCCTGTTGATAAAGCCTCTGTTATATTACGCCGAATTTGTGGTATAGAGTGGGAAAATTCTGATTGGAGGCAATTACAGCTATTTGTTCAATCAGCGACGCTGTTCTTAAATCATAATTTTGTCTACTAAATGATGGCAAAGGTATTCTTATATGAACCATCCTTTCAATGCGAGAAGCGTTGTCATTTGATAAATAAATTCAAATGGATTGTGGTGCAATTTGTTTCCGCAAGGGGAAAGTGCTATAACCAACGGATTTCGGCCTAATAGAACAGAGTCTGTATCAACATTTCATGACTTGATCTGCCTCTGTGGGGAGAGAATGTAAATGTTTCATGCTAGAACGTTGCACACATTTCTTTTTCACTGCAAAATAAGTCTTCATTAACAAACACCTTAGTACATACATCCTTATTACTCATGGCTCATTATTTTATCCAAAACTAACATGCGAACTAACACAACAGATTAGGAAAGTGGCAGTTTGATCCCTATAACCTTTCCATTGTAAGTGTTCAAAAGGGATAGATAGATTGATGTAGTCACGAAACATGAAACTGTAAATTGATCTAAGCATGTAACTATATACATTGTCAGGCTCAAACAAGTGGTTTGTTTGTTAATGTTAGCTTCATGTGAAAGGATACACTTTCATGTAATTGTAAAAGATCTATACTGCTTGATAGAATCAACACAAAATTTAGTTTGATAGATAAACAATTTTGAAATAAGAATCTCTGTACTTCAGAACTGTTTTGTAGCCGTCTGCTTAAACATTTCAATTACAAATATGAGTTATGTTTTTTAAACAATAACAGCTGAGGATCTTTGGTTACTGTAAGGGGATATCTACCTAAAATCTTCTTAAAAAAACTAAAAGAAATTGGTTTTAGTTAGTAACCATGCAAGTTATAGCTACTTATTATTAAAACTTTATCGTTATTCGATTGTGATTCAAAGATATTTGAGATATAATGCCTTAAGGACAAGCGGTATGTGATACATTCTTTTTGATTGTGAATATCGTAACAAACACACAAGAGTTAAATCAACGTTCAAAGAATACCTTTAAGAGCATTAGTTTTCAAAATTGAAACCTTATGTCAATTAATCTTTAAAAACAAAATTTTGATATAACACAAATGTTCATCAAACACAGCAGACATATTATATTGAAAATCAATAATCGTGCCTATTGTTTCATATATTTACAACATTTTAAACATTTTGGGTTATCATGTTTAGCAAAATATTAACCAGACACCATTTTATTCAAATAACTGCAAAAATGTGTTATTAAACATTCCATAATTCAATTTATCACAATACTCTTAGATAACTACATTAAACAGACTGTGATGTGTACTTTTTTTTGCCTGGCAGTTTATATATTGAAAATACATGCCATCACAGTGATTGCCAATCATCAAAGACATGACTCTAACATATTATGACATCGCAGTGTCACTACACCATAACCTTATATAACAAAATTAGAAAACACTGAACGTATGAGGGAGGGGCTCCGTTAAGTCTGTACATTCATATTTTAAAAATAACTGAAAATGAAACGAATAATGATAAAAAGAATTGATCAGATATTGATTTATCACTTATTATAAAAAGTGAAATATCTCATCAAGTCCTTACAGTAAATCCCAATAGCACCATATCTTACTACTTATCTGAGAGTCTAGTTGTACGAGACCTCCGTGCCTAGTTCATCAAGGTTGATAAGATTACATCTTCATTCTGAGATAACTACCAGTCCCATTTGGTTTCTGTATAATTATTTGACATAATTTCCTATATATCTCTGTAGCCTTTTCCAATCTATCAGGTTTATTGGCCTACTAATTTAATTAGGAATACCTTATTAAGATTAAGGACGAAACATTATCTCTCATCTCATTTGTATTTGGAACGAACCCAAGAAAAATGTACCAAATAAAATTAATAGCATTGTCCCAGAAATATAAATTTTCTTTTAAAATGATTATTTAAAACAAAACAATTAGGGCACTTACATCTGAAAGGGTTATTTTCTGGGGTTATTTAGATAAAAATACTGTGCTTGAAAATCAGCAGCATAAAACGGATCATTTGAGTGGCGTGGCGTTCTAGAAGTCAGGCGTATAAGGAAGACAGAGGAAATTCTATGGATGAACTTCTTTGTTATTGTGACTGTAGCGACGTTTCCCTATAGATTTTTATACAGTTTTCAGGTAGAAGGGAGAAATGACTGGTACAGTAGTAGATACAGTTGGGTATGATAATGAGACAACAATAACAGTAATCACAAGATAAGGTAATATTAACACCAATAGATAAATTGTGAGATGAGTGCGATACTAGTTTGAAATGGAGTGATCGATAAGCGAAGCTACATTACGTTGTTGGTCGTGTTGGTTCATCAGTGAAAGGTAGATGTACACTAACTATGGTAGATAATGTTATTATCGTGTTTAAGTATCTTAAGGAGCGTGGATGGTTCGATGAAAACAATCAGTACCACTTGGTATAGTACCATATTAGGTAGGTTAAAACTTAAGCATAGTGAAAACGATATATTTGAGTTCTATTTGTTATTTGTCAAATTACAAAAGATGTGTTTCTCTTAGAATGTTATCTATTTAGCCCTTAATAAGTTCTTTCAAATAGCAGAAATACCCTTTTCAGTGAAAACGAACATGTCTATATTTTACTTTAAATGGTAATGCACCTACACAAGTATTAGAGTCCATAACAGGCTTTCAAAACAGCGAGTGTATAATCCTTTGAAAGATAGTTGGATTGCGTTTTGATAAAATCCTGGATTCATTGTTATACAAGACAATCAATTTTGATTTTACACCAACATTGTTATAAGTGTACTTAGAAAACAGGCGCACCTTTTACCTATCGTTTTTTAACTGTTGTTTACAAATTCAAAGTATGTTGTTTTTCCTGTGACTATATATTTTTCTTCGCATAAATTAAGTTAATTAGAGAGAACAAAGCGTAATCATAGAAACTAAACTGATCTTATACTTCCTAAAAAATAAATCAATTTGGGGAACTATCTAATATGCTTTTTTTAGAAATCATTTCGATGTTTAATTATAGTAAAATAGAAGCATAAGTTAAGTATATAGGTTTCAAATCTTTTTCTGTAAAGGGGAACATATATGCACTGCAAGTCTACAAAGCAAACTCTGGCTATAAAATGTTCATTTGAGTTATATATAAACTACCGCGCAAAACAATTTAAAAGACGTAATAATGCCATATAAACAGATAACATTTTATTATGGTCCATGAGAAGGCGCATTACTGCGTGCATTGATGCCAAAGTGTCCATATATACGATATATTCAAACAGATGAATTCGCGTTTTGTTATTGTGTCTATAACCTTTAAATTCTGACTGACTGAAAAAGTGATAATCTTGTGTTTGTTGTTTTGGGAACCGAAGATGCCTTACATTTGTTATTTGTTTGGTTCACAACAATAGTTGTACATTTAATTTCATTTATCATGGGTGTAATGATTCGTGCCAGTGTTGTAAACTCCATTTCACTCAATACTTGGTTTAGTTTTAAGAATATGTGGGTTAAATATCAGCGATATACTTTCGTTTGTACGGTAGTATAAAAAATAATGTTGATGGACACTTTAACATTTGATTCTCAAGTTTTGTATGACATTGGATCAATAAAGAACTAATTTGAGATTTATAAAGAATTAATTTACACTAAAATATCCTGCGGAAAAAAACAACACCACGTGGTACAGTCTTTATGAATGGTTGCACGACCAAATACATACTTCTTAAATTCCATGGAATATTCAGTTTGATTTGCGCATGAAGGCAACAAACATTTGACGCATCATTTCTCTAATTTTTACCGCTTCGATAGTCGATTGAAGTTTCCGGAAATGCTACTTGTTCAATATTCTGTTACAGAAGAACAAATATGTACACATCATGGGCTAATTGAATGAAAAATGCTTACAGCTGAAAATATTTACGGAACAAATTGGCGGTGATGAAACATCCCACAATATTAACGAGGAAGGGGATTTGAAAAATATACTTGAGAGTGCTTGGAGCCATTCCGTGTAGAAGATCAAGGTCAGCATTGTGTGATGTAAGAGACCTGATCGGAAACGAGGGCGTTTTATACAACGACAGCGAGAATTAAAATAATATTTGTCAATTCTCTTTCTTAAAGGGGCAGTAGCACGTTTTTAGGGGGAATATAAGGTGATGTCAGGAAAATGAAAATAAATGGTTCCAATCTTTAGACAATGTATAAACACTAAATGGAGCAGTAATAAATCAAATATACAATGTAAAGTTAAGCCATGCGATTCCTTTTCTTACACAAAATGAATTAAAGGTGTTCACACAAAAATGGCTGCCAATGGATTTTATGTGAATCCTCATACTTTGTTCTCTGACTACGGATGATTGGTTTGTGTTATGAGATTTATGATACTATCAAAGTAATACATTTAGCATTAACTTATAGTTATCAGTGAAAAATTGAAAATATAAAATTGTCAAAAAACGTGCTACTGCCCCTTTAAAGAGACACAGAGTATGTTGATAGGATGACATATGTCAAATTTTGAAATCGATGTTATTACATCGGGAACCACTAACTGTTGCTGAAAATAACAAACAAAGGTCAATCAGTACATTAGAGCGAAAATACGGCCATTCCAAGTCGGGGTTTTGATCGAAAACCGGACAATGTGGCTCGACTGGCGCGCGCAAATTCGCCAAACGTAATTTTGAAACCTTGTCATAAGCTGACAGGAAGATATATTCGATTCGATAATGTTTATCAGGTGTTGTAACTAATAGGTAGATTAATTGGATGCATAATTTCAAATATGAAACATATTACAGATGTTTTCTTGATTTTTCCATAAAATCAAGCATTTTAGAGCTATTATGCATAAATGAATAGCATTATTTGCAAGTCCAGTGATGAGATATGAACTTCAATCAGCATATTAGCTATTTTGTAGCTTATCAAAACCAAATAAAATTTTAAGAAAGATACTCTGTGTCACTTTAAGCTGCTTGACATAAACAAGCTCAAATCAAAATACTAATAAAATGACGAAATTTGATTTGATTGTACCATCTCTTTTCTGTAATAAAACACAAACATAAAAAATATAAATAAATGGCGAAATATATGATTCATGTGTTTTTCTGATAAGAGAATAGATTGTCAAATAATCATATTATTATTTTTCAATGTTTGTGTGGCATTCTGGAGCTTATGAAGTATTAAAGTACAAGCTTTTTGTGGATATCTATCATCTTATTCATAGAATAACCACGTTTCGGTATAGATCCGTTTCACATGCTTAAAAAACGATAAAATGATTTACGAAAAGTCGCAATTTGGTGAATAAAGGAGTGGGAAATAAAGCAAAAGCTTGTACACTATCACTATTGTACTGCAACATATGGAGTTAAAGTTAATGGTAACTGCAACAGAAAAATAACATTAAAGGGGCAGTAGCACGTTTTTTGATAAATTTACATTTTAAATATTTCACTTATAATTGTAAGTAAATGCTAAATGTATCATATTGACAGTGTCAACAATCTCATTACACAAGCCAATCACCCATAGTCAGAGGACAAAGAATGAGGCTTCACATAAAATCCATTGGCGGCCATTTTTTTGTGAACACCTTTAATTCATTTTTGTAAGAGAAATGAATCGCATGGCTGAACTTTACGTTATATATTTGAACTATTACTGCTCCATTTAGTTTAAATACATTGTCTTTCAATTGGAACCATTAATTTTCATTTTCCTGACATTTAATGTGATGTTCTATCCTTTATCAAATCTTCTTATTATTGGGTACATGTAAAACGAAAATATTAACATACATGTATAACACTTAGATTTACGTTGATATCTAGTGACGTAACTTGATAATTAGGAAATAACGGTTATGACATAATACTATTTTACGTACAGTAGTGTAAACTAACACGTAAATGTCATTTGTGTTGTTGGAGATAATTATATCTCTATATCTACACTACTCAAAAGAAATTAAGGATCACTCAGGTAGTAATATCATTTTCACCAACTTTGAATTTCAGCAGCTCAAAAAGAAGTTTTTTGTTTTGTTTGTTTTTAAGTTGTATCCATACTCATATGCAAAACTGACATGGGGCTACTTTGAAGAATAGTTTTTGAATTTGATTAATTTTGGAATTTGGAAGTTTTTATCACATTCTTTCAAGAAAAAATCTTCATCAAGTTCTTAACAACTGGGCATACCACTTTTAAAGCAATAGACACGCAAGACAAGACCGAAATGTTTTGAACCTGAGCCATCTGACATCATGCGACTTTCATTTTGGACCCTTGCCTTGTTTGTTATATTCCCCAATACAGAAACTATACTTCTTCAAACTTCTTCAGGGTCAAGAATGTTTTTTTAAAATTCACTTGCCACATGGCAACGAGAATCATATTATTACCTGCCCTGTTTGATAAATAACTTGCCCTCACTTTTTGTAGTTTCAAATAACATGTTTATTCTCATTACCAAATGCAGTTACAGGTCATTATATTACTTGAAATTTACGTTCTTTGATAAAAAATATTATTTCAAGTGTAAACTTATAATTTTCTCATTTCAAAATTTCATTCAAAATGATAAATTTCAAAAGGGCTAAATAATTCTTATTTACTATTATTGGCTTTCATTCTTGCATGAGTTCCAAAACATGAGCATGCCAGCTTTGACAAAAGACAACAATACTTAACTCAAGTAAAGTCTGTTAAAGACCTGTCAAAATTTTGACTTATTTAAAAATACATCTAGATATGATCAAAAGCTTTGATGACAAATAAGTCAAAACAAATCACCCACGTGTATGTCAGTACCAGCTCACTTCTAAAAGAAAGGAAACTGTCAATCAAAGTCTTTACCGTATTCAAAGTTTGCTGTTGGGAGAATGGTCCATTATTGTGTGGGGGTGACAGGTTTTGTAACAATGTTTTCCTTATCAAAGGTCAATTTACTTGTTAAAAGATATTTTTGTAAGAAAACACAGTTATCTTTTCAATGATGTTCAACATTAGGTAACATTTTTTGGCAGCATATTATCAAACGAATTTGATGTTTTTGTCACTTGCTTTCCCTACAAGAACCTTGCTACACGAGTGATTGACATACGGGTACTAAGACATTCTGTTTCCTCTATCGTAGCTAAAAAGCTAACCAAAAACTTTGAATAATGCTTCAAGACATCAATGGAAATTAATCATGAAACTAGAGAGGAACTATCAGGATTAGAATTCAGCAGCCTAAGGTAAAAGACACAGAATATTTTTAAGATATGTTTTGCAATTAAAAATGTGTTTTGTTAGGTGCCCACGGGCAAGCTAAAGTTAGCAGCTCAGTTGACCGACAAGAAAAGTTTACAAAATTGAATCAACTCTACTTGTGTCATGATAATCACATTCGAGATTTTGTTCTTCCAAAATATTATTTTCCAAAGCAGAAGTTAAATTTGAGACAGTTTTCATATCATGAAATTAGCCCGACCATCGGGCTGGTAAGGTTTATTTTTGGCCAGCCCTGCACAAAATTAACCCGTCGCGGGCGTTAGGCCGGGTGGTAGTTTCCTACACTGCAGTCATGGTGAGGTTATCTCACCGCTAACAACGAGAGTGAGATATGGTATGTTCAGTACAATGTGTTTTTTGGTGTCTCATAAGCCAATTTGTGGCTCGACCGATTTTTTATATTATGTACAGTGTATAATTTAATGTTATGATGCATGTTACACTTAAAAAGAAATATAAAAAATTAATATAAAGAATATTTATAAAATATGCTACTACTACTACTACTACTACTACTACTATCACTCCTCTAAAACCAAAAGATTTCCATGCAATGAAGCGGACCATCCATTCTATTCTATTGTCGCTGAACAGTGATCATGGTTCAATTCCCTCAGGGCATCACCTTCTGATCAATCTACTTATGATATTAGCGCTTCGAATCCATAAAAGACAGGTGGTCATTCTGATTGTGGCATATCTAATCATATGCAGTGCCATCTACTTATGGTATTAGCGCTTCGAATCCACAAAGACAGGTGGTCATTCTGATTGTGGCCTATCTAATCATATGTAGTGCCATAAGGTTAGTGACTGCATCTCTTAATAAAATTTAATCTTCAAACCGCTAATACCAACGAGGATCAACATCTACTTAAATATTTATAGTTAATACACCTTGAAAGCATCATCCAGCCTTGATGGTAAGCACACCCCGGATTTTATATTCACTGACACAGTTAGCGGTAGTAATTAATCCCAAGGATATTATTCGCATCGTTTCCTTTTTATGTAATAATTACTAATAACTTCAAAATCAATAATTAATCAACACTGGACATGCCTGTGAACAATGATCAGACTAACAATTCATTTAATTAGGCACAATATCGCTTTCATACACGTATATATGTCTAACCTAGGATAACATAACATGCAGTCTTTTACCCCTTTGTACCTTTTAAAGGTGCGTTATTTTTGTTAAGTTTTGAGATTTTCTCAATTCAATATGTACATGTATTATCTAAAGTTTTTCAAACATCCTATAACTTAACGCTATCACCCGTTATCGTAGTAAAAAATATCAGAAATCAAGCAAAAACTGGCAACTAAAGTTCTAACACAATTCATTTCAGATAGGGAAATTGATTAAAATCGAACTTAACTTATCAAGCGTTATTTGTTATAGAAACGTTCATTTTGACTTCATTAATATTTTCTTGCAATTGAAAACATACATTTCGTTTTCAAGAGATTCATTTGTTTGTTTAAAATAATTTTCTTATAATCTATAATAGTGAATGTCTTTTAGTAATGGCATTTCAAATAAAATGTTATTCTAAAGGATTTTATATATGCATTGAGGCGGGATTTGCATTAAGTCTATGTCTATCTGTCTGCTTTTGAAATAACCAGCGCAAAAAAATATAATTAATTATGTCATGCTTATATATCAAATATATGATATGCTATCAACAATGAACATGGTAACTGGACATTGACGCACACTAATCTTAATCTGAACACAAACATTGCATCATGTTTGTGAATCGTGTTATCATAGACAACTTAATTATTTGGGGGAATCGCATGAAGACGACACCTAGAAAACCCAGAATAGCATAAAGTCGACAAGCGGCGGACTTTGATGTTTCATGTTTTCTTAACGGAGGATTAAGTTTACTTTAACTAAAAAGATGAATCTACTTCACATTTTGCGAAAAGAAAATATATATTCAAGTGCCGACGTCGTGCGATATAACCCATGTACCATCCCTATCACGTTAACGACACCTTTGAATGAGCATTCAGGATCCGACTCCAAGAAAATATATATTCAAGAAAATATATATTCAAGTGCCGACGTCGTGAGATATAACCCATGTTCCATCCCTATCACGTTAACGACACCTTTGAATGAGCATTCAGGATCCGACTCCAGCTTAGCACAAACATAACATTTACCAAAGGTATACTGCTTTGGTAAAGTGAGTTGAGTTGATCTGGAGTGTAACACCGCTTTTAGGAGTTTTTCACTCTATCAGAGTTGCTCGTATCTGCTTGTGTGGCTATGTAAGAAGGTGAAACCAGCGAGAATCAGCTCTGAACTAGGGAACCGTGGGCAGTACTGCGCTGAAAGTCATTGTAGCCTTACACCCAAACCTGACTGCGCGTAGAACAGTTTCTCTAATGAAAACACAAATGCCGAATACCAGGCAGGATTCGAACCCCGGATCTCTTGAACCGAAGCCGAAAGCGTTAACCACTGCGCTGTCCCGTCCCTACACCGTCGGTATACTGAGTGATGTAATCCTTGAAGACACAATCTTTTCATAGGTAATCAGTATCTTGTATGATATGTCCTGATTATTTCACAGTTGTGTCTCTCGGGCTCTACTAGCTAGAAGATAATAAATTTCTAGTTTGTCATTCATCGATAAAATCGATATATCAACCAGGGTCACATTTGACGTACATCTGAATCGAGGTTAGAACATACCCTTGCCACTGCTTCTGTCAAATCCATAATAGTTTTATCAAAATGATTCCAATCAATATCGATAATTTTATTATCAATGATTCGACAAAAATTCTTCATTGTGTTAATTTCTCTTTGTATGTGTTCAATCGATATCAACTCGTGATTGTTTTCATGGCGTTTACACTGTTGATAAACTAATAATGATAATAACTGATAATAATTTACGAAATGATTGTTGTAAAATCAGTTGTAACTATGTAACATGAAATCTTTCTAAAAATTAAAAAAAAACTAAAGGCAAATCAAACAGTTGCTCTTAACTATGTAATAATAATAGTAGATATACCATACTCTATTAGAAGTACAAACATTAATTTTTAAAAAACAAAAAACCTTTCATTTAATATATACACATTCTCGATTATGGAAACACATTAATAATGCTACTAGACTAGTAGTACTAGTCCATTCACATGAACCGTACATTAAATATTCACGTTTTCTAGGCTCCCGGCACAGCATGTCCGAAGCGCTGCTGCCTACATACGCTACTCTCAGAGGAGTCAGGTCACGTGACTCAGAAAGGTTTAAATGGCACTGCACAGGGTTCTTGGTTCCAGCCTTGTAGAACTGGAGAAGTAATTTGTACAGAATCGCGGTATTCAGAACTCCCGATTGTGCTTGTTACCAGAGCGAAAAGATGACTCGATCAGTACGGACTTTGTTTGCAGCAGTTTTTACAATCTGCCTTATCATTGGTAAGTAAGATATGTTTTATGATTACGATACTATATATTTTAACTGACTTATTCTCCTCATTAAAGACGTCAGTCATTTCGGATTTAGAGATTATGTCTTCTCCATATGAAAGGTGTCAGTTCATTTCTACACACATAAATTGAAATATATTTTGAAAAGCCTTTGCTTATTTCGTGGTATTTTCATTACCAAACGGGATGATAAACAATATAGCATAATAGCCATGACTTACCTTCAATATAACACTAGTTTTAAAATTTTCTAGCCTCTGTCAACCAATTAAAGATGTTTTATTCCACAAAATAGTTTGTGAATACAATATATACCTCGTTTCATTTCATGTGCAGCAGCATTTCTGCAATAAGTTTGTACTGATCATAAAATCGAATGGTTGTTTCAAAATAAAAAACAACTTTAAACAAGCTTGTATTTTAGATTTTAACATATTGAATATGTGTCCTTAAAATATTTGATTGGCCTTTCAGAATGAAGATAAATCGTTACTTTTTTCGAACATTTTTAATAACCATCTTAAGAATAGTCACTGTGTAAGGCTTAACATAGTTTTTTTCAGAAAGCAAGAAATAATAACTTATTTATCGTATGTGCCCGACATGTAGATTAGAAAAGTTGAAGCGATGGCAAAAACTCTAGGCATTATTTTTTTAGTGTTATTTAGACTTCTATACTCTAACTCATTTTAATAGGGTTTTTTTGGCAAGCTACAATTATTGTTAAAAGGTTTTCTGTTCATCCATAGGGAAATAAAGTTTCTTCTTCTGTGTCAAATCACTATCAAAACTATTGATACATATTTGGCTGAATGTATAACTTGATGCAGTTTAACATATTTATCAACTACATTTGTATGATATCATGCAGTGTCTGACTCCTGAATAAGTATGCGGGCTAAGTTGCAGTGACTAGATAAATATTGGATTGTTGATAATACTCAGTTCAGCAAACAAAATGTTTGCAATTTCATAAAGTCTCTCCTTCTGTGATAATTCCCTATCAAGATTATTTTACTGAAAAGTATTAGATTAAGCTGAAAGATAACCCGATGCAATTGCAAATATTTAAATTAACTAACTACCTTTGTATTGTACAAGAGACGTTATTTGAACAAGAATGCCGGGTAAGATACAGTGACAAAATATGTATTGCATCGTTGATATTACTCTGGGCGATACTTGTTCAGCAATCCAACAGATTTAAAGGGGCAGTGGCACGTGTGTTTGAAGTAAATAGGTGATCTCACGAAACCCCATTCTCTCCCCACAGAGGCAGATCAAGTCATGAAATGTTGATACAGCCTCTGTTCTATTACGCCGAAATCCGTGGGTTCCGGCAGTTGCCCCTGGCAGACACAATTTGCACCACAATCCATTTTAATTTCTATAGCAAATGACAATGCTTTTCGCACGAAAAGGGTGGTTCATAAAAGAATGCATTTGACCTGATTCAGTTGCCAAAATGATGATTAAAGAACAGCGTCGCTGAATGCACAACTAACTTTGATTGCCTCCAATCAAACATCTCCCATTATATCTCACAAACTCGGCGTCTTTGAACAGAGGCTGTATCAACAATTCATGACTTGATCTGCCTCTGTGGGGAGAGAATGACGAAACCCAAAATAATTGTTACAAATTGCAAGAATTTTATAAATCAAAAGTTACAGTTCTAAAACAAACCAATCATGGATGGGTGTTCCTCTCTCTCGAATGATTCAAAGGTATTCACACAACATTTTTTTTGTCTTATACTTGGTAAGTATACCTCGCGTATATACAGCGGAAGCGGGGCTATATAGCGTTCATTCTATACGTTCGTCCGTTCGTCACAAAACTCACCCGGAGCAGATCTCCAAAACTATACATGTTAGCTTCACCAAACTTCATGCATTTATAAACCATGATCCCTAGATGTACCTTTTAAGGGTAAGTCCAACAAATGATTTTTTTTGCACTTTCTATTGAAACATGAAAAATCCTTTGTCCGGAGCTTATTTCTAAACTGTACCTGCTAGCTTTACCAAACTTCATACACTTATCAACCATGATCTCTTGATATGCCTTTTTACCACCAAATGTATTGAATATTTTGCTGTTTCCATAGATACATGACTATGAAAGTGACTTTAAGATGATGAATTACTTTTTCCGGAATATATGTCTTAAAAGATACATCTTAAATAAACATGTCAACCATGGTCCCTAGAAATGCCGTTTGAGGGTAAAACCTCTTGTGGATTTGTTATGCTATGGATGTCTCTGAAATTTATTATACCTGTGACTCAACAAAATTAAGTTCGTCCTCGCCAGATCTCCTAGAACCTTCATGATATCTGTATCAGTGTTGAAACAAAGATCAACCATTATCCCAAGATCTACTATTTTAATGGTAAAACCTTTTGAATTTAGTTTTGTGGTTTTAGTGGAAACATCACTTACACAAAGACTTATCTTTTAAACTGTATATTCCACTTTATAACAACTTTACCCAATGCTTGCTATTTGAAACTCTTTTGAAAGAAGTGGAAGCGGAGGTATGTGAGCTCTGCTTGCTTCTACAGGTGTTCTTCTTGAACTACGGATAATCGGATTAACTATTAACATGCATGACCCTCTGAGATAAATACATATGGTAGTTAAAAATTGTTGTTTAAAACCCTTGAAGAAATGGAATCTAAAAACGTGTGACTGCTCCTTTAGGACATCGATGCAGATTATTATAGTTTTAATCTTAAATATATTTCTGTTATTGTAAATCTTGGACCACATGCATGTACATATAGGGCATTATTTATGGCAGCAAACTAAGAAACTGGATTTTATAAAAGATACAATATTTATCGACTTTCCATGCATACAAAGAGCCGTGTTTTATTCATGAAAACAAACAGAGCTAACCTTTTACCGAAATCACCCCTCTGAGAATTTTGTGGCATAACCAAGCTGTATCCAACTACAAAATAATTCAATTTAACAATAAAGTGAGTTGTATTGTCTAGCTGCAAGGAATAAGATCAAATTTCGATATGCACTTTCTGAACCTTATGAATACAAAAATTGCTATGAATATTTAGATACCCATTGTTTAAGTATTACAGAGACATATAATCTGAATATGAATACAAATTTAACTTAATGTGCAGATTTCAACTTTTATGTATACTTGAAACTTCAAACACAAACAAAGCAACGTCATTTGTGTAGTCCCCTAAATTATGATTTATTTCGTGTCAGGATTTAGGACAAGCCATGCTGTTCATGTGGAAATAATTGTGATAATTCTTACCATTACTTGTTTCCTTGTAAATTATATAATAAATTTTACAAAGAACTGTCATGATGGCAAACTTAAGCAGTGTTACCAATTTGAACATTGCTTGCGATTTACTCATGTGTGGCAATGCTGATCTGATTATCCATATAAATCAGAGTATATTCAAAATTGTTCAAACCTATAGCTAGATCAGTCAAACAAAACTTTTCCTTTAAATATTGTATCAGTTTTGTATTTTTATCTGTTCTATTCTGTCCATCTTGTTAAATAAATGCAAATAATATTTAATGTACATATTAGGGAGAGGGTTTTCTAAGTTGTATAACTTGTACCCAATTCTTTTCTGATGAAAAAATATGTTTAAAACTAAACAACTTATGTTTAGTTTAGTTAAAATTAACTAAACTGAACTATGTATACTTGAAATTCTCAAACACAACCAAAACAACGTAAGTTATGCTTTGTTAAAAAGGACTATTTTTGATTGATGAACAAATTTAGACAAATTAGATGTTGAATGGGGTTATTACCTGTCTACCTAATCAGGTAAATGAATCCAAAGCTCAAGGTGAATTTACCACCTACCTTGTTTTCACAATAAGAGCGATGCATTAACTGAAATGGAAGGATGCATTACGTTAAATACGCCTCTCGTTCTATCTCTGTACTTATTTTCTCAGATAATAATAGCTCTTTAGTAGGTACATACGTCTGAAACGTAATTAAGGTTTGATATAACACAAATAAGTCTTCTTTCATGTTTGTCGAAGTTATTGACATCTGAAACATATTATAGTAAACAAAGAAGACACTTTTTGAATTTGAAGTGATTTCTTAACAAAAGGTCTTCACTGAATGTCTACTGGCATGACATATTTTTGTCTTGATAGATTCTCAACTATATTTATCACTGCTTGATTAGTTTAAATCAATAGGCCCTGATTCCTGCTATGTCAATCTCATTAAAATATGAGCTCGGCATAACATAGTGAAGTAAAATAATGACCTAATTTTAATGATATGTGATAATTCCCTAAACACTTAAAACGTTGGTAAGAAGCCAGATATAAGAATTCAATTAAGTTCACTCACATTGAATTCCACTTTTCAGCATTTTACCGAATTTCAGCGAGAAAAATGTAATGGGTACGACTGTTATGTTCATCATACGTTTTGTGATTTATTCTAATGATTAGGGGTGACCTATCATTATAGGATATAATTATAAGATATCATTATAGGATACAATTTTAGGATAATACCCTACAACCTCAGTACTGACAACAGATGTAGTTTTTTTATTTTAAGTATTTTGTTATTGTCAATAATCAAATGTGATATTTTGACGATGTAGGGATTGCTTCTAGAGAGAATTACTTCCCATTGTATTTCCGTGTTGTCCTGACTCTACAACTCAATTCATTCAACAATTTTGTTACCTTTGACGTGAAACTTAAACATTCAGTATTTTCAAATGTGCACGTGATAGTCCTGCTACAGAATAACTGCTTCAGTGCGAGTTCCTGTATTTCGTCATCTGTTATGTCGTAAAACGGTTGTTCGTGACGTCACTATAATAGGAAGGAAATTGACTTTCTCTTCCCACGGAGGCAGTTCAAGTCATAACATGTTGATCGAGCCTCTGCTCTTATTAGAGTTAATCCGTGGATTCCGGCAATTCCGCCTGGCAGCAAAAAATGCACAACAACCCATTTGATTTTTTTTAGCAAATGACAAACTCCTCGGATGGAAAGGGTGGTTCATTTCACAATGCCTTTGCCAGAATTCAATAGCCAAACTTATGATTTAAGAACAGCGTCGCGGATTGCACAACTAACTTTGAATGCCTCCAATCAGGCATCTCCCATTATACTCGAACAATAAGAACAGAGGATCAATCAACATTCCAGAACTTGATCTGCCTGTGGGGAGAGAATGCGGAACTGACCATTTCCATAAGTGTTTCAGAGCAGGCTTATGTACATTCTCTCCCCACAGAGGCAGATCAAGTCATGTTGATTTAGCCTCTGTTCTATTACGCCGAAATCCGTTGGTTCCGGCAGTTTCCCCTGGCGGAAAAACTTTCATCACAATACATTTGAATTTCTTTATCAAATGACAAGGCTTCTCGCATGGAAAAGTGGTTCATGTCACAATGCCTTTGTCTTGTTTCAGTAGCCAAAATGAATATTTAAGAACAGCGTCGCTGATTGCACAACTTATTTTGATTGCCTCCAATCAGGCATCTCCGATTCTATCCCACAAACTCGGCGTAATAGAACAGAGGCTAAATCAACATGACTTGATCTGCCTCGGTGGGGACAGAATGGCTTATGTATAGAATCGGTAATAAGCAACCTATAAAAACAAAACTGTGTCATCACGTTTAATTATCCAGTACAAATATATGGGCACTTCATCTTGCTAGAGAAACAATAAAAATAAAAACCGTTTCCTATATAAACATCATGATAATATGGTCCTTCCTTTGAAGTATAACCAAATAGAGGAATCTAAAAAGATATTTATCTGAAACGCTAAAACTTGTCAAGATGTTGATACTTCAGGTTCAACGGTTGTTCGATGTTAAGTCGTTCTAAAGAAATCAAATCACTATTGTTTTAAGCTTTTATTGTTCTAATAAACTAAAAGGTTTGCCTTTAGCTATGGTGATTGTACCTCGGTCAAATAAGTCCAATAAAAGGGGTTGACTTTAACGATTATATTCACACGATGGTTTCAGGCTGCATCAATCTATTTACTTAAATCTATGACTTAAACTACCTATTCGTACTATAATGAAGAAATATATTGATGGCAACTTCTTTATTCATGGTATACGACGTTTCCACACAGATATTCGTTCTCAAGCAGAGACATTCTCTCCCTACAGAGGCAGATCAAGTCATGTTGATTTAGCCTCTGTTCTGACTCGTCGAATTTGTGGGATAGAATGGGAGTTGCCTTATTGGAGGCAATCAAAGTTAGTTGTGCAATCAGCGACGCTGTTGTTTTTTGTTTTTGAGATGGTTGAAATATCCACTAAATCACGTAAGTTATTATTCTGTCGTTGAGTGTGTTCCTTTCATTAAAATGGATTGTTTGTTTTGGTGATCTTCATTTGGCTTTACTTCGGAAGTAGGCTTTCTTTCGATATATTTAAATGTGTGTACATTTATGTGTTTACATTTAGCTGTGTTTATGTAGAATTGGCGGAAAAATACATCTAGTGTGTGCTGTTTGGACACACTTGTAATGCAAATACAGTGATAGGCATAAGAAAGTAACCTTATTCTCCTTGGCAACAAAAACGAAGTACATGTACTGACCCTCAATAAAATTAAATTTGAATGTTATTGATAAAGTATTTGTTTATATAGGAAAACAAAGGATCAGTCTCATGGGTATTGACTATTAGCTTTTGATATCTGCCAAACAACCAAAGGTTGCATAAATCGCTGTTTAAGATATCCTTTCAACAGATATGGGAGTTTATAAAATATAAATATAGAGTAAATAAATAATATTATCGATATAACGCATCCTCGTGGACGTTAATCAAGAATCCCCCAAAGAGTGGGGTTTATTAAATGACCAAATATGATTCTAAAAAATCATGAATTGCGATAGTCGGCTGCTAAAGACATGGTGTAACTCAATTATGTATGTGTTATATAAGTAATATTCATCCCTGGATTAAGCTGTCTTTCACTTTAGTTGGTGCCATTTCTCTTGCTGTTAGGTGTGTGTAAATGGGAAAACGGTATTTTATCCTTTTTAAAACATGTCCCGACATTCCGGTTAACATTGCCATGTAATGTTTCCCCTGCCTCCATCCGTCCGTCCGTCTCTACATATATATTAGCTTCATCGAACTTCTACATGGGCATGTCAACCATGATCCCTAGTTGAACCTGTGATGGTTAGACCTATATTTGAATCAAATTGTAGTTGATTCAATGGAAACATGATTCTTTGTCTGGAGCATATCTCCAAAAACTATACATGCTAGCTTCAAACCTAGATGGGCCTTTTGAGAATAAGGCCTATAGTTTGATTTTGGTTTCCATGGAACCTAAATCATTTATTTAGAGTATATCTTTCAAACTAGACCACATTTAGCACAATATGTGAGCTTTCTGTGCACCTTCACTTGTCTCAGTAAGTATCATACCGAAATAAGTGTATTGTAGAAAACAGATTGTCATGATTTTAATAAAAAGTTCTTAAACATGTATGAATTTAATCATGCAAGCTTCTTGCTTACATGTTACATCTCTGAAACACGTTATTTATTTCAATTCTAGGAATAAGATAAATCAACATTGATATCTCTGATAGCAGAAACAAAAAATGCACTGATAATGTAGGACGTTATTAAACACAATCAATTAATGAACGTAAAATTTCGTTCTTACACATGAAAAATTAGTAAGGGTATCTCTTGATGATGAACGCGTTATTTCTTTTATACTCACGTTTTCTTTGCCATTGTCATAGTTGCTAGCAAGTTTGTAATCAAGAGAAAGATAGAAATCTTTGTCTTAAACATATTCATCAGAATAGGATTGGGCACAATGCAAGTTATACAAATTAGAAAACTTTCTCCCTAATATGTACATTAAATATTATTCATATTCATTTAACAATATGGACAGAAGAGTACAGATAGAAATAAAAGAATGAAACAATAATTATACGAACCTTTTTGGTTGATTTATGTAGGTTTGATACTTTTGAATTTATTCTGATTTATATGAATATTTAGATCAGCATTGTAATGTAAGTCTTTCTTAATAATAAAATTTACAATCAAATAAGAAAAGGTAAGAATTCACACAACTATTTCCACAAAAGCAGCTTGGCTCATCTAAAATGCCGACACAAAAAAAGATAATAATTTAAGGGACCACACGTGTAACATAGTTTTGTGAGAATAATGTTGTGTTTCTTGGTAATGATATTTTGGTGCAGTATAACGATTGTTGTTGACCTAGGATTCTAAAGAATTTATGAGATGATTAGAAATCTCTGAAGCAAAAAAGAATTTGATAAATCCAAAATAACGTGTCTACTTACGAGATAAAAGGTGTCGTTAAATGTCCCTATTTCACCCCGAGCCGAATTATCACGATTAATCACAAATAGATGCATTGAGTGTACAATTTGGGAACCATTAGGCAACACTTTAACCTCGTAGTTGATTTGTGAAATATTTTGAACAAATCCAAATTTGTTCACGAATACCACGAATTTGAGGGATGTTGCTGAATCAACTACGAACTAAGAAGAATTCTTAATTAATTACAATTAAGAATTCCAAGAATTGATTTCGAATTGTCTAAGAATATTGACGAATGTGAAATTTCTATTTCGTGATGATTCGTGGCATTCGTCTCGTCCTAAAATAGGGGTACAATGATAAGGACGTTATTGCTTCTATATCCACGCTATCTGTGTCTTTGCTGGATATGAAAACAGAAACCAGGGATTTAATGATAAAGTCATAAGTTATCGGAGTCTATTGAAAAAGTTTTTATCTTTTTATATAAGTTACTCGATATATCGGAAAGGTGAACACTTTATATCTCTCCTACTTTGCATTATCGAATGCCGTGGGTTAAAATGAAAGCAAGGATGTTGTGACATAGTCGGAGGTTCTGAAAGTTATATGAATTATTAAATGCAACTTTTCGTACTTACATATTATATATCATGTATTCGGTATCGCTGAATTGTGAACAGTTTTGAAAACTTTTGTGACCGACGGCCTTGGGTAATATTGAAAGCAGAAACCGAGAATGTTATGACAAAGGTTTCGAAAGATAAATGAATTAATAAATGCAACGTTTCGTTCTAACATATTTTATATCCGGTATCGATAGTTTGATCTCTTTTAACGTGTGTGGCCGAATGTCATGGGTAAAACTTAAAGTGTTATGACATTGTCAAAAGTTTCTGAAAAATGAACCAATTAATAAATTCAACCTTTCGTGTTTACATATTAGATATTAGGTTTCGATAATTGAAGAATACATTTTATTAATCGCCCGTGTAAGATACCGCACTGTAATATTTATACGCCAATATTAAACTAAAATAATATCACAATGCACAACTGAGAGTTGTTGTGACGTCACAATATAAACGCGTCGTCACAATGGCTGCCGAGTCGCGAAAATATTAGTTTCAGCACATTTTCGGCAAGTTTGCATGATTTTAGGGCAAGTAATAAACAGAATACTAAACTTCATTCCATTTAATACTATTTTTATTAAACTCGTGAATGATTTGGTATTAAACTCGTTTTCGCTCGTTTATTCAAAATCATTAACTCGTTTAATAAATATAGTATTAGATGGAAGGTTGTTTAGTATCCTCTATCTATCACTTTTCGTTAGGTCTCCGAGTGTCATACGCACAGCAGTTAGCTGAAACCCGGAAAATTATCATTGTCAGTTCTTGTAACATAATTAATTAACACAAAGTTTCTTGCTTGCATTTGAGATCAAGTATAACTGAAAGGTTCACACCTTTTTTCAACTTTATCGTCAAAATTAATGTTAAAGGTAGCTGTTAAACTGTTTTGAGATGAATAATTAACGAACTTCATAAGCAAACACCCCTGGAATATTATATAAGATAAACAACAGGCCAAAATGCACTAAATATATTTTCAGCTTACAATTTAGGAAAAGGTTTGGCTAAAGTCTCGTGGTTCAATCAGATTTATTCATTACTTTTAGCTCAATACTTTACAGCATAAAACATTTCGTCTACATTTCAAATATCTTAAATTCATCTTAAAATGATGTTTCAGTAAGCTTTGCATTGGTTATATGATTTATCAGTTACACGATAATGGAACAAAGAAAATGGTTTCGATGTCTCAGATGTCTAGTTTCACGTACGATAATCATTTTTGTTATTACAAACATGTATTAAAAAAATCTAATGTGAAATTAAAGTGAATGCCTTCTAGTGACAACAAATGAATATCAGAAATGTCAGAATTTTTAGGGTAATTGAAATGTATTTGATACTGTGCCAAGTAAGATTAGGGTTTCTAATACGAGATAAAATTGCAAGAAGTGAAAAAAAGACAAATGAAGATCTGTTTTCCTCATGGATATAGCTATATCACAAATCGTATAATGTTGTAAAAAACTGAAAGATAGTAAGAAAATAAAAACACAATACTTAACAGAGTAAAGCTGAGGAAAGTTATGGGGAATGACATATTATCTTTCCCGAGTTATATTAATTTCGTAATTCTTGAGCCTTGGCGAGGGAAATATGTCATTCCCCGTCAGGTGTTGGTTATATTACCCATACAATTGTAATGTAATAACTAAGATTCTAAAAAAAAGGTTTTGTCCATAAAGGATATTACAATGAGTCATCCTCAAATTCATACCCGTTTGCGTCGCTGTTCTCCTGATATGCCTACGCACGGCTAAATATCACTTGCGAAGTGTAATACAAAATTAAGCTTAAATATAAATGGTGTTTGGAGTTTTCTTTGTTTTCTAGCCGTCATTGCAAGGTTGTGTATTGATTTGAAGTGACCGGCGACGTCCTACGGTATCAAAATGTAAATTGCGCAAACTGAAATTCCTATGACGTCACCGGTAGACACAGTGACGTCGTAGCCGCTCGTGTCTCTGACGTCATTACAATCGATCAAAGCCCGTCGTATTCTACGGCACCAAAGCTTTAGACACGACACAATTATTTGATGATCGATAATGTTCATACTTTCGGACAATTTCATCAAACATCATTAGCACCGGCACATGTGAAAATTGACAGTTAGCAACAACATGGAATAAATTAAACTTGTTTAGATTTAGAATCGTCAGTCGAATACAAGTTTGAAAGATGAATGAAATAGTCCCGGCACAACGTTTAATTTGACAAAACGACTAATCAAAAGACAAGAAAAGGTGTAACTCACTAGAGACTTCCCGGGAAAATACTACCCATATGGGTAATATTCGAGATTATTTCTCGCCCGGATAATAATATTGAACTAGCGTAATAACACAATTAAAGCATGACGTCACAGTAGTGTGTGGTTGTGAAGTCACAATGTAAGAACAGAACAGAACAGAGGCTGCAGAGTCACGGAAATGTTATTTTGTTTGATTTTTAGGGCAACCTATAAACAGAATACTACACTTCCTTCCATTTAATACTATTTAACCACTTTCGCTCGTATACAAAATCAGTAACTCGTTTGTTAAAAATAGTATTAAATAGAAGGTCGTTTAGTATCCTCTATTACAGACTTACAGTACAAAATGCGTTACATCCCACTTAGACCTCGTGTCCTGTTCATTATCGATATCGGGAACTCTTAGGCAAAAGAGTCCTGACATCTGATGCAAGGACACTTTTGTAAACCTTTCCAACACAAGGTTAAAGTACCATGTTTGTTGATGTAACCAAGCACATTAAACAAAAGCGAAACATAAAGAAGTTTATATTCCACAATCTGCTGTGTTCTATATTTAATTGAATACAAATCCCGTGCTGAAAATGATGACTTCCGCTCTCGTCTAAAGCATGAATACCATATCTTAAATATTGTATCAGAGGGCAATGCTATCAACACTTGTTAGAAGGGATTGTGATTTCACTGTGGTGGCATGACACCCTCTTGCTACCAGTCCCTTCTCCCTGGGATATATAACGACAATCTCATCTTGCATATAATGATGATTGATACTGTCTCGGATTCCATGGTGTGGTCTTCATTTACAAATTCGCTGATGGAATGGAAGAAGATAACATCATTGATGTCGAATCAATTGGTTTCACATTAGAAATATTATCCCCCGCCCGGGCATGTAGTAAAATCAATAGATTATCATTGCAGAGATCATCCTACTCGGTATGATGATATATGTCATTAACAAATGAGGTCTGGATAATGGTAATCAACTACTGTAGAGGAGAAGGTATCACAGTTTATCTCCTCATTTGGTGTCAATTATACGATTTATTAGACATTTAGTTGACATGTGTTGTACATGCCCCTCGTGTCAAGGATAAAGTCCGGAGCTAAAATATATTAAAATTCAAAAGAAACGTCCCCTCTATTTTGATTCTCGATTCTCGATAGAACAAAAAATATAACAAAACGATATTTTTGTACCTTTACCACTGCATTTTGTGTGTTTAAGCGATGTGTTTCTTCAGATAGTGTCTTGCCATATATAAGAATGGTGTCATTTTTTAATTATCTTTCGTGATTTTTGATGTGTGTGAATAAAAAAAGGGGACGTTTCTTTTGGATTTTAGTTTATCTTGATTGGTGAACTGACACATACACTGAACATGTATTTCTGATAATTAAATCGCGAAATAAACACCCTGTTTCTCTGTCTTGGCTCATTTGCTAGCTAAAAGATGTTATCATACAAATCTTCAAACACGGTTGAAAGTCACATGGTTAGAATTATCCTAATGGTTATATATCTATCCCATCGTAACTACTAGCAGTATATCGCAGAACAGTCAGATTATCAACAGAGACTCAGACGGATTTAAGTTTTTGAACATATGAGCGATAAACGACCTTCAATTACTATAATGATATGTTGTAATTCAATGTTTTCCATCTTGGCCACGTTACAGGTACAAGGTTTAGTTTGTAGCGACGGCTTTGATTTTCCGATATTTCTGTATCTGCTCAGAGTCGTCTTGGTCAAGTTTGTTTCATATTGTCCAAGTTAGTTTCGTATTGTCCAAGCTTCTTTCGTATTGGTCCATTTTGTTTCCTATTGATACATTTTCTTTCCTTATGTCCTAGTTTGGTTTGTAATTTTCAGTGTGTTCTATATTGGCAATGTATGTTTCCTCATGTTCTAGTTTGGTTCGTAATTTTCAGTTCGTTTCATATTGTCCCCGTCTATTTCGAATTGTCCCAGTTTGTTTCGTTTTGTCGCAATTTATTTCGTATTGTGTCGTATTGTCCTAGCTTGTTTCGTATTGTCCCAGTTTCCTCAGTTTACTACACATTGGTCGAGTTTGTTTCTTTTAGTAATAGTTTGGTTCGTATTGCAACAGTTTGTTTCGTATTAGTCTAGATTTTCATGTATGGGTCAAGCTTACAAATCTTAACTGTATTGGCAAAGTTACAAATGATATGGTTCATAAGTGCCTTAGTATTTTAAGTTTTTTTTATTACACGAAATACCAAATGCTTTCATGCCTTGCAGTTAAACTGAGTACCTAGTTGGATCGAAAGTATCATCTGATATCAATGATATAATAAATAACCGTCGCATTTCGGATGCATTTTGAATCCAGGATAATGATAGGTTGAAACAAGATCATCTGAACGTTAAGGCTATTTTCACAATGTATCATTGAGCAGTATTGAAATCAGCATAACATACTTATTTCACATATATTTTTATAGATACGTTTTGATAAGACCACAAATCTATAATTGGTTCTAAATTGATTTTTAAATGTTTAAAGAATAAGGTAAGATATATTTCTTATCTTTTCTGAGAACTGCTTTTTGTCAACGAACTCACATAATGAAGCTTCACTAATGTGAACAGAGCTTAGGAACTGTTACAAAGATGTAAAAGCAGCTGCTATTTGATTTTTATCTAATTTCAATTCTAAGTCTTGTTTAGCAATAACAACTTCCCTAAATTTTCAAAGTCAGATTTAATAAGAAACGATTTTCATAATGTGTGTATCTACACGGTTATAACCTCTTTGAAACTCGTAACTTTTGTATAACTAGCTGTGCAAGCTACACCAGTTATACAATTTTAACTTACGAGTTTCAAACAGGTTGTAACCATGTAGACAAACACATTATGAAATTCATTTCCTTCAAACAAATCGTCTTATTGTCAAAAACAGGATTTCTAAGCTAATTTTTTTTTTTTTATTTCTAGAAATAAGTTCAATTAATATCAGTTTAGATATATGTGGCATATATTAGTTATGAAGAATATGTGCTTCATCACAATTGCTAGATGCAAAGACATTTTAGCATTCCATAATGGTAGACGACACATAGGATAATGAAGGCAACCTACACATACTTCACTAATATAGACATGAATATAATTGAACACAACTGAAGACAACATCCAAGAATAGTTGTTTAACGACCATCGTGCATTCCAAATGACAGTCTTAAGAATCTCATCCGCAATAATAACTTCCTGTTGGCCTTTACGATAAAGTTAATTGAAAATGAATATAAAAATTTTGAAATTGTAATTCAAATTTGTCGGACTTTTATTAAGTTAGTGTAGGATGAAGTCATTATTTCATTTTTGTCAATATAATATTTATAATTAACATTGTCTGAAAAGTGATAATCGGTAACTAATCATTCATTTTGTCAACGTATATTAAGTTTTCTCCAAAACAAGTCACTAAAATATATTTTAGCTCATATATTTAATGTTCATTCAATCTAAAAAATGTTTAAATCAATTTTCACCCACGCTTGTCGTAAACAAATGTTAGTTTAATTGCAATATTATTCGTAATGATTTCTTAATATGCTGTAAAAAAGTGTTCAATTCTCATTCGTAATCACTTCGATACATTTGGGAATACGAATTTTATTTTATAGGAAGAGTAATGTTGTAGGGGATATATATTATATAGGTAGGGGGATTAGATCATTACTCTTCCTCTGCTAGAGAACGACACAAGAATCTGTGTCGAAACGTCGCATACAATGAACAAAGAAGTTGTCATCCATATATTCCTCACCAGTATTGTCATTCTAACTTCTAACATGCGTCTCAAAGAAGGGGCATATTAAAGGGGCAGTAGCACCTTTTTTGATAATTTCAAATCTTATGTTTTGTTAGTTAATGTTAAATATATTAGACAGTGTCAAAAATCTCATTACACAAGCCAATCATTCATAGTCAGAGGACAAAATATGAAGATTCACATAAAATCCATTGGCGGCCATTTTGTGTGAACACCTTTTATTCATTGTGTGTAAGAAAAAGGAATCGCTAAACTTTACATTATATATTTGAATTTTTGCTTCATTTAGTTTAAAAACATTTTCTTTCAATTGGAACCATTAATTTAATTTTCCTGACATCACCATTATATCCCCCTAAAACGTGCTACTGCCCCTTTAAGTCGAACTTTTGATTAGAAAATAGTTTCGTTATTTCGAGGTCATTGATTTCACATGAGGAAGTTACACCGTATTTGGATTTGATGTCCATTTTGCAAATGTTGAAGCTATTTTAAAGTTAAATGGTGAAATTCCTTTTATCTGTTCCTAAGTTTTTTATAGTAAGATAGATATTACAAATTCAAATCATTTCGTACAAGTTCCTGTCATTAGTCTACTCCCTGGAACTCACTGCCTATTAACCTTAAAGCGTATCCTTCTCTCGCAGTGGTCAATGCTAAAAAGCTTATCTCCTGAAGGAAGACTTTTGAAAACAAGAGAAAATTCGAACTAAATCTAGTATATGTTCAAAGAGCTTGTCCCTGAGCGAAATGGATGAAGAGCTGTAAAAGTACTCGTTTTATTTCTCCGGCACATGATAAAATATAAGTTTAAAAGGGGTACGAATAGATGCTTATTTAGCGGAGGCTACCTTGATTGAAAATGATCGAAAAGATACATTTTTCGTTTTGCAGCGGATCAGTGAATTTATTAATTTAACGGGAAAATGTATATGTTCGAGATTTCAGTTTTGATGGAAGAGTAACAGTGCAAAAAAAAAATTCAATATTGTTATTTGATCGAGAAAAATCGACTGTTGTAGGGGTTATTTTTTTTTAAAGCCGATCGATGTTGTAGAGTGAAAATAAGAAGATTTGAAGTCGGGATTATGATCGAAATCCCAAAATGTGCGCGGCAATCAGGCAAACGTAAATTTTTAAACCTTTTGAAAGTAGTCCGAAAGACAGGCACGAGTTGTTACTTTTTAAAACTATATCACTAGTATCCATATAAAACGGAAGTGTGAATTTGCCTGCTGCGAATATGTATGACTGTTTTAAAATCTAATTCGAAACAAATATTGATAATATATTTGCCATTTGGGGATGGAAAAGTGAGATTTTGTAAATTTACACAATCACTAAGATCATTTACGTTTGTATCAGAACAAAACAATATTTGATGTAAATCACGGAGTGGCTCTTTAAGAAATTGATAAAATTCAGTTAACAGAACAATTAATTCTCAGCAACACAATTTTACTCCTTTTGGTTATTCGCCAACAACAACTGAAGCGGTGATCAATAAACTGTATATACGCCCAAAGTCTCTTTTATCGATGTTAAATTCAGTTGTAGGTTGGATACTAACCCATGAGCATTGGTAATTGAATAATTGAGGTATGTTGAGGAACTCTACACGATAACACAACAAGAATTTCGTTTACAATGCTGCAAATATGGGCTATGTTGATCTTGTGATCATACAATACATACCAATTATATATGTAACAAAAACAACCGAGGTATGTACTTTCGTTGGTACCTTAGTTTAGATACTCCTTCGTCTACATTGTTAATGGTTCTCACGATAACCGGAAATGTTCCAGGAAGTCTAAGTGAATGAACGTGCGTGAACGGCAAATTCATTAGATATTAACTTGTGGCACAATGTACTTTTGCTTTACATGAATCCTTTGAAAGCCTCAGTGGCGACAATATAAAATATCCAATGACGATATACCATTGTTATCTTATACTATAGCTCCTTATATTAAACGTAATGTTAGTCTAAAAACATTGTTTAAAATTCATACAAAAGTTTAGCAGTTAGAACATTTGCAGCTATATTGAATCGTTGCTATTGAATTTTCTCAACGAAGTTGGATAGGAAACATACCTCAAACGTTTTGGTTGCTTATAATGAAGTCTTGTATCTTTCATGCGTCAAAAAGTTGATAATCTAAACTGATTAGATTACAAATAAATTAGAATTGTGATAAAATTTGTATTTCTTCATCATACCAACTTTCAAAATGACACTGAAAGTAGCCTGTTCTGTTGCTGTTTTGCCAATTTCCCTCTTACCCTTTCATCCTATGTTTTTATCAATTCTCCAAATTACCCATAAACTACGAATAAGGAACAAAAAAAAATCCGATTGATCGTAATGGGTTGATATTTATGTATGAGTTTTTAAGTTAACGTGAGCTTTTGTATTTGTGTGAGGGTCTTTAAGTTAATAGAACGATATATAGTAGGGTTCTGCATATCTAAATATCGCACATCAAAACACGTTTTGGTTTAATCTCCAAATGCACATGCAGTATATCATATGACAAAGACTTATCAAATGTATCGAAAAACGATAATGCGTCCGTCATCACATCAATAACCAATATTCATTTAAGCTCCCCATGCACTTACCAGCTGTACAGCGATGTACCGTGATGTTTGTGTGAATAGGCGATAAGCTCAATGGGTGAAAGATCAAACACAATAACGCATTAGATCCTCCCACGAGAGCTTATGTAATAGAGGCATCAATCACAAGGGATTGTGTCCGTTTAGTTGTAAAAATACTGACCTTTGAGTTCCGTCATGTACTGTAATATCAATTGATGCCGATAATGTTAAAGATGAATCAATGCATTGAAGAGTCAATAATAAACCTTAGGGAAATCACAAAAGGTGGCAAGTGGATAGATGAAGCTCTACGACATGAATTAGGCCTGTCTGTATGATTCTGATTCAATATGCAGCATTTTGTACCAACAGGAGTTTTCTTGCACCTTTTTTTGTGCTGGCTGATGATAAAGATATAACTTGACTTTCTCGGTATCAAAAGGATTTATGTTTTGATTTGTATTCAAATATTCCGTCCTACAGACTTGTGATGAACTAAAACCCAATACAATGTCTAGACTATTCTCTCCCCAAAGAGGCAGATCAGGTTATAAATGTTGATCGAGCCTTTGTTCATATAAGACCAAATCCGTGCACCACAATCCATTTTGTTTTAGCAAATGACATCGCTTCATGCATGGAAAGGATGATTAATATCACATTGCCTTTGCCATGATTCAGAAGTCAAAATGATGATTTAGAATAGCTTTGCTAATTGGACAACTAACTTGGATTACCTCCAATCAGACATCTCCCATTCTATCCCACAAACTCGGCAAATAAGAACAGATACTCGATCAACAATTCTTGACTTGATACATCTGTGGGGACAGAATGTGTCAAGTCATGGCATGATATAAAAACGTCCCATGGTATTATTGCGCAGTTTCAGGGACTAGAGTTTTAAATGTATAACCTTGAAATCTCATTAAAATAGGATCATTATTGTGTCACACACGGATTAAAGCGTAGTGTTGCAAAATAGATAATATTTTAATTAGATTGCAAACATTGCCTCCTGATAGCGATGTTCTATCATCAAACCAAAACGATCTGAAGAAGATAATAAGTCATTAGAGGTCATAGACATTTGTTACCTTTATCGTCATGAGGGCAATTGTGAAACTGAAACTGATTGTGCCGATGTCCTACACTACATTACCCAGGGAGTTTTATCCTTCAATCTGTATTGGAATTAACCACCCGTGAGTTTTGTTTTGAACCAACAACCCAATCAGACGATGGCTTAACATGTCCTGTTATCTCGGATTTCTAAACATCTTTTTTTGTTCAAGGACTTGAAATTGCAATTTTGATGTGAACGAGAAAATTAGCTGGGAGCTGGAATTTCAGGCCAATTTCTAAACACATGAGGAACGCATGATGTAACAAATCTCTTTTTTCGTTCACATGTCAAATCGTCGTAACCGTTCTTTTGAATACTAATTCCGACAACTGGTAATTTCAAAATATAATTTCCTGGTGAAAACTTTGAAGGATTGTATAGTGAAGAACATAAGAACAGCCCTAACTAACAGCGAAACAGGAAGTTTGGTTTAAGCAAGGGATGAGAAACAATTCTCAATGGTTTAAAGGGGCAGTAACACGTTTTAAGGGGGAATATAAGGTGATGTCAGGAAAATGATAAGGTAAAACTGAATTGAGCAGTAAGAATTCAAATATATTATGTGAAGTTTAGCCATGCGATTCCTTTTTCTTACACAAAATGAATTAAAGGTGTTCACATAAAATGGCCGCCCATGGATTTTAGGTGAATCTTCATACTTTGCCCTTTTACTATGGATAATTGGTTTGTGATATGAGATTTTTGACACTATCAAAATAATACATTTAGCATTAACGCACAATTATCAGTGAAATTTATAAAATATAAAATATTTAAAAACGTGTTACTGTCCCTTTAATAGATATTATTTTAAGTCAACAAATACTTGTGTAGATCAGATCAATACTTGTCGATATCATTTTGTTGTTACGTTGACCAACAAAATGATGTATGCTATAATAATTTTAGATGGTATCATTACCACTATTTTACGAATAAGATTATAAACTGCTCAAAAGATGAAACAAATTATATTTTTGATTTCGTCATTCTGAAGTTGTCCCTTTGATGCAATTTAATTATTCCAGCATTGCCTAACTATCAAATTATGAGAACAATTTAAAAATTAAGAAGATAATAAGAAATATTCAAATATGATGAAATGGATTTTCCAAGAGATAATAGAACTGTCAATCTCTAATTCTTTGTGTTCTTTTTACCTGTCACATCCGGTGAGTCCTTGTAGCGCGGTATTACGCCTCCGCCTTTATCAATATTGTTTGTAATAACGGTAGATATTGAAAAGATTAGAGAATTGTATTTCAATGGAAATTAATGGTGTTTGTCATATAATACAATCACAGCAATAAAACACTTTGTGAAGTTCCATAATGTTTTTTACATTATTTTTGTGCGTGGATTGATGGATAACCAGATACTATTATGTAAGATTTTGGCATATAGAACTGAATGAAAAGTGTTTGATGTCATAAATAGAATTGAAGCCATGTGACAGTGCTTGATACATGTGAATAGGATTAAGTGTTACTTTGAAATACTGCGGTCTTAGTAGAACTCACTAGTTTGAAAACTTAAAATCTTATTTTCGTATCCCAACCATCATATATGTCAGAAATATCATACACGTATTTTTGTTTATGTGTTGTATATGATCGATGTCATGCATTTCGTTCAATTATTTAGTTAATTCGGGGGATCTGAAATTGTCTGAGAGCGTCCTATACAGATAAGCGGGAAATAGGTATAAGTATACAATGTATTCGCAAGAATGATGAAGATATCTGTATATTTTTACTTAAGATGATTACCTTATTCTCCTTTTTTAAGGTGCAGTAGCACGTTTTGGTAATGATTTTTCAAAACATTTCGAATAAATATTAGGTTGTGTTAAAATGAATTAGCTCTAGAGAGTCACACTGCATATGACCTTTATACACAATTGTAGAAGAAGTTATTATGCATCAACCTTTAACCTGTTGTCGGTCATTTTGGCGTGTGAATATCTCATATTCATTTGAGATATAGAAATGAATTTTGTAGCTAAGACCTGACATTTCTTTGTGCTATTTTTTTCTCAGGAGAACCATTTGTTAACCGGTACCATTTCAGTCTAATTTTACACAATTTACTGCAGCGATCAGTCGACTATTATTTGTTTGACTTACATCAATATTCTATATACTTGACCTGTTCATACTTGATCTGTTATTTTCAAGTTTGTCTTTTCATAAAGTCAACATTTTATTAATTCTGTGGTTTTCCACCATCTACACTAGAGCATATAGCTTTCAATAATGTTAACTAAAATGAAAACTATGATACAAAATAATAATTCTGTGGATTTACATCATCTACCTCAAAGCTAATAGCTTTCACTAATGTCAACTGAAATGAAAAAATGAGTAAAAAATTTGAGAAATGAGAAAATAATTATCCTGACACAGTTGTAGACAGGTTGTCGTAATATTGACGTATCATTTCTGTAATCATGTTTTCAAAGATCTTTAACAAATATTCATTGACACAGGTTCAGCGCTTAAATCGTCAAAGCGGCTAACATCAAGACATTTAATTGCCCAAAGCTTGATTTCATTCGTCTATCTGCAATGCGATTGTCGCCTCAAATAATCAAACTCATTTGTAAATGACAAATCATTGAAAGCAAGATCGGTTTCAAAGATAGAGACTCATCTATTTATAGACATAAGGTAATAACTTACAAATTATCAATCATTTCAATGTTCAAAATAAATTTTATATAATAATCCTGCATCGTTTCCCAATGGGACATTACTTTTCCAAGTAAAAAATACAGTAATAGGCCCAATTCAAAGTTTTTGTTAAACAAATAAAATCATGCATTTGGAAAATTAGCTTAAGTGACATAGTTATATTCATGTTGATGAGGGCAATATAATTGGTTTACAGAGTGCCTAAAACGCTAAAAGTGTGTTGTTCAGAATCAGGCCATTCGGTATCAGTCTAAGTAAACCTAGCCTCACTATTATCCGTTACACTGCTATACTGAGTCTAGAAAGGTCTGGTTGAGGGTCGCGTCAGCCGACCTTTCTGCGACCTTTGACCTTCCAACGTTATACTTGCGAAGGCAGACTATTTTGGCTTGGTAAGATCAGTTCTGATTGGTCAACTTGGTCACGTGGGCTGACGCGACTCTCAACCAAGCCTTTCTAGACTCAGTATAGCAGTGTAACGGATAATAGTGAGGCTAGGTTTACTTAGACTGATTCGGTATTAATGTATTTTTAGTGTCTTTCCGAATGTAATTTTAGTGTCTTTCCGAATGTAATTTTAGTGTCTTTTGGAATGTCTTACAGCTGACCCTTGCGTATTATGATGGGTAGTTTGTGCTATTCCACGGTCGTAGAGTAGATCCAAGGCAAAGAAATGTCGCCACATATTAAGAAATATTGTTTAATCCACGTGGGAAAGATACAAGTAACATATAGTAACTACATCAAATCATCAGGAGACAGCAGACAACTTTATTCCGCCACGTTTCTAAAAAGAAACGATTTAAGAAAAGTATGGTTTTAAAACCTCCTTATCTACACGGGAAAGGAGAGTAAAAGAATTCATTGTTTTATTCGGTTTTAGAAAGTTGGACCTCAGTGACACGTTAACAAATCAAAGTTCAACAGGGTGAATTATGTCGACAACATCCTTTGTTTACTTTTTATTCATATAGTTATGGACCTCTAACATAAATCTAAAAGGCTCTATTAAAAAGCATCTTTACAACTTAATTAAAACCATTTTGTGTCTGAAAATTTATATAAATTAACTTCTAGATACCCTCGTAAGTAAATTTGGGGATGCCTAATGCCAAACCAAAGTATTATTTATGACGTTCCACTTAAGGTACTCTGCCAGCATTTATATATTTTCATATATATTTATATATTGGCAGGATATTGTTTTTAACTCTGGAGAAATTCATTGAGGATTCAGCCATCAGGCTACTGAAATTTGAAAATTAAAAATACTTTTGGGCAGATAACACAAAAAAGCTGACCGACAAACTCGATAAATTTTTTGCACTAGAGATTTCATGAAAAAAAGAATCGGTCGCGAACAGTCATTTCCGGTCGCTGTGAAGAATTTTCCTAATGGGGACAGTTCCTACAGGAAACTGTAACTTGATTCTTCCCTAGGCTGCTTATTACGTTATGTGATTTTCATGAAACTCTCCGGAATGATTGTTGACATTATCATCTGTGTAATGAATATATTTCGATTTACGGCTAAATCCTGTTATCCTCGCTTTTCGACTATATTTGACGTTGTTGATTGAATGCAAACGAACGCCTTCCGTATCTGTCAGGTTTGACTCTGAGTGTTGCGAGGAGCATATATGCATCCAGGAACGAAGATCTGCATTCCTGATAACTCTTTACTATGTCACTCTGATAAGCAAAGTTACTGATTCACTGGTGAACAATACACAATACTATTGAACCTGAATCGGATCGGGAGCACTCTAATGATTAAACACGAAAGGGTATTTCTCTGGATATAAACATTATCTTTTCATTGATGTAATGACACAAAATAGCTTATTCAGAAATGGATATGTTTTATTGTAGTATTTGATATTGGAGGATTTGAATTTATCATGTTGTCATTGAGGAAATATATACAGTCTCTAGTCTTATTTTGTATTTTGTCTCATGCATAGATAAAAAGTTCTTGAACTGTCAAATCTGATATTTTGTTAATCACTGTAGAGGAAATATCAACTCAAGATAATCACAGTTGACTTACTAAACCATCACTGGTGCACCTACAAATGTAATCGTTCACAAGTAAAGAAGTTGCCTAACACTTATGTACAATTCAGTACTGAAGAGTACGATGGTTTTACAACTTGCTGCGTACAATACGCAAGGTTTTCAATATCTTTGGGTATCAAGGGAAATGTCTGCGTATCAGTACTCCCAGTTTTTAAACTATTTACTTTTTTGATGATTTTATTGCATTAAATACGCAGATACGCTGCATAACTGTGGCGAAAATGTGTTATCACACTTCTGAATGCGTTTAAATATAAGATGAAGATGTGGACAGTTTATGTGTTTAGCTGTTTAAATAATCAAACTCCTGGGAGTGAGGGGAGTGTTGCAGTATGTTTGTTGAGATAAGGTCCGATTTTGCCATTACGAAATGTCATGTCTTGCAAATGTGACAAATATGCTTCTTAAAACAGAGTTCCGAGTCCAAGGATACACTAAGAAGATCTCGCACTGTAGATCAACCACAACTCAAACAACATTTTTGTAGCCTCTTTGACGGACATAGAATTATAAATCAATTACTACAAAACGCACTTTATTTTAGAATAATATCTTTTCAGAAGTGGGATGGCTTTTTAGAATATTTCTTTCAGAGTAAAAGTACAGTTAACTAATTACCATTTCAGAAATCACGAGTGCTCTCTCCTTCACAAAGTCAAGGTCAAGACGCAGTTCAGATGGCTATGGCGACGTGATGGATTCCAATATGTCACAGCAAGACCTGCTACTGCTACAGAAGCTGCTTAGTCCGCCCAGCAAGCGACAACTCTGCAGATCTGGCTATTCTTACAACCCGGTGTACGGTGGATGCAGGGCCTCACTTGGGGTAAATGAATCTGAAGATGTTAAAGAAACTTTCAAAGGAACAGTAACACGTTTTGTAGAAAAATATCTCTAATAATTGTTTAGGCTAAATGTTTCTTTGTGGGAGGGCCAAATATCGTATTACTCAACCTTATTATCCGTAGTTTCAGAATTTTCAAACATAATCTGTTGGCTGGCATTTTCATGTAAAAACCTTTTTTATCACTGTAGGGAACTGGAATGGAATAGCGTAGCCGAACATTGGACATTCATTGTAAAACTGCAACTGTGATTTAAGATAATTGTATTGCTTTTGGTAATACACATTTAATTTTCATAAGATCTTTGTATTTCTGGAATTTGATAGAGCATTAATAGCTATTATTATTAACAATAGACATGTTCGAGTTTCGAGAAATGGAAAAAATTCAATGTTCCTAAAGTAGAATACGGTTTTAACAAGGCGAATGGTAAAAACCTTTTGAAAATTGATCTGCGCTTGAAGTGATTTTAAATATATGTATGATATACGAGAAATCAAAGTAAATAACATTAATATTACCCACATACCAATTCCCAACAATCATTAAGATACATATTTCATTAGATATAAGTATATTAGCTTCAAAGTGTTGGCCTTCTTAAAATGTGAAAAGGTGTATGAAAGTTGAACTTCAAAGGGCATAACTGTCATTTTTATTATTGTTTAAGATTTATTTACCAAAGTGTCATGCATTTGTCAGTAATGGATCATGATTAACACGTCCATCATGAAAGTTAACTGATAAATGCTCAGGAGAAGTCCATGGACTTTGTTGAGAAGGTAGTTTTTTAACGTCATTAGGACTCCATTGTTACGAGGACAGTTTTTCACTAGTGGGGATCGAATAAAATGTTCAAGCTTTCTTTAAATTGTTACGACGTTAATTCCGAGACATGAAGACTAGATTAGACTAGAATCATTAGTTTTTAAGATATAAGCGATAGAAAATAGCACATAACACTTTTCACTGAATCTAAACTTTTGTCTTGTAGTATATCTTAAATTCAAAAGGTTTGAGTCAATACTTAAATGAACATCTCTACATAGAAGACAGATGTGTCGCATGCCAGAAATATTTCGAATTATGATTTGGACCCAATGTATTGATGTATATCCTGTCCAAATATGTTCAAATAGTAACATGCGTATCACCTTCTGGAAAATGATTTTTTCCTCATCTACTTTTAAAATCATAACTTTTGGTACAATACTTAGTGATGAGTCGAACACAAGCCAACATCATATTACATGATTTTAGCACTGAGCAATCAGCGACGCTGTTCTAAAATCCTAATTTTGGCCACGGAATCATGGCAAAAACATTAAGATTTGAACCACTCTTTCCATGCGGAAAGCGTTTTCATTTGCTAAAAAAATTCAAATGAATGGTGGTGCAATTTTGGTCGCCAGGAGAAACTGCCGGAACCAACGGATTTCGGAGAACCAGAACAGAGGCTCAATCAACATGACTTGATCTGCCTCTGTGGGGAGAGAATGGTTTACAAGATCCCTGTTACTTTAATGAATATGTCAAGACTTCGAGAAAATTTCATTTATTGAGATACACCATTCAAATATTCTGATATCGTTAACTATTATATGATTATCGCTGAGCACAAGGCCTAGGGTCCGTGTTAATTGAAAAGGTACTATAAATATCAAAAAATGAATTATTGATGGTACATTGTCAGAAATCGGTGAGTGGAACAGAGCAGAATAGACTGGACATAATCCCGTTGCCATAAAGTAGTCTATAACAACAATGATCTATAAGTTGTATGTCCCGATCTCATGTTTATTTGATGTAGTACTTTGTAAAATATATAAAACCCATTATCCCCTCTCTATTCATCGGAATACTTATACGGAAATGTCGGTAATATTGACTGTTTATCATCAAGTAAATATAAAGAACGTTAAAAAGTTAGAAACGCATCTGTGCCGACTATCAATGGTAAAGTAAATGATCAAACAACGGAGAATTTCTGATAAGATTAATAGAAAGCATTCGTGTCTTTGGAACACTCTGTTAAATAAATTCATTTTTGAAAATTGAAGATCAAATAATCGGGATTGAATATTCAATCACTTCACCTACCTGAGATGTTAAACTGTTAACAAAATACCCTATCTTTTACTGATCTCTGTGTAATCGTTTTTGAATCGATCATAACATTATTTGCACACGACAGGTTATCAGGACGACCTTTCACACAGGCAGTCTAACAATTAGACTCTGAAATAAATTTTTTTAAATCTTAAATTTGTAAAAAATATAATGAAAAGGAGGCTGAGATTTCTTTGAGCTCTCAACTCTGATAATAGACTTGCTAAGGCTTTCATTTTATTTTAGGGTCTGGTTGACAGACCATATCGACAGTACATGTATAAAACGATATGGAACCGTCGATCTTCATTCAGATATGGATTTGAACAACACAATATTTCATTCTTCTGGAAAATAATGTTGAGTTTTGGTCTGTTCATACACATTCGCAATTTCAAAATATCTTTTTGGACAAAATGGTAAGTGGTAACGTTTAAAATTGATTAGGTTTGGAAGATGTCGTCAATATAATGCACTTCGTAATCAAGCAATGCTACCTCGCATAGTAAACAAATTCCTCATCGACAATTTTTAAAAGGTGTCTTCGTGTCTCGCTACTACATATAGTCCGGTTACTATTCTAACCCTTAAGATTATATCCGAATGGTTACAATGCGACCAGCCAATCCATTGACCGTATTATATTGAATTCACTGCCTGTCCTCTGCAGTTAATCGCATGTTTTTCGCAGCGGTTTCCTCGTATCAGGGTTGCTGCAATTCCCAATGTAGCTTGCGAAATGACGTGGTAAGGCCATCATACAATAACGGGTAGGATAAGAACTGAAGTTCAATATTAAGGGCCAAAATTCACGCATAAAAACTGAAAATTGATGCAAACGCAGGAACAGATTTATGAAAGTGATGAAGAATTTTTCCCGACTACCATAGATATTTATTTTCCAAATTTCATATGAGTCGGGGAAAGATTTATGTGAGTGATGAAATAATTGCCCGAGTAACATTAATATTCATCTTTCAAATTTCAGTCTTTACTTTTTCTATTTATATTTTCAGCTTCTACGAGGGCGCAGCCGAGGACAGTTTTGAGCGAAGATGAAATGGAAGAGTGACCGGCGCTATCCTTTACACCACAGCTGATAATCTTACAAGCCATCGGATATTATTTACTAACGATAATGACATCATACCTGGACCTTGATTGGATTTGATTTGCGGCTCATTATTTCACATCAAAACATTACCTGAATGCTTTGTTATTTCATCATTGTAATAAAAGTATCCTTCTCTTTGTGATATGGCGTTCTGAGTTAGTACAAACATGAGACGATGTCAGTGTACATGGCTAAGTGAATGAGTTGGTGATTAACGGGGTTTCAACATTACTTCTGTAATCCATATACCCACACTTCCCAAAGTTTATCGTACAAAAGCCGTGGGCCTCCGAGGCGTAGCGTTGCAGAACCGAGGAGAAACACAATTCAAACAGGAGGTGTATTGAGTGATGCACAGAGTGAAGTGTGGGTATATCTGACTTATACCTTACCCCGGTCGAGATATCTTTAACGAAAAATAGTTTTCTACCTTGTCTATGTATACATGTATTGACCTACCTAGATTAATAGATTATCTACAATGTCTGCTAATTGCGGTTTAAACTATAATCTAACTTCATTACATTAAAAGTTGGTCTAAAACTTGTACATATACATTGGTTTTTATAGGAACAACAACAAAATATATACATATATAAATATGAAAGAACAGAAATTAACTCTTCTTGAATCAATCCTCGGAAGCTCATTTGGCAGAGTCGCTGCTCTGCAACATAAAGATCCAAGGTTCGAATCCCACCATCGTTGTTTATCATTCTCAAAATCTAAATTTCTTAATTTACAAGTTCAATTATTTGCCAAAGATGATTATCTCTTCCCTGAATAAGTGTAGATAAACAATAACAAGCTAAAATAAAGTAGGTATATAAGGTAGTATTATATTAAGTAGAGACGTATCGGTCAATACACTGTAAATGTAAGAACAAAATAAACTATAGCAACGAGACCAGAAGTGGGGTATAAGTGGAGGTTGCAATCCGTAAGAGAGAGAGATAGATACAAAATGATCGAAAAGATGAGGAAAGGAAGTTGAGAGAAAGACCGCAGAATTATGAACTACTCAAATATGAGTGCAGCTTCTCTTCGTCGACCTGTCCTACTTGCCTGACCCTACCAGGAGCCTGTAAGCATCCCCGCCATAGCTCTTAAGACTCAAGTCGCTGTAGCACCAAAACCACCACATCGCGAAAACATATTGAGTCAAGCGGTAACCCTAAATTGGGATTAATTGTGCATTTGATCATGCGTATCATCAATCCGCCAAAAGATATTTCCGTGCGCAGAGTAGATATTTTGGCTGTTTGATTATATTTTTTATTACTCTCCCGTTGGAGATATCGCCGTTGAATAAATCGACAATGTTATGACACATATGTGTCATCGCGTCATAATGACGTGACAATGGTTAAGTATGACGTCATAATGTCAGAGGGCCGCCTGCTATGGTCATGTCGGCGAATTTCTTTACATTTTTACGATGTAATTAAGCCAGTATTAAATAAAATACTCAACTCGGTCCCGTTTCATAACATCTTTATTAATCTCTTGAATGGTATAGGTATTTAACTCGTTTTCGCTCGTTAAATGCCAATTCATTCACTCGTTTCATAAAAATGATATGAAACGGGACGTCGTTTAGTATTCTCTTCATAACCAATAGAGTGCTATAAAAGAAGTGACATATCACTTTTGTCTCTCAATAATTCTTTCAGTGCGGGTTACCGTTATTTCGCCGACTACGACGAAGTTTTTAATTGCTTATGACGCCTACAGAAGCATGCTGATCCTAAGAAGTGCAAATGCAAAAACACGCACCTTACATAAAAGTCATATGACACACCGTCTCGGGTAATAGTCTATCTATCGAATTGAAGTTATATTATGTTTGAAGAGAAGCGTTTACAGTAATGTTATACCTGTATATCGTTTCTATTGTTGGATTGTGGTTAATTCCATTAGGTAGATGCAGTAAAAGAGACATTTCTTCATGAATTAGGTAAATAAATGAACAGGCGCCAGCAATACTGAATTCGGTGAGTATAAAGAGATTCTCAACACTGGTACATGTACCATTACCATCTAACGTTAAATCTTCATCCAGATACATTTCAATAACATCAGTTAAGTTTCTTTTATTTGAAGCACTAATGTCGACATCATATTTTTAACCTAACATTAAATTAAATATGCATATGCATTTCACAATAATGTCACATACGTTTCTATTAATGCGGGGCGCTACTGTCAAGAACACATTCTCTACATCAAATGAAATATGCATGTCTATATATCGGTACATCCATGATAATCCACAGTGCACATTTCCATAATTCTCAACAATATTGTCTCGATTCAGAGTGGAATGGATGAGATGTTTTTTTATAATGCAGCGGAGACAGGTGATTGGATAACAGTCCAGTGAAGGGAGGTTATAAAAGTATCACTTCGCATTCTGAGCATATAGTTGAGAATTTTCGAATAACGAGGATAATATCGGCAATGTCTGGTTTGTTAGGATGACAGTGACGCCATTGTAAGACTCCTTGAAAACTGACAGAAATAATGAATGCACTGAGCGAGCTTCTCTCTTACATTGATAGTCTTGACCACAGCCCCATGGGCCATTAAAAGACCCCCATCATATTCGCTGTCAGAAATAGATTTGTGACGACCCCTTGATTTCAATTGTCGGTTCAATTTTATTATGCAGGATGTATGATGGAGGTCTTGTAATAAACTAGGAGCCAGTGGTCGAGGCAGACACATAAGCCTAGAAAATGCTTCAGACGAGATCACAATCATATACCATTACTCCGGTCGTGAGAGACATGTCACTTGAAAGCTTGGCCTGGTCTTTGAGGCCTATTGCCAACAACTGAAATTCTCACAAGTTTAGTTGGGGAAGCCTAATTTGATGCAATCAAATTTAGTTTTGCATTCAACGACGTCATCATTCTCTCCCCACAATGGCAGATCAAGTCATGACATGTTGATAGAGCCTCTGTTCTTATTACACCAAATTCGTGGGTTTCAGCAGTTTCCCCTGGCTGAGGAAAATTGAACCACAATCGTTTGAATTTGTTTAGCAAATGACAACACTTCCCCATTGGTGGTTCATATCACAATGTCTTTGTCATGTTTCAGTAGCAAAAATAATGATTTTAGAACAGCCTGCAAATCTAACTTCCATTCGTCTCCACAAACTCGGCGAATAAGCAAAAATAACAATTTTAGAACAGTTGATTTCACAACTATCCTTGATGCCTCCAATCAGGCACCTCCCTTTCTTCCCCACAAACTCGGTGATTAAGAACAGAGGGTCGATCAACATTTCATGACTTGATCTGCATCTGAGAATGGAGGAGGATATGCCCAACCTTGGACCTTGTGGAATGATATGACAAGAAATAGTTCCTGATCAAACAGCAATGAGTTACTAACACAACTTTAAAAGAGGAAGTAACACGTTTTAGGGGAAATATAAAGGGGGTGTCAGGAAAATTAAAAATGGTTTCAATTGAAAGACAATGTATTCAAACTAGATAAAGCAGTAATTAATCAAATATATAATGTAAAGTTCAGCCATGCGATTCCCTTTTCTTACACAAAATGAATGAAAGGCGTTCATAACACAATGGCCAACAAAGGAATTTATGTGAATCTTTATGATTTGTCCTCTGACTATGGATGTTATGTGTAAAGAGATTTTTGACACTTTCAAAATAATACATTAAGCATTAAATCTAAATTATCAATAAAAATTTAAAATATAAATCTATCAAAATATCTATTCTACTGCTCCTTTATAGCATGTAATATTGGTAAGAAAACTATATACATTTTATGTTAAATGAAGAGGTAATTATAATGGGGTTTTAAGAGACAATATTTATTACGCTTGATTATGTCTCCCCCCGAAGGGTTGGAAGTCATATTGGTTTTAGCTGAGTTCCCGTCGGCGTTAGCGTTGGCGTCGGCGTTGGCGTTCCCATTTCGTTCCGGAGCATATCTCTAAAACTATGTGACCGATCATCACCAAACTTGGTATACTGTCTCTCCATATCATGTAGATGTGCCTTTTGGAGGTTATAGATTTCTTAAAATTTAATTTGTATATTTCCTTGGTAACAATTTGGACTTTGTCCTTTTTCAAGGGTTTCAGCATCAAATCATTTAGAATTTTGAATATTTTGTTTGCTACAATTGGGGGGTTGATAGGTTATTTATTCAAGTTGAATTATACAGAGAACATTAATGGTGCTTTATGATAGTATTGTTTAGATGTTTGGAGCATTTGAGGAAGGGGGAGACATCTGTTTTACGGGTAAAAACACTTTCTAGTTTTAATTGTTTTCAACAATACGTAACTATTTAATATCCAAAAGCCAAGCTATCTATCATCGATCATTCTATTATGATGTTGCTTATTTTATAAACAGTGTACTGTGAAGCTTTCGGTTTAATTTCCAGTAAATGGTACGTACTAGTTACCGACTGAGACCGAGGTGTTTAAGTGAGTTTTACCCTCGCGCACGTGTATTATGAACGCCGAGACCGTTAGGCAGAGGTGTTCATGAATCACGTGTTCGAGAGTTCATCTTACTTCCCGAGGTCGAGGTCGGTAACTATCCTACACACTAGCTCAACGATATATTATTCCATTTTTACATTACATCAGTTTGATCTTTCTTTATTTATATAATGGAGGGTGTTATCGATGCAATAAAGCTATCTGATAAACTTGGTATCCGACTTGCTCAATATCTGATAAAGAACTCCATGCATGTCATGCGAATCCTAAACCGGTCGCTGGCCTAGAAACCTAAGTATTTATTCACTAGATGTTATTCTTGAAAGAATCATTTCATTTCAACCATATAAATTTTGATATGACCCTTCTCATCTGCGCTACTTTTGCTTGGTTGACAACACAAGTACAGTAGGTTTTGGGAAAATTATAAAGAACATTATATTGACCGATTTTATGAAATATTATAATCAAACAATGATGTTTTTATTGACAACTTTTAATTTCCACAACATAATGTAAAACTAATTGTCGGAGTTGAGATGTCGTTTCCGTTAGCTCAGTGTTGTTTTGAGTCATAAACGATCATCTAGTTTTGAAGTTTGAAAAAGCACAAAGACGTTCTAAGCATCGCATTTTTGCTAATACCGACTCGACTTTCAGGCGCTATCATTGGTTAACTATCATTATATAGTTCATAGGCCAGAGGTCACATGGGTATGAAAGTGGAGCGTCAGCGTATACGTTTCACCCTGGGACAGGATGACCAAAAAATATAACGATATGCAGCTAACAATATCGGCCGCTATCGAACAAATATGTGCTTCCATTTGCATGAACAACATGGGCCCACACCGCTTTGACCGTGTTTGTTACCAACTTATCAGCAAAATCAATTATTGAAATCATATTCCAGTGATAGTACACATTATCCAGTAGCGCAGTAACAAACGTTACAACGCAACCTTCGCAAATAATCGACGTTTTGTCTAAGGATACCGTAACCGAACTGTCGTAACTACAATGACAATGCAGCTTTTCAAAATGCAGTTAGCGTTACTTCCCCTGTTGTAGCGACGTTTACAAGTGGTCGATACCAATATTTTGTGTTATATAGAAAAACACAATGTTTGCATGTGCACTTGAAATCAAACTTAAACTGGTGATAGATTGTAGAAGACGTTTCTATCACTATGAAAAAATAATTTCATGAATGAATATTTATAGCCTGTTCACAACTATATATCGCCAAAGGCTCGCATAATACAAATAATTGTATTCCTATTATATGATATTATGATACGGAAGCATACTCGGTTAATAATCTGTATATATATAAATATTTATAATGAGAAGGTGTAACATGGACTGCAATTGGAGAAACAATGAGCCTCTCGTGCTGCATGTGCAATCAGTGCGGGACTGTACAGGCGACCACAATAGACTGATATGAAACAGATTACAACAAAACTTGATTTATATGCATATAAATATTTGGTACAAATGATTATATTTATAACTTATCAATATAAATATATATAAATAATCATACTTAGTAATGTTCATTCTCAGGAAAAATGTAAATTGTAATCTTGAGGTCATGAAAAACATCCTGTATTTTCAACTGGCCTCCGTGGGCTTATGGATAAGTCACCGGGCTCGAAATCAACAGGTTACAGGTTTGAACCCATGTTTGGAATTGGAGTGCAAAATTTGTGAATGTCCTGTATTGGTGAATTGCAGTTTTGTGAGTGTCTTTGATTTACAAAGCAAAGTTTGGAAACCCATTTATCATCGTTTTACTATCAGGTGTGCTTCTATCAGGTTGTCTAATTAACACTTCCGCACGTGCATTTCACAGACGATGTGAGTATAAAAAATGTATATTCGAACAAAACAAAGGAGCAAGTGTTTAAACTCGTTTACCATAAAACAATAGTGGGAAAATACTTGCAGAGACAATATCTTCTATTCTTCATATAACGTCATGAGCAATATGTTCACACATTAAAATGAAATTCTGAACCGTAACGTTTAAACAATTTAGACATCATGCTATTACTGTCTCGAAAACAATTAAACCTATTTTTGATTAATCTTGTTTATAATGAAATTTTATAATGGATTCCCCCGAAAAACATTAATGACACAACCATTTATCTGAAAAGCAGATGGAGATTACTTGGTGATATTTGATACAACATTCACACTAAATCAATTTTCAAATATATATAACTACAATCCGTTATAAATTGTCTACCTTCTCCATATAAGACACACAATACTTTGTGAAATTTCTCATGATATTCGTAAGGATGATGTATCTATCCAAACACCCTGAGCCCACGACATGCATACATGAAGTTCACACAACCTCAAAAGGCTCTTTCACTGGTCCTTGAGGGTCATAACTTCTACATTGTCAGTCTGGAGTCTATAACCTAGACAGCTCTGTTCTCTAATTACTGTAGAGGGTATACAATCTTGTTAAAGTAAAAGATATGAACCTTCGGAGCTGTACTCTGGTATTTATTAAGAAGTATGGCTTATCTGTTATTTGAGAGTCTCCCATGCCTCCATTTTATAGCATTATCCTGTAGGAAAACAAGAAAGTTGACGTTTGAATAAAAACTTTGATTCTTTTCATCCATTGGCTATTCGTTGCAAAAGTTGTTTTAAAGGGGCAGTATCACGTTTCTTGAATACAAAATATCTTCAATGTTGATAGTATCACATATGTCAAATATTGAATTCGATGTTATTACATCGGGAACCACTAACTGTTACTGAAAATAACAAGTTAAAGGTCAATCAGTACATTAGAGCGAAAATACGGCCATTCAAAGTCTAGATTTTGATCGAAAACCGGACAATGTGGCTCGAGTGGCGCGCGCAAATTCGCCAAACGTAATTTTGAAACCTTGTCATAAGCTGACAGGAACATATGTTCGATTCGATAGTGTTTATTAGGTATTGTAACTCATAGGTAGATTAATTGGATGCATAATTTCGAATATAAAACGTATTTGAGATGATATATATGCAAGTCCAGTGATATGAACTGCAATCAGCAAATTAGATATTTTGTAGCTTATCAAACCAAATTAAATTTTACGAAAGATACTCTGTGTCACTTTAATGGTTAATGTATAATTTTGATCTTGACAACAGTCTCATTACACAAAACAATCATCCAGTCAGAACAAATTATAAAGAATCACGTAAAGACACATTTTATTCATATATTTGTGTAAGAAAAAGAAATCGCATGGCTGATCTGTACATTACATATTATATATATTACTGCTTCATTTAGTTTAAATACATTGGTTTTCAATTGGAACTAGGTATTGTCATTTCCTGACATCATCTTACATGTATATCCACCCTAAAGCGTGCTTCTGTCTCTTTAAAAGAAAACAAAATTAATTAGAATCCGTTTTCGGTTTTTATTTTACTATTTGCAATATGTATCTTAAAGGGGCAGTAGCACGTTTTTGGTAATTTTATATTTTGTATTGTTCACTGATACATGTAATTGTTAGTTAATGCTAAATGTATTATTTTGTCAGTGTCACAAATCTTATTACACAAACCAATCATCCATAGTCATAGGACAAAGTATGAAAATTCACAAAACATCCATTGGCGGCCATTTTGTGTGAACACCTTTAATTCATTTTGCGTAAGAAAAAGGAATCGCATGGTTTAACTTTAAGTAATATATTTGAATTATTACTGCTTCATTTAGTTTGAATACACTGTTTTTCAAATGGAACCATTAATTTTCCTTTTCCTGACATCACCTTATTTTCCCCCCTAAAAATGTACTACTGGCCCTATAATTATACATAAAATGTTTGCTAGTACTTCAGTATATGACTTAATCTGTGATATAAGTATTGATTGGTCTCAAGAGATAAGTTATATCTTAAAAGAATGGACAACGTTAACAGATCACAATCCACTATTTTCTTTACTTCACAATTTTTAGGAATTCAATTATCGTTATGTGTTATTATTTATTATCGTATCTATTGCTCATAACCTTTTTAAAAAACAGTATTTGGGAATAATATTACAATCAATATAAACAAAATAATTTTAGATATCAAGCAATAATTGTTTCTACTAAAATTACAAACACATAGACATTCAATCTTCATTCTATTGACAGTCATCAAAGTATGACATTTTTAAACAGCATTTTGACATAAATCATCAATCATGATTATAAAATAAATGAGTTGAAAGGAAAACAATTTTCACATGAACACTTTTTCTGGGATAAGCTATTGTTCTCTTTACAAAAGCATTTCTATGATCTTGAAATTTCTATGGGCATACATTGCAAACCAATTTCCGTTTAATCAACAACGAAATATTCCAATTAAAACTGTAATAGTTATTTGTAAAACGGAAATTACAAATGATGAGTTTACAAATCAATGTTTTGAAATCATTTCATTTGAATTCACCTTATCACTCTGTATCAATTTGGCAATGTTGCGAACAATCATGTTGACATTCATTCTCTCCCCACAGAGGCAGATCAAGTCATCAAGTGTTGATACAGCCTCTGTTCTAAAGAGCAGAATTTGTGTTCTAGAATGGGAGATGCCTGATTGGAGGCTATATAAGTTATTTGTCCAATCAGTGACACTGTTCTAAAATCATCATTTTTGCTACTGAATCAAGCTTTGTCATTTGCTACAGAAATGGAAGTGTATTGTGGTACATTTTTTCCCTGCCAGGGTAAACCAATTAGATTAGGTATTGTAAGAACAAAGGGTAGACCAACTTTTCAATACTTGATCTTCCTCTGATGGGAGAGAATGGCTGTTCTTACCCAAGTGGGCATGATTATTCCGGGTATTAAAGTTTGCATAATGGTCATGGGAATTACAGTTTTTCTAAAAATAACTCGCATTTTGATTGGTTGACGGAACTTTTTTTACACCCATTCATGATTCTCTTGGATCTTCTATTTCAGTCGAGAGATATATATGACAAATCTTATACCTAAGTTGCGAAAGTCACACATTACTATAACATTTTTAAAGGGAAGTCAAGAGCCTTTGATGTTTTCTTTGCCGTAAATACTATTTCAAATCTTCAAGGCGGCGCTGTGTGGGAGAGTCGCCAGCCGAACTGTCGTTACGTCATAGCTCTATGACGTCATTAAACATGACGTCAAACAGTGACGTCATAACATTCCTCGCTAGGCTTGTCAAACGTAACGAAAGCTAACGACGTCTAACTTTTTCTTTCTGGTTGTGCGCGGTCAATAAATAGATTTTTTTGTCATATGAGACAATATGATTGTGATAAAATGTGACATAAAAATCATTAACTATTTAAAATAAGAGAGTATTTTGCGAACTACTTCGAGTGAGCAACATTATGAATGGCGTATGAGTACAATTTATACCGGCCGCGTGTAGTTTTTAATGTTAGCCTACTCTTTTTTCCCCGTTTTATGCATTAAAATGATCTTGGGTAAGAAAAAGAATAACCAACTCGGTGCTCGGAATTACGGATTATCTGTCCCTCGTTAATTATTGTGTCAAACTCCTCGCTGAAGCTCGGAGTTTATCGCAATAATTAACTCAGGACAGATAATCCGTAATTCCTCGCAACTCGTTGATTATTCTTATATTATTCTACCTCGTTGAATCAATTTGGTAATGCACAAGAAATAACCTTTATCAGATGCAGGAAGTTGTTTATCACTTAAAACTTCCCAAGGAAAATAAATGTAATTTTGTCAGGGTGAATTTCATTAGACGTTGCAGTACAATTGAATAGTATTTCAAAAGTCAAACCCTTAACTCTATACAACATATATATGTAATTTAATTAAGAGATGTCTTCGAATAGTCACTATTATCCTTGAGGAAAAGATCTTGATGAAAATATTTGTTAATTATATAAAATAGATTAATAACGAAACCTGTATGGATCGTGTAGCATGCGTAAAGTGATCGGGATTCGCACACAAAATGTGTGGTGTTATTGTAATGAAGACGACGATGTAAAACTTTAAATTTCTGTCATAAGTTTGATTCTGATTCAAACCGATATGAACATTATTATTAGGTTGCTGTCACTGTCCTCTTTGCAATCAAAGACAACTTTTATCTTATCAAAGTTTATCACTTATCAAATCCCAGAGTTTTTTTCGGGTTCTGCATTGCAAATTTCAAATATACTTAAAAAGATAAAATTTGAAAATATTTCAAAATGCTTTGTAGTGAAGTTACTTGAGGTGAGTTGGGCTTTAAAGAGCCACTCCGTGAGTTGTTTTGAAATAAATTTGCCAAGCTCTATCAATGGTGCCATTTTATCGGATAATAGCGACTGTTGCCGAAAAATATAATTTAAAGCTATTTTGTAAAAAGTCACAGTTATAATCGAAAACCGGACATTGGAGCGAGCTAATTGGTCAAACGTAATTTTGACAACTGATCTAAAGCAAGTAGAAGGGCATAAGAATGTGTTATCGTTTGCTTGTTTTTATAACTGCATTCTTGTAAATTGGACATACGTTTTCATGTTAGCTGCTAATGTAGAGATGTTTTCGATTTTCGTTGAAATCTAGTAATTATCACATATATCAGGAGATAAAAGTTTAGACTTTATTGTATTGATCTTTAACGCAAATATCGTATAAACTACAGACTCTATTCTCCATGTTTGAGAATATACTCAGTAACCATAATGTAAGATAAGCTTGACTATATTTCATTCGACCCCAATAATGAAACACTGTCTCCGATAAACTAAACTCCATAACACTAATGTGGCTATGCATTGTGGTGAAACCTGCGAGTATTAGCTGGAACTACAATTTCTTTTAAGCAATGTACCTAAACAACTGCGCGTAGAACAGTTCTCTAATGCAGACATAGTTGCTTACCCCCTCGAACCCGGGACTTACTGATCTGAAGTCAAACGCGTAAATCACACTTTGGTCTTTAGGTGGCACTTGTACATTTTAAAATTCAATGCACAAAATAGGGTGATCTTTGAAATCTAGGGACTGATTTTGACCATAATGATACTGACAACAGCTATAAAAATGTACGTAGGCCTACAGACTAGTGCAAAAACTATTCCTCATTTGACATAATTTCAATAGACTTCTATGTTATTTGGTGTTCCACAAATAGCTTTCCTTTGATATAATGTACATAATTTACACTTCGTACATTTTGTTCGTACAATGTAAGTAACGCATCATCGTGACTACAAGCTCATAACTTCAGTTTTAATTTTCATTTGGTATCGTTTGAATGACAAAAATGTGATCGACATATACATACGAAGTTGTCAAACTTTTAACATAACATTTTAATCAAATACATATTTGAAATTACGTTCTTTACCTTAAATTATTTGAATTTTAACCTCCAAACTTTACGCAATGAACATAATTTATGCAACGCAAAATGAATACTACATGTATATGAATAATAGTTGTGTGGTAGTTGTCATTGATCACAATTGGGACATACGACGTTTTATTTTCGGCAATACCAGTCTGTGTATCTTGAAAATGAGAACAAAATACATTTTAGGACGGACACCTTTAAAATATGGCGACACGAAATCGCGACCTTCCCGCATTCGTCGCCAATGTCTCAAATCCGACATTGTTACTTGCCGTCGATTATTATCATCTTTCATATAAAATTATGTATAACTTATCGGGCCTAAATATTCTAAACACTAAAATTTTCAATCTGATTGTGTCTTAAATCATACATACATCTGCATACCAAAAATCAGTTCACCTGCTTGTGATCTTAGTGCAAATATCACGTAATTTGGGTTTCGTTTTGACGTTCATAAAGTAACTTCAGGACCCCTTACAGAAGATCACCAATTGTCCATGTATAAAATAACCATTCCCAAAACATATTTCGGGATCGTCTTGTCACTGGTGCTGAATGTCGATATTTGGCATTGACAAATAGACAGATGGGGTCATATTTGTGAAATTCGGATATTCTTAAATTTCGCTTAAAACCGTCCATGTAAACAGTGTAGGGAAAAATCAGGATAGTAACGTTGCTTTAGCGCAAAGGAACACATATGAATAAGATCTAAAGCCGTTTCTTATTTATGAAGGATTTTGTAGAGCAAAGTATAAATCAGTGTTTTCGGATGTTGACCTCTGGTCACTTAAATGACCTGTCCAATTTGTTACAGCTATCTGCTTGGTATGACATACGAATATGTCAACGTAAACTAAATCTTAACTTATGCAGTAAAATTTCATCATTATCGGTTTCGTTTTCACAATGATATGATGTCTCAAAGACGTTACGAATTACATGATATTTGCACTAGAATCATTCTCTCCCCACAGAGGCAGCTCAGTCATACCGGAGTAAGCCTATGTTCTATTACGGCTAATACATTGGATAGAAAGGTAGAAATCTGATTGGAGACAAACGAAGTTAGCTGTGCAATCAGCGACGCCGTTTCAAAACTGATCATTCGCAAAACCTCGCACATCTCCGTATACTTCAACAAAGCTATCACTTAAATTTAAATTCCAGGGGAGATAACTCTTCCTTTTTTTGCGTTTTCATTAGTTAGTTTTTGGTTAATTAGTAAAATAAAATCCATCATAAAACAATGATTTACACAATTATAAAAAAGTTTCTACATGTATCTCATATAAAAACCCAATCCATATCTGATTTTTCAAATATTTCCCTCTCACACTGTTAATAAAAAATAAACATAAAGGCATGACAGTTTCCATGTCACAAAACGGACGTTACGAATTCTCCAAGTCATGGATATCCAAAAGGGAGATCTTGAGTTACAACTTTTTGCCGCTAGGGCAATCTGCCGGAATCCCGGTATCTGGCCGTATTGGAACAGAGGCTTGCTCGCACTGCCTCTGTGGGAAGAGAATGCACTAGAATACGAAGGTAAGTGAACAAAATTAAGATACGCAGCTGTCATTTACGGTCCATTATTATGAGTTTTGATACTCATCGTATAACTAATTGGTCCTTTCCTACAACACTTGATTTGTTTTGTAAATATTCTAAACACTACGCTTATTATATAATATATAAACCATGATTTTAAAAATGGAATAATAATAGTGTTATTGTATCAACATGTGCCCCAACGCTTTAATATCAGGACAATAATGTGCTTGATGCCATGTGTTATCGTTCCTTTATGTCGCTCAAAAAGGTTCATTATTGCGCTATATAGGATTGGAAGCGCCTGAGATCAATGCAACGATTTGAAGAAATTCGAGTTATTTGCATTGTTTCATTGCATTCAAGGCAGGTGATATTGGCATTACGACTGCTTGAGGCAAGATTAATAAAACCAACGCAGACTGTTGTAGGCACGTTTTCATTTTATGTTTGGAGAATTTTGGTTAGTATATTTGATGCGTCATTAGATAATTTGCTAAGAATGATTGTTCAGTTTGTTTGTTTTTAAATGTTTTTATTGTTCCCATCATCACATTGTTATACAGTATTACAATATTACAGCATACATGGATATTATCACATCTCCAACTATATTCAGAGTTGTAATCCATTGATCATTCAGGCAAAAAAGGTTGACAATTTTTTTATGTAAGTGAATGTTATTATTTTTGATAGCAATAATATTTTCTACATTGAATATGTCTTTCAAAATAACCAAATATCCTGTTAGCTTTGGAACTTGCTGTTTGATGCTACAGACATGGATATATTTTTTAGCTGATAAGATTATATGATTCAATATTCTATCATTATAGACTGTTCCAAACCAAACAAGATACTTTGTTATAGTGATTTCAGACTCTAAATGACTATTAATCCAAACTTCAAGATCATTCCAAAAATATTGTAAAACTCTACATTCCCAGTAGACATGTCAAACACTCTCATTCTCATTGCAGCCTCTGTTCTAAAGAGCAGAATTTGTGTTCTAGAATGGGAGATGCCTGATTGGAGGCTATATAAGTTATTTGTCCAATCAGTGACACTGTTCTAAAATCATCATTTTTGCTACTGAATCAAGCTTTGTCATTTGCTACAGAAATGGAAGTGTATTGTGGTACATTTTTTCCCTGCCAGGGTAAACCAATTAGATTAGGTATTGTAAGAACAAAGGGTAGACCAACTTTTCAATACTTGATCTTCCTCTGATGGGAGAGAATGGCTGTTCTTACCCAAGTGGGCATGATTATTCCGGGTATTAAAGTTTGCATAATGGTCATGGGAATTACAGTTTTTCTAAAAATAACTCGCATTTTGATTGGTTGACGGAACTTTTTTTACACCCATTCATGATTCTCTTGGATCTTCTATTTCAGTCGAGAGATATATATGACAAATCTTATACCTAAGTTGCGAAAGTCACACATTACTATAACATTTTTAAAGGGAAGTCAAGAGCCTTTGATGTTTTCTTTGCCGTAAATACTATTTCAAATCTTCAAGGCGGCGCTGTGTGGGAGAGTCGCCAGCCGAACTGTCGTTACGTCATAGCTCTATGACGTCATTAAACATGACGTCAAACAGTGACGTCATAACATTCCTCGCTAGGCTTGTCAAACGTAACGAAAGCTAACGACGTCTAACTTTTTCTTTCTGGTTGTGCGCGGTCAATAAATAGATTTTTTTGTCATATGAGACAATATGTTTGTGATAAAATGTGACATAAAAATCATTAACTATTTAAAATAAGAGAGTATTTTGCGAACTACTTCGAGTGAGCAACATTATGAATGGCGTATGAGTACAATTTATACCGGCCGCGTGTAGTTTTTAATGTTAGCCTACTCTTTTTTCCCCGTTTTATGCATTAAAATGATCTTGGGTAAGAAAAAGAATAACCAACTCGGTGCTCGGAATTACGGATTATCTGTCCCTCGTTAATTATTGTGTCAAACTCCTCGCTGAAGCTCGGAGTTTATCGCAATAATTAACTCAGGACAGATAATCCGTAATTCCTCGCAACTCGTTGATTATTCTTATATTATTCTACCTCGTTGAATCAATTTGGTAATGCACAAGAAATAACCTTTATCAGATGCAGGAAGTTGTTTATCACTTAAAACTTCCCAAGGAAAATAAATGTAATTTTGTCAGGGTGAATTTCATTAGACGTTGCAGTACAATTGAATAGTATTTCAAAAGTCAAACCCTTAACTCTATACAACATATATATGTAATTTAATTAAGAGATGTCTTCGAATAGTCACTATTATCCTTGAGGAAAAGATCTTGATGAAAATATTTGTTAATTATATAAAATAGATTAATAACGAAACCTGTATGGATCGTGTAGCATGCGTAAAGTGATCGGGATTCGCACACAAAATGTGTGGTGTTATTGTAATGAAGACGACGATGTAAAACTTTAAATTTCTGTCATAAGTTTGATTCTGATTCAAACCGATATGAACATTATTATTAGGTTGCTGTCACTGTCCTCTTTGCAATCAAAGACAACTTTTATCTTATCAAAGTTTATCACTTATCAAATCCCAGAGTTTTTTTCGGGTTCTGCATTGCAAATTTCAAATATACTTAAAAAGATAAAATTTGAAAATATTTCAAAATGCTTTGTAGTGAAGTTACTTGAGGTGAGTTGGGCTTTAAAGAGCCACTCCGTGAGTTGTTTTGAAATAAATTTGCCAAGCTCTATCAATGGTGCCATTTTATCGGATAATAGCGACTGTTGCCGAAAAATATAATTTAAAGCTATTTTGTACAAAGTCACAGTTATAATCGAAAACCGGACATTGGAGCGAGCTAATTGGTCAAACGTAATTTTGACAACTGATCTAAAGCAAGTAGAAGGGCATAAGAATGTGTTATCGTTTGCTTGTTTTTATAACTGCATTCTTGTAAATTGGACATACGTTTTCATGTTAGCTGCTAATGTAGAGATGTTTTCGATTTTCGTTGAAATCTAGTAATTATCACATATATCAGGAGATAAAAGTTTAGACTTTATTGTATTGATCTTTAACGCAAATATCGTATAAACTACAGACTCTATTCTCCATGTTTGAGAATATACTCAGTAACCATAATGTAAGATAAGCTTGACTATATTTCATTCGACCCCAATAATGAAACACTGTCTCCGATAAACTAAACTCCATAACACTAATGTGGCTATGCATTGTGGTGAAACCTGCGAGTATTAGCTGGAACTACAATTTCTTTTAAGCAATGTACCTAAACAACTGCGCGTAGAACAGTTCTCTAATGCAGACATAGTTGCTTACCCCCTCGAACCCGGGACTTACTGATCTGAAGTCAAACGCGTAAATCACACTTTGGTCTTTAGGTGGCACTTGTACATTTTAAAATTCAATGCACAAAATAGGGTGATCTTTGAAATCTAGGGACTGATTTTGACCATAATGATACTGACAACAGCTATAAAAATGTACGTAGGCCTACAGACTAGTGCAAAAACTATTCCTCATTTGACATAATTTCAATAGACTTCTATGTTATTTGGTGTTCCACAAATAGCTTTCCTTTGATATAATGTACATAATTTACACTTCGTACATTTTGTTCGTACAATGTAAGTAACGCATCATCGTGACTACAAGCTCATAACTTCAGTTTTAATTTTCATTTGGTATCGTTTGAATGACAAAAATGTGATCGACATATACATACGAAGTTGTCAAACTTTTAACATAACATTTTAATCAAATACATATTTGAAATTACGTTCTTTACCTTAAATTATTTGAATTTTAACCTCCAAACTTTACGCAATGAACATAATTTATGCAACGCAAAATGAATACTACATGTATATGAATAATAGTTGTGTGGTAGTTGTCATTGATCACAATTGGGACATACGACGTTTTATTTTCGGCAATACCAGTCTGTGTATCTTGAAAATGAGAACAAAATACATTTTAGGACGGACACCTTTAAAATATGGCGACACGAAATCGCGACCTTCCCGCATTCGTCGCCAATGTCTCAAATCCGACATTGTTACTTGCCGTCGATTATTATCATCTTTCATATAAAATTATGTATAACTTATCGGGCCTAAATATTCTAAACACTAAAATTTTCAATCTGATTGTGTCTTAAATCATACATACATCTGCATACCAAAAATCAGTTCACCTGCTTGTGATCTTAGTGCAAATATCACGTAATTTGGGTTTCGTTTTGACGTTCATAAAGTAACTTCAGGACCCCTTACAGAAGATCACCAATTGTCCATGTATAAAATAACCATTCCCAAAACATATTTCGGGATCGTCTTGTCACTGGTGCTGAATGTCGATATTTGGCATTGACAAATAGACAGATGGGGTCATATTTGTGAAATTCGGATATTCTTAAATTTCGCTTAAAACCGTCCATGTAAACAGTGTAGGGAAAAATCAGGATAGTAACGTTGCTTTAGCGCAAAGGAACACATATGAATAAGATCTAAAGCCGTTTCTTATTTATGAAGGATTTTGTAGAGCAAAGTATAAATCAGTGTTTTCGGATGTTGACCTCTGGTCACTTAAATGACCTGTCCAATTTGTTACAGCTATCTGCTTGGTATGACATACGAATATGTCAACGTAAACTAAATCTTAACTTATGCAGTAAAATTTCATCATTATCGGTTTCGTTTTCACAATGATATGATGTCTCAAAGACGTTACGAATTACATGATATTTGCACTAGAATCATTCTCTCCCCACAGAGGCAGCTCAGTCATACCGGAGTAAGCCTATGTTCTATTACGGCTAATACATTGGATAGAAAGGTAGAAATCTGATTGGAGACAAACGAAGTTAGCTGTGCAATCAGCGACGCCGTTTCAAAACTGATCATTCGCAAAACCTCGCACATCTCCGTATACTTCAACAAAGCTATCACTTAAATTTAAATTCCAGGGGAGATAACTCTTCCTTTTTTTGCGTTTTCATTAGTTAGTTTTTGGTTAATTAGTAAAATAAAATCCATCATAAAACAATGATTTACACAATTATAAAAAAGTTTCTACATGTATCTCATATAAAAACCCAATCCATATCTGATTTTTCAAATATTTCCCTCTCACACTGTTAATAAAAAATAAACATAAAGGCATGACAGTTTCCATGTCACAAAACGGACGTTACGAATTCTCCAAGTCATGGATATCCAAAAGGGAGATCTTGAGTTACAACTTTTTGCCGCTAGGGCAATCTGCCGGAATCCCGGTATCTGGCCGTATTGGAACAGAGGCTTGCTCGCACTGCCTCTGTGGGAAGAGAATGCACTAGAATACGAAGGTAAGTGAACAAAATTAAGATACGCAGCTGTCATTTACGGTCCATTATTATGAGTTTTGATACTCATCGTATAACTAATTGGTCCTTTCCTACAACACTTGATTTGTTTTGTAAATATTCTAAACACTACGCTTATTATATAATATATAAACCATGATTTTAAAAATGGAATAATAATAGTGTTATTGTATCAACATGTGCCCCAACGCTTTAATATCAGGACAATAATGTGCTTGATGCCATGTGTTATCGTTCCTTTATGTCGCTCAAAAAGGTTCATTATTGCGCTATATAGGATTGGAAGCGCCTGAGATCAATGCAACGATTTGAAGAAATTCGAGTTATTTGCATTGTTTCATTGCATTCAAGGCAGGTGATATTGGCATTACGACTGCTTGAGGCAAGATTAATAAAACCAACGCAGACTGTTGTAGGCACGTTTTCATTTTATGTTTGGAGAATTTTGGTTAGTATATTTGATGCGTCATTAGATAATTTGCTAAGAATGATTGTTCAGTTTGTTTGTTTTTAAATGTTTTTATTGTTCCCATCATCACATTGTTATACAGTATTACAATATTACAGCATACATGGATATTATCACATCTCCAACTATATTCAGAGTTGTAATCCATTGATCATTCAGGCAAAAAAGGTTGACAATTTTTTTATGTAAGTGAATGTTATTATTTTTGATAGCAATAATATTTTCTACATTGAATATGTCTTTCAAAATAACCAAATATCCTGTTAGCTTTGGAACTTGCTGTTTGATGCTACAGACATGGATATATTTTTTAGCTGATAAGATTATATGATTCAATATTCTATCATTATAGACTGTTCCAAACCAAACAAGATACTTTGTTATAGTGATTTCAGACTCTAAATGACTATTAATCCAAACTTCAAGATCATTCCAAAAATATTGTAAAACTCTACATTCCCAGTAGACATGTCAAACACTCTCATTCTCATTGCAAAAACAACAGGATAAGTTGTCAGCAAGTTTAATTTTAAACAGTTCTTTTTTAGTATAAATAATACCATGCACAAATTTGTATTGGAAATCAAGAAGTTTTACATCCTTTAAACCTGCTCTGTAACTCAGAAATATTCTATTCCAGTTGAGATTAACATCTGTAAAAGAAGTTTGCCATTCAGTTAACAATGTTCGATATTATAGTAGATAAAACATCAAGTAGTTCATGGCAACCTTCTATCAATGAAATCAGTAAGATTGCGCTATTGTACTAGTGTATATCAAGCGTTTTAAAATGATTTGATATCGACATTATAAATAAGTTGCTTAATTCTCAAAAGGGTCTAACCTCGATATATTGCACAAAGAACTTACACCGAAATTAATGTATAGGGTATTTGCAATGTGTAGAAATAGCCGATATATAAAGAAGAGCATTGCACTTTTCTCACGTTTTAAAGTTGCAAAAACTTGAATATAATTACAATGTACGTCTACTGGGTAGTTTCAATAGAAGTTAGAGTTGTGAATAATAATTACATTTCAACGTACGCAATTGATTATGATTAATGCATATACTGCATTCTCTCCCCACAGGGGCAGATCAAGTCATAAAATTTTGATACAGCCTCTGTTCTATTACGCCGAAATCCATGGGTTTCGGCAGTTTCCCCTGGCGGAATACATTTGCACAACAATCCATTTGAATTTCTTTATCAAATACCAACGCTGCTCGCATGGAGAGGGTGGTTCATATCACAATGCCTTTGCCATGACTTATTAAAATTAGCCAAAATGATGATTTAAGAACAGGCGTCGCTGATTGCACAACTAACTTTGATTGCCACCAATCAGGAATCTCCATTTCTATCCCACAAACTCGGCGTAATATAACAGAAGCTAAATCAACAGGACTTAAACTGCCTCTGTGGGAGAGAATGATACATCTGATGAAGGTTTGGATTCAGTTCATACCTGCAATGCATTGTTATGTAAGCTATGCAAGTTACAAGAATTATCACAGATATTAAATACTGAATTAAGTTGTTCTAACGTTTTACCGAATTCTGTTGTACTAACGTTGTTACTGTTGTGAAGTTATGGAACTGAGTGATACAATCATGCTCCAATAACACTTGAAAGGACATTTACAAATGGGAATTGTGATGTGAGGTAGTTGATCGTGTTAGATACGCGTAATCACGTGAAGAGGTGAGATGATTTGGAGATTGAAGCCGCTTTCAAGAGTATTTTACTTAAATCACGGCTGCTAGTATTGAGCAGGGAGAAAGCCCGAAATACTAATGTTGTTAAGCATTGCGATGAAACCTGCGAGCATTTGGAATTAGCGAACAATTGGTAGTATTGCGTTGCAATTTCGTGTTACATTGAACCCAGACCTTACTGTGTGTAGAACAATAACTGTTCTCAGTTACAGACAAAGTTGCCGCGTCTCCGACGGGATTCCACATGGATAAAGCATTGCCTTAAAACGGTTGTGTCTTTCTTAAGATAAGATAAAAATTAATTGGATATAAAATATATACAACAAAATACATTTGCTCTACAAGCAATAATCCTAAGCATTGTAAACAAGGTTGTGACATTAAACAATACTTTATAATAACAGAGCGACGGTTAATTAGGCTGACAAATTTGTATATATATTTAAAATCTTGATACTGCACTGTACACATTTGTACTTCTATTAGTTCTGAAATGCAAAATTTTGAAACGACGCCAAGAAGGTAAAAATTCATAACATTCATTTAGAAAGTGGGATGGGTCACCTTGAATGGCTAGAGCTTTCTTTTCAACTTCTGACTCAAACAACTTAACCAATATGGGATTGTTAAATCACTGTCCGGTTAATTACCTAATGTTTACATATTTTAGGGCCGCTTTAAGAAACAGGTTTGCTGCCATAACTGTATCCTCCATATCAGAAAAAATTGAACTCGTACAGATCAAAACAGAAATAGAATACAAAATGGACTAGATACTTATAGTAATGCCTATTCATTCACAACAAATAACATATTAAGCACAATAACTTATATTAACAAGTTTTCAGTGACGAAACTCGCTAAGTCTTCACACTAAATCAAGAATTTGTAGCAGTGCCAACTAAACACTAAGAAACACGTTAAACTTTGACTAAAATTAATATGCCGAAAGACATCAAAGGGGCAGTTACGGAAGCCTTTTAGGGCCACGCAATTTTTTTTATAAACTTGAAAATTCAAATCTTTTTGTTGAAAATTCAAGAAATTTTGTTGAAAATTCAAATCTTTTTGTTGAAAATTCAAGAAAATATCTTGAAAATTCAAGAAAATATCTTGAAAATTCAAATCTTTTTGTTGAAAATTCAAGAAATTTTGTTGAAAATTCAAATCTTTTTGTTGAAAATTCAAGAAATTTTGTTGAAAATTCAAATCTTTTTGTTGAAAATTCAAGAAAATATCTTGAAAATTCAAGAAAATATCTTGAAAATTCAAGAAAATATCTTGAAAATTCAAATCTTTTTGTTGAAAATTCAAGACATTTTGTTGAAAATTCAAATCTTTTTGTTGAAAATTCAAATCTTTTTGTTGAAAATTCAAGAAATTTTGTTGAAAATTCAAGAAATTTTGTTGAAAATTCAAATCTTTTTGTTGAAAATTCAAGAAATTTTGTTGTTGAAAATTCAAGAAAATATCTTGAAAATTCAAGAAAATATCTTGAAAATTCAAATCTTTTTGTTGAAAATTCAAATCTTTTTGTTGAAAATTCAAATCTTTTTGTTGAAAATTCAAGACATTTTGTTGAAAATTCAAATCTTTTTGTTGAAAATTCATCCTTTTTCCACCACTGGACTCATTACCTTATCGTGGTGTGGTGGTTTGTGTGCTTCGACGACCCCGAGAGCTATGCCAGCTGGAGCTTACATGCTCCTGGTAGGGTCACCCAAGCTGGACAGGTCGACGGGTAGAAGCCAGACCAAATTTGAGTCCTTCTAAAACCTGCTTTCTATCTCTTACTATGCCTTTCTTTCCGTCTTTTCCCTCATTCTTTCGATCCCTTTCTCCCTTATCTATCTACTCTCTTTTGGATGGCAACATCCACGTGTTTAATAACTGAAATATTGTTCAAAACACGTTAAACACCATCTCACTCACTCAAATCTTTTTGTTGAAAATTCAAGAAATTTTGTTGAAAATTCAAGAAATTTTGTTGAAAATTCAAATCTTTTTGTTGAAAATTCAAGAAATTTTGTTGAAAATTCAAGACATTATCTTTAAAATTCAAAAAAAAAAATGAAAATTCAAGAAAATATCTTGAAAATTCAAATCTTTTTGTTGAAAATTCAAATCGTTGAAATAACCGATTTTAAAGGTGAATTAACAACTTTTAAAGTTGAAATAACCACTTTTAAAGTTGAAATAACAACTTTTAAATTTGAAATAACAACTTCTTAAAGTTGAAATAACTTTTAAAGTTGAAATAACAAGAAATAAAGTTGAAATAACAACTTTTAAAGTTGAAAGAAATAACAAGAAATAAAGTTGAAATAACAACTTTTAAAGTTGAAATAACAAGAAATAAAGTTGAAATAACAACTCCTTAAAGTTGAAATAACAACTTCTTAAAGTTGAAATAACAAGTTATAAAGTTGAAATTACAAGTTATAAAGTTGAAATAACAAGAAATCAAGTTGAAATTACAACTTTTTAAAGTTGTAATAACAAGTTATAAAGTTGAAATAACCACTTTTAAAGGTGAATTAACAACTTTTAAAGTTGAAATTACAAGTAAAAAAGTAAAAGTTGAAATAACAACTTTAAAGGGGCAGTAGCACGTTTTTTGATAATTTTACATTTTAAATATTTCACTTATAATTGTAAGTAAATGCTAAATGTATCATATTGACAGTGTCAACAATCTCATTACACAAGCCAATCACCCATAGTCAGAGGACAAAGCACAGGAACCCGATATCGTAAATAAAATGTAGGTAAAACGTAGATAAGAAAGACCCACCCCTCTATATAATTGAGTAAAGGAATAAACGCATCAATCTTGCCGATCTCGACTCGCTTCCGAGTTACGTCAAAATTATCGCTTCAAATTGGTGACATCTCATACACATACACAAGAACCTCTCAGTTATACATTTTCCCCCAAAGCTTGGCTTATTTCCAACACATGTCACCCTTCAAATAACTTTTGTATCTATTTTAAATCGCAAAACGATTGCAGAAACCTCTGGGGTGAACGTTACTCCGCACCAAACGCCGCTCGAGCGATCCGATAGGTCGTTAAACATAACGGCGATTTCCTCGAGATAATTTCTAAAAATCGCGCAAAATTTAAAAAGCGATTGTTATTGATGTTCCACCATTTTCAAGCCAGCTTGTGATAATGGAGTCAAAAGATTATTTATTTAGGTGTGTAGAATCAGTTTTGCACTAGGGGATTGGGACGGCCAAGTCTCTGGTCTTCACACACTGTAGAATTAATAAATGGAAATTTCTATTTCATTTAAAAAAAAAGAGAAGTTCAAGATTTGTTTATCTCATGTGTATATTTACAAGAAAATAATAGATATTTGAATAATTCGTAATAGGCCTACTATAGTTTACATATCAGTAATGTAAATTAATTTATTATTACCAATATATCAATGAATTATTTCAAGTGAATAAAACACAACCATAACATCGAGTTATACAAAAGTGAATCAACATTATTAACACAATCTGCGGAATGATAAGTCTATATTTTGTTCTGAAATTGTGATTTGATGGTTCTTACCAATTACGTTATGTAAAAGATAGCTTAAGCATATGTTTTATTAATGTCAATTTGGAATCAAAGAAATACTCTTTTATACCAAAACTGTAAATGCATAAATACTTTTCAGACAGGTTTGTTTTGTAAATGTTAATTTAACATTATTTCATAATTAACAGCCTTTTGATAATAGTATTGAAAAAGGGTTTTGATAATTGAGAATGTTGTTGTACATGACACTGAAAACCGAAAAACACAAATATTAGAATAAAACATCAGAAATTGATAATTAGATATTTGACATTGATATTTAGATAAATAACTGTGGAAAATCACTCTAATGTTTCTTCTCATCACTGGACAGAAAGTTTGGCAAATCAACTTTGTTGAAACGTACATCACTGAGCAAAGCCCAGTCGTGAAGAGTTTTTACATGTTCATTGACACTTTCTTTATTTTTTTACGCAAACAATCAAGACAGTATTACGGGTGCCTTTTCTGGCCAATGAACAACAGAATGTCCATTTTCTGCTAAAAACACAGCACTCTTCTGATCAGAAATTGATAGCGAAATCATTCCCGAAACATTGCACTGTCAAAACCACGCCGTTTTGTTTCTTATGCGATGCTTAAAATAAATTCGCCTAACGGACCAATCAGATCGCCCTAGAGGCATTTGGTGCGGAGTAACGTTCACCCCAGAGGTTTCTGTGGTCTTTTTGCGAATTCAAAATAGATACAAAAGTTATTTGAAGGGTGACATGTGTTGGAAATAAGCCAAGCTTTGGGGGAAAATGTATAACTGAGAGGTTCTTGTGTATGTGTATGAGATGTCACCAATTTGAAGCGATAATTTTGACGTAACTCGGAAGCGAGTCGAGATCGGCAAGATGGATGCGTTTATTCCTTTACTCAATTATATAGAGGAGTGGGTCTTTCTTATCTACGTTTTACCTACATTTTATTTACGATATCGGGTTCCTGTGCTTTGTCCTCTGACTATGGGTGATTGGCTTGTGTAATGAGATTGTTGACACTGTCAATATGATACATTTAGCATTTACTTACAATTATAAGTGAAATATTTAAAATGTAAAATTATCAAAAAACGTGCTACTGCCCCTTTAAAGTTGTTATTTCAACTTTTACTTTTTTACTTGTAATTTCAACTTTAAAAGTTGTTAATTCACCTTTAAAAGTGGTTATTTCAACTTTATAACTTGTTATTACAACTTTAAAAAGTTGTAATTTCAACTTGATTTCTTGTTATTTCAACTTTATAACTTGTTATTTCAACTTTATAACTTGTTATTTCAACTTTAAGAAGTTGTTATTTCAACTTTAAGAAGTTGTTATTTCAACTTTATTTCTTGTTATTTCAAATTTAAAAGTTGTTATTTCAACTTTAAAAGTGGTTATTTCAACTTTAAAAGTGGTTATTTCAACTTTAAAAGTTGTTAATTCACCTTTAAAATCGGTTATTTCGACGATTTGAATTTTCAACAAAAAGATTTGAATTTTCAAGATCTTTTCTTGAATTTTAAAGATAATGTCTTGAATTTTCAACAAAATTTCTTGAATTTTCAACAAAAAGATTTGAATTTTCAACAAAAAGATTTGAATTTTCAACAAAATTTCTTGAATTTTCAACAAAAAGATTTGAATTTTCAACAAAAAGATTTGAATTTTCAACAAAAAGATTTGAATTTTCAACAAAATTTCTTGAATTTTCAACAAAAAGATTTGAATTTTCAACAAAAAGATTTGAATTTTCAAGATATTTTCTTGAATTTTCAACCAAATTTCTTGAATTTTCAACAAAAAGATTTGAATTTTCAACAAAATTTCTTGAATTTTCAACAAAATTTCTTGAATTTTCAACAAAATTTCTTGAATTTTCAACAAAAAGATTTGAATTTTCAACAAAAAGATTTGAATTTTCAACAAAATTTCTTGAATTTTCAACAAAAAGATTTGAATTTTCAACAAAATGTCTTGAATTTTCAACAAAAAGATTTGAATTTTCAACAAAAAGATTTGAATTTTCAAGATATTTTCTTGAATTTTCAAGATATTTTCTTGAATTGTCAACAAAATTTCTTGAATTTCAACAAAAAGATTTGAATTTTCAACAAAATTTCTTGAATTTTCAACAAAAAGATTTGAATTTTCAACAAAAAGATTTGAATTTTCAAGATATTTTCTTGAATTTTCAAGATATTTTCTTGAATTTTCAACAAAATTTCTTGAATTTTCAACAAAATTTCTTGAATTTTCAACAAAAAGATTTGAATTTTCAACAAAATTTCTTGAATTTTCAACAAAAAGATTTGAATTTTCAACAAAATTTCTTGAATTTTCAACAAAATGTCTTGAATTTTCAACAAAAAGATTTGAATTTTCAACAAATAGATTTGAATTTTCAAGATATTTTCTTGATTTTCAAGATATTTTCTTGAATTGTCAACAAAATTTCTTGAATTTTCAACAAAAAGATTTGAATTTTCAACAAAATTTCTTGAATTTTCAACAAAATTTCTTGAATTTTCAACAAAATTTCTTGAATTTTCAACAAAAAGATTTGAATTTTCAACAAAATGTCTTGAATTTTCAACAAAAAGATTTGAATTTTCAACAAAAAGATTTGAATTTTCAACAAAATTTCTTGAATTTTCAACAAAAAGATTTGAATTTTCAACAAAAAGATTTGAATTTTCAACAAAAAGATTTGAATTTTCAACAAAATTTCTTGAATTTTCAACAAAAAGATTTGAATTTTCAACAAAAAGATTTGAATTTTCAACAAAAAGATTTGAATTATCAACTAAATTTCTTGAATTTTCAACAAAAAGATTTGAATTTTCAAGTTAATAAAAAAAATTGCGTGGCCCTAAAAGGCTTCCGTAGGCAGTAGCACGTTTTTGAATAATTTATATTTTACATTTTTCACTGATAATTATAAGTTAATGCTAGATGTATTAAGCCAATCTTCGATAGTCAGAGGACAAAGTATGAAGATTCACATTTTGTGTGAACACCTTTAATTCATTTTGTGTAAGAAAAAGCAGTCGCATGGCTAAACGTTACGTTATATATTTGAATTATTACTGCTCCATTTAGTTTAAATTCATTGTCTTTCAATTGGAACCAATAATTTTAATTTCCTGACATCATATTCCCCCTAAAAACGTGTTACTGCCCCTTTAAAACTTAGAAACATGGAATAATTTCGACTGAAAAATAACTTAAGGAACCAGTAACGGCAACCAGAGAGTCAAATATCGTTCTGATGAAAGGGAAGCTGTAACTAGAACACAACGTTAAAGGATAACCTGAAGCAAAATTCAGAGCTTCAGATAACCTATTTATTGGTATGTTACCAATAATTTGAAACGAGATGGGGTATTTCTAATTTCAAGTCGGTATTCATTCCTCTGATACCCACCATGTTTAGCGGGTATTCTATTCAAATAACATCTTTAACGTGTTATATCATAAATTTTTATAAACGAAAAACAAAGTATAATTTGAACGAAATCGGTCAAGAAATAAAGATTTTAGCGTGTTCTACCTCTATTATGCAGAGAATATAATTATAGATCAAGGAATAGGCAAAAATCTTTATTTTTTTACCGATTACGTACAAATTTGAGACGAAGGTTATATCTCAACAAATAAAACGATATGTGAGTGCTAAAGTCAAGGTTTTGGATTTTTATTTTTATTTTAGGGTCTACATCAAGATTCGAACCTCTGTGTCGTACGCTAAGGCTTACCATGTTGTTCCGCAAGTCATGTGGAATTCAACCCGCCGTGATCTGACGAAATACCTGCGGAAACGTCGTGGCAATTGACTGCACCAGACAGCCGATATTTACTACATTTTACGGTCTTATTCTAACCCTTCGGTAATATTCCTATGATTTATTGTGAGTGTATGACCTGACTATTACTAATACCCCGACATCAGGTCAATGGCGGAAATAATCTATGAGAAAAGCAACGTTTCGGAAGCAGCTTTAACCATTCAGTACGTCTCGATTTTGAGACAAACAACTGGTTTTTTTTTGTCAAGTATACTGTCTTAACATATGATGGAAATACGTTGCTATTTTCGCCAATTAACTTTTATTTAAACAGATATATGGACAAATTTATAACATGCATCAATTTTGAATAAGAGGATTAAAAGATATGAATTGTCTAAAGAAGTGCTATGCTGACGACGATTTATAGGGCAAGAACTTCATGTAAGACGACACGAAATGTTCAAGGATCGTGTACATATGTTTATAAAAATAAAACCTACAAAGGTTAATTATGTATGTACAGTGTATGCATATGCTCTTTAATAAAAAAAACATCATATACACTTTAAATTTATCGTTACATTCCCACATATATTCCAAAATGTACATTGACTTTGAAAATGTATAGTTAACTCGGTTTCAATATGGTGGATTGTCATGCAGAAGCTGTTAGTTGAAGCGACCATAAAATGTTTCAAAAACATCTTGTTGGCGTCCCATTACAGAGGTTCGCGTCACCCTGCTGATTATTATAGTTATCAATGAATTCAGAACATTGTAAATATGGTTAAAGTATGATTTGTGAACGATATTTCTCTCGTCCTGGTTTATTGTATACTGACCTGTCATTTCGAAGCAAAGTGTCTGACTTCTCCTGTCAGTTCAAGACAGTTATTGTTGTTAGGGGCAAATAAAAGATGAACTTGCAAAGGGTTCGCATTCCCTCACTCACTCACTCCCCCTCTTCTTAATCTTCCTTCACGAAGATTAAAACGCCAGTCGCGGACCTGACTTATCTAACCCTTGCTGTCGGCCCTTGACTTATCTGGTTTCATAATGTACAGCGCCTTATAATTTGCTACCTCTAGTTATCGTCCTTGCTTCAGCCAGTCGCCAACGCTCTTTTTGTGTCTGTGTTGGTTGACCTCAATTAATCAACCTTGTCAAATATTTTTTATACAATTATTCTCTTAAATTGTTTTCGGTGTTATAATACTTCTACTGATTGATAAAACGTGAAATGATGTGAAATATATTATCGATCTGCACTTTACAGTCGCTACTCTCTCTGTACTATTTTTTCATTTTTAAAAATTATTATTGAATAATGTCTTTTTTGTTTATTATTCATATATGTTAAAGCGGCAGTAGCACGCTTTTAGGGGGAATAAAAGGTGATGTCAGGAAAATAAAAATTAATGGTTCCAATTGAAAGATAATGTATTTGAACTGAAAGAAGCAGTGATAACTCAAACATATAACGTAAAGTTTAGCCATGCGATTGCTTTTTCTTACACAAAATGAATAAAAGTTGTTTACACAAAATGGCCGCCAATGGATTTTATGTGAATCTTCATCCTTTGTCATCTGAATATGGATGATTGGCTTGTGTAATGAGATTTTTGACAATGTCAAAATAATACATTTAGCATTAACTTTCAATAATCAGTGAAAATTTTAAAATATAGAATTATCAAAAATCGTGCTACTGCCCCTGTAAATGGAGTCATGACAAACTAACGACGTTTTTCATATTTTGAACCCTGTAAGATATGTAATTGACCGGTAAAAAGAAACATGTAACATCAGAATACAGGACTCTTTCAAAGTACTCAATTTCCTGCTTTAGCACGGACTTTATGTGAAAAGCGTGCAGCACGTGTCAACTGTCACAGCAGGCAGGCGAATCAGTGCAATCATGTCAATTCAACTGCCCGACTTTGACACTAAAGCCTGTTTTCGAATAAGGAAACATATCAATTGATAGATAACACCGAAATAGTAGTTTTTACGTTTACATAATTTTCATAAGTGCAAAATTGTAAGCCTTTAAAGGGGCAGTAGCACGGTTTTAGGTGGGAATATAGGGTGATGTCAGGAAAAAAAAATATATGACTCTAATTGAAAGACATTTTAACTAATTGAAGCAGTAATATATCAAATTGACTTTATGTGAATATCATAATGTTCTCTGGCTTTATCTTATTGGTTTGTGTAATGAGATTTTGACGCTACTAAAATAAACATTAAGCATAAACGTACAATTATCGGTAAAAAAAAAATCGAAAATCGGGTTTACCTTGAGATGTATCTATAGACGTCAACATGATTGTTTTCACCATTGATTATGTTATATTTATTTTAAAATAATCTTTAACCTGACTACTAGCGCTTTAGGCCCGCTTAAGTTGCAGGTATCAATCAGTGACGGTGACTATTAAGTCCACGAAGTGCCGTTGAATTACAGATGTTGATGCATAATTTTTCTAAAAATTATCAGCATTCTTTAAAATCTGAAATTATTTGAACCAATGTTTAGTTTAAACTATTGTTTATTTTTGCCCTTAGAATATGCTCCTGTATTCGCTTAATCCTTGACTCTCATTGTCAAATGGAGGACAAAAGCGGTCCTCATTAATAGTTTCATTCTCTCCCCACAGAGGCAGATCAAGTGCTAAATCAACATGTTTTGATCTGCCTCTGTGGGGAGAGAATGTAATAGTCTCTCTGTGTAATTTAGTTAAATGTTCAAAATAATCAAAGTGTAATATTTTTTTGAAACTTTTTTTCTTTGTGACATGACAATGCAATATAAAAACGTGGACATCAAATTAACAAAGATATAATAATGATGATATTCTTTATTTCTCCAAAGGAGAGTTAAATAACATGAATAGGCAGAAAATGTACATCAATGAAGAAGGTATGAAAAGGTAGTTCATATTTACCTCATTGTGTCTCTGTTTTTAAGTGAAATGGACTTGTCGAATAACTTGACATCAAGTTTAATTTTGTGTATTTACAAACTCAACACAGTCCAATCGGAGATTAGTAGATTGTGCTGTCACCAAGGATGCAAGGAGAGTGAAATCACTGCTTTGTCGTCATTCGAAATGTACCACATTGAAGCGTCATAAAATATACTAAAATCCCCGACCTGCAGAAAAACGTTATCTAGGAAGTTCCCAAATGATTCGATAAGGTATCTCAATGACCATCGTAAGTAAATAATAATTTTACAAAATCATCTTCATCGCTCCAAACAAACTAACATTTTGTTTATCGTTAGATAGGATAGGGTGATTTTGGTATTATTGAAATCTTCAATATGAATGAATGAATGAATGAATGAATGAATGAATGTCTTTATTTCCTCCGATATGGCGAAGATCACAAGGATGTATTTACATGGTCATAAACAAGGCATAAAAACAGGATTCACAAAACAAAATATATATCAGAAACTGTACAAAAGAGATGATTTCAATGAATGAATGTACAAAACTATATGTGTTTTTCTTTTTCAACAATTATTGATCCCTTCTAAAATGATTGTCAGCCATTAATCCTACGGTAAGCTACAAAATTGTGCAATGTTCCATGGTTTTGTTGTTGCAGGGCCTATTGACCCAAAATTCAATACATTAGACATAGGTTACATGAAAATGACACGGATGCGTGTTATCTAAAGGATTTGTCCTCGTCTGCGACATCCTTTACAGTGTATATGTCTCCGTGTTATGCTCCAACCTATCCCCTGATATCCTTTGATCAACGAAACTAAACAAAGAATTAAATCTTTAATAATTCCAAATTTTATAAATATTTCCAAGAGCATACAGGACAAACATGCATTTTTCGGACACATAATCGGTACACGCTTGTAATGGACTCGTCCGCTCTTTCACTTGCAGCGATATAATTTCCCGTACCTCGCAAAACATGTGTTATTGCTTTGGGGTCCAGAGACCCCAAAGTTATGTAACATTTGATATTGAAAACTAATGGCAGAAGGTTCTCTCTATATTACTCTTGGAAACTTCAAAGAGAAGTTTCAACCAATGATATTTGTTTTAAGCATATCCTGGTATTTCGAATCATCAATGGACAGAGCTGTAGCAAATTTATACCCACGTGACCATGTGGGTGGTACGAAATAATTGGCAAGCTTTAATTTGGAAACTGATCATTATAATAATGTTATGATGTAAAATATATCGTATATTTTCAACAATATATGGATGAGCGTTTACACCCGTAATAAAGATTAATTTTCCATATGCATGTGAGCTGTTTTGTAGTTATTCGGTGTATTTTTTTGCATTCCACATTCGGAAACGACATTTCATTTTTGTATCAACTAGGAATTCGGTTCCTCCTATAGATTGTTTACTATAACGCGAGCGCTGAATGTCCCGCCTTGTCAATGACTGATCGTTCAGTCAATGCATTTCATCGCCTCACGAAAAAAATGGTACTGAACAGGCCATTTTCAAATTTCATGTTTCAAAACATAACGTTATGAATGATTTATTTACGTTTAAGAGTGTCTCTCGAAGAAAGTATCGACATATAGGGCCTAAAGTATAATAAAATATTCTTAAATGTCATCCTATAACATAATGAAAATTATGAACTTGTAGCTGAGATCATTTCTAAATTTATCAGCACCTTTCGGCTGTAATTCGATCAACACTCAATTAAGGAAAATTACTCTTGCAACATGTAATTATTCTGAAAGTCAATGGGAAATTCGTCGGGTTTTAAATTTGCGGGTATTGGAAAACAATTGATCCCGGAAAGTTTACTAGCGCAACTATTTATCTTCTAATTAATCACTGGCTCTTGTATTAAACTCACCGTCAGCTATCTTTTAAAGCAACATAAATTTGAATTACCGTATTAATGTTTAAAAAATTATATCATAATTGAGTTAGGAGACGTATCTATCATTGTTGGAATTTAAGCGGAACGAACGAGATGTTTTACTTTACATAGTGTACTGATAACTATCAAAACAAAGAGCAAAGAATATGCGACTCCGATTGGAACAATTTATTCAAGTAAAAGTCCCTGTCCCCGTCCTCCCTAACCTAAATCTCCTGGTTCTATATAGTGATACATAACCGGGTGCCCCAAAGCTAGCCTTTTAAAAGGCTTTTCTTGTTTAAGCACTTCAAGCTCGATCCACGCCTATCCTGATGACCTAACTGTCATCTTCTGTCAAGTCCCCCCTTGGGGCTCGGCAACTTTGTGTTCAGAAAAAAACTGTTGTACACGCAGCACTTCAAATTGGTCGCTGTTTCCAGCCGATGCGCTCATGTTTCAATGCATAGCCACACTAGCGTTGAGGGCTCTCTTCCTGCAATAATACTAGCAGTCGTGATATCATCGTCGATAAATTTTCCAAGGCTTGTAGTGTAGAGTTATCGGAAGGAAAGCGCTGAGTTATCGAGGATATCGTGATATACGTGACATACTTGAGAAGCGGCGCTAAACCCCATAATCACCTCACCTCACCTCTGTCAACCCTTCGTAGCTAAAGGGACTGTGTAATAAAAAGTTCTTCAAAGCTTAACATTCTGACAGTATTTGTGTGCAGGGGATATGAATAATAAAATTCCTTTCTTCCCAGAACACTGCCAATAAATCAAAACTTTGGCACAGTGATCAATAATATGTCAAGAAACTAAGAAATGAAGTGGCGCGAAAAGACAAAGTATCTCTCAGAAATGGCAGTAAGATCAATGACTGTCTTTTCTTGAGCAATGTGGAATAACTTCTACTATCATAACATTTCAAGTGAATGATTCAAGCAATAGGGCGTTATATTTATAAGACATTGGGGATATATTTAATTTCTTCACTTGTGTCATATCATGAACTGAAGAAAATCGATAGTATTTCATTAATAGGAGAAATGAACTTAGAATGGATTCGATGTCATTTTAGTGTAAGAAATTAAAAAAAATTTAATCAAGGTTTCACTTTCTATTAAAATTTCTATGCCAATATCATTTATATAAGGTTTGACAATTGGTGTGTTAACAATCATTTAAATGGATAATCAATTAATTAAGTAGGCATGTAGAGAACTATCTAGGTGTTTGTTTTACAATCGCCAAGACCATTACAAAATGTACAATAGGAATCGATGGTTATGGTAGACATGACTCACGTTGAAATATTTAAAAGCACTTAATTTAAAGATTTTATTAACTTTGTTTTGGAAACACTGATGTCCCCGACGCCAAGATCAAGGTCACGGAAAGTTATAAACTCATCTCAAAGGTCTTATCATGATAGATGCACATGTGAAATTTATTAAGGTCTATCTCTATCTTATCACAAGTTACGACTTCGCCAAGGTCAAGGTCACGAGGTCAAAAGTTATGACCTCATCGGAAAAGTCTTAACACGATAGATGCACATACCAAAGGTCTTTAGCGATAGTATCAACAGTTATGAGCAAGGTCAACGGTTTTTTTTTGGTACAAACAGACAGGCAGACGGACAGGGCATAATAAAAATGGCAAATGTATCATTTCCCGCCAACATTGTAAACACACCAATTAATGCTTTTCCGGTATTGCACATCTTGATGTCGACCCATGCCATAATCCATCATGTTAATTGATTTATAAAAAGTTTTAGCTTCATAGCGTGTTAACAACTCTATAATAATTTTATATAACTCATTTTGCACCCCCTCAATGATTTCGACACGCGATATCTAGCTGTTTTATCATTACTTACTTATCATCACTCAAAAGAGTTTTTTCAACAAAATTCTCTCATATTGTAAAATATTTTACAATAATACTAACAAAGGATACAATGTCATGCTGTATTACGTTTCATGGAGAAATTAACTAGACGTACATAAGCATATCCACATATTTACATTGATGCATATATATACTAACCAACAAGGCTTTGTATTCCCGCCCAAGGCCTTTCACACTCGTAGTACCGCCGATGAATGGCTTCACTTTTGTTTAATTATAATAATAATAACACTTTATTATCCTCAGTACATGTACATATTGGAAATTCGATTTGTGCCCATGGCACCCGGCCGCCACGGTGCAGCCACAGGAACCCGATATTGTAAATAAAATGTAGGTAAAATGTGGGTAAGAAAGACCCGTCCCCTCTATAAATAGAGTAAAGGAATAAAGGCATCCATGTTGCCGATCTCGACTCGCTTCCGAGTTAAGTCAAAATTATCGCTTTAAATTGGTGACATCTCATACACATACACAAGAACCTCTCAGTTATACATTTCTCCACAACATTTGGCTTATTTCCAACACATGTCACCCTTCAAATAACTTTTATATCTATTCAAATTCGCAAAACGACCGCAGAAACCTCTGGGGTGAACGTTACTCCGCACCAAATGCCTCTTGGGCGATCTGATTGGTCCGTTAGGCGAATTTATTTTAAGCATCGCTTAACAAACAAAACGGCGTGGTTTGGACAGTGCAATGTTTCGGAAATGATTTCGCTATCCATTTCTGATCAAAAGAGTGCTTTATCTTTAGGACAAATAACACATTCTGTTGTTATCATTGGACAGGCACCTGCAATACTGTCTTGTTTGTTTACGTAACAATTGAAAGAAAGTGTCAACACTCTTCTTGCTCAGTGATGAGAAGAAACATAAGAGTGTTTTCCATAGTTAATTATCGAAATATTAATGTCAAATATCTAACTATTATTTTCTGAAGTTTTATTCTCATATTTGTGTTTTTTTAGTTTTCAGTGTCATGTACAACAACATCCTCAATCATTAAAATCTTTTTTCAATACGTTTATCCAGGGAAGTATAATAAGTGTTATAAGATCCCTGGTTTATCAATAGGCTGTTAATTCTGAAAAAATGTTAAATTAACATTCACAAAACAAATTTGTCTGAAAAGTATTTATGATTGCCAGCATTTTGTTCATTATGTGAACAAGTTAACAAAAATATGCATTTACAGTTTTGGTATTAAAGAGTATTTCTTTGATGCCAAATTGACATTAATAAAATATATGCTTAAGCTATCTTTTACATTACGTAATTGGTAAGAACCATCAAATCACAATTGTCGGAAAAAAATTATAAACTTATCATTCCACAGATTGTGTTAATAATGTTGATACACTTTTGTATTACTAAATTTTTTAGTTGTGTTTTATTCACTTGAAATAATTCACTGATAAATTTATAATAATACATCAATTTAAATTTATTGATATGTAAAAGTTTGTATTATGAATTATTTTTATATCTATTAATTCTTGTAATTATACACATGAGAAAAACAAATTTTGAAACTCTCTTTATTAAATTATGAAATGGGAATTTCCATTTAATAATTCTACAGTGTGTGAAGAGCTTGGCCGTGACAATCCCTTAGTGCAAAAATGATTCTACATACAAAAATAAATAATGTTTTGACTCCGTTGTCACAACCTGGCTTGAAAATTGTGGAACATCAATAAAAATCGCCTTTTAAATTTTGCGCGACTTTTAAAAATTATCTAGAGAAAATCGCCCTTACGTTGAACGGACCAATCAGATCGCTCGAGGGGCATTTGGTGCGGAGTAACGTTCACCCCAGAGGTTTCTGCGATCGTTTTGCGAATTTAAATAGATATAAAAGTTATTTGAAGGGTGACATGTGTTGGAAATAAGCCACATTTTGCGGAGAAATGTATAACTGAGAGGTTCTTGTGTATGTGTATGAGATGTCACCAATTTAAAGCGATAATTTTGACTTTACTCGGAAGCGAGTCGAGATCGGCAACATGGATGCCTTTATTCCTTTACTCTATTTATAGAGGGGACGGGTCTTTCTTACCCATGTTTTACCTACATTTTATTTACAATATCGGGTTCCTGTGGGTGCAGCGCCAGTTAATGCGTTGTTCTGCCTTTACAATGCTGAGTGTCAAGCAAGACAGCAACAACTCCCAACTTTTAACGTCTTTTGGTATGACGCGACCGGGAATCGAACCCCGATCTTCCGGGTGACGAGCGGACACTCTACCACTGAGCTACGTTTGCGCTTATATTTAGGAATTTCAAATGTAAATAAAAAAAAATAGCAACCTCACATGTTTCAATTGGGGTTTATTTTGTGTACTTAAACAACAATATATGTATAAACTTGAATGTCCTCATTTCATTAAAATAGCACGATAGGAGTGTCCCTTTAAAGGGGCAGTTTTGCGTTTTCTGAAAATGTTATATGATCAAATTTTTACTAGTAGTTGTTTATGCAAAATAAATTATTTTGATAGTGTCAAATATCTCATAATCATCCATAGTCGTAGAGCAAATTATATTGTTGATATATAAGTCCATTGGCAGCCATTTTTGTGTGAACACCTTTAATTAATTATTTGTAAGGAAAAGAAATCGCATGGCTGAACTTCACAAAAAACGTGCTACTCCCCTTTAAGCATATCTGTTGTTTGTCGCAATGCTATGATTGTTATACTTCCAAGTAAATTTCATCATTCCTTTTTCTTCCGGATCCTTAACACTCATCAATGAGTTAGTCACCAACCGAAGCTTCAACCCTCAGATTAAACAGTAATGACCATGAGCTGCGTCTAATGATGCTGATAGCGGGCACATGAAACCAGACAATGATGCCATGACATCCTAGGGGTCTTGAGTTACTGATCTATTCAGATATTTACATGACTTTAGGAAACTCTTTCTTTCATAACTACTTTATCTTATGCTCTGACAAGTGTCTTCAATTGGAACAACAGGGAATTGTTTGTAGCAGCAAGGGAAGACAACGCTTGAAGTTCTGACAGTGTGGCCTTGATGGGGATAGAATTGATACTCTCCTTATTCCCAGATCATCTTCAATCTATCACAGCATTGACATTGACATCGATAATCTTGTCGGTTCAGAGGAACTGAGCACAAAGACAAAGTATCTCTCAGATATGCCAGCAATATAAAATGACAGAACTACTCGGGTCGTGCCGGATCACTACTTCTACTATCATGATAAATCAAGTGAACGACTTGAGGAAAGGAGTGTTGCGTCCAAAATACATAAGGAACTTCAGTCATCACTGCATAAGAGATGAGACCTTATGGACCTCCGTGTAAAATACTGCACTTCATTACTCGCGCTTGTAAGATACCGCGGTGTAATATGTATACGGGGAAATCAAACTAGTGTAATACCACATTACAAGTATGACGTCACATTTGTGTGTTGTTGTTTTGTCACAATCTAAGCGCACCGTCACGATGGCTGCCGAGTCGCAGTAATGCTAGTTTCAGCACACTGTCGTCAAGTTAGCTTCATTTTTAGTGGGCATAATCAGTCATTTTTAAATAATCAACCAAAATTAATCAAACTTGGTGTGTGGGTGCACAAGGTTTGAATAATAACATACAATTTCAATTTTAGAAATAAAAAATTTCATAAAAAAGATATTTGATTTCAAAGACACCCACCCTCGAAAAAAATAAAATAACATAATTTTTCATCGATTATTTTTGGTTTGGGTCTTTTAAAAATATTTCTACTCATCATAAAAATACCGTTGCGTGTTCAATGTCTTCGTTGTTCTCTTGTCTATCAATTATGACTATTCAAAAAAATAAAGTGCCACATTTGATATAAAATGTTGACGCTCCAAGAGTAGAACCCCCATCACGTTTTTTTAACATGTCCTATTTTTGCTTGAATATTATCAATAATTATTTAAATATTCCACAAACTATGTTGTCATGGTCACTGTCATTGTCATCAGAGTCTGTCTAGCCCAAAACTGTGAAATTAAAGTAAACACAGAATATTTTACAACCGATTTACGATGAGATTCAACTTTGCAGTTTAAAGGTCTCAGGATAAATGTATATATATCGAGCGATACTTTAAATTTGATAAGCTTTAACAAAACAGGAATATCATGTTTTGACAAATTTAAGTATAATTTATCGAGATACCTTTTTAAAACTTTAAAAATACATATATATGTATACAACAAATTAAAGTGTTAAACAAGAATTTTCAGGTATAAAAAATGCCTAGAAAATCGATTTTTTAAAGAATGTAATTAATTTAATTTTATGTATGTGATTTATGAAACAGAACAAGTTAAAATCCACATTTGTACATATAAAAAACAAATACTGTTGAGGTAAAAAAGTTCAAAATCAGTTTGTTATTGTGTCATATGCTGGTAACATAAATCTTTACTCATCATTTATTATATCTGAGTTGTCGGAAATTATAAGTTAACACTATTAAAGCTTAATTTTATGTTTTGATCCTTCTATCTACTCAAGAAACAGCACATTAGATTCGAAAAAGGTGTTCCTTACGATATGTTTAGTCGTAGAAGCGATGTTCACAAACACGATCTTAGCTCACGCTTTTATTGTGACAGCCAGTTACTCCGATTGAGACGGTAAGGTCGTTCTTTTATTTAATTTGATATACGTTGTTATAAAAATCCGATAGATAGTGCAAATTGTAACTGAATAATTATTCTACACCATGAATACTTTGTAGACATGTGCGCTTTGCGAAAATACGTTTTTTATATTTCTGAAGTTTTCCTCCTTACAAAGTAAACATTTGACGTCACTTCAATGAAAATCTAAAATTAAGTGTCTCTGGATTTGTTATCCTTTTTTCTTTTGTAGTATTTCGATTCTTTTTGCAATAAGAGGCAACGGTACGAAAAAACGTCAAACCACCCCCCTGTTTTGACCCGATTTCTAACCAACTTTTTAATCCTGCGAGAAGAGTTGTCCTGGTTATCTCCCCTGTCTGGTTATCGCTATTTTTAGGGCAGGTAATAAACCGAATACGACACTTCCTTCCATTTAATACTATTTTCATTGAACTCGTGAATGATTTCGTATCAAACTCGCTGTAATACAAAATCATTAACTCGTTTAATTAAAACAGTATTAAATGGAAAGTCGTTTAGTATCCTCTATGTATTATTCATACGTTAACATTACACAGGTGTCATCCTGCTGCACATATCAGTCACAATAGCGTGTATGTAAGTTGTTTGAGATGCATTTTAGAAGTTGGAGTATCAAGAAGACAAGGAATTTTATTGATTATCAACTTGTCAATTGTAGAATGTAGCGACGGTTCGGTATAGATTCTTATACCGTTTTCAAGCATATGGGAAAACGGGACTACAGCAATTTATACATATGGACATGATGTAGCGACACAATGACAACACATCAGGGAAATCTTAGTATGAGCACGTAAACAATAACGCTTAAATTACTTTGGCAGTTACCAAAGAGAATACTCAACCTCCCATTGAATGCTAGTATATGTAACCGTGAATGGTTTGGCAACACACTCCAATTGGTTTGTTTTGTACATGTACCATTTACTCGCTTGATACGAGTATAAGGCTGTATAGTATCATGCACCAACGCGATTTTTATGGACATTAGACTGGGTTGTGTACCTCTCCAAAACAATTTCTCATATCATTCCTGAAATATAAATTATTACTAATAAGAAACCGAGAAACAAACAGTTTGTGTATGGCAAAACCGAATTCACAATTCCGAATTTCAATCTTCCAGACTCATTGAAATAATGTCTTACGTAAGGCATATCTTCGTAGCGTCGTAAAGCCCAAAAATCTGAAAGTAATGACTTAGTCTCTAAAGCTATTAAAGAAACGTTGAATCGATTATCATGGATGCTTTAAGATGATGTCATTGTTCATTGTTTGGTATTTGTAAATGTACAGATACAAACTGCGCAGACACAGGTACAATATCATGCAGTCAACTGCGCAGACACGGGTACAATGTCATGCAGTCAACTACGCAGACATGGGTACAATATCATGCAGTCAACTATGCAGACACGGGTACTATGTCATGCAGTCAACTACGCAGACATGGGTACAATATCATGTAGTCAACTATGCAGACACGGGTACAATATCATGCAGTCAACTACGCAGACATGGGTACAATGTCATGCAGTCAACTACGCAGACACGGGTACAATGTCATGCAGTCAACGCAGACACGGGTACAATGTCATGCAGTCAACTACGCAGACACGGATACAATGTCATGCAGTCAACTGCGCAGACACGGGTACAATGTCATGCAGTCAACTACGCAAACACGGGTACAATGTCATGCAGTCAACTACGCAGACACGGGTATAATGTCATGCAGTCAACGCAGACATGGGTACAATGTCCTGCAGTCAACTATGCAGACACGGGTACAATATCATGCAGTCAACTACGCAGACATGGGTACAATGTCATGCAGTCAACTACGCAGACACGGGTACAATGTCATGCAGTCAACGCAGACACGGGTACAATGTCATGCAGTCAACTACGCAGACACGGATACAATGTCATGCAGTCAACTGCGCAGACACGGGTACAATGTCATGCAGTCAACTACGCAAACACGGGTACAATGTCATGCAGTCAACTACGCAGACACGGGTATAATGTCATGCAGTCAACGCAGACATGGGTACAATGTCCTGCAGTCAACTATGCAGACACGGGTACAATATCATGCAGTCAACTATGCAGACACGGGTACAATATCATGCAGTCAACTGCGCAGACACGGGTACAATGTCATGCAGTCAACTATGCAGACACGGGTACAATATCATGCAGTCAACTGCGCAGACACGGGTACAATGTCATGCAGTCAACTATGCAGACACGGGTACAATATCATGCAGTCAACTACGCAGACATGGGTACAATGTCATGCAGTCAACTGCGCAGACATGGGTACAATGTCATGCAGTCAACTACGCAGACACGGGTACTATGTCATGCAGTCAACTGCGCAGACACGGGTACTATGTCATGCAGTCAACTACGCAGACATGGGTACAATATCATGCAGTCAACTATGCAGACACGGGTACAATATCATGCAGTCAACTACGCAGACATGGGTACAATGTCATGCAGTCAACTGCGCAGACATGGGTACAATGTCATGCAGTCAACTACGCAGACATGGGTACAATGTCATGCAGTCAACTATGCAGACACGGGTACTATGTCATGCAGTCAACTACGCAGACATGGGTACAATATCATGTAGTCAACTATGCAGACACGGGTACAATATCATGCAGTCAACTACGCAGACATGGGTACAATGTCATGCAGTCAACTACGCAGACACGGGTACAATGTCATGCAGTCAACGCAGACACGGGTACAATGTCATGCAGTCAACTACGCAGACACGGATACAATGTCCTGCCATTAAGCATGCATGGTTAGGCTTTCTTTATTACTGTGCGGTGAATCATAACTGATTTTCTTCTCTGCAACTGACTTCTGATTTAATTCGAGTCCCCTGAGATTCCTGGGTCACGATGCCTGCAATTCATCATTGAAATATTCCTTGGAGAACATGTTGGAATAAATGCAACCAGCAGATAAGAAACATGTTGTGTCGCCTTCTTGTGTCTGTATTCACCTAGTAATGATATATTTGAGGTGGTTTTATTGAGATGATCGTTTAATTCGCAGTGTTGATATACAATTCTAAAGATGTTTTACAATATTATAAGACCAGAGAATTTAATCATTTGGTATCAATATTGTATGAAGCTATTGAATATTGAATTGATTTTAAAATACATTATCAACATGACGAATTTTCTACATGAAAGCATTTCTCACATAGATTACTTGCAGGAACCTTTTCTTGAATTCAAACCCTTGTTTTTGTTACAATTTAGAAGTTTCTTTCCTGCATTATAACGGAATTATTATAGCTCTTAATCTATTTTAAAGTCAAATGCACAAAAAGAACCAGACACTTATTCTCTAATTGAAACTACTGCAAATATGTGTTATTATAAACGTTCTACAATTTCATGCAAATCATGATTTGCTACTTCCAGCCGATGCTCGCAGGTGTCACCGCAAAGCATAGCCACTATAGTTTTGTAGGCTTTCCCCCTTCAATAATGCTAGAAGCCGTGATATAAGTAAAACACTCTGAAAGCGGTGTTAAACCCATATCACCTCACCTCAAGTCGGGTGATGGGGACCCCATGGTTATCAGATCGCTGGTGGGGTAATTACAAATACAGGTAATACATACGGTTGCCTCCTACTGTAAACAGACACAATTTCAAGCAAATACGACTTACATTCAGTGATACAGAACAGAAAGACCATGTATATATTTAAGTCGTGAAAAGTGCTAAATTTACTATCAGTATCTCGAATATTCTTGCCTTGTAAATTAGTGAATATAAATAAGGTCGCCATCACGCATTTTCATCAATGCCCATGAAAATGAGTATTTTTTAGTCGATGTACGTGTTTATCAAGATTCATTAATGTTTACTGCATGGCATTTGGCTATAGATTGCGACCCCAGCAAGCATGAATCCCCTTCATAATGCCCGTCAATTCTACATTTGTTACTCATCGAGTACACTATTACATTAGCACAACCAACGTCACACGAGTGGCTTTCATTGTTCCGATTCGTTTAATAGTTGATGCCACCAAACAGATAGAACAAAAAGTATAAATTGACATGCGGCCAGTAGCAGTACAATAACAAACCAAGATGCAGATGCTCTAGAAAGCCTTGCATTATCTAAACTTTATCTTAAAGAGGCAGTAGCACGTTTTTAGGAGGAATACATGGGTATAAGATGATGTCAGGAAAATGAAAATTAATGGTTCCAATTGAAAGAAAATGTATTCAAACTAAATGAAGTAGGACTAAATCAAACAATAAATGTAAAGTTTTGCCATGCGATTCCATTTTCTTACACAAAACGAATTAAAGGTGTTCACACACTATGGCCACCAATGGATTTAATGTGAAATGTTATACTTTGTCCTCTGACTATGGATGATTGGTTCGTGTAATGACATTAATCAAAATTATCTAAATAATACATTTATCATAAGCGTACAATTATCAGTGAACAATTTAAAATATTTAATTTTCAAAAAACGTGCTACTGACCCTTTAACGTACAGGAAATACTTTGGTACAAACCATTGCTAACCGTAACACAAAACCGACTGATGTTAAAGTCAATAGCCTTATGAATTTATTTGGATTGGGGTTGGTGTGAAAATACCATGGTAAATACTCAAATCGTATACAAGAATAAAATGTACATTCTAATAATACATGTACATGATTTCTATTTTCAAATTTACTGTTATTGCTTATTACAATGAAGCATATTGCAGTCGTGGTATCACTTTTTAAATTTCTTTATAGTTGTATTTTGTAAACAGTCATACCTCAACGAAATTAAATACCAATAGTGAAATAGTATGGGTGAAACTATTGTGCATTTTTGGTAAAAGGTACCAAATTTAGCAGAGATGGTGCTCTTGATGTGCTGAGTTAATGTAGATTAAGGGCAAATTTCTCTCAAAGATGGCCGCCATTTTCAAAATGGCTGCCACTCTACATCAAAGCACCAATCTGTCATTAAGACAAGGTAGTTAAGACTATACATATGATTATCTTAAATCTGAGTTGTATTGAGTGCAGAAGTCAATATTTCTGCATTTCTTACCATAATGTTATAAAATCAAAATTTTACAAAAGTTCAAGATGGCGACAATTTGTAAATGATGTCGTTTAACATGTTTCTTCTTGTGGTGATCACCAATTTATGACTTGTACAAGTTATGAAGCAGACGAATATGACTACTAAATTAACAAGATTAAATTGTTGACACACCTTTAACTTGTCTAAGAAGGCATGAATAGCATCCTTTACACTACGGCGTGCCAAACCTTCTTAGTAAATGATTTTTTTTATAAATGCAGTTTATTAGTTAAAATATTTGTTAATATTCTATCAAAACATATACACTTTCCTACAAAATCAGTACACTTCATTCAGATGAAAAATGGTAAGCCCTTTCAACCCATAGAGTAGCCTCTTTTAAGTTGTGTATATTTGCAACAAGAATTACAACACATTTTACCTGTCATTTTAGTCTCTCTAAGGTAGGTGTCATGAACTTATATATACTGACTTTGTAAAATAGTCTAACAAAGAGGTTTGTCCTGTAGTGTATCTTTGGTTATTAATTTCATGGAATCCTCGGAAAGTCACGTTGTTTTAAGAGTATAAACTGATGTCTTCCATTTTTTAATACGTTTGATTTAATTTGGTACAGGAGTCCTGGGTTTAGATTTTCGAAGCTCTTTTAGTGCTAAGATAGTCATAAGTACCATATATTAACATTTGCCTACGACTATCTTAGCACTAAGAGAGTTTCGAAAATCTAGGCCCTGGACATTAGAATGTGCTTGTATGGAATAACAGGCGATCCAGTACCAAATGCTATCAAGAGTTAAGCACAAAGCGCTCAATGGGCTTGGTAGTTTGCAAGACTATAAATGCATTTGCTACATGTTCCCAATGGAGAGACTTAATTAAACTTTAAAACATTAACATATTCACCACGCCCATTTGGAAAATGCTAATCTCTCACAATGAATATTCATGCTAATCAAAATACGTTGGTTGACAAAGCACATTGTGAGATGTTAAAACACCTTTCTTGCTGACGATTCATTCCGGCGAGACTGAATATGGACACTATGGGATGTTAAAAACACGTGACTGTATCCTTTTATCAAAAGAGCTACAACAATCAAGAGGTGGAATCGTCAGACAAACCGTTGATTTCTTGACAAGATTTCAAAGTTGATACATCTTACCAGACGTAATGATAATTGTTCCCGTGCTTCATTTACAAGCCCTACTGTGCAACGCTCAAGAGCGTTGATTCTAAATGTGCCTTTTTATAAATATGCTTTGAGAAATGGTGGTATTTCATGCATGATAGTGATGGTTACTTTGTGACAATTTAAAACACGCCGATGAACCTTTCTTCATTTTATAGGACGTTGGTGATTGAATTGTTGATTCTGCATAACGTTATACATAACGTCTCCATGTGCTCTTCATTCTACAAGATTATGATGGTTGTAACCTTCGATTCACAACACATAATAATGTGAAAAATATGGCAAACGATGTTGACGGCCTTGCTTGTTCCAGATGTTGTTGATTCTAATTCTGAAACTCTTCTATATTGTGCTAGACTTGATAACAAGACAGTATCATGTGATATCTTTTAACAGTGAAAGAGACTTGCATCATTGTCGTTGTGATTCAAAGAATATTGTCTTAACGTGCGATTTAACTGACTGACTATTTTGATGAAACGAAAACAAGTTCTGAACATTTTAATTTCTAATGTTACATAGCTGTCACAAACTTTACTGTTGTAACTCTATATTACCGCTAATTTCTGCAACTTTAGTTGACCTTATTTTCAACTGATTTTTCGTCAAACTGAAGATCCGAAAATATTCATATAAAAATGGATGTATATCTTGCAATTTTGATCCTTGGTGTGACACTATTAACAGACCAAGGAACATGCAATTATTGTTTTAAGGGGAATTTTTTTCGGATTGATGCATTCCAAAACCAAATAATGTTGGAACATCCTATTTTCTCAAAACCTGGAACTGGCTCTGCATTAGAATGTTCCAATGAATGCGCCCTGAAGATTCAGTGTATGTCTTTCTTCTACAATACACAGACAGATGTGTGTACTGGCCATGGTATCAGATACACAACCGTCCAGGACAGTGTTGCACAGCAAGGCACTCTGTACTACTCTCAGCTCATCAGTAAGTAATTTGTTGTGTTTTGTCGACAATCACAGGGACGTTGTTTCAATGGATTATAAGATTAATATTGAAAATACCTAAAATAAGGAAACAGACGACAAGGACGACGACAACAATCACCACGCCGACGATGATGTAGACGACGATTGAGTTACATTTAGGAGATAAACCTAGTGTGTTTTAAAATCAGAGACATGTTTACTGCATTGATATTGAGTAAATTTTAAATTGAAACCGAATGCGCAGCGCCTACCAAGAATTTGTTTTTCGTAAACTTTTTGTCTTAGCGAAATGCACTTGTCCTTACTTCAACAAAAATGAACTCGCCTGTTTCAGGGGTTTTGCTCCTTGTTATTTGAGATAAATTTAGCAGTGAACAAAGGTAAATCTATCACTGTGTGTCCATCAAATATGTTTCTCAATTTCCTCAACACAGCTCTTGATATCGCACCGTTTAAAACGTGTTATTGAATGACTTGTTGACAATATAGTCTGAGATATATCTATAAATTAAATAGATGATTCTAACAGAAACCACTGTGACGTTGTTAAGGATTATGACGTCATAAGCGCTCACGTAAATGACGTCACTGTATTGTTGCCATAATCGAAGGATACCCGTTGCGTGTGGCGCTGATTGACGACTTCTGATTTGAAGAAAATGCTTTATCTATCTCAAACGATTTGGTCGTCATCCCCTTAATCACACGAAATAAAACATGTTGAATAACTTTTTTAAAGTTTTAATCTCAGGAAACAGAAGTATATATATCAGCTTTGAAATATGTGTATCAATGCGCGTTGAAGCAGCCTCACAATCAGAGGATGTTCACTCCAAAATTAATCTTGTTGATTTTCCCGGAGAACCAATCAGAATCGAGTATTCAGCTTTCATCGTAGAATTAAGCACCAACCGTTAGCCTTATTTCCATATTTTAGATACCAATGTCTGTAATGATAATTTGAGAATATCAGTGACAATTATACAATTAACAATTTGCATTATCATAATCAATTGATCTTTACCTTGGTCACAGAACGAAGAGACTGTTCAGAGGTTGGAACCACGTACCCTGACGGTGTTTACCTTATCGACCCTGAAGACGGCCAAGGTATTGCTAGAGTCTACTGCGACCTTCCTGTCAGTGCAGGGATGTGGACCACCATACAGGACTGTGCAGATATAAAGAGCAGGGACCCAGACGTTTCGAATGGGGTTTATTTCATTAATCCAGCTGGTGGAGGAGGTCCTTTCCGTGTTAACTGTGACATGACCACGGATGAAGGAGGATGGACGGTAATTGGTTATTAGCCGATCAGATATTTAAAAACTTTATCGAAAACAAATAATACTCAAAAGGGGTACTTCTTACCACAGGCAAACGTGTCATCGTAAATGCAATCGTTAGCGCTGCATAAAAACGAAAGATTTTGAGACAACACCTCCTTCAAGGGATAGGCAGTACTAGGTACAAATTCCCTGCCTTCTGTAAATATGAAGGTGTTGAAATCGAGAAGTTGTCTCAAAACCGTTTATTGCAGCGGGAACGATTGAACTTACAGTGACACAGGGTCCTTTCCTTCTTATTACAAGGAAATTATCAATTACCTCTGAAACTTTACTTTTTCTGTAGGTATTGTGCTTACAATAAGTATTTTTTTATCTTTTCAATTAATCTACTTTTTGAATTTTTAATTCTTTAATAACAGTGGTTCGCATCGCTGATTTGACCTACAAGAAATTCAACAACTGAAAAATCGAAATGTTTGCACTGAATATCGGTTTCGTGTGCTTTAACAAACAGAGAATCCAAATCGAACGAAATTGGTGAATTTAGAAAAAATATTTTACATAAAATCTTGCCCTGTTAATTATGTATTTTTCAATATATATTTTCCAAATCTCATCTTCTTTAACAAAGGTGTTTCGATTAGATGCAAATTGAAACCTTTTTAAAAGTTGTTGTCTTGAATATTTTATATCACTTAAATTGATCTTGGAAATGTTTATTGATCTTAAAAAGCCAACCAAAGCACACACCGTTGTATAGTCAAGACATAGATGAGACTTATATGGGGAATGATCATTGACATGAACTTTGAAGAATGGGTATTATCGTCAGGTGACCCATGGAATGAGCTGCATCGTAAGTGTTCTTATCATGCTAATATAAGCCATGTTTTATTTCAAAAGCTAATGGGTAAACAGGAAAAATCCAACTTTTTAGACTTGAACCAGAATAAGACATGTATATATGTATCCTTTGAGACAATTCGATGCTTATCATCCCGAGTGCTTTTTTGTGTGTCTTCATGCGTACCAATTCCTTGATAGATTAGAAGTAGAAGTATTTTTTACAGAGTTTCGGCCCTTGTCCCGTTATTTTGGACATTTTGGAAAGTATGGAGCTATAATGAACACTGATTTGGCGGAGGCTGTTGATGACTATGTTTTCTTGTCAACTATATATTGCGATGTTTAAATACTGATTTCCTAGAAATTGATATGGTTTTTGTTATTTACTACTAGGTTTTCCAAAGACGCCAAGATGGCAGTATTGAATTTTTCAAGTACTGGGCTGATTACAAGACTGGATTCGGAGAAGTCGGTGGTGAATTGTGGTTAGGTGAGTGCAATGATAATCTTAAAGTTGGTTATACACATACAGTGAGGTAGAAAAGAAAGTCACACCGCAGGTGGTTTGTATGTGTTTACATGTATGATTTAAAATTTCAAATATTTAGCTTAGACGTCATATTCTAAAACTGACAAGTACAGCTGATGTATCATTATTCGAAAAGAACATCTTATTGTTTTTTTAAATTAAAAAAATATCCCTGTTTTATGAAACTTATTTTCCTAAATGTATTTTGATAAAACACAATAATAGTTAACTTCTATCTACAATCTATACAATAACCCCATTCATTGCTCGTTTGAATTCCACCACGTGTGATAACAAGAAACAGCTGCAGACAGTTTCAATTGGTATTCGACTGCTTCGGACAGATAGTATTCATGTTCCCTCAATGCACTGGTCGGACTTGTTCTAACCCTTCGATCATATTTGCAGAATGATTAGAGTTTGTCTAATACTAGGACGTTTGGTCCACAAAAGAAATAATACCTCAGAAAGTAACGTTTTAATTCATTTTCATTCATTTTAGAGTAAAACATTTAAGGTACATGTATAACATTGTCATAAAACGTGCTACTGTCCCTTTAAGAGGAACCAAAAAGGTACCACATGGTCAGAGGAACTGCTTATGTTTTATATCTCCCCTTGTTTCAAGTTGTCTAGCAGTTGCGTAGCAGATTTGCTCATTTTTCCGAGCAAGAGTTATTGACCCTTTAAGCGTAATACCGTTCTCAGTGACCTGTTTTAGACAGGAAGCTTCTTCCTTAGAAGGTTTAATTAACACAGCTGAAATTTGAACATCACCAGCCCAGTCCAATATGCTCATCAACAGTCAATTAAAAATATGTTATATGTCCTTCATGTACAAGAAAAAAAATACATGAAACGCCATCATCTTAAATAATTAAATTCGAAAATTAGATACGATCATGTAGTCATTTTCAAAGTATATTTAATTATCAATTTCTCTAATAAATTTAAAAAATGAATTCTGTTTAAAAAAAATATTGAATAACTTTTTAAGCGAAATTTACTTCTTTGTGAAGTGAGCATAAAATATATTTGAAAAGGGGCGCTATGGAAGGGGGCATTACGCTGATCTTTAAAAACATGGGACCACATAGACAATAAAGCATGCACGCACATATAAAAAACTTTCTCTTTCAGATCGACGTACCTTGACTTTTTTACGAAAGAGTTCTGACAAAGACTCCGCAACTTCGTATTTTTCATCGTTTTGTGGTTAATATATATGTAAATTACAGTGTATAACTAAATGTTTGCAATTCTATGTTCTAGGTCTAGAGAATATTCGGGGGATAATTTATGGACGAGCAACTAAGTTACGAATAGACATGAAAGACCAGGAGGACCAATCAGGATACGCCACGTATTCGACGTTCAACGTAAACGATGAAGCGGATGGCTATCGTCTAACAGTATCAGGGTTTGACGGCAACAGAGGTGGGTTATACAAGGCGGCTGTATCCCTAAAAGACCCCCAGTTCATGAACAATAATAATATTGACCTGTTTGATATTGCGCAGTTGTCAAAAAACAGTGATTTTGATTGCTTAAATATTCCCTTTTGCATTTGTAATTTTACGAATTGTTTAAAATATATTAACTTGAGATTAAGTCAATCTTAATAAAATTAGATCAACAGTTTGTTTATATTTAGTCATACTGTTGATGTAAGATTGACCGATAAGTCGGGCCGTCCCGCTGAACTCTAACATCATCCGTTCGGCCAATCAGAAGAGATCCCCTATCTCGCTGGAGGCTTAACAGCTCAACCCCACTGAATTCGAAGTGATGCTATATGGAAATCATATTCATTCGGAAAACGCTAATCGATAAATATTTTTGATGAATAATGTTCTACACTTAAAAAAATTTCAGAATGAATACCACACACTCTAAACTAACATCATTTTGAACAAGCGGTTTCAAGACCCCAAGAGTATTTGAAAATATAAATATATATATAAACATAAAACTGTGATATATCTTTACCCCATGTATGCCCTACCCTTTAAGAAAAGTGGAAACGTTTGTTTTATTACTCAGTATGTTTGTTCCAGGAGACTCGCTGGCATACCACAATGGTATGATGTTTAGTACCAGAGACATGGACCAGGATGGCTGGGCTGGAACCGACTGTGCAACGTCCTGTTACGGGGCTTGGTGGTACGGAGGTTGCACGGAGTCCAACTTTAACGGAGGCTACGGGAACACTAATTATGGGGCCGGAATCACCTGGTACTCCTGGCATGGGGCGGAGTACTCTTTGAAGTATGTGGAGATGAAAGTGAAACCAGCTTGAGAGCATTGTTGAATATCAAATTTGATATACGGTACCTGTTCTTTTGTCACAACTGCAGCAGAACATATAGCGAATTTTAATTTCTTAACATTTTTACCACTTATTGTTTATTTATGACAGGTTGAGGGTTAGAGTCTCATCACTCAACGCTTTTAAGGGCAAATGTTGAAGTTATCAAGCCTCACGTATAAACCACAGGCGGCCATTTTAGTGTGAGCACCTTATAATGACTTTCGTTGGGACTGTAAATCTTGTAAATTTCGATTACATAAAATTAAATCACTTTGATACTTACAAAATATTTTTTTTCTGAATTTATAATTAAGTCTTACTAAACAAAATAATTAACTTTGAATAAGGATACCAAACAAGGATACTAAAATGATTTTTGTAGAAAATTTATTTTAAAGAATACAATTTTAAAAAAAGTTTTCACCTTGCTTTTTGATTTTGTAGTCATAGCAAAAAATAAATACAAATTTAAGAATAAATTATGATTGTATCAAATCAGTCTTCATTTCTTTCAAATCATTTCTTGCAAGCAGTATGGACTTATTCCAATCGAGGTTGGATTCAGGCGTTCTCAGGTGTGACTACACCCTTGAAATGATAGTGAAATGATAGTTTGTTAAACGACACTTTTATTCTGAGACCAAAAATTACAGCAGAGTTATGCAAAGTTAGTGTATTTATCCTAGAAACTTTTACCTCGCATTCAGTCACTTAGAACTATCTGTTTTGGAGTTAGAGCGTAATTGATACGGGAAGATTTTGTCTCAAACGGACTGTACTTAAGCAAGCTTGACATGAGACTCATGAAAGCATTCCATTATCCCAACTGTCCATTCTCTTCCCACAGAGGCACATCAAGTCATGAAATGTTGATACAGCCTCTGTTCCATTAAGCCGAAATCCGTGGAACCTGCCCGACAAAAATTGCACCACAATCAATTTAAATTTCTTTATCAAATGACAACGCTTTTGCATGGAACGAGTGGTTCATATCACGATATCTTTGCCATCATTAAATCGCCAAAATGATAATTTAAGAACAGCGTCGACGATTGCACAACTAACTTTGATTGCCTCCAATCAGGCTTCTCCCATGTTATCCCACAAACTCGGCGTAATATGACAGAGGCTGTATCAACATTTCTTGAATTAATCTGCCTCTGGGGAGAGATTGCCAACACGGGAAGTTAGAGAGTTGCTTTGATGAATGAATTACATGAAGTCCGTGCATCACAATGATGAAATAGACAACGTTTGTACAGCCACACGGTTTCCTTGATAGAAGCATAATAGATACATTTTTACTGTTTATTTACTTAATTGTAATAACATAAAATATGATACCCAACTAGACACATAAACCTCATATAAAACTTGTATAAAATTTTTGTGATTTCATGCAATATCGACCGCAAACAGTCGGCAACTGGCCGACCTTTCGCGGGGTAAAAATGCGGGTAGTGTGAATTTAGTTGCAGAAATGTTGAGGAGTGTCAAGTATGACTCTTTTACGAAAAAACATCAACATATTTTCAAAATGTTCACTTGTATTGTCATATTGATAATTTTTTCATAACTCTTTAAGTGCAATTTCATACACATGAATATAAAATAATAAGATTCAGATAAGTTCACCAGAGAAAGTTGGCAAACGTGTATCAACAAATCCAATTCTAAAAGCTCCTTTTCCATGCACAAAGGTATGCTCTTTGGAACATTGCCATTCTTACTTGTATGCACCGAGGGTCATTTGGAACAATTAACTTAAAGATCTCTCAGAAGAGCTGCGAGGAAGTTTCTTCAGGGGCTAATAGAGCTGAGTGTAAGGTTTTCATTTTAACAATTCAATTTAAATTACTTCTTCTTTCCCGTAGGAAATAATTTCTGTCATGTGCTAAGACGTGATCCTCAAGACAATTCTTCCCCACCGTCAATTTGATATCTAACGACTAAAACTCAATGACAACTTCTTGTTACCAAAATGACTTTTGCCAATCCAGATTTGACTTGACTGTTAAACTTCAATGAGTCATACTAACGTCAAATTAAATACTCTGTGCTTAAGTGTCTGAAATAATTATTTTAGACATTTTGATAACCTTTACTTTACCAAAGTTTTTCTAAATTATTTTGGACATACACACAGGGACTTGTATTGCTAATAAAAACTGTTCCTAGTAAGAATACCTGAATACGATAATCGCCTATTACTAATAACACTGAGTTAGTAATAGGCGATTATCGTATTCAAGTATTCTTACTAGGAACAGTTTTTATTAGCAATACAAGTCCCTGTGGACATACACACATGTATATATACAGTCCGCAAAAACAAATCTCAGGTGATTTTGAGATTTTTAAAGTCGTTTTAATCAATTATAACAACACATTCATGTTATTTTCTCCCAAAACGTCTTTGTTTAACGATTGGGCTTGAAAAGAGATATTACAACCTAAACGGCATGTGTGTCCTCGGCATCTACAGATCTATGCATTTCACCTGTTCGTCATTGAAATTAAATTATTTTTTTTGCTTTGGATTTAAAGCCGAAAAATATTCTGCAAAATGGCTTTTCTGAGAAAGTAAATGTATCTGTTGGTTGGAATCTCTTTTTGGTGACTACAGGAATTTGAACAAAAACAATTGAAGCGATCAAAACAAGACAATAAAAATAGAGCCATTGGCTCTGTAGCTCATCAGGCTTCATCATCAATTATGCTGTAGAGTGTGGCCAATGTGATTTCCCCCTTTGTAGAGGCTTCAGAGTCACCAATCATAAAATTAAGTATATAGGCGACAAGTTTCAGTTTTCTAGGCCTTATACTTTAGGAGAAGAAGATGAAAATAGATTTGAAGGACGTTCCTGTTGCCTTTCTTAGGGGCAACAGGGTCACCAAAGCTACAATTCATCACTAGTCAAGGAGTCTGTACACAAAGTTTCAGCTTTCTAGGCCTCATGGTTCTGGAGAAGAAGATGAAAATAGGTTTTTAGGGCGTGGCCCCTGTGGCCCTTATAAGGGGGCCACCAAAGCTACAATTTATAATACTCACTAGTCAAGGAGTCTGTACAAAAAATTTCAGCTTTCTAGGCCTTATGCTTCTGGAGAAGAAGATGAAAATAGGTTTTTAGGGTGTGGCCCCTGTGGCCCTCAATAGGGGTCACAGGGCCACCAAAGCTACAATTTATAATCCTCACTAGCCAAGGAGTCTGTACACAAAGTTTCAGCTTTCTAGGCCTCATGGTTCTGGAGAAGAAGATGAAAATAGGTTTTTAGGGTGTGGCACCTGTGGCCCTTATGAGGGGTCACAGGGCCACCAAAGCTACAATTTATAATACTCACTAGTCAAGGAGTCTGTACAAAAAATTTCAGCTTTCTAGGCCTTATGCTTCTGGAGAAGAAGATGAAAATAGGTTTTTAGGGTGTGGCCCCTGTGGCCCTCAATAGGGGTCACAGGGCCACCAAAGCTAAAATTTATAATCCTCACTAGCCAAGGAGTCTGTACACAAAGTTTCAGCTTTCTAGGCCTCATGGTTCTGGAGAAGAAGATGAAAATAGGTTTTTAGGGTGTGGCACCTGTGGCCCTTATGAGGGGTCACAGGGCCACTAAAGCTACAATTTATAATCCTCACTAGCCAAGGAGTCTGTACACAAAGTTTCAGCTTTCTAGGCCTCATGGTTCTGGAGAAGAAGATGAAAATAGGTTTTTAGGGCGTGGCACCTGTGGCCCTTATTAGGGGTCACAGGGCCACTAAAGCTACAATTTATAATCCTCACTAGCCAAGGAGTCTGTACACAAAGTTTCAGCTTTCTAGGCCTTATGCTTCTGGAGAAGATGATGAAAATAGGTTTTTAGGGCTTGGCCCCTGTGGCCCTTATTAGGGGTCACAGGGCCACCAAAGCTACGATTTATCATCCTCACTAGCCAAGGAGTCTGTACACAAAGTTTCAGCTTTTTAGGCCTTTTGCTTCTGGAGAAGAAGATGAAAATAGGTTTTTAGGGCGTGGCCCCTGTGGCCCTTATTAGGGGTCACAGGGCCACCAAAGCTACAATTTATAATCCTCACTAGCCAAGGAGTCTGTACACAAAGTTTAAGCTTTCTAGGCCTTATGGTTCTGGAGAAGAAGTCGAAATTCCACAAAGTTTACGGACGGACGGATGGACGGACGGACGCCGGACACCATGCCATGCCATAAGCCCATCGGGCCTTACAGGCCAGATGAGCTAAAAATGCTACATTTGTACACTTAAAACGAGACTTTGTACATTCTTCTGCAGGGGTTAAGATTACGAAATCACTACCAGTCATTGGGCTCTTTTAAAAGCTTGTTTCATAAACAAGTTTCTGTACATGAAAAAGATTTCGTCAAAATTAATCATATCATGAGTGATATCTTTGAACGTATGGAAACGAAATATAATTTCATAAAAATCACACATACACTCTCAGGCGTTTGTTGTCTTTATACAAAATATGATATCTTTCACACTAATACTTTTACCCGGTTAGTCAAATGAACTAAGGAATTTGCATTCTCTCCCCACAGAGGCAGATCATGTCAAGAAATGTTGATACAGCCTCTGTTATATTATGAAGAGTTTGTGGGATAGAATGGGAGAAGCCTGATTGGAGGCAATCAAAGTTAGTTGTGCAATCGTCGACGCTGTTCCTTAATCATCATTTTTGCTACTAAATGATGGAAAAAGCATTGTGAAACCAACCACCCTTTCCATGCGAGAAGCGTTGTAATTTGATAAAGAAATTCAAATTGATTGTGGTGCAATTTTTTTCCGCCAGGGGAAACTGCTGGAAGCCACGGATTTAGGCGAAATATAACAGAGGCTTAATCAACATTTCATGACTTGATCTGCCTCTGTAGGGAGAGAATGAAGCATTTGGGGATCACATTAATGTGGAGATGGATACATAGAACTAAGAGCCACCCATTTGTTTAGGTTTTTTTAAGGATTGAAAAATAATCTTCAATTTTGATGTAATGGCCCCATGAGGTCGTCAAGCAAATTACCCATCACATTTTAATTTTTAAAGATTAAATGATTTTGCTTTGCTACTCAAATAATCTAGTGTGTCTGGTGTCAACCTGATAAATAACGTTTCTTATTAGCTGAATCAAGTATGACTAATTTAATCCAGATATTCCCTAATGGAATATTTGCGTCTAGTGTTGACAGAAAACTGGAGTGCTATTGCCTGAATGGAACTAATTACACGCCTTGGGGATGATCGAAGTTCTGTCATGGTGTAGTACTGATGGTCCGAGTGTAGATCACACACACACTTATGGTAAACATGTCATTGTCATCTGAGAGATAAGTATATTGATCTGCTCCGTGGAGTGTGGTTTATGGGAGATCGTTTTTGTTGGCAAATGGAGTGTGGTTTATGGGAGATCGGTTTTGTTGGCAAAGGGGAGTGTGGTTTATGGGAGATCGGTTTTGTTGGCAAAGGGGAGTGTGGTTTATGGAGATCGGTTTTGTTGGCAAAGGGGAGTGAGGTTTATGGTAGATCAGTTTTGTTGGCAAAGGGGTTGTAAAGAGTTGCTTATAATTTTCAAACTGTATAGGTGCAGGCATGTATATGAAAACATATGTCTCAGCATTAAACTATGTTAAACTCCCAGGCTGGTAACTTATAAAACAATGTTAGTAATCTACAAGGAAGTTCAATCATTGACTGACTTGCTATGTACACATGTATATTCTGTATATCATTATGTGTAAATAGACTCTCATAATCCTTTTCAGGATGGCTCATTTTGTATATGTTTAAAAATATTTTATTACCTGTAAATGAGGTGACACTTTTAATAAACTATCTGTCTCGTCTGTCTATGATTGTTATATTTGGGATCACATTATCTTTAATAGTACAGAGTCTTGTACGTTTTCGTGCCGAGTTAAATGCGGGATTCGAACCAACACCCTTTAGAGTCGGGCAACAGCGCCAGCAATGACCGTACATATACCTACCAACTCGCCCGTTTTGCGATCCACAGGAATGGAGGTCTAACAGCGGTTGTTAAGCTGTTGTTAAACTCAATACCCCTCTAATAAATGTTGATATGTTGGCATATAACAATGCTATATTTGTTCCCTATTTAAATGGCATTTATCTTAAACACATTCAGCTTTGGGAGTGGATATAATATGGAGTGTGCTCGACTTTATGTTGTATGTATATAGAATACATATTGTGAAGATCTGAAAAGTTGCATTGGGCCAATTCGAATATTTGTCATCTCCTGATTGCAGTGAGGTTTTAGAAAATGTCAAACTTGAATTATCAAAAAATTGCTGCCATTCATTAAAAAGAGTCAAAGAATTTAAACATCTTCTGCAGTAATGGGTTCACCTTTAGATAGCGTGTTTTCAAGGACACACATTACGCGCAACATGTCAAATTATCCGTATTAGTTCACACTTTATGATCACGGATCACACACAATTTTCTTTCATCATAACAAGCCTAAAAGCAAGTTTAGTTTTTGTGCTTCCCAACACAGAAGATCAACAAAGCCAAGCATGGATCTCAGATCATGACACACTAATCCTGTAATGTCTTCGGCTTTCAACCATAAATCTGCAAAGCGCTGGAGGGTCATTAAATCATTTTAACAAGAAGACTTTCCACAGTTATGAGCCATAACTTTCTTATTCTTTACACTGTTCTGTCTCATTGTCTGAACATCAGGTTCCAGAGAGGCTGTGGTCTCCTAGTGGAGTGAAGAGAAACCTACGCAATAAGCATATGTGTGTGTCAACACTGTTTCCTAGAACCTGACCTAGTGGAAAATCAAATTGGTGTTGACACCCGAGCGTAGAGGGGTTCCTATTACGGACCCGGGCAAGGTGGAATTGTTCCTCGATATGAATCTCTTGTTTCAAATATGCTGTTTAATGAATATTGTACTAGAAAGTGTAGGATTTCCTGTGGACTATTAATTTACTGATAAAAACGTAATATTGTCTATTCATTAAAATATTGAGGATCGATTTGTGATATTGAAAATGAAGTTTTGTTGATGCGTTGATATTTTATGCTAGCCTAACGGATAAAAGACTAATTATTTACAAAGAACAAATAATTTTCTAATAGTTTTATAACTTGCAATGAGTTGTCCCCTCAGAAAAAAGTAATTTATATAAATAGATAAACATAAAAAAGAAGCTTTACAATTTTATTCATAAATGACGAAGCCAAAAAAAACCAATAACAGGACCGCAAACTCATCGTACTCATCGTAGTAACGCCTGTTACTTCTTGAGTATAAGAATTACAATAAGAATTTTTGATGTGGCTTGGTTCACAGCGTCAACAAATCCCTATCAAGCTAAAGAGTTTGTAAACAGTACAACCTTCTAACCCAAATTACCCTTCGTATGAAAATATAACCCCAAGGAGAAGAGTCTATACTTTAGCTTTCAACTCCCTATTCTTTTTACTTGTAAGAAGAATATGAAAATATGTTTTAGGGTGTGGCCCTTTGTAGGGACCACAGGGTCGCCAAATCTATACATTTTAATCCTTAGCAGCAAAGGAGACTTTTCATTAAGGGCACTCTTAGTGTGTGGGACCTATGAAGAAGTCTAAAGGGTCACAACATAATTTATAAACCCGAACTAAGGTGTCTTAATGTGTTTATGTTGTAATGGCACATCATATCTTCATGCCTGATATTCGTAAAATGTGATTATAAAACTAAATATAGCAACATTTGTTATGTCTTTTGAAGTAATACTTTTTTATAATCTAATTTACGAAAATACACATATGGTGTATATGAGGCACCATGTCAAAACATTATTCAATTTCAATTATAAATTATGATTTAATAACAAACAATAAACATATCTATAAGAGAGTGCATCAAATTTAAAAGGTAATCCTGAAGTGTTTTTTTTTCTAAGAGAGAAAACAAACAAGATTGTCATCTAGAAAGATGAGACATTTGATGCGGTCTTGGTAACAGGAGTGATGTGGAGCAAACTATTTAAACATCTTGTTTAGCGAATCGATAACGATAGGCAGGCTTTTGGATGAAATAAGATAAATTCTAAATTAAATATGTATTGCATTCATTGAATTTCATTGATCACTAATTTCCCATTGACACGCGTAAATGATGTTTGGAAATGATCCGTTATGATTGTTTTTTGGTTATTTTATAAGAAAGTGCTTGCTATTACTTTAAACACAAGAAAAGGAAATATATCATTATTTATCAAAATGCAAAAGTACATATATACATAAAGAACGTACTTGTTTTGAATAGCTATGAATTAAAGTCATCCCTTGAATAAAACAATTAATACTTCAATGTGATTTAATTAAATATGGAAATGATTTATCTCCTTTACTTTAATTGTAGTTCTCAAATTATAAGGAATCTGATATATGGATAGATGTTCTATACCTTTAAACAGGGCAACAAATCTAAAATGAATTTCATAATCTACACGACACACCACTGTTTTTATTGAGTTAGTTACACGAAAAACTTCAGGATGTATTCAGAACGTAATGACAGTACAGAATACATAAAATGTTTATTTTCAACAGTTGTAGGGATTGCTTGGTCAATGACGAATTAGAAATGTGCCTTGCATATTACCTTCGTTCCGTTGACGTGATTCTTTCACATATAAAGAGTACATGATGTAAAATTTAGGAAATTTAAGGTCTCATTTGTTTAGTAATACGTTTTTAAAAATGTGTAATAAAAACTACTGGTTTCTTAAATAATGTAAACGTTTCAATAAATAAGAATATTTTTATATTGATGGGAATTCTTTGACACGGGTTATGTTTTGGTATTTGGAATAACTGGTAGTGTCTGACATTATTTTCTTTTAACGATAGGGCCAAAATCCATACGTTGAAAACAGTTAATTAGTAGAATATCAACCTTATCTTCTATAATTGGCCTATAAAGCAATCTTTTGCATTCCAAACTTCAGTCCACAAATTTGTGGCCAATGTTTTCTTAATTTAAAAAAACAGGAAACCACCATACAAATTCCAAAATTTCAAAATTGTAAAAATATAAGAATGTTGCTTCTAATTAGGATGATAATTAGTTGTGATAGCTGATGTAAAGAAACGAGTATAGTTAATTTGAAATTGTCTTAAAACATATACATCTGAATTTCAATACCTTGTCAATAAAGTTCATTTCGTCCAGGTGCAACTAATTTTCACGTTTACATGAATAAAGAAAGTAGATGATTACCTTGCCTCAGACCTATTTCCAGCTTGTTTAATGTATTGTTGGAGTAACCTCGAAATTGAGTATGTTGTAGAAACGGTGTTAACGTTCTTATAGTCAGGGAGCCAAAGTCTGTACGATCGAAAAAAGAGGTTTGACCTGACACCCTCTGCTATATTTGGTTTGACTATATATTTATATTCAGTATATATGTAAGTGTCAGAAAAGTGATGTTGGCAAGCCGCTCGCTCTTGCAAGAATATTTTATGGAGCTGTATCCATGGCAACCATCAAAATGCCAAAATTTCAATGTAAATCACTAAAATTGCCATATCTCCGTTAGTTTTGAACATAGAAGGTTGATTTATGATTCAAATTAAAGGATTTTAATTACTTCATGTGGCAAAGTATCTAGTTTGCATCATACATAATTTGCGTATTCATGAATAATAATGAGGCTGTGATTCAAATGGATTTTCTTGGTATTGCGGATAGTGGTAAGTTATCTTTTAAATAACATACATCTTGTGACTTACATAGGTGAAATTGTGCAAACAACAATGAAGATCTTTCGTAGATAGATTAGTTTCCATGTATTTTCATGTCATGACGAAACATAGTTTCAGAAACTTGACAACGGTTTCGTTATATACATTCCTAGAAATGGAGCTTCCTTTTTGTTTTCAAAATGTTATTTGTTCATTATAAAACATTATCTTTTTATTTCTTTTTTATTTAAATTAATAATCTGGTTTGCATAATCTTTAATGTACTCATTAAAAAAAACATGGAAACACTTATTAACTGTGGGTCAATATAGTAAGTCTCACAATCAGTAGTGATCGAGTATGTCCACAATGATTTCTGACACACTCTGGACCTCATTGATCTGACTAGAGTTCCCAGTGATGCTCGAGGTTTTGCTTCCAACTCCTTATCCATAAATGTGAAGAGCTCATCAGCGGTAACTGGAAGTTGGTGATGTTGACGGACACGCCTTCAATGGATATCAAATACATGCTCTAACGGGGCAATATTAAGGGAATATGTAGGCCTTTTCATACTAAAGTCACCTCTCTGTTGGAGGACATACGTCACAACATGTGGTTTTGTGTTATGATTTTGATATTCGCTTGACCAAGGGTGTTAATTGTTAGAACAACCAAGGGTCCAAGGATCTCGGCCCATGACTTCAAACCATTGAGATTATCCCGAATGCTATGAAGAGGATTCCTGTTATGAAGACTGGAGGCACCCCGCACCATTACCTGACCAAAGGTACGCCAAGAAAGGTTTTCCCGGGCCTTATAAGGATCCTTGAATGACCATCATTGAACTGCAATGTAACCGACACTCGTCAGAAAAGAGTACTCTTGACGACTGCCCTGGTGAGGATTTCATCTCCAATGATATTCCCTGCACCATGCTTCACGTGCTGTAATGTGACCTTGGCGTAACACTGATATGACAGTTGTTGCATTTTGCCACTGACAAACTAAAGTATGACAATTTGCAAAAGCCCTGTCTCCATCCACATGCTTCTTTAGTGTCACGTGCATGGTTTCGGTTCCGTGTAATGCTCCTGTCTAACCTGGAAAAATATCTTTTTTATGTTTTCCAACATTTCATTGACCAAAGGAATATGACAGTTCAAAAGCATTGTTTCTGTTTTACGTGAAGATCTTTGGCTGTAATGAACACATTCATGACAATAGACATCCCATTATGTGTAGGCGCTACTTTTCGTGTATACGAACCTTACGCAAAATTTCATTTATAGTATCTTATACCCATATTTCTTGGCATGAGTATAGTATTCAGCATGTTTTCTGATGAACACCAACAAACCATTGTCTGTCCACCGTTACAAAATTATCCAAACTACTTCCTTTACAAATATCTGCAATAAAACATTTATAGTTATTCTTCATTCATATGCAGACAAATCCATTATACTTTAGTTTCTGTATTTAAATTTTTACACTTACGTATTTTACATGTTAAGATAAAATTCTTTTGATTCTTCTGGATTCAATTTGAACATCAGAGACTTTGACTTTACAGTGAACTTTTACTTTTGTTTCATAATGTAATAACAGGAACTGGTAAATATTAACCTACTAGATGCCAAATTCTGCTCTGAATAAGTGGAAATGTAAAATGATATGAGTAGGTTGTTTTTTCTGTCAAGAACCCTGTCTTCCACAACCTCTATTAAAACACCTCTCTAAAGCATCCCATAGCATTCCAGTCATTTCGACACTCACAAGCTTCTCAACCACAAACCCACTGTCAAACTAGCCAATGAAACCCATAACATTTTCAGCGCTTTGAATACTCATACTTTGCATCAAAGATGCATTGCCCAATTATCATCATACCAAAATGTATTATATGTAATGTAATAATTGCTGGATTCAACATGCGTATGGATCCAACAAACTGTTGGAGATTGTGGTATGTTTTCAAAGATCTTTAAACAGCGTTGTAAAGATATATATTTTCAGGAATGGTCAGCTGAAGTAGCCGGCTCCAAATATTTGTATACATATTCATTATTAAAAACTGATATTGTGCATGAAAAGTATTTAAAAGTATTAGATTCAATGCAACTTCGTAGATCTCCCTCCAAATTCAGATGTGGAGTTAGAAAACTAAAAGTGCAATCATATAAGAGGTTAAAAGTTGACAATATAGATCAAGCTCTTTGCTCTTTTTGGGCCAACGCTATTGAAAACGAATACCATGTATTATTAGTATGTCATTCATATTCTGATCTACGCAGTGAATATATCCCTCAATATTACTATGTAAATCCTAGCTTAACAAAGTTTGTCAATCTAATTAAAACCCAAAATTGTAATAATATCTTACGCCTACATGTAGCTATATTCGTTAAAAAGTTACATATTGTATAATAATAATAATACTTTATTGCCCGGTAAAGGAATTTGGTTTACAACAGCGAGACTCAGCATGGTTAAGACGAAAAGGCATTGAACACATATAAGACAAATGACATAAAACACCATCGACATAATTAAAAAACATATAAAGGCACATAATGATCATACTGATGTATTAACCATGTCAGCGCTCTGGTTTAACATACCAAACAATTGTCATGTGTACTTTTGGCCTCATGGCCACTCTACCAAAAAATCTGTCTGTCTGTCTGTAATACTTGCTGTAACCCTCCATCCACCCACATGTGAAAAAAACAGTCTACACAAAATGTTGCTATTGTCCAGAATGTCGATAATCATAAAACTTTTCGTCTACGTGATTATTCCATTTTCTAGAAGGCCACTTAACGACCTTATGATGTGGCATTTTTCATTATATTTTGTAATAGCCATTGTAATTTTGTTATAACCATTGTTATAACCATTCATTGGAAATTTCTAATCATTTGTTAAACCATGTTTGTTCTTAGTTTGAATGAAATATAATTCCAAAAGCACAGAACACAGATGCCAGTTTAAGTTCTGAGAGGATAGTACAATTGATGTACTGATCAGTGCACGTATGTCAGGGTAGCGTAGTTTATTCTTGAGTGTCAGTTTTATCATGCATGTTGTAATATATTATATCAGATTATTTACGTGTAATTTGTGTATAAATTGCTTTAAAATGTCACAAGAATCTATAACCAAGACCTCTCTACTGTCTCCAACAATGATGTTGATCGTCCAAATAATCATTGTGTTTTTCAAAATGACTTCATTTGTTTACAAATATATTAGATTATTGCCATTATTTTATCATTGTGAACTTAAGAGATTGCACTGCTAACCAGGTTGTTATTCTTACAAAATGTATGTAAAACTTTTATCAACACTTAACTCATAAACATAATGGAAGCTTCATTGCTAGAAATGTAAAGCCAATCAGAATGTGAAGAAAACTTTACCGTAAAGGTTGAAAAGCAATGGGGTTTATGCAACTTTTGGTAGTAACAATAAGATAAACTGAAGCTTTAATATTATCTACAATGGATCTTCATTGATGTATGCACAATTGTATAAAATAAGATCTATGTCATTCGTAAGATGTCTGTCATTTGAAAAGAACTAACATCTATCCGTAAAATCAAGAAAATCCAACTGAATCACAGCCTCATTAGTATTCATAAATATGCAAATGATGTATGATGCAAACTAGATAATTTAACAAATGGATAAAACATAAGCCTTTAATGTGAATCAAAAAGTAACCATTTATGTTCAAAACTTACAGAGATATAGCAGTTTTAGTGATTTACATGGACTTGTTGGTATTTTGGATGGTTGCCATGGAAACGGCTCTCTAGAAAATTCTTGCAAGAGCGATCGGCTTGCCAACATCATTTTTCTGACACTTCAATGTGTCCTTAAAGCTTATATGAGGTCAAACAAAATATAGCAGAGCGATCACTTTTTTCTGAAAATATGTCTCTTGGCTCCCTGACTATTAAGTCCTCAATTACATAAACGTCTCAAGGTAATATAAAATTATAGCCTTAGAATCTTGAAAGGTTATTTGACAGCCAATTTAGCTAAAAGGTTAGATTACTATTTAGTCTTATCAATCTTAAACAGAAATATTTTAAGTTAGAATTGGTATTCAGGTATTCATAGGTAAAACTTAGGGCAATCTTGAACATTTTGGTTGTAAAAGAAAATATCAAAAGGCTTATAAAAATGTCTAGACGTTCCCTTTTAAATTTTTCTTTTGGGAAATTATATGTGAGTATCTTAATTGCACAAATAGCCGTAAATATATACCGTATTAATCAATCAAACAAGAACCACTTTACAAATGACATTAATTTAAAAGAAATGGCAACTATGCGAATAGAAGCTTATAGACTAGTCGAAACTCTAACATGAAACTTATCATTCACTCCCATTGGTTTAGATATATATATACATAACATTTATTTGATTTTATTGCAATTTGTTGTTTGTAAGAAGTTTCAGCTGTCCATATCGTGTTTTTATTGTACATCACTCAATATATTTCCTGTAAATTTTGAGGTTGCTCTGTGATAGAAGGTAATATATATAAATGTAAAGAATGTTGAATTATGAATAATGAATATATGAATTGATGACACTTTATAGTAAGAATACTTTGAAATTAGTTACTATTTAGAATGGTGTACAATTCAAGTTTCCAAAAATAGTCAAAAGCTATGTAAAACAATACTGTAGCATTTAGGTTAACTAACCGTTATTGTAACGAATTATAGATGTATAGCAGGGTTTTTTTTAGAATAGAACATATGTTCAGATTTGACACCACTTTCCAGTTCAAATAATGCTTTGTATTATTTCCAGGGCATGGAACATTCAACCTGACAAGCACGTTAGTATCAGGTTAATTGTAAACGAACATTAAAAAGACTCAAATGGTATTTTAATCTCATTGAAAATTAAACCTATTGTAATATGAAAACATATTTTTTTAATGGTAAAAATCTGATGATGGTAAGGCGTTATTTTTAAGAACTCCTTTCTTTTAATTAAAAGCATATTTAATTTGAAGTTTTGCAATCCTCTAATCTTTTATATGATTAACACCTAACTTGTAACACCTAACTTGTATAATGTATAAGTTTAAGCAATTAGGTTAGAAATGAAGTAGGTTGCACTTTCAGGAAACTAAACGCTTCTGCTTAGAAAACAATAACAACATGCCTGTTCTTTCTTCTTCAGACATCCCATGATCCGCCTAGTACAGTCTCTATTACAAACATCAATAGCTCTACACACCCACGTAATTGACAATGTTAAGCATAAAATATTACCAGAAAATATGTTGCGTGAGATTTAATGTACAATACATATTCAATGTGCATGTGTTAAAATCAGTTGATACTGTAAAGAAATAACCTGTGAATAGATGAAACATCTATTTGTCAGACCAGAATAACTGATTTGCGTATAACTGAACCTGACATGCTAATATCACGTTAAAGTATATTGTGTATTTTACCAGATATGGTGTGACTTTATCAAGATCAAACAAATTGAAATTGTAAAGACAACTGAAAAAGATCTTGATTTTATTTATTCCCAGATTATCAGTTACTCTGTCAATGAGTAGAACGTTTTGAGTCCCCACATTTGAAGATTAATAAGGTTTCTGATAGAAAGCTTTAACATAAATTGCATAAAGGCATTGCATCTTTGGAACCAACGAATGAAAATTACTCTGTAAACTTGAATCAGATGATTGGATGTTGTTATAGAGTTGAAACTAATTATAATATTGTTGAAGTTATGTATATTTTACGCCTTTATTTACAACCAGATATATTTACCTAAATAGAGTTGAGGATTATGATTAAAAATCACGGTATTTGAGAAGACTTAAAACTTGTACCTTAAAAGAATACCAAATATATAATATATAAAACATGAAAACAATACTGTGTCTTTTTATCTCTATAATTGAGACACATATGAATAATATTATACAAATAACTGTATGAAATAAACATATCTGCTTTTGAAAGATTAGTGTTTTCCAGTTAATTCTGTTGAAATTATCAAAACAATGAACACACGCTTATGGAAAAAATAAAGTTACCAACACAACAACACATCTATGTCTTGTAGTGAACACTCCAATATGATATCATGCTAACAAGTCTATTGCCAGTATAAACATGTTATGCTTTACACACGTCGTGTTAAAGTTCGCATTACTTACACACTCACTTAAAAACACTCAAGCAGTTGCTATTCATCATAGCACAATGTTCCTAGTTACCTCATCAACAAACTGCTGACTACTTCCTTTCTTCTCCTTTCAACCTACATGATCAAATAGACAGATGCTTCTCATTTCTCCGCTAATGTTTCTTTTATAATTATTGTGACTTTGTGCTCGTACGGAAATATTTTTCCAATTTCGATACCGTTTTCCTAACCTATGATGTATTTTGAATGAGGTTGTGTTATGTAAAAGAAAATTGAATGTCATTGAGTTTTCCTTTTAGTATGTTGTTAAAACTGAAAGCCTTACGATCAAAATTAACTTAACATCGTTTTATTATGTTAATGATATACTGACCTCAAACAGACATGCAAAATGTACAGACCTGTTAATGTCTTACTAATAATAACTAGTCTTACTTAAAACATTTAATAAAACGTGGGCAAATCAGGAGTTATAAACTTGATGTCTTATTTGCAATGAATATTATAAGTTTTTACTGTCAGCTGTTAGTGAGGAACTTAAGCAATAACTTGCATCAAAATACCAACTTGTACATTTCATGAGACTTTTACAACGTTTACCCATTTAGGTTTTTAGATCATGTCCAATTTATAATATCAAAGCAACCATATTAGTATTGCCTGTACATGTTTAAACAACATTACGTGTCCTTTATGGAACAATATAAAGAACCTTAGCAATCGTCTTATTCTTTTATTCCAATAATCAATACAGCTAGATATAATTGAGACAGTATATTCTCTAACAAAACGATTGAGTAAAATGTACTTAAAAGACTGAAGATGAATGGTCTTTTGTTACAGCCATATGAAGTGATTGATTCGCCAGAAGCTTGTGTACATTGATACAAACAAGAGAATGGGGCATCTTAACATCTGTAGAGCGGATGCTAGTATTTATTTATGTTGACCAAGGATTAAGAAGAAGCAAGGTTAACCTGCATGTTTCCCTGTTGTTGAATGGTGCCATTATGAGGGTCAGTCTTGTGGTGTTGAGTAGTATGCTAACAGGCATAAATGCAACTGTTGATTCAGGACATTTTCCAAGGGCATTTCTCTCCCTCAAGCTTTACAGAGTGCTTATATCATCCCTTAATTGTATTCATTGCTATTTAGTTTGATTATGTTTGTTAGATAACTTTGCTTTACTTTCATTTTATTTCAGTTTTTGTTGAGACGTCTATACATGAAAGACAAATAAACATGTGTGTCTGAAAGCTATTTAATGAGCAAGGTATAGCTTTGTAGTTAGAACAGCAGGTGAAGACACGTGAGATATATGAACAGGGGTGCTAGTTAGATTGAGTATTTACTACTCCTAGGCTTATTGATCTTCATGTTGAGACACATGCAGTAGTGAATTTGCTATGTATTTAGTGTAAAATCAATATAGAACTCATACATCTCACCACAATTCTAATTGTGAGGTATAGAAAAGGGATTGAACACTCAGTTCGGATATTTTGCATGCAAACACAGATTAGTTTGTTGTCAGATCTTTAGACTCTTTTTAATCATATTTTAATTATATACTATTTAAACTTAAATTGCAAATACTAGAAAAAGACAACGATATTTTAAAATCTCCATTTGTATCGTCGTCATGTGATATTAATTATGTATAAATAAGAGGTCATTTTGAATCTAATCTTATTCAGTAGCACATTACAATTAAATCTCTCTTGTAGATCTTTTATCTCCCTTTGCTATTATTTTGTCACAGTATGTTAATAAAATAGGTCATACCTTTGGTGATGTTGGGTTTAATTATATTTCAACATTATGAGTCATAAACTTCATAGTGTAGGTGCATTTTCTATACAGTAGCGAACAACAATGAATATTCCTATAATCGCAAACAATTCATATCTGTTTGTGAAATACTGTTTGAGGTCGTTTGAGTATACAATTTACAACAAGAACCGTTATGTATGATTCTAAACATCGAATGAAAGGTCTATATTCAAACGTGAACTTTAGCAGGGCTTTTGGTTGATAAGTAGTTGACTGACGGTATTTACCATTAGTCCACTAATTGGTGTACATGCTGATTTTGAAAACTATTTAAACAAGTGAACTGTTGATGAAGACTGCCTGCTGTGGGAAGCTTGGCATAAATTCTTTAATTAGATAGGCACCCAGGGTCTGGTTGTCGCTAATTTTGAGGTTCCGACAGGTGATAGATGCAATTTTCATGCGGATATAGAGTTGAAACTCAAGCATTTTACAGTTAAGTACATAATAATGCAAAGGAATCACACACACTGATTATTAAGAATAATATGTTATTTAAAGCAATCTTCAAAACACTAAACCACTGCAAAGACCTCTATGAAATAGCCGAATGGTCTCTTGAGAAATTCTATATGAGGTTGTTCTACAACATACGTTTAACCTTTTTATTCTGATATTTTTCTTACCCTCGAATTCTTTCATATTGTAAATCATCACAGATAGGAGCTTAATGTTTTCTACTCGTGTTTTAACATATAAGCAAACTTAGTCATATAAGAAGTGTTACAGGACGTTGTTGAATCACACGTACAACATGTTCACAAATGGTAGGCAGTGGTATAACCAAAACGGGGGTTATAGGAAAGGGTTTTCAATCAGTGACAAGCCATATGAGCTTTCAAAACTTTATATCTAAAACGTTTAATATTGTGCCTTTGGCAACTGTAGTTATAAAACTTTAGTGTTTAGCATGTCAACTATGAATTTGAAAAGCTTTGTTTCAATCTATTTACAATATTCCCGTTGCCCTATGTCCATGACGTTGTTATTTTGTTTTAAATAGTTAAAATATTCTCTACAATGCCTTCATGTGACAGGAATTGTTTTGATATATTCATTCATTCATTCATTTATTCATTCATGTCACCGTAAGAGCTTCAAATAAAGAGGAAACATAAGCAGGATGCAAACTTGAATTTCTTTTGTAAGATCTATCAGCAAAACAATGAACATTTAAATATTGGCAATAATGTTAGTGAAGTAAGTTAGTGAATACGTTCTTTTGGATAAAGTATGAAACTGATTGTAATTAAAAGCAGGAAATAATATTTATTGTTCTTAGCAATAGATTTTTGATATTGAGAGATACTTCTTTTCCAATTGTTATTAAAACGAAGAAACCATCAGTAGTTATAGAATTTTATGTTGAAATAAGTTCTTTATCGTTTGTACCCGGAAACTGTTCTAAAATGAAGAGAGGGAAAACAAACATAAGATAGTGTTTACATTTTTAAAGGTAAATATTACGTTGGAGCAGGTGTTTCATTAGTTAGCCTTTGAAAGTAAATATGTAATTAACATCATCAGTAAGGGTATACAGCAGATCTGCCTTTGTTTTATAAACATACAAATTAAAAGACATTGATGTTGAATGCAAACATGATAAGCATGTCTTCGTTATCAAAATAACCAATCGCAAAAACGTGAATTTAGTACTTTGATACCATAACAAATAAATGTTATTCATGATAAACATACATTTCTTTACACTACAAAAGATATTAAAGTTGAGTGCTAAGCTAGCGGGAAAATCATATCTCTTTAAGAATATAATAAACCCATTTTCTTCAAACAATTGAAACAAACAATACCACCGCAAAAAATAATATTTGGTGTTTTCACTGTTCATGTATATCCTTGTGATCGAGTTATTGGGGTTACTAGTTATATTATGGACGATGTGGTGATGGTTTTATCTAATCAGAAGATAAAAAAAATGTGAAACAATAACATAACATATATCAATATATATCATATATGTCAACCATGTGCTACCCTCATATAATATATCAGATAGTTTTGCCATATTGTAAAGCCTGGTCTGTTCGCGCGACGACAATAGAAAATAAGACTCAAATATATTTTCACTTATTAGGTTTCAGTTTTTGGAAATTACAAGTTACATTTTGCGACCATAATAGTCAGCTGAACACCAGGGTACCATATTTTATATGTACATTGAGACAAGGCATCAGTATCAATGTAGTGTTTTGAAGTTAAATACTTATTTTGCTGATAATACATTCAGCCAAGCGGAATCCTTATAAGGCGAAACAGTGGCGGAAAAGCTTTAAGCAAAATGAGGTAAATTTGCGTTGTTTGTATAAGAACATGTCTCTGGGACTTCAAATAGTGAGATTACAGAAAACAGAAACGATGAAGATAAGCACGGTACCAGATAGAAAGCGGATAAAAAAATTCTGATTTACTATCAGTTTTACAAAAGAAAACACACCTCGGTAAATTGATGCATATGTAAAAATTTCAAAGCACATGGTAAAAATAATATGATATAAAAGTTAAACAAGAGTCATCAGAAGATGACATATCCCACCGGTTCCACATGATCGTAAGATGTAAACCTTTGACACGTTTCTATGAAAATAATAAAAAATAAAATTTTCAGAAATGTGAAAATATCAAAAGGCACCACTTCAGTAGGTGGGCAATACACATGTAAAGTTTCAGAAAGATATGTGGACCGATTTTTGAGTTCTGCTCCGGAAACGAAACCTTTCATGAACAGAAGTCCAAATAAGAGCCGTTTCCATGGAAATAATAAAAAATAAATTTTTCAGAAATGGGAAAATATCAAAAGGCACCACTTCAGTAGGTGGGCAATACACATGTTAAGTTTCAGAAAGATATGTGGACCGGTTTTTGAGTTCTGCTCCGGAAACGAAACCTTTCATGAACAGAGTCCAAATAAGAGCCGTTTCCATGGAAATAATAAAAAATAAATTTTTCAGAAATATGAAAATATCAAAAGGCACCACTTCAGTAGGTGGGCAATACACATGTAAAGTTTCAGAAAGATATGTGGACCGGTTTTTGAGTTCTGTTCCGGAAACGAAATGATTACGGACGGACGGACAGACGGACGGACGGACGGAAATACAGACGGACAGGGTGATGACTATATCCCACGGTATTACATACCGGTGGGATAAAAATGAAATATATAAAACAAGCAGCTGACATGGTCGAGCTATATTCCCCGCAAATTGCACAACATGTATAAGTTCTTCTTATCATATTGCAGTGTAGGAAACTACCGCCCGCCCTAACGCCCGCGACGGGTTAGTTTTGTGCAGGGCTGACCACAAATAAACCTTACCAGCCCGATGATCGGGCTAATTACATGATATGAAAACTGTCTCAAATTTAACTTCTGCTTTGGAAAATAATATTTTGGAAGAACAAAATCTCGAATGTGATTATCATGACACAAGTAGAGTTGATTCAATTTTGTAAACTTTTCTTGTCGGTCAACTGAGCTGCTAACTTAAGCTTGCCCGTGGGCAGCTAACAAAACACATTTTAAATTGCAAAACATATCTTAAAAATATTCTGTGTCTTTTACCTTAGGCTGCTGAATTCTAATCCTGATAGTTCCTCTTTAGTTTCTTGATTAATTTCCATTGATGTCTTGAAGCATTATTCAAAGTTTTTGTTAAGCTTTTTAGCTACGATAGAGGAAACAGAAAATCTAAGTACCCGTATGTCAATCACCGTGCATCTTCCTACGCAGAGCCTAAAAGGCCAGTTTCCAAACTGTCAGTTTTATGCCTTGCTGCATAGCCTTGGGTTTTCTGTGCTTGCTCTCTAGTCTGTAGGGGCACTATAGCAGCACAGAAAAGTAAAGTCTCTGCAGCAAGGCATAAAATGACAGTTTGGAAACTGGCCTTTTAGGCTCTGCGTAGGAAGATGATCACCGTGTAGCAAGGTTCTTGTAGGGAAAGCAAGTGACCAAAACATCAAATTCGTGTGATAATATGCTGTCAGAAAATGTTACCTAATGTTTAACGTCATTGAAAAGAAAACTGTGTTTTCTTACAAAAATATCTTTTAACAAGTAAATTGACCTTTGATAAGGAAAAAAATGTTACAAAACCTGTCACCCCCGCACAATAATGGACCATTCTCCCAACAGCAAACTTTGAATAAGGTTAAGACTTTGATTGACAGTTTCCTTTCTTTTAGAAGTGAGCTGGTACTGACATACACGTGGGTGATTTGTTTTGACTTACTTGTCATCAAAGCTTTTGATCATATCTAGATGTATTTTTAAATAAGTCAAAACTTTGACAGGTCTATAACAGACTTTACTTGAGTTAAGTATTGTTGTCTTTTGTCAAAGCTGGCATGTTCATGTTTTGGAACTTATGCAAGAATGAAAGCCAATAATAGTAAATAAGAATTATTTAGCCCTTTTGAAATTTATCATTTTGAATGAAAATTTGAAATGAGAAAATTATAAGTTTACACTTGAAATAATATTTTTATCAAAGAACGTAAATTTCAAGTAATATAATGACCTGTAACTGCATTTTGATAATGATAATAAACATGTTATTTGAAACTACAAAAAGTGAGGGCAAGTTATTTATCAAACAGGGCAGGTAATAATATGATTCTCGTTGCCATGTGGCAAGTTAATTTAAAAAAACATTCTTGACCCTGAAGAAGTTTGAAGAAGTATTTTGGGGAGTTGTTAGTATAAGTGACTGATGATAACAATACAATTGTAAAATACCGTGGTTTGACTATTTAAGTGTAAAATTAAACATATTGCTAGTGTGGAAAAGGATCTCTTTCTGTTTCGATGCCTTGTTACTGTTTCAAAAATTCAATATTGAACACATTTGCAACGGCGTGGCGTTGAATGATAGCGTTTTTTCCAAATACTTGATCTTTAAATTATTGTTGACCTAAAATTTTAAACTATTATTGGACTGACAACTTTTGAGGGGGGCTGGTAGAATTTTCTGGTGAGTCTCCTACACTGCATATTGCTGATTAATTTTTGTCACACAAAATAACACAAACTTTCCAGGATATGAAGGAAACTGTTCTAATCAAAATAGTAAATGATACCAACTTTATTTTCACTGTTGGGCATAATTCGAGTAAACTGAGAAAATCAAAATCAAACGAATAAATTTATGTATTTTGATCTAAAAGATCAATTTGATCATATGTAAACAAACATATTTTCAAAATTGTTCTTCATGACACACCTTCATATGATTATGTATCTCCATATCAAATTTGATCAATATGTGATGATTAGTTTAGAAGTAGTGAGCCGAACAGAACTTGAAACAGTTTTCATACAGAGTACTCATTTTTTGCCAAAAAAGGTAAACTTTTATAAAAATATTTTCAAAATTGTTCTTCATGACACACCTTCATACGATTATGTATCTTCATATCAAATTTGATTAATATGTGATGATTAGTTTAGAAGTAGTGAGCCGAACAGAACTTAAAACAGTTTTCCAACAGAGTACTCATTTTTTGCCAAAAAGGTAAAATTTTATAAAAATATTTTCAAAATTGTTCTTCATTACACACCTTCATATGACTATGTATCTTCATATCAAATTTGATCAATATGTGATGATTAGTTTGGAAGTTGTGAGCCGGACAGGACTTGTATTAGTTTTCCAACAGAATACTCATTTTTGGCCAAAAAAGACAAAATTTTACAAAAGATATTTTCAAAATTGTTCTTCATGACACAAACTTCATATGATTATGTATCTTAATATCAAATTTGATCCAAATGTGATGATTAGTTTGGAAGTTGTGAGCCGGACAGGACTTTTTTTACCACTTTTTCTCCAAAATCCTAATATTTTATGTACATTTTCTAAAATGTTTTACTCATGACACATTATTACATGTTTCCTCATTTCCATGACAAATTTGAATTGAAATGGTTGATTAGTAAGAAAGTTATGAGCCGGACACAAAGTGAAACGGACGGACGGATGGACGGACGGACGGATGTTACTCATTTTAATACCCCCCGCAACTTCGTTGTTGTGGGGGTTTACAATAAAAGTGAAAAGAAAATGAACTGAATTAGGCGTAAGTTAGGCAATTTCTTAAAGTGCAATATGTATAAATATTTTGTGATGTACTCAAGGACTTTTAAGAGGAAACAACGTTTGTGGCTAATGATTTTGGTAAGAGGAAGGCCCCTGTTTGTATAGTTACATGTATTTGGTAAAGCTGCTCTATGTCAAAAGTCCAATAAAGAAATCGTACTTATGGTTTGCCTTGTTGTGATTTATTTGACTGGACTGGTGATCTTTGACACAAACGTTATAAACATATTCTATTCAAAATGAAAGGATTAAAGAAATATTACATAAACCCAGTATATTAAACAGTACATGGACTAAACCATATTATTGTACCGAGTTTGCAGAAGATTAAACCTTGCTTTTGTACTATTAAATTCACTGTTTTCCTGTTACAAAGAGGCAAATAGTGTTATTCGATTTATTCATTTCAAGTGCGAATCAAATGTACTTAAAAATCCATTGTTTAACTAAAAGATAAGTAATGTTTTCTTCCCAAGAGCCTTGATGCAATTGATCTTGATGTAAGGAATTCTTAGAACATTAAAAGGTTACATAATATTTACCATCACGGCAACTGGCATATCGTATGTCATTCTGATTTTCTTGAATGAAAATTCAAACCTGAAAGACATATCAAGATGCAACATGTCAAAAACATTATTAAGAATCAATTTACCAAATAACTTTTTGCATACTGGCACTCAACGTTTGATGTGCTGATGCAATATACAGTATGAGGTTTAATATGTTAAATCTGTGTCCCATATGTTCTATCATGTAAACGCAAAATATGAAATAAAAGATAGTTTATATAGCATCAACTTACAGTTGATGATGCTATCTGGGTTACATAAACAGAAAATGAAAAGTTACATCAAAAACGTCTTCAAACCTTTGATTTATAGCATCAAAGAACATCTTTTCAAACAGATGTTTGAAGTTTGTTTCTAATTAGCTAGGTGATAAAAAGATAACTTTGACATTACTACAAGATTTGGAGGTTCGGTATGAATGATAAGTTTTATGGTTTTTTTCTGATTACACATAGATATATTCGTTGACCAAAATCACTAACAAATTGCTTACTTACGTAGGAGATCTTTCTTTCATCAAAATATGATGGTGTCGAGCCAATGTTGAATCCAGGATACATAATGGAAGTATTGGAACGTTGATCCTGGATTATCGAAGGTAATAGCTAACCTGTGTGTTATCTTTATCCACTTTGGGATTTAACCAATGTAAAAAATCCAGGACAGTCAATAAAAATACATATTGAATAGGACGACAGCGATGCAAGGTTCCCTGTAAATGAACTGTAATTAATTAAAAATTTCAAGGACAGTAAACTCGGTTTAAAAGGACATACAAGAAGAGGCTTACAGAACAATCAACTCCATCTCCAATTCTTCAGTTCTTAGTAGACTCTGTGGAGTCACGTTTTACTTTTTTTACCAAGTAATTCTCATAAACGAAACGTTCTGTTAAATCGTTGACTTACCAAATGGCAAATTTTCAATTTGTTATCGGTTTGTAGAAAAAGTTGCTCTTACTTTGTCATGTAGTGATTTTTATCATTTCTAATAAATCGGTTTGCAATTGGTCGTGTATGTTTTATTTTATCTTATACTATGTAATATGTATACTATTTAAAACGAGTGAGATGTAAATAGAACTTACTGTCTGTCTCTCTACAAGCATGCTACTTTGATATCTGCGGTACACATGGCGCGGAAAGCTGTAGTTGAACACCTGGTTATGATTGTGACTAATCACTGGAGATACCCACACACTTTGTGTGTGATTTCCAACGAGCCAAAAAAATTGTGATTGTTCTAAGCAATAAATTTTCAGTAATGATAGATATTTTAAATAGTTTCTTTTTCAATTGTAACTATAAATGAAGAAACATAACTAGTTATTGAAGTTCATGTTGAGATTAGTTCTTAATCATTTGTACCCGCAAACTGATTAAAAATAAAGAGAGGGAAACAAACAAAGATGGTGTTTACATATTTAAATGTACACATTACGTTGTAGCAGGTGTGTTTAATTAGTTTGTCTTTGAAAGTAAATTTGTAATTAGTGCGGGTCAACATCTAAAGTAAGGAAATATAGTTGATCTGCCAGTTTTTGAGAAACATGCATTTTCAAAGACATTGATGTTGAATGCAAACATGATAAGCAGATTGTTGTTATCAAAATACCGAATCGCAAAAACGTGAATGATGAACTGTGGTACCATAAGAAATAAGTCATTCATGATGTACATAATTTTTCATTACACTGCAAAAGTTATTTTAGTTGAGAGCTAAGCCAGTGGGAAAATCATTTCTCTTTAAGAATATAATAAACCCTTTTATTCAAAACACGCCTGTAAAAGATTATATTTGTCGTTTTCATTGTTAATGTTTATCTTTGTCAAAAACATTATTATAAATCAATTTATCAAAATAACTTTTTCCATACTGGCACTTAACGTTTGATGTGATGATGCAATATATAAACTTAAAGATATTTAATCTGTGTTCCATATGTTTCATCATGAAAACGCAAAATATGAAATATGTAGCATCAAGAACTGCTTACCTTCAGTTAATGATGCTATCTGGGTTAAATAAACAGAGAATATGAAACGTTACATCAAAAAGGGCTTCAAACCTTTGATTTATAGCATCAACGAACACCTTTTCAAACAGATGTTTGAAATGAGTTTCTAATTAACTAGGTAATAAAAAGATAAATTTGACTTAACTACAAGAAATGGAGGTTTGGTATGAATGATATGTTTTATCTTTTTTTCTGATTACTCATAGATATAGTTCGTTGATCAAAATCACTAACACATTGCTTACAGAGTAATTACTTACGTATGAGGTCTTTCTTTCATAAACATATTTTGGTGATGTGTTATGTTACGGTACGGTGTTAAAAAAAGATGACGTCACCAGAGGTTTATAGTGAAGTTGTTCCGGGAGAAGTGTACAATATATTCATATTTACACTTACTACTCTTCAGGTCTACATGAATGCTACAATTGAATCATTGTTTATGTAGAATAGTTAAATGTTTACTTTAGAAAAATTGCATATTCATGCATAATTATCGTAATAAAAAAAGAAATACGAAATATACGAAAGGTTCTGTTAAACTGTTGTCTACCAAATGGAAAACATTCAATTTGTTATCAGGTTTTAGAACAACTTGTTCTAATTTTTAAATGTGGTGAGTTGACCTCTTGTTAAGCCAAATCCTCTAGTACCATTTTCGAACACCGACGTTGTTATCTGTTCAAATAACAGTATAATTCATATATTTGTTTTATTCATGTTTCTAAAAGATTATTTTATTTGCTGATTGATTTATTCTTGTCATCTCTCATCGCTTTGATATTGGTTTATGTTTTATTGTATCTTATTTTATGTAATATGTATACTGTTGTAAAGCGAGTGACATGTAAATAGAACTTACTGTCTGTCTCTCTACAAGCATGCTACTCTGATATCTGCAGTACACATGGCGTGGAAAGCTGTAGTTGAACATCATTGTGACTAATCACTGAAGATACCCACGCACTCTGTGTGTGATTTCTACAAGCTACTCTACTTATTCCAACCATGTTGCAACTACCGGTACTTATGAACTTCAACTCTTCTTACCAGGATTTGCTAATTTAAAGAAATAGTTCAGATTGAGACATTGTTTAAGAAATGTTTTACTTGAATGTTGACAACAAAATGTTTATGCATTTTGCTCATGTACTTTAGTTTATTCAAAACTGAATGAGTTATTACTGTAATACTTTTGTTTGAGAATTGATATCGTATTGGTGTGAATGGTGTGTGAATACTCTGTCTGTTATTGAAAAATCACCCAGTAAGCCAGGTGTATTAATATTTTCATTATGTCTGTTTACTTGTCAGTTTCGTGGCTGTCGAGTTTGTTATTGTAACAGGATAAGAGGAATCTAATTAACATATTAGAAAATATCACTTCGCTACCTTGGTAATAATAAATGTTTCTCCTGTCAGTTGTTGATTTCCATTCCTGGGGAACATAATCATGCCTTTTAGGCCAAATTTGATTTGTTTTATTTATATTTGTGGTGTGAACATCATTTGTTATATGTTGTTGATTTCAATTCTTTGGGAACATAATCATGCCTTTTAGGATTGTGAAAACTGGCTGATTGCATTGGTTTGATAGTGAGGATAGTATTTATTGCGGGCATAATGTTCATTTACAGTTAATATGTGTAAACAAAATGAATTTTCATGAAGGATATTTATTTCTACATTTCATAACTTTTAAAAGGCCGATAATCATATTGCTAACGTTGATTTGGGAGTGAAGTAAAACAGTCATAACAATAAAAGTATCATACTCTGATAAATTGGGAGTAGTTCTTCACAGCACACTGGCCTATCGTAGGGGTTCGTTGTCGCATTTCAATGGTCACAGGATTTTGTAATTTACCCTCGTGAAAAGTTGGTATCGTATCATTTGCCCCTGAGTGCAGATACTGGGTGGGAGATTCCTAAGTGTAATCTCTGCTTCCTTAAATATATTCACCTAACGCTGTTATAAGTTACTTCCGTGAAATTCCAAACGCATTTTCTGGCTACATCCCTCTTACAATGACCTAGGAGATGTTGGCCTCTGTAATTTGCCAAGATGTGAATTTTGGATATGAAAATATTTGTCGAAATTTGTTAGAAGATTAAGTTATAGACACTTTTTGATCTCAATGTATTGGTTACACAGTCATGAAATATATATGTAATATTCCAAGGCAGGGAATGTGTTAATCACTGCATCTGGTTTGCATTGCGCGACTAATCACCTTAAACAACTGTGCACTCCGATAACTGACAATATCATGTACCCATGTAATCATGTCAGACAACATTTTCCAAATAGAAATAGTGTGATTACTGCCTATATGTTGTACTTATTCAAACGATGTCAGAACGAATATTCTTAACATTGTTGAGATCTACTGGCATGATATTCCAAGCATTACAACAATGTCAGATCTAATTTACTGACAACTGTGTGTAAGATGGTCCTTACTGCCTGTATATTTACACGTGTCAAAACAATTTACCCTGCATGATGTTAATAATTACCAGCAAGATATTACAAACACTACAACTATTTCAGGTTATGTTATCTAACTAATGTGTAAGTGCAACGTCCTTGACTTTTGTAATATGCCAAAATTGTTGTTTAGAATATGTGTACATATAACTGACATGTCCTACGTCTGAATGAGACACTCTTTCAGTCAAATGAAATGTTTACAAATTTTAGGATACTTTGTCTTATATTTTGCACAGACACAGTACGCATCGAAATATACATCTTGCGAGGATTGTGACTGATCAACTAACAACGATCTGAAAACGTTTAGTCACTCCAGACGTAACGCCCGAATTATTGAAATAACAGTCTACTTGTACATGTTATCTTGCAACTGGGTATATAATGGTATTATGTTTATTTGCTTATAAGATCTACCAATGATAATATTTTTAGAAAATGAAAACAAGAGTGTTATATTCTGAGAGACATTGGCTATAGGCATTGGCTGAACATTAATGTAAACATAGCTTTAAACCATTATAAAATGTTACTGCTTATACAACATAACGCAACGAGTAAATCTAAGTTGTCGTAACTATTAAGTTAATCTTTAAGTTTGGCATATGAATGAACATATTTTACGACCTTTAGTTATTACAGTTCAGTTAAGCATTTTGTCAAAACCAGTGACCAGACTAGTATTGATAAATGTGTTATGAGATTTTTTAGGACTCAAAAGGAAAGAACATAACTGTTACCCGTGTGATGATGTCTTAAAAATACGCATCATTCATTAACGTCATTAAACTAGTAGAGTGCATTGTCAAACCGAACACATCATTATAATATCAATCATTTTGATTCGGATTCGCTGATTCTATTTGTATGTAATCCTTCTAATAATAAACAATAAGCTGATCTTGAAGATATATTCAAATAATCATCTCAACATTTCAGTATTGGCTTCATAAGTGAGTGAGTAAGTTGGGGTTTGACGTGTTTTGAACAATATTTCAGTTACGAATGATGATTGGCTACATAAGTAACAGCGGCACTGAGTGCGTCTAACTGCATCTGGTCTGTCATGTGACTAATCACTGTGAACAACTCTGCCATCTGTTGATAAGATTTTCTACTAAAACCATGTCAGATCGCATTTCTAGATACTGTCGGGGTGATTTCGTTCTATATGTTCTACCAATTTAAACATGTTAACTTTACATTGTGATATAAGTCATTGTCAGGATATTTAAACATTGTAACCATGTTAGTGCTAGTTGTCTGGCCGCACTGTATATGCAATGACCTCAAAGCGATTGGTTTGAATCCGCAAATTATGCAGGTTTTGCATATGAAATAGTGACCATTTTACATTGTTGGACAGTTTTACAAGGAATATCCCTGCGTGTTAATGATGAAATAAAAACCTAGTAAAGAACATGAAGTTTTATTAAGGAACACGATGAGGCGATGTCAAAAATGCTTTTGTAATGTTGCTTTCTCAGCAATTGTGAGTTATTTCCGGTGGTGATAAGATGAATGAGTATTAGATATCTTCTGGTCGATTTTAATTGTAAAATGCATGTGTCTGCAACGGTAACTTTGGACCACGTCAAATGCTATTCCACATGACATACGTGTGATGACGATGGTTTAAGTCAACAGACAGGGTCTTTGAGCTTTGAGAATCAATGAGATTGAGATTCCCTTCTTGTTACCTTATGAGATCACATTTTCTAGATGTTATTGGTGCAGTTACTGCCTGTATGTTTAAACGTGTTGCCAGAATGCTGTTTACAATTACCTGCAAGGTATTCCAACCATTGCACCTATGTCAGAAGCTGTATCTGACTATTGTGTGTGTGCAATGTCCTATATTGAATTACGTAGTCTGTCAAACTTTTATCTCGTAATCCATATGAAAATGCATGGCGACATAATTGACTTACAGAGGCATGTCCTCCTAACGTTTTTCAGCTTCATTTACTGGTAACAAATTCAAGGCAAGAAATTTGTGATTTGTGTAACATTCTGCAGAGGCAAAGGATGCATGTATTTGAACACCTGGCTTGATCATTGTAGACATATGACAGGCTTTACTACAAATTACCAAATACTACAGTCACATATAGTCATGTCGGATCAGATTCTCAAAATATTTTGTGTGCTTTGTACAAACCATGTCAGAATTAAACAGATACATGACAGAGACTAACGTCTTGAAAAGACACTCTTTTAGTTTTATGTACATGTATAGCTTACAAATTCAAGGATAGTTCTTTGTGTAATGTTCTTCACAGAGGTACGGAAAGCATCTTTCTGGCTTGGATCTTGACTGATATCAACTGACAACTCTTTAGCTCACCGACAAGATAGTAAACTACAGCTATGTCGGATCAGAATCTAGGAACTAATGATGTGTTTGCTGTCTATTAACACCTTGTCGGAATAATATGTAACAAAACGCTTATAGTTGCACCTTAGAATTCTCAATATTGATAATGTTCTTTCATGTCATATGCCATCTGTGTAGGCATTTCGTTTATTGGATTGTTTGTTTAAAGAATACAAAAATTAATCCGGTAATATGTCTAAGAATCTGATCAATAACATGAGTTCCTACAGGCATATTTTAAAAAACTACGTTAACATCATTAAACATTTTCGTAACGTTCTTCTCCTAAGATATTAGGATGCTTTTAAATATTTTTGTGCAGGAATATACAGATGAAAAAGGGACATCTACTAACAAAACAGAATAAACATTTGTTAATTACCAACAAATCTTCTGTAAAAGTGTCATTTGCTATTTGGACCAGCGTTTATGCAAATGTCGATTTGCTTCCACCATTTGCACCTTACCTTAAGGCGTCGTTAAGGACAGCTTAACCTTTGAATTATTGTTATCAATTTTTGATTACCTTAGGTTATCAACAGAAACTTTGCACGTCGCTAATGGCTGAAATATTGCCCAAGCGGCGTAAAACAATAACTCACTCACTCAGAAGAAACTTTGCAAAACCTTTCATAAATCATAAACTCTTTTTACTCAAGCAACTCGACATCAAAACAATCCCTGATATGATCATATTAAAATTAAAAACCATTCATTCATTGCGACAATAAATCAACTGCCTTCTCTTTCCGTGACGCTAATGAGGAAACTGAATACACACAAAATAATTAATAAAATATATCAATGACTGAAAACACTTCCTTCTTTTTAACTCTGTATTCAAATGCAACTAACTTTTAAGCTTTAAACTTTTTCAGAGTGTTTGAGGTCTGACATTTGGCGGAAGAAGATTACTTATCTGAGTAGATTAACTTTTATCTCGGGTTCTGCAAATCCATTGTAACTTGCCCACGAGGTAATTGTTTCATTCCTACAGAAACCCTTTTGGATAGGTAGTATTACAGTAAAAAAAATCAGTGTCTCCTTCAGATGACCTCGGTTCTGCTCTCGTGTTAAATGATGAATTTTTCACTGTAATGGATGATTTTTTTGGTCCACGTTTTCCCTTTCTTTACCTAATTGCTTCATTCTAATAATGATCTTTGTTCACATGTTTGAAAACCGAAATAGTTTGACATCTAGTAAGAAACAATTACTTTATTGTAAGATTAAATTTAACAACTCGTATACATAGATTTTAACCACTTTGTTGACTTTATACACATACATGACATGCAAATTCCAATGCTTACTTACAAACTTTCATATTTTTTACATGTGTATCACAGACCACAATGTTAAGACATTCTATTCTTTTTAAAGTAACCAATATTGATTACTTAGTACTGCATGATGTAAGGGTAAATTTCCATCATTGCAAAGATGCGAATATTCCTTTTTGTTTATACATTTATTTCTTCGTTTTATTTAAAAGAAAGAAAGAAACTTTTGGCAAATACACGTGTATGACTCAATAAAGCCATTATGACAATAGAAGGTGACTCAAGTACCACATATAGAGCACTCTAGTCTAGAACAATCGTATGCCCGAGGTCAGTATTTGTTATCAGTATGTCTCCTCACAATAGATTAACTTTAATCTCCCATCTTCTTATATATTCCAAGATGACCAATACGTATTTGTTTTTTGCCTTGAGCAACATTATTAGACTCTTGGTAGAATAGTTTCCCCCTCAAAATGTTTACAGAAAATGCCATTTAGATAGTGAACAAATGTAACAATGTTAAATTTGGGGTCACATCTTGTGCCGAAACGGGCGAGTTGGTTGGTACCTGCTTGTATGGTCATTGCTAGCGATGTTGCCTGACTTTTAAGGTGTTAGCTCAAATCCTAGTCTGTCATCCAGACCCTAAAGCAAAAATATTTAATAAATGACCAACCACGTCTTGAAAAGTATAGTTGAAGCATCTTCAGGGCTCAATTTAATTATATTACATGATTTGTTTTAAAATATTGTCAATATTGAACAAAATACTTCTGAGACTACATGTAAATGTTAGTCTATCGAATCCCCCACGGGACTCGGACCGAAACAATACAAGACTCATTTCTATTCAAATAGTGTGATCCCAAATATAACATTGTTACCCTCTAAAATTGTCTTCTGTACTTTTCAATCAGAGCTCTCTGTACCGTTTTGGAAAATCAAAAAGGAAGTTCTCAATTGTTGTGTTTTTGTTTTAAGACCTTATCTGAGTTTATTTCTATGAACAAAAGTAAATTAAACTTGCAAAACATCTGACGGGAACAGGTTTTAAATCAGTTAATAAAAAATGTACGATGTAAGTAAATAAATTGTAAACCAAATATGATAAAGTATTGCTGATAACAACTTATTATGTTACAGACGTGTTGTTATCAATGAAGATTATTTGGTCTGAAACAGCTTAAACTATAAACTCTTGATCCTTGGTTTTTCACAGTTGTGCCGGCAAGATAATTATCTGTCACCTTAAGCAAGGCACTTCATCCTTAGTCTGTCTTCTTCGTATGAGCTCCAGTTGTCACTTGTAATGAATGAGTAACATTTGTGAAAAGAATTTGACATAAACGGAACTCTTATTTATAACACTTTAAACAAACGTAAATAAATCGGAAAGTATGTGAAATTCTGGTATGTTACCGTTCTGTAAAGGTTATAAAACATTTTCAAGATTATATCTCCCATGGGTTTTAGAATTTGCAATGAGAATAACGAGAGTGTAAAATAATGTTTTATCCTATTTTTACCTTGAAACAAATATAGGTGTCATTTATGACGAAAACAAGTTGATAATCATGTTAAACACGATAGTGAAATAAAAGAATAGAAATGAATAGAAACGACATACATGTATGATGAAATTAAAAAACATTGCTAATGAATAATTAGATTTCAAATTTGAAGAAATAATTACAAAAGTATCTTATGTCTTTTCCGTGAGTTAAATAGTAATATAAATTATGTGGTTATTGCTTTTTTAATAGCCTTCATAAAGGTTTAATATTTCAACACCTTGATCATTCCAGATCATTAATGTTAAAACATGCAACGAACTTTTCGCTCACGATATCTGAAAAAAAAGAGAAAAAAAGAAATTACATCAAAACAACAATGTTGATTTCGAAAACGTAAAACCTAACAATATATCAACCTTTTTATTATATGATAAATTCAGAAAGTAACAAACCTGTTAAAGAGGGGCTGCATAACTTTTTAAAAATATATTTTTCAAAAGACATTGGTAAAATAACTATATAAAATAAATGTTAGGCCAAAACAGCAACGATACACAGTTTCTCAATGAAGCTACAGCTAAGTAAACATTGCGTAACAAGGCGTCTGCTTGTCGCCGTCCAGCGACAAACCAAAACAAGGCTGAGAGACAACGGGCAGGGGATACCGGAAGTGACGTGGCAGTAGGTGAAGCGTTCGTCTGCTTATATGGAAAATGATAGGGGAAATCTGCAGTTCTGCCTTTTCAAAGCGATTAACAGTATGTTATATCATTGTGTTGCTGTCAACTGTCCTAGAATATCTCCTGATGAGGTCTCCGTAGACAAATTCCCATCACATTGATGGTTTCACGCCAAATTGACCCGCTGTGTTAGGTCAAACAGAGCAATGTGAAAATCTACATCGAACTCACGTGTTCCGATCACTACACCCATTTTCTGCTTCGAGCTCGCATTTTCACTGAATGAACAGTTTGGCATGCAGAGAAAGGGGGGAAAGGGAGATTAGTAAAATATAAAACATAGCACAAAGTTTTGGGCTGATTTATGGTAACAATTCGAATTTACAATGCTCACATTTAGATTTGAACGTCGTGTAAAAAGATTGAATAAACAATGACAAGGTGTTATTTACTTTCTTTAGATCAGATACTCACTTATTACACAATTACTTTACTGTCTATCGTATTTCCTGTCTGTTTCCTAATTAGAAGCTATCAAATGATGACTATAGCAGGTAGGTTATATAATGCACAATCATAAACACCTGGCTATTTTATGACATCAGCTAATTAGGTAACATCAAATAGCAATTGTATTCCTTAACATCCCTTTTTTCTGCGATTGGTAAATTATAACCTATTAACCTGAAATTAGAAATACCGTTTTTGCTCTATCTGATAATTATTTTGGATAAGGTTCATTTAATAAATCTTCATTCTGTTTGGCAATTTATCGGGTATTGTTGTGGAAAATTTCTCCTCTATGTACAACAGTGCAAACATTAAGATTTTCAGTGAAATGCCCTATTAAAATAATGTTTTAAACAAGACATCAGTCATCATCCAATACATGTCTTTCATTGAGAATTGTAACTTATCCATCACTAAATGAAATAACTAAGAAAAACGTATATTTTTTTTATCCTGTTACAAAATGAAGTCAAAGGGATTTCTAAAAAAAATGGTTTAAATGTAAAAAAAAAATGGTATTGTATAATTACATCCTTTCTGCTGTGTTACTAAAGTAATATTCAATAAGAACCAACAACTGTGCACGAAGATAAAACAGTTCACACGGGAGCAATTGTTTATGACGAAAATACATCAGGGTTCTAACGTGCAGTCTTATGACAACATTGCGCAAAGCGAGACCATCTACATGCTGTAGCATTATGCGCACAACTTCGTTTTTAATCAGGGTCTTACAAATTGCCAGTTGAATAAATAAACTACCGATTTATTGAAGGTTTGAGATGTTTAGATGTTGTTTAGGGTGTTTAATCGACGGTTAAACATCGAGCTGTACTGTTAGCTTGTGTTGTTTTACATAACGAGGGCACGCAACGGGGAATCACATCACCTACTAACACGTCACGAGGCAGTCACGCTTCAGTGCGTTTATTCTGTTCGCCGGCCTAATTAGGCGGTGTTATTTATACAGTCGTAATTAAGCAGTTTCTAGGTCGATTTCAGAAATTTAAAGTTGAGTCCATGTGAAAATGTTATCACTATTTCATGAATCCAGAAAGTTGCCATATAGCATTTCAGTGCCTCTTTAATACAACAAAAGAATTTCATCCAGTCAAAATATAATCCTTCATCAAATAAACTTTTACCAAACTGATTTCAGTTTGAATATATTTTTGTCATCGAAATATGACATGAAATAACTTTAAAATAATTAGGGATTCCAATAGAGAAAAATATTCATGGATGATAATATATCAAGAATGTACTGCTATATGTGATGGAGTTAATCATTCTATTTAAGAGTCAATCTTTTTTTGTTGGGTAAATCTTGAAATTACTTTTAACACGAAATCAAAATAAATTCCAAAACTTAATTCAAATGATCACTTAAGTTTCACATTAAATATCTATCAATCACAAACAGTTTCTTTTTACACATTTTGACCAACTTGTTGGCAATGTCAGGTGACAGACAAGACTTAATGGAAGTATAGAAGGGAAAGATATATATCAAACTTGTCCTTCTCGATTCATGAGGTGTCGTCTTCTTATTTGAATCGTGTTGGTGTTAAAAACTTAAAATATGCCAGACCTACAGCTCTGTGTGTATCTTCTCCTAATGTTCATCAGATCCCAGGCCACCTTGCACATGGATCAAGTGTATGGTGTAGAGATGTGCCAGAGAATCTGTCAACAGATAGAATGTTGTTCAGAATCTTATGACGAGAAGCCATTAAAATGTCTTCCAAACCCGATTTTAATGGAACCTGGACCTAAAGATCCTGTGAATTGTTCAGTTCTGACCAGAAGAGTTCAAACTAGATTAAGAGGAGTGTTGGTTCTCACAGACTGCGTTAAAGGATACACAGGTGAGTTGCTGAGTAGTTTAGTTACCCGTTACCAATAGGCAACCATATTGATAGATTGATACAAAGTTTATACTCACACAATAGAATTAAGATGATATGTTGACGATGGCAAAAGGTATTTTGATAATATCACATTACAGAGCCATCTGAAGAGATGGCCTATCTCCCCAGAATGATCAGTTAAAGCATATCTTTGATATAAGGATTTTGTGAATAATGTTGTATTCATACATGCAGCTAGATTAGTTTGACTTTTAATAACCAACATAAGACTATGATAAACCACAGCCAGGTCGTAAATGCTTATGTTATGCCATCGTCAAGTTCCTCATGTTAATGCGAAGAGAAAGGAAATCAAATAGCCTGTACGATTGAATACGCTGTTTGATTAAAACATCTTCATTCATTGTGAGATGCAATTTCGAAATTAATTGTAATGTTGGAATAAAGAACGTCATTGAGTTTAACCCCCTGCAATTTGAAAACACCAAGAGGCACATTTGTAAACAGTTTCATTGAATTAGCACTAATGCTTATCTAAGTTTGCTCCGGAAACACATTTCTAAATTAAAACTTAAAAACCTCCAGAAAGTTGAAAATCCCAAAAGTCAAAGTGTATAGACACATTGTATAGGGTTACATAAACATAAGTGTTTTTGGTTTTGATTTGATGAGTTTGAGGTAAAGAATTTGTGGTTTAACTCCTCGTATAAGGATATTTTACTTATATATCATGGCTGTTATTATTAATGCAGGGAGAAAGTCTGCAACAAAATAGTTGCTATGCAATGCGGTGAAACATTTGAGTATCGACTGGGACTACTAAACCGCGCTGAAATTAATTGTAGAATTGCAACTAAACTTTACTTCTTGTAACAGAGGTCTCCTCTGCTGACAAAGTTAGCAAGCTCCTGGTTGCAATTGGATTCGAACCCAAGACCTCTTGATCTGTGCTGAAAACGCCAACAACTGCGCTAAGCTATATTAAAGTGGAGTGAACCCTTGCTCCAACTCAACCCTCTTGTTCAATCTATCTTTTACCATATCTCATGTGATGTATAAATCTTCCACTTTTATTGTTGTCATTTATCTGACACCTTTAGAGTTTTGTTAAATCTTCATAATTTTTTCAATATTATGAGCTTATGAACTTTATTTCACAGGCGATCTGGAACAGAAGGCCACTACGAACTCTCTCTTTGAAGCATATTCGACAGGGGACATTTGCCTTGTAAGATTCATACTAACCTCACGAAAAAAATCCACTGATTTGGAACAACGACATGAGCGAGGGTTCACAATCTTGATGCAAGCAGCGCATGATGGAAACCAAGAAATGTTTGAGTTGTTCATAGGAGAAGGTGCAAGCCTCTCAGTGAAGAGTGATTCAAATGAATCCCTGCTTATGATTGCACTTGATCACCTTAACATAGATATCGTAAGGTACATCTTAAAAAACTACAGTATTGATGTCAACAGCGCTGAAAAATCTGGACAAACAGCTTTGATGTATTCCTGTTATTGTAACGACAGCTCCATCTTTCAACTTATCTTAGCTGCAGGAGGGGATGTTAATGCGGTTGATAAAGATGGCCATAGTGTTTTATATTTTGCTTCTGTATGTCGTAATATTGATATTGTTAGTTATATTCTGACACATTACAATACAGGCGAGTATCAAAGCATATCAAAAGATGTTGACAAGTCATTGATGAGAAGTATATTATCAGGATACATTGAAATTGTTGATCTTCTTGTCAAGAAAGGTGCAGATTTAACTTTAATGGATTCGAACAATAGTAGTATGCTTGCTTTTGCCTGTCTAAGTAGAAGTTCAGAAATGGTTGAGTATGTTCTATCAAGGAAGCGTGTGCCTGTTGAAAGTAGGGATACATATGGCAAAACTGCTTTTCTCTTTGCTGCATCCATAGAAACTTTAGAGATTTTGAAAATTCTTTTAAAACATGAATGTTATCCAAGGGTGGTTGATTTTGACCTTTTCAATGTTCTCCATTATGGTAGCATATCTGGAAATTTGGAAATGATTAAATTCATTCTTAAAAAACGGTTTATCCAAGACATCAATAGTAGAACACTTGAACATGATTTAACCGCTCTTCTCCTTGTCGCAGACTCAAACAACACAGATGTTTTTGATCTACTAGTTTCTTCAGGGGCTGATGTGGCAGCAGTAGATATAAAGAAGAGAAACATTTTGCACTGGGCTTGTAAGAGCGGACAGATCAACATGGTCCGCCACATCCTGCAGCTATCGCAGGAGAACGTCCACAATATTCACCATCCATCCGTCAACAGTAGAGGTATGGAAGGCAGAACTCCTCTGTTTGAAGCACTATTTGAAGGATTCATAGACATTGCCGACCTTCTTGTTAGTTACAGAGCCATCACCAATTCAACAGATGATTATGGAAACACAATATTACACATAGCTGTTCTTGGTGGACATATCGATGCTGTTAAACATGTCGTCACAAAGTATAATGTCAGTGTTGAGAGAATAGGAGTATTAGGGCAAACACCAATCCTCACTGCAGCTTATTATGACAGACTTGAAATTTTCAAATACCTTGTGACTACGAATTGTAATAAGGAAGCTGTTGATACCTTCGGTGACAACATCTTTCACCTGGCCTGCTATGGAGGAAGCGTCAGTATGATAAAGTATATCCATGAAATGAAATACGTCAGTAACTTTGAACTAAGAGGTTTGCAAGGCAAGACACCAATGTTACTTGCAACAAAAGGTGGATATCGTGAAGTGGTTGAATATCTCTTTGGACTTGGTTGTAACATGAATGCTACAGACGATGACGGAAACAACGCCCTTCACTTAGCAATCATGGAAGGACATAAAGAGCTTGCATTATATCTTATCAAAATGGACATAGTGGATAAAAGCCTCAAAAATAGGTATGGAACCCCTAGTGCGTTAGCAGACAAAGCAGGATTTAAAGATATTGTCAAAATGCTGAGCCCTTAGCATGTACGGATGGCTATTGTCAAGAAGTGAGAGAAATTTCTTGCTATGGACGGCTTCGGCTCTTTGCAAAATTTGTCAATATTAGTCTTGTTACTGCACAACTGACCAACTACTGATTGATGTTGCGGGATTGATGTAATCCCACACATACACTTTTGATAAATGTCTAATATAATGCAAATAATATCCTCGATGATAATGAATTCTAGCCAGAAATTTTTTTAAAAAGCAGAGAATGGGTACTGGTTGTTGTTGGATTGGGGTTTAACGTCTTCTTCACCATACGGTGATGTCGCCGACTGGTACCATGGGACTGGTACCATACTGTTGGTATATTAAAATAAAGTGCTTACAGAAAATAAGACAACAAGAACGAATGCTGTATTTAGAGTAAGCTTTCATTTGTATTCAAATACCATAAATAATGCAAATAAAACATATTTCTACATTGAAGTGTCTGTCGTCTGAATAAGACATGGGGGGTACCTTGAACCCCTTGAAGAGCGGACACTCTACTAACTGGTTTACTTCTCCAGTTGTTAACTTCCACGGCAGTTAACTGAGCTACTTAACCATTATAAGCTAGTACTTTAAATGACATAAAAAACTGTTAGCAGTAACAGGATTAAATAATGTCACAGAAATTAGATCAAATACTTGTATGCAGTAATAAATCTCCTCTCAGAATGTTTTCTTGTACTTGATGTCTAACTGTATACATATTTGCTTAAATACTTCCCAGAGGAATTCTACAAAGTACATGCACTTTCTGCTGCTGTGAGATAAATCACATCAAACCTCGGCAGTGGGTGAGAAATGTCTCTTGCAGAATGCTCAGCATTCCAGTTTTCGCTAACTCTTGAATATCATGGACATTGAATTTATGCAGGATTTAAAATGAACATTTTTATTGCTTCGACAGGCCAACTGCCAACAATTAAAATAGAAGTCTTAATTTACAGTATGATTTAATTATCTTTTTATCAACTTAGTTCAAATACCATGTAATTTTACTACGGAGGTCATTTAAGTGATCTAACAACGGGTCAGTGCAAAATAAGAAAAATGTCTTTGTTGAAAGCTGTTTATCACATTCCAAGCAGTTTATGGAGAAGAATGAAAAATAGCTGTCTGTAGCTGTATGTATCGTTTGTCTGTTATAAACAGGAAAGAAATTGCAATGAAACAATTAAGCTGACATTTCATGAAGATGATGATAAACATTTGCCTACAAGTACAGATTAATTTGTTTATCTGTCTTTCATATCTGGAATTATAAGAAGCCATCAGCAGATTTGTCACTGTGATTTATATGACAAATGTACAAATAGAGATTCAATTGAAATGTACGGCACGTTAAAACCCACTTAGAAGACAATTATATTCCTCACTTCGGTAATCAAAAGCATTTCAAGAAGTGCAGGTTTTAAAAAGATTTTTCCTCATGTAAATATTTTTTTCTGAGAAAATATTTGTTTGAGTAGGAGTTGTTGTTGTTAATATTGTTAAAGCCTTGGTGGTCTAAGAGTTACATTTTGAAGACTTGATGGTAGAATGTGTGAGTTAATTAATGTTTCAATGAAATGCTAACCAACAACAGTGTTTCTTGTCGTAAATAGTATACTTTCTATGACAATCCTTGAGGGAATTTTTTAAAATATGAATTAAGTGTTTCTCATTAGGCCATTAATAAGGTTTTAATCCTGAACAGAGATTATTTATGCAGAACCGTGTACAAGGGCCGGAAGTGAGGGTCTCAGTTTAAGAAATAAAGAAACATTGTCTTCATTTTGATGGAAATATACACGTAAGGAATACGATCCACCGTTATGGGGACCACCTTAATTAACACTGACTTTTATGGTTAATATTATAACTTACAAACAAACATCATCTCTATTATTTAACTACACAAACAAAGAACAGAAAAAGTGCAAAATAAGTAAAAACATTCCGGCGAGGGTGGGTCAGGGATATATCAGTCCTGAGCCAGGTTTTTTATTACGAGGCCCACTAGGAAAGAGGTGGGCACAAGCTTACATGTTAAATGCCATCACATTGTCAAGTGTAATGTTCAAGATTCCGCTACATACATAGAATTGATTGAGTGTAGTTTGTCAAGATCAACCGGGATATACATTTTCAACATCAAATCGATAACGCCAATTTGAGTAATAATAATATTATTTTGTAAATTTGTAGTTTTAAAAACTATGCATCGTATGATCTAAGGTAACATTCTATGTCCCAAGTGACATACATGTTAAAATACTCAATCTGCAGGCGAAAATTATGGTTTGAAGACGGCCGGTATGAACTGTATTCCTGCGCACAAGAGTACAATATATAGAGGATATTATATGAGTGTCCATGACATACTATGTTTACGACACGAGTGGCTAAATATTAGTATTTCCCGAGCGAGAGCGAGGTATATACTGATATTTAGACACGAAAATGCTATTCTGTTTATTACCGTAGTCCGAAAATTAAAGAAAATACTCAACAATTACTTCTCAGCATAGACGGACTAGCCGCATCCGGCCCGTATAGTTTGTGACGTCAAAGCCTTGTAAATAATGACGTCACAGTGAAAAAGTGATATTTTTCCCTAGGGCAACATACGAAAAATATGTATGACTGCCCTCGTAGGTAATAACAGTAGTTATCCAGGGTCTAGTAGACACATAAAACGTCGAGATTGTTGAATGAGGCAGGGTAACAGTTGTTCAATCTTTCTTTGTTCCATAACAAACCCCCAGATTGTCTATTAACATCCTTTTATTGGGTTTTGCATTTTGTATTTGAAACTTGAAAGTTAGCAATCGACAACAGAACAAACAATGAGATTGTTATGTTTACTTTTTTAACAAAGTCTTCAAAACATTTTGGCCCCCAAAACAAGTACCACATGTTCTATAACATTTTGTAAGAGTTAGTATTTTATCTAAAATACTCCAAAAATTTAGTCACAGAGTCTCGTATCACTGCATCTGTAGTTTATGACTATGCTATTATGCAAACTATTCACAGTTATTACACCTATGACATGGTTCTAGCAAGCTTACTATAATTTCCCGTATTGAAGATACGGTTTGCTTTTGAAATTATGATATTTCAATAATTTGCGGTTGATAAATGTTTTATGTTAAAAGTGCCTTTTTTGAAGTTAAAGAAACAAATTCAACTTAACGTTTACCTTATGGTTGCAGAAAGTATTGGGTATGCAATTATCAGTTAAGTTTCAATAATTATTAAAATTTTAAAAATTCTTTCCATTCATATTTTTCGTTCTTGTATATATATATACAACATAGAAAAATCCCTTAACCGAAATATCTATCACCTAAAATCCCTACTTCGACACCTTTGTTTTTGTGGTTTATCATTCTTCCGATTTGAATCTGAGGATGTTGTTAAATGAATGATGACTTAGTAACATGACATAACGATAAGCAATGCATTGTACGTGTGACACAAGACAATAAATCCATATGAAAGGGGCAGTTGCACGTTTTTTTTTCTCAAAAATTTCATATTTCAATTTTTTTAATAAAAATTATAGCCATTTGGAATTATTTTGTCTTCAGTTGTATCCTATGACCCGTGGCGTGGTTAGGGGAGCGATACAACAAAAGTTCTGCCCGTGCGACCCCAGTCTCACTCAGTCGACGAAGCACGAGCCTAAAAGGAGTTGAAGAACACATTATAAAGACTCACTTAAAATCCATCGGCGGCCATTTTTGTGTGAACACATTTAACATATTTGTTTTGTGTAAGGAAATGGAATCGCATGGCTGAACTGTAAAGTATTTAGTTTATTTATCACTGCTTCATTTAGTTTAAATACATCGTCTTTCAATTGGAACCATTTATTTTCCCAATCCTGACATCACCTTATATTCCCCCTAAACGTGCTGCCGACCCTTTAAGCAATTCAGTTGTCATTGTCAATGTGGCTATAAGTGTCATTTGTGGCAGAATCGCGTAAACGCACTACCTACGGAAATGCACCTATAGTCAAAGTCACCTTCTAATAATGTAGCAAGTCTTCAAGGTTAGAGAACTGATATTACTTATAATTGTTTTGTGTGACATGCTTTTATGATACCTCGGACATTATCTTACTCTATTGGTTTGGTTTGGAGAAATGCCAAGTGTGTCAGGTAAGAAAAGTTCGTAGATAACTTGTAAGCTTAATTTCAATCTCCTGATCCTACAGTTCGCACAGCGTTGCCCATGAGATAATTGTCTGTCGCCTTAAGCAAAGTCATTTGATCCTTAGTCGGTCTTACTCGATAAGCCCAAGCTTCCACTTGTGATGTATAAGTAAAATGTGTTACAGGGTTTGAATTTACATTTGTTTTGATGAAATATGGAACAAATTCAAGATTCTCACTGACAAGATATACATCAAATTGAAATACATGTAAGTTGAAAATTATGAGAAATTGTGCTTATTATTTTGACCAAAATAATGCCTTCTTTCGGAATACAAACTTTGGTTGTTTCTTGTTTGGCAATCACACAACTGTTATCATCATAGTAACGGTATTAGAATAGTTCTGTAATTGTAAAGACAATCTTTCCCAGATTACATTTTACTTGGGTTTTCAAAATGGCATGAATCATCAATCAGTGAAATGACGAAAGTGTTAATTGTTTAATCTGATTTTACCTTTTTGTATGTTTTCTAAAAACAAATACAGCTGTGCCGTAAGTGGAAGACAACTTTTAACAAGTTGAAATTATCTGAATCATAATTGTGAAATATTAGAATAGATATGAAAAAAAGGTGGTAATCTGTTGCTGATAAGAAATGACTGTAAAACAGAATTGTTGTGAGATATGTGAATAATTTGAATTTCCTTTTCATTACAAAAATGTTATATTATGCATATATGTCAAAACATCACCGATAAGAAAACTCAGTGCCTTCAATTTTGAAGATTTGTTAGAGCTGCGGATTGTTTAGCAATTGTAAAACTAAAATAAGTGTTTTGTTGATGCTAATGTTGTTGGGTGGTCTGTCAATTATTCAAATTTGTTTTAAACGCTTGCCAACACCGTTTTCAAATAAAGATTTTCTCCTCCGTTTAAGATGTACTTGTATACTTGCCAATTTTACAAAAGCAACACAATTAAATCATATTGTTATAACTCCAACCACCAGAATAGGAACAATTCAGAGATGCACTACTTGTTATAAAACATAGAATCTACAATAATCGTACTCAAATAAATGCTGATCACAAACGATGAGCTTGTTATTCTAATAAGCAGAGTGTTGGAAACTAAATCTGAATATTTCCCCGGCTTGTTTTAGAAATATGTACCGAAATATCATTCACAACCTATTAGGTTTATATAACAAAAAGCATAGTTTCCATGAAACTGTGAGACCGTTGAGGATGCTTACCAACAAAGGTATCCAATTCATTGCAGGACGTGTTTCCATTGGCAGTCAAATAGGGAGGTATCTATGTTGAAAAATTCCGCCGCTTGTACAGTCCCTGGATTTTGAAAACTTGGTACAGAGGCAGACATCCCATGATCCGCCTAGTACAGTCTCTATTACAAACATCAATAGCTCTACACACCCACGTAATTGACAATGTTAAGCATAAAATATTACCAGAAAATATGTTGCGTGAGATTTAATGTATAAATACATATTCAATGTACATGTGTTAAAATCAGTTGATACTGTAAAGAAATAACCTGTGAATAGATGAAACATCTATTTGTCAGACCAGAACAACTGATTTGCGTATAACTGAACCTGACATGCTAATATCACGTAAAAGTATATTGTGTATTTTACCAGATATGGTGTGACTTTTTCAAGATCAAACAAATTGAAATTTTACAGACAACTTAAAAGATCTTGATTTTATTTATTCCCAGACTATCAGTTACTCTGTCAATGAGAAGAACGTTTTGAGTTCCCACATTTGAAGATTAATAATGTTTCTGATAGAAAGCTTTAACATAAATTGCATAAAGGCATTGCATCTTTGGAACCAACGAATGAAAATTACTCTGTAAACTTGAATCAGATGATTGGATGTTGTTACAGAGTTGACACTCATAATAATATTGTTGAAGTTATGTATATTTTGCGCCTTTATTTACAACCAGATATATTTACCTAAATAGAGTTGAGGATTATGATTAAAAAGAAATCACGGTATTTGAGAAGACTTTAAACTTGTACCTTAAAAGAATACCAAATATATAATATATAAAACATGAAAACAATACTGTGTCCTTTTATCTCTATAATTGACACACATATGAATAATATTATACAAATACCTGCTTTTGAAAGATTAGTGTTTTCCAGTTAATTCTGTTGAAATTATCAAAACAATGAACACACGCTTTATGGAAAAAATAAAGTTACCAACACATCAACATATTTATGTCTTGTAGTGAACACTCAACATGATATCATGCTAACAAGTCTATTGCCAGTATAAACATGTCATGCTTTAAAAACGTCGTGTTAAAGTTAGCATTACTTACACACTCACTTAAAAACACTCAAGCAGTTGCTATTCATCATAGCACAATGTTCCTAGTTACCTCATCAACAAACTGCTGACTACTTCCTCTCCTCTCCTTTCAACCTACATGATCAAATAGACAGATGCTTCTCATTTCTCCGCTAATGTTTCTTTTATAATTAATGTGACTTTGTGCTCGTACGGAAATATTTTTCCAATTTCGATACCGTTTTTCCTAACCTATGATGTATTTTGAATGAGGTTGTTTTATGTAAAAGAAAATTGAATGTCATTGAGCTTTTCTTTTAGTATGTTGTTAAAAATGAAAGCCTTACGATCAAAATTAACTTAACATCGTTTTATTATGTTAATGATATACTGACCTCAAACAGACATGCAAAATGTACAGACCTGTTAATGTCTTACTAATAATAACTAGTCTTGCTTAAAACGTTTAATAAAACGTGGGCAAATCAGGAGTCATAAACTTGATGTCTTATTTGCAATTAATATTATACAAGTTTTTACGGTCAGCTGTTAGTGAGGAAGTTAAGCAATAACTTGCATCAAAATACCAACTTGTACATTTCATGAGAATTTTACAACGTTTACCCATTTAGGTTTTTAAATCATGTCCAATTTATAATATCAAAGCAACCATATTGGAATTGCCTGTACATGTTTAAACAAACATTAGGTGTCCTTTATGGAACAATATAAAGAACCTTGGCAATCGTCTTATTCTTTAATTCCAATAATCAATACAGCAAGATATAATTGAGACAGTATATTCTCTAACAAAACGATTGAGTAAAATGTACTTAAAAGACTGAAGATGAATGGTCTTTTGTTACAGCCGTATGAAGTGATTGATTCACCAGAAGCTTGTGTACATTGATACAAACAAGAGAATGGGGCATCTTAACATCTGTGGAGTGGATGCTAGTATTTATTTATGTTGACCAAGGATTAAGAACAAGCAAGGTTAACCTGCATGTTTCCCTGTTGTCGAATGGTGCCATTATGAGGGTCAGTCTTGTGGTGTTGAGTAGTATGCTAACAGGCATAAATGCAACTGTTGATTCAGGAAATTTTCCAAGAAGGCATTTCTCTCCCTCAAGCTTTACAGAGTGCTTATATCATCCCTTAATTGTATTCATTGCTATTTAGTTTGATTATGTTTGTTAGATAACTTTGTTTTACTTTCATTTTATTTCAGTTTTTGTTGAGACGTCTATACATGAAAGACAAATAAACATGTGTCTCTGAAAGCTATTTAATGAGCAAGGTATAGCTTTGTAGTTAGAACAGCAGGTGAAGACACGTGAGATATATGAACAGGGGTGCTACTTAGATTGAGTATTTACTACTCCTAGGCTAATTGATCTTCATGTTGAGACACATGCAGTAGTGAATTTGCTATGTATTTAGTGTAAAATCAATTTAGAACTCATACATCTCACCACAATTCTAATTGTGAGGTATAGAAAAGGGGTTGAACACTCAGTTCGGATATTTTGCATGCAAACACAGATTAGTTTGTTGTCAGATCTTTAGACTCTTTTTAATCATATTTTAATTATATACTATTTAAACTTAAATTGCAAATACTAGAAAAAGACAACGATTTTTAAAAATCTCCATTTGTATCGTCGTCATTTGATATTAATTATGTATAAATAAGAGTCTAAACTTATTCAATAGCACATTACAATTAAATCTCTCTTGTAGATCTTTTATCTCCCTTTGCTATTATTTTGTCACAGTATGTTGATAAAATAAGTCATACCTTTGGTGATGTTGGGTTTAATTATATTTCAACATTATGAGTCATAAACTTCATAGTGTCGGTGCATTTTCTATACATTATCGGACAACAATAAATATTCCTATAATCGCAAACAATTCATATCTGTTTGTGAAATACTGTTTGAGGTCGTTTGAGTATACAATTTACAACAAGAACCGTTATGTATGATTCTAAACATCGAATGAAAGGTCTATATTCAAACGTGAACTTTAGCAGGGCTTTAGGTTGATAAGTAGTTGCCTGACGGTATTTACCATTAGTCCACTAATTGGTGTACATGTTGATTTTTAGAACTCTTAAAACAAGTGAACTGTTGATGAAGACTGCCTGCTGTGGGGAGCTTGGCATAAATTGTTTAATTAGATAGGCACCCAGGGTCTGGTTGTCGCTAATTTTAAGGTTCCGACAGGTGATAGATGCAATTTTCATGCGGATATAGAGTTGAAACTCAAGCATTTTGCAGTTCAGTACATAATAATGCAAAGGAATCACAAACACTGATTATTAGGAATGATATGTTATATAAAGCCATCTTCAAAACACTAAACCACTGCAAAAACCTCTATGAAATAGCCGAATGGTCTCTTGAGAAATTCAATATGAGGTTGTTCTACAACATACGTTTAACCTTTTTATTCTGATATTTTTCTTACCTTCGAATTCTTTCATATTGTAAATCATCACACATAGGAGCTAAATGCTTTCTACTCGTGTTTTAACATATAAGCAAACTTAGTCATATAAGAAGTCTTACAGGACGTTGTTGAATCACACGTACAACATGTTCACAAATGGTAGGCAGTGGTATAACCAAAACGGGGGTTATAGGAAAGGGTTTTCAATCAGTGACAAGCCATATGAGCTTTCAAAACTTTATATCTAAAACGTTTAATATTGTGCCTTTGGCAACTGTATTTATAAAACTTTAGTGTTTAGCATGTCAACTATGAATTTGAAAAGCTTTGTTTCAATCTATTTACAATATTCCCGTTACCCTATGTCCATCACGTTGTTATTTTGTTTTAAATAGTTAAAATATTCTCTACAATGCCTTCATATGACAGGAATTGTTTTGATATATTCATTCATTCATTCATTCATTTATTCATTCATGTCCCCGTAAGAGCTTCAAATAAAGAGGAAACATAAGCAGGATGCAAACTTGAATTTCTTTTGTAAGATCTATCAGCAAAACAATGAACATTTAAATATTGGCAATAATGTTAGTGAAGTAAGTTGGTGAATACGTTCTTTTGGATAAAGTATGAAACTGATTGTAATTAAAAGCAGGAAAGAATATTTATTGTTCTTAGCAATAGATTTTTGATATTGAGAGATATTTCTTTTTCAATTGTTATTAAAACGAAGAAACCATCAGTAGTTATTGAATTTTATGTTGAAATAAGTTCTTTATCGTTTGTACCCGGAAACTGTTCTAAAATGAAGAGAGGGAAAACAAACATAAGATAGTGTTTACATTTTTAAAGGTAAATATTACGTTGGAGCAGGTGTTTCATTAGTTTGCCTTTGAAAGTAAATATGTAATTAACATCATCAGTAAGGGTATATAGCAGATCTGCCTTTGTTTTATAAACATGCACATTAAAAGACATTGATGTTGAATGCAAACATGATAAGCATGTCTTCGTTATCAAAATAACCAATCGCAAAAACGTGAATTTATACTTTGATACCATAACAAATAAATGTTATTCATGATAAACATACATTTCTTTACACTACAAAAGAAATTAAAGTTGAGTGCTATGCTAGTTGGAAAATCATATCTCTTTAGGAATATAATAAACCCATTTTCTTCAAACAATTGAAACAAAAAATACCACCGTTAAAGATAATATTTGGTGTTTTCACTGTTCATGTATATCCTTGTGATCGAGTTATTGGGGTTACTAGTTATATTATGGACGATGTGGCGATGTTTTTATCTAATCAGAAGATTGAAAAAATGTGAAACAATAACATAACATATATCAATATATATCATATATGTCAACCATGTGCTACCCTCATATAATATATCAGATATTTTTGCCATATTGTAAAGCCTGGTCTGTTCGCGCGACAAAATTAGAAAATAAGATTCAAATATATTTTCACTTATTAGGTTTGAGTTTTTGGAAATTACAAGTTACATTTTGCGACCATAATAGTCAGCTGTACACCAGGGTACCATATTTTATATGTACATTGAGACAAGGCATCAGTATCAATGTAGCGTTTTGAAGTTAAATACTTATTTTGCTGCTAATACATTCAGCCAAGCGGATTTTATGGAATCGTTATAAGGCGAAACAGTGGCGGAAAAGCTTTAACAAAAATGAGGTAAATTTGCGTTGTTTGTATAGGAACATTTCTCTGAGACTTCAAATAGTGAGATTACAGAAAACAGAAACGATGAAGATAAGCACGGTACCAGATAGAAAGCGGATAAAAAAATTCTTATATATGATTAACTATCAGTTTTACATAAGAAAACACACCTCGGTAAATTGATGCATATGTAAAACGTTTCAAAGCACATGATAAAAAATGATATTATATAAAAGTTAAAAAATGAAATATATAAAACAAGCAGCTGACATGGTCGAGCTATATTCCCCGCAAATTGCACAACATGTATAGGTTCTTCTTATCATATTGCTGATTAGTTTTTGTCACACAAAACACAAACTTTCCAGGATATGAAGGAAACTGTTCTAATCAAAATAGTAAATGATACCAACTTTATTTTCACTGTTTGGCATAATTCCAGTAAACTGAGAAAATCAAAATCAAACGAATAAATTTATGTATTTTGATCTAAAAGATCAATTTGATCATATGTAAACAAACATATTTTCAAAATTGTTCTTCATGACACACCTTCATATGATTATGTATCACCATATCAAATTTGATCAATATGTGATGATTAGTATAGAAGTAGTGAGCCGAACAGAACTTGAAACAGTTTTCCAACAGAGTACTCATTTTTTGCCAAAAAAGGTAAACTTTTATAAAAATATTTTCAAAATTGTTCTTCATGACACACCTTCATATGATTATGTATCTTCATATCAAATTTGATCAATATATGATGATTAGTTTTAGACTTGTGAGCTGGACAGGACTTGTATTAGTTTTCCAACAGAATACTAATTTTTGGCCAAAAAAAACAAAAACGATATTTTCAAAATTCAAACGGCAACTGGCATATCGTATGCTCATTCTGATTTTCTTGAATGAAAATTCAAACCTGTAAGACATATCAAGATGCAACATGTCAAAAACATTATTATGAATCAATTTATCAAAATAACTTTTTTGCATACTGGCACTCAACGTTTTATGTGATGATGCAATATACAGTATGAGGTTTAATATGCTAAATCTTGGCTCATATGTTCTATAATGTAAACGCAAAATATGAAATAAAAGCTAGTTTATGTAGCATCAACTTACAGTTAATGATGCTATCTGGGTTACATAAACAGAAAATGAAAAGTTACATCAAAAACGTCTTCAAACCTTTGATTTATAGTATCAAAGAACATCTTTTCAAACAGATGTTTGAAGTTTGTTTCTAATTAGCTAGGTAATAAAAAGATAACTTTGACATTACTACAAGATTTGGAGGTTCGGTATGAATGATAAGTTTTATGCTTTTTTCTGATTACACATAGATATGTTCGTTGACCAAAATCACTAACAAATTGCTTACTTACGTAGGAGATCTTTCTTTCATCAAAATATGTTGGTGTCGAGCCAATGTTGAATCCAGGATACATAATGGAAGTATTGGAACGTTGATCCTGGATTATCGAAGGTAATAGCTAACCTGTGTGTTATCTTTATCCACTTTGGGATTTAACCAATGTAAAAAATCAAGGACAGTCAATAAAAATACATATTGAATAGGACGACAGCGATGCAAGGTTCCCTGTAAATGAACTGTACTTAATTACAAATTTCAAGGACAGTAAACTCGGTTTAAAAGGACATTCAAGAGGAGGCTTATAGAACAATCAAATCCATCTCCAACTCTTCAGTTCTTAGTAGACTCTGTGGAGTCACGTTTTACTTTTTTTACCAAGTAATTCTCATAAACGAAACGTTCTGTTAAATCGTTGACTTACCAAATGGCAAATTTTCAATTTGTTATCGGTTTGTAGAAAAAGTTGCTCTTACTTTGTCATGTAGTGATTTTTATCATCTCTAATAAATCGGTTTGCAATTGGTCGTGTATGTTTTATTTTATCTTATACTATGTAATATGTATACTATTTAAAACGAGTGAGATGTAAATAGAACTTACTGTCTGTCTCTCTACAAGCATGCTACTTTGATATCTGCGGTACACATGGCCCGGAAAGCTGTAGTTGAACACCTGGTTATGATTGTGACTAATCACTGGAGATTTCCAACGAGCCAAAAATTTTTTTTTATTGTTCTTAGCAATAAATTTTCAGTAATGATAGATATTTTAAATAGTTTCTTTTTCAATTGTAATTAAAAACGAAGAAACATAACTAGTTATTGAAGTTCATGTTGAAATTAGTTCTTTATCATTTGTACCCGCAAACTGATTAAAAATAAAGAGAGGGAAAACAAACAAAGATGGTGTTTACATATTTAAATGTACACATTACGTTGTAGCAGGTGTGTTTAATTAGTTTGTCTTTGAAAGTAAATTTGTAATTAGTGCGGGTCAACATCCTAAGTAAGGGAATATAGTTGATCTGCCAGTATTTAAGAAACATGCATTTTCAAAGACATTGATGTTGAATGCAAACATGATAAGCAGATTTTTGTTATCAAAATACCGAATCGCAAAAACGTGAATGATGAACTGTGGTACCATAAGAAATAAGTCATTCATGATGTACATAATTTTTCATTACACTGCAAAAGTTATTTTAGTTGAGGGCTAAGCCAGTGGGAAAATCATTTCTCTTTAAGAATATAATAAACCCTTTTATTCAAAACACGCCTGTAAAAGATTATATTTGTCGTTTTCATTGTTAATGTTTATCTTTGTCAAAAACATTATTATAAATCAATTTATCAAAATAACTTTTTCCATACTGGCACTTAACGTTTGATGTGATGATGCAATATATAAAATTAAAGATGTTTAATCTGTGTTCCATATTTTTCATCATGAAAACGCAAAATATGAAATATGTAGCATCAAGAACTGCTTACCTTCAGTTAATGATGCTATCTGGGTTAAATAAACATAGAATATGAAACGTTACATCAAAAAGGGCTTCAAACCTTTGATTTATAGCATCAACGAACACCTTTTCAAACAGATGTTTGAAATGAGTTTCTAATTAACTAGGTAATAAAAAGATAAATTGACTTAACTACAAGAAATGGAGGTTTGGTATGAATGATATGTTTTATCTTTTTTTCTGATTACTCATAGATATAGGTCGTTGATCAAAATCACTAACACATTGCTTACAGAGTAATTACTTACGTATGAGGTCTTTCTTTCATAAACATATTTTGGTGATGTGTTATGTTACGGTACGGTGTTAAAAAAAGATGACGTCACCAGATGTTTATAGTGAAGTTGTTCCGGGAGAAGTGTACAATATATTCATATTTACACTTAGTACTCTTCAGGTCTACATGAATGCTACAATTGAATCATTGTTTATGTAGCATCATTAAATGTTTACTTAAGATAAATTGCATATGCATGCATAATTATCGTAATAAATAAAAAATACGAAATATACGAAAGCTTCTGTTAAACTGTTGTCTACCAAATGGAAAACATTCATTTTGTTATCGGGTTTTAGAACAACTTGTTCTAATTTTTTCATGTGGTTAGTTGACCTCTTTTTAAGCCAAATCCTTTAGTACCATTTGCGAACACCGACGTTGTTATCTGTTCAAATAACAGTATAATTCATATATTTGTCTTATTCATGTTTCTAAAAGATTATTTTATTTGCTGATTGATTTATTCTTGTCATCTCTCATCGCTTTGATATTGGTTTATGTTTTATTGTATCTTATTTTATGTAATATGTATACTGTTGTAAAGAGAGTGACATGTAAATAGAACATACTGTCTGTCTCTCTACAAGCATGCTACTCTGATATCTGCGGTACACATGGCGTGGAAAGCTGTAGTTGAACATCATTGTGATTAATCACTGAAGATACCCACGCACTCTGTGTGTGATTTCTACAAGCTACTCTACTTATTCCAACCATGTTGCAACTACCGGTACTTATGAACTTCAACTCTTCTTACCAGGATTTGCTAATTTAAAGAAATAGTTCAGATTGAGACATTGTTTAAGAAATGTTTTACTTGAATGTTGACAACAAAATGTTTATGCATTTTGCTCATGTACTTTAGTTTATTCAAAACTGAATGAGTTATTACTGTAATACTTTTGTTTGAGAATTGATCTCGTATTGGTGTGAATGGTGTGTGAATACTCTGTCTGTTATTGAAAAATCACCCAGTAAGCCAGGTGTATTAATATTTTCATTATGTCTGTTTACTTGTCAGTTTCGTGGCTGTCGAGTTTGTGATTGTAACAGGATAAGAGGAATCTAATTAACATATTAGAAAATATCACTTCGCTACCTTGGTAATAATAAATGTGTCTCCTGTCAGTTGTTGATTTCCATTCCTGGGGAACATAATCATGCCTTTTAGGCCAAATTTGATTTGTTTTATTTATATTTGTGGTGTGAACATCATTTGTTATATGTTGTTGATTTCAATTCTTTGGGAACATAATCATGCCTTTTAGGATTGTGAAAACTGGCTGATTGCATTGGTTTGATAGTGAGGATAGTATTTATTGCGGGCATAATGTTCATTTACAGTTAATATGTGTAAACAAAATGAATTTTCATGAAGGATATTTATTTCTACATTTCATAACCTTTAAAAGGCCGATAATCATATTGCTAACGTTGATTTGGGAGTGAAGTAAAACAGTCATAACAATAAAAGTATCATACTCTGATAAATTGGGAGTAGTTCTTCACAGCACACTAGCCTATCGTAGGGGTTCGTTGTCGCATTTCAATGGTCACAGGATTTTGTAATTTACCCTCGTGAAAAGTTGGTATCGTATCTTTTGCCCCTGAGTGCAGATACTGGGTGGGAGATTCCTAAGTGTAATCTCTGCTTCCTTAAATATATTCACCTAACGCTGTTATAAGTTACTTCCGTGAAATTCCAAACGCATTTTCTGGCTACATCCCTCTTACAATGACCTAGGAGATGTTGGCCTCTGTAATTTGCCAAGATGTGAATTTTGGATATGAAAATATTTGTCGAAATTTGTTAGAAGATTAAGTTATAGACACTCTTTGATCTCAATGTATTGGTTACACAGTCATGAAATATATATGTAATATTCCAAGGCGGGGAATGTGTTAATCACTGCATCTGGTTTGCATTGCGCGACTAATCACCTTAAACAACTGTGCACTCCGATAACTGACAATATCATGTACCCATGTAATCATGTCAGACAACATTTTCCAAATAGAAATAGTGTGATTACTGCCTATATGTTGTACTTATTCAAACGATGTCAGAACGAATATTCTTAACATTGTTGAGATCTACTGGCATGATATTCCAAGCATTACAACAATGTCAGATCTAATTTACTGACAACTGTGTGTAAGATGGTCCTTACTGCCTGTATATTTACACGTGTCAAAACAATTTACCCTGCATGCTGTTAATAATTACCAGCAAGATATTACAAACACTACAACTATTTCAGGTTATGTTATCTAACTAATGTGTAAGTGCAACGTCCTTGACTTTTGTAATATGCCAAAATTGTTGTTTAGAATATGTGTACATATAACTGACATGTCCTACGTCTGAATGAGACACTCTTTCAGTCAAATGAAATGTTTACAAATTTTAGGATACTTTGTCTTATATTTTGCAGAGACACAGTACGCATCGAAATATACATCTTGCGAGGATTGTGACTGATCAACTAACAACGATCTGAAAACGTTTAGTCACTCCAGACGTAACGCCCGAATTATTGAAATAACAGTCTACTTGTACATGTTATCTTGCAACTGGGTATATAATGGTATTATGTTTATTTGCTTATAAGATCTACCAATGATAATATTTTTAGAAAATGAAAACAAGAGTGTTATATTCTGAGAGACATTGGCTATAGGCATTGGCTGAACATTAATGTAAACATAGCTTTAAACCATTATAAAATGTTACTGCTTATACAACATAACGCAACGAGTAAATCTAAGTTGTCGTAACTATTAAGTTAATCTTTAAGTTTGGCATATCAATGAACATATTTTACGACCTTTAGTTATTACAGTTCAGTTAAGCATTTTGTCAAAACCAGTGACCAGACTAGTATTGATAAATGTGTTATGAGATTTTTTAGGACTCAAAAGGCAAGAACATAACTGTTACCCGTGTGATGGTGTCTTAAAAATACGCATCATTCATCAACATCATTAAACTGCATTGTCAAACCGAACACATCATTATAATATCAATCATTTTGATTCGGATTCGCTGATATGCTTTGATTCTATTTGTATGTAATCTTTCTAATAATAAACAATAAGCTGATCTTGAAGATATATGCAAATAATCATCTCAACATTTCACAAGTGAGTGAGTAAGTTGGGGTTTGACGTGTTTTGAACAATATTTCAGTTATGAAACACGTGATTGGCTACATAAGTAACAGCGGCACTGAGTGCGTCTAACTGCATCTGGTCTGTCATGTGACTAATCACTGTGAACAACTCTGCCATCTGTTTGTTGATAAGATTTTCTACTAAAACCATATCAGATTGCATTTCTAGATACTGTCGGGGTGATTTCGTTCTATATGTTCTACCAATTTAAACATGTTAACTTTACATTGTGATATAAGTCATTGTCAGGATATTTAAACAGTGTAACCATGTTAGTGCTAGTTGTTTGGCCGCACTGTTTATGCAATGACCTCAAAGCGATTGGGGGCGCTCTGTTATATGGAAATTTGTAATAGGGGGCGCTTATTAGGGAGGAGGCGCTTAATAGGACGAATACGGTATGTGTGATGACGATGGTTTAAGTCAACCGACAGGGTCTTTGAGCTTTGAGAATCAATGAGATTGAGATTCCCTTCTTGTTACCTTATGAGATCACATTTTCTAGATGTTATTGGTGCAGTTACTGCCTGTATGTTTAAACGTGTTGCCAGAATGCTGTTTACAATTACCTGCAAGGTATTCCAACCATTGCACCTATGTCAGAAGCTGTATCTGACTATTGTGTGTGTGCAATGTCCTATATTGAATTACGTAGTCTGTCAAACTTTTATCTCGTAATCCATATGAAAATACATGGCGACATAATTGACTTACAGAGGCATGTCCTCCTAACGTCTTTCAGCTTCATTTACTGGTAACAAATTCAAGACAAGAAATGTGTGATTTGTGTAACATTCTGCAGAGGCAAAGGATGCATGTATTTGAACACCTGGCTTGGATTGCGACTGATCATTGTAGACATATGACAGGCTTTACTACAAATTACCAAATACTACAGTCACATATAGTCATGTCGGATCAGATTCTCAAAATATTTTGTGTGCTTTGTACAAACCATGTCAGAATTAAACAGATACATGACAGAGACTAACGTCTTGAAAAGACACTCTTTCAGTTTTATGTACATGTATAGCTTACAAATTCAAGGATAGTTCTTTGTGTAATGTTCTTCACAGAGGTACGGAAAGCATCTTTCTGGCTTGGATCTTGACTGATATCAACTGACAACTCTTAAGCTCACCGACAAGATAGTAAACTACAGCTATGTCGGATCAGAATCTAGGAACTAATGATGTGTTTGCTGTCTATTAACACCTTGTCGGAATAATATGTAACAAAACGCTTATAGTTGCACCTTAGAATTCTCAATATTGATAATGTTCTTTCATGTGATATGCCATCTGTGTAGGCATTTCGTTTATTAGATTGTTTGTTTAAAGAATAAAAAAATGAATCCGGTAATATGTCTAAGAATCTGATCAATAACATGAGTTCCTACAGGCATATTTTTAAAAACTACGTTAACATCATTAAACATTTTCGTAACGTTCTTCTCCTAAGATATTAGGATGCTTTTAAATATTTTTGTGCAGGAATATACAGATGAAAAAGGGACATCTACTAACAAAACAGAATAAACATTTGTTAATTACCAACAAATCTTCTGTCAAAGTGTCATTTGCTATTTGGACCAGCGTTTATGCAAATGTCGATTTGATTCCACCATTTGCACCTTACCTTAAGGCGTCGTTAAGGACAGCTTAACCTTTGAATTATTGTTATCAATTTTTGATTACCTTATGTTATCAACAGAAACTTTGCACGTCGCTAATGGCTGAAATATTGCCCAAGCGGCGTAAAACAATAACTCACTCACTCAGAAGAAACTTTGCAAAACCTTTAATAAATCATAAACTCTTTTTACTCAAGCAACTCGACATCAAAACAATCCCTGATATGATCATATTAAAATTAAAAACCATTCATTCATTGCGACAATAAATCAACTGCCTTCTCTTTCCGTGACGCTAATGAGGAAACTGAATACACACAAAATAATTAATAAAATATATCAATGACTGAAAACAATTCCTTCTTTTTAACTCTTTATTCAAATGCAACTAACTTTTAAGCTTTAAGCTTTTTCAGAGTGTTTGAGGTCTGACATTTGGCGGAAGAAGATTACTTATCTGAGTAGATTAACTTTTATCTCGGGTTCTGCAAATCCATTGTAACTTGCCCACGAGGTAATTGTTTCATACCTACAGAAACCCTTTTGGATAGGTAGTATTACAGTAAAAAAAAATCAGTGTCTCCTTCAGATGACCTCGGTTCTGCTCTCGTGTTAAATGATGAATTTTTCACTGTAATGGATGATTTTTTTTGTCCATGTTTTCCCTTTCGTTACCTTATTGCTTCATTCTAATAATGAACTTTTTTCACATGTTTGAAAACCGAAATAGTTTTACTAAGAAACAATTACTTTATTGTAAGATTAAATTTAACAACTCGTATACATAGATTTTAACCACTCCTGTTGACTTTATACACATACATGACATGCAAATTCAAATGCTTACTTACAAAGTTTCATATTTTTTACATGTGTATCACAGACCACAATGTTAAGACATTCTATTATTTTTAAAGTAACGAATATTGATTACTTAGTACTGCATGATAAGGGTAAATTTTCATCATTGCAAAGATGCGAATATTCGTTTTTGTTTATACGTTTATTTCTTTGTTTTATTTAAAAGAAATAAACTTTTGGCAAATACACGTGTATGACTCAATACATCCATTATGACAATAGAAAGTGACTCAAGTACCACATATACAGCACTCTAGTCTAGAACAATCGTATGCCCGAGGTCAGTATTTGGGCGAAATTATATGTCCCCTCACAATAGATTAACTTTAATCTCCCGTCTCCATATATATTCCAAGATGACCAATACCTATTTGTTTTTTGCCTTGAGCAACATTATTAGACTCTTGGTAGAATAGTTTCCCCCTCAAAATGTTTACAGAAAATGCCATTTAGATAGTGAACAAATGTACCAATGTTAAATTTGGGGTCACATCTTGTGCCGAAACGGGCGAGATGTTGCCTGACTTTTAAGGTGTTAGCTCAAATCCCTAGTCTGTCATCCAGACCCTAAAGCAAAAATATTTAATAAATGACCAACCACGTCTTGAAAAGTATAGTTGAAGCATCTTCAGGGCTCAATTTAATTATATTACATGATTTGTTTTAAAATATTGTCAATATTGAAAAAAATACTTCTAAGACTAAATGTTAGTCTATCGAATCCCCCATGGGACTCGGACCGAAACAATATAAGAATCCTTTCTATTCAAATAGTGTGATCCCAAATATAACATTGTTACCCTCTAAAATTGTCTTCTGTACTTTTCAATCAGAGCTCTCTGTACCGTTTTGGAAAATCAAAAGTAAGTTCTCAATTGTTGTGTTTTTGTTTTAAGACCTTATCTGAGTTTATTTCTATGAACAAAAGTAAATAAATCTTGCAAAACATCTGACGGGAACAGGTTTTAAATCAGTTAATAAAAATGTACGATGTAAGTAAATATATTGTAAACCAAATATGATAAAGTATTGCTGATAACAACTTATTATGTTACAGACGTGTTGTTATCAATGAAGATTATGTGGTCTGAAACATCTTAAACTATAAACTTTTGATCCTAAGTTTCTCACAGTTGTAGCGGCAAGATAATTGTCTGTCACCTTAAGCAAAGTCACTTGATCCTTAGTCTGTCTTCTTCGTATGAGCTCCAGTTGTCACTTGTAATGAATGAGTAACATTTGTGAAAAGGATTTGATGGAAACAGAACTCTTATTTATAACACTTTAAACAAACGTAAATAAATCGGAAAGTATGTGAAATTCTGGTTAGTAACCGTTCTGTAAAGGTAATAAAACATTTTCAAGATTATATATATCTCCCATGGGTTTTAAAATTTGCAATGAGAATAACGAGAGTGTAAAATAACGTTTGATCCTGCTTTTACCTTCAAACAAATATAGGTGTCATTTATGACGAAGACAAGTTGATAGCATGTTTAACACGATAGTGAAATAAAAGAATAGAAAGAAATAGAAATAATACGACATATGATGAAAGAAAACAAACATTGCTAATGAATATTTAGATTTCAAATTTGAAGAAATATTTACAAAAGTATCATTTGTCTTTTCCGTGAGATAAATGGTAATATACATGTAAATTCTGTGGTTATTGCTTTTTTTAATAGCCTTCATAAAGGTTTAATATTTCAACACCTTGATCATTCCAGATCATTAATGTTAAAACCTGCAACTTTTTGCTTGCGACATCTGAAACAAAGAGAAAAAAAAGAAATTACATCAAAACAACAATGTTGATTTCGAAAAAAGTAAAACCTAACAATATATCAACCTTTTTTATTATATGATAAATTCAATATTTCAGAAACTAACATACCTTTTAATACAACAAAAGAATTCCATTCAGCCAAAAGATAATCCTTCATCGAAATATGACATGAAATAACTTTAAAATAATTAGGGATTCCAATAGAGAAAAATATTCATGGATGATAATATATCAAGAATATACTGCTATATGTGATGGAGTTAATCATTCTATTTAAGAGTCAATCTTTTTTAGGGGGAAAATATTGAAATTACTTTTAACACGAAATCAAAATAAATTCCCAAAATTAATTCAAATGGTCACTTCAGATTCACATTAAATATCTATCAATCACAAACAGTTTCTTTCGACACATTCCGACCAACTTGTTGGCAATGTCAGGCGACAGTTAAGACTTCTTGGAAGTATAGAAGGGAAAGATATATATCAAACTTGTCGTTATCGATTCATGAGGTTTCATCTTTTTATTTGAACCGTGTTGGTGTTAAAAACTCAAACTATGCCAGACCTTCAGCTCTGTGTGTATCTTCTCCTAATGTTCATCAGATCCTGGGCCACTTTGCACATGGATCAAGCGTATGGTGTAGAGATGTGCCAGAGAATCTGTCAACAGATAGAATGTTGTCATGAATCTTATGACGAGAAGCTATTAAAATGTCTTCCAAACCCGATTTTAATGGAACCTGGACCTAAAGATCCTGTGAATTGTTCAGTTCTGACCAGAAGAGTTCAAACTAGATTAAGAGGATTGTTGGTTCTTGGATGTTATGCCATCGTCAAATTCCTCATGTTAATGCAAAGAGAAATGAAATCAACTAGCCTGTACGATTGAATACGCTGTCTGATTAAAACATCTTCATTCATTGTGAGATGCAATTTCGAAATTAATTGTAATGTTGGAATAAAGAACGTCATTGAGTTTAAACTCCCTGCAATTTGAAAACACCAAGAGGCACCATTTGTAAACAGTTTCATTGAATTAGCACTAATGCTTATCTAAGTTTGCTCCGGAAACACATTTCTAAATTAAAACTTAAAAACCTCCAGAAAGTTGAAAATCCCAAAACTCAAAGTGTATAGACACATTGTATAGGGTTACATAAACATAAGTGTTTTTGGTTTTGATTTGATGAGTTTGAGGTAAAGGGATTTGTGGTTTAACTCCTCATATAAGGATATTTTACTTATATATCATGGCTGTTATTATTATTGCAGGGATAAAGTCTGTAACACAATAGTTGCTATGCAATGCGGTAAAACATTTGAGTATCGACTGGGACTACTAAACCGCGCTGAAATTAATTGTAGAATTGCAACTAAACTTTACTACGTGTAACAGAGGTCTCCTCTGCTGACAAAGTTAGCAAGCTCCTGGTTGGATTCGAACCCAAGTCCTCTTGATCTGAGCTGAAAACGCCAACAACTGCACTATGTTATATTAAAGTGGAGTGAACCCTGCTCCAACTCAACCCTCTTGTTCAATCTATCTTTTGCCATATCTTATGTGATGTATAAATGTTCCACTTTTATTGTTGTCATTTATCTGACACCTTTAGATTATTGTTAAATCTTTATAATTTTGTCAATATTATGAGCTAACTAAATGACTTTATTTCACAGGCGATCTGGAACAGAAGGCCACTACGAACTCTATCTTTGAAGCATATTCGACAGGGGACATTTGCCTTGTAAGATTCATACTAACCTCACGAAAAAAATCCACTGATTTGGAACAACGACATGAGCGAGGGTTCACAATCTTGATGCAAGCAGCGCATGATGGAAACCAAGAAATGTTTGAGTTGTTCATAGGAGAAGGTGCAAGCCTCTCAGTGAAGAGTGATTCAAATGAATCCCTGCTTATGATTGCACTTGATCACCTTAACATAGATATCGTAAGGTACATCTTAAAAAACTACAGTATCGATGTCAACAGCGCTGAAAACTCTGGACAAACAGCTTTGATGTATTCCTGTTATTGTAACGACAGCTCCATCTTTAAACTTATCTTAGCTGCAGGAGGGGATGTTAATGCGGTTGATAAAGATGGCCATAGTGTTTTATATTTTGCTTGTGTATGTCGTAATATTGATATTGTTAGTTATATTCTGACACATTACAATACAGGCGAGTATCAAAGCATATCAAAAGATGTTGACAAGTCATTGATGAGAAGTATATTATCAGGGTACATTGAAATTGTTGATCTTCTTGTGCAGAACGGTGCAGATTTAACTTTAATGGATTCGAACAATAGTAGTATGCTTGCTTTTGCCTGTCTAAGTAGAAGTTCAGAAATGGTTGAGTATGTTCTATCAAGGAAGTGTGAGCCTGTTGATAGTAGGGATAAATATGGCAAAACTGCTTTTCTCTTTGCTGCATCCATAGGAACTTTAGAGATTTTGAAAATTCTTTTAAAAAATGAATGTTATCCAAGGGTGGTTGATTATGACCTTTTCAATGTTCTCCATTATGGTAGCATATCTGGAAATTTGGAAATGATTGAGTTCATTCTTAAAAAACGGTTTATCCAAGACATCAACAGTAGAACACTTGAAAATGATTTAACCGCTCTTCTCCTTGTCGCAGACTCAAACAACACAGATGTTTTTGATCTACTAGTTTCTTCAGGGGCTGATGTGGCAGCAGTAGATAAGAAAAAGAGAAACACTTTGCACTGGGCTTGTAAGAGCGGACAGATCAACATGGTCCGCCACATCCTGCAGCTATCCCAGGTGAATGTCCACAATAATCACCATCCATCCGTCAACAGTAGAGGAATGGAAGGCAGAACTCCTCTGTTTGAAGCACTAGTTGAAGGATTCATAGACATTGCCGACCTTCTTGTTAGTTACAGAGCCAACACCAATTCAACAGATGACTATGGAAACACAATATTACACATAACTGTTCTTGGTGGACATATCGATGCTGTTAAATATGTCATCACAAAGTATAATGTCAATGTTGAAAGAAAAGGAGTATTAGGGCAAACACCAATCCTCATGGCTGCTTATTATGACAAACTTGAAATATTCAAATACCTTGTGACTATGAATTGTAATAAGGAAGCCGTTGATACATACGGTGACAACATCTTTCACCTGGCCTGCTATGGAGGAAGCGTCAGTATGGTAAAGTATATCCATGAAATGAAATACTTCAGTAACTTGGAACTAACAGGTTTGCAAGGCAAGACACCAATGTTACTTGCAACAAAAGGTGGATATCGCGAAGTGGTTGAATATCTTTTTGGACTTGGTTGTAACATGAATGCTACAGACGTTGTCGGAAACAACGCCCTTCACCTAGCGATCATAAGAGGGCATGAAGAGCTCGCAATTTATCTTATCAAAATGGACATAGTGGATAAAAGCCTAAAAAATAGATATGGAATTACCCCTAGTGCTTTAGCAGACTACGCAGGATATAAAGATATTGTCAAAATGCTGAGCCCTTAGCCCTCAGAGTCGGGCAACAGCGCCAGCAATGACCATACATATACCTACCAACTCGCCCGTTTTGCCATCCACAGGAATGGAGGTCCAACAGCGGTTGTTAAGCTGTTGTTAAACTCAATACCCCTCTGATAAATGTTGATATGTTGGAATATAACAATGCTATATTTGTTCCCTATTTAAATGGCATTTATCTTAAACACATTCAGCTTTGGGAGTGGATATAATAGGAGTGTGCTCGACTATATGTTGTATGTATATGTAATAGATATACCCACTCTTCCCGAGGTGTATCGCTCAATTTATATGAGCGATGCACCGAGGGAAGGGTGGGTATATCTGACTTATACCCCACTCTGGTTGAATTATATTAAACGAAAAAGAGTTGTCCACCATTCTCTGTGTATATTTATCTTAAATCTAACAAGATCAACAAAATTTTAACAATACTCTTTTTTTACGTTTTTAAAAACATAATCTAACTTTATTACATTAAAATTTGGTACAAATTAGTACCTATACATGGCTTATATAGGAAAATACAACAATCCAGACATGGCACAACAAAAAGTACCACCACCTACATCGAGCCTCAGTAGCTCAGTCGATAGAAGCGTTGCGTCGCAACATTAAGGCCCCAGGTTCGATTCCCACTTTGGACATTAAAATTTCTCAAAAATTCTAAATTTTACAACTTGGTTAATTTGCCTAAGTTATTTGGATGTTCAAAAAAGAATAAGTGTATTAGAAAAGTTGTGCTGTATCGGTCAATATACCTACAGTTAGAACAAAAGAAACCATAGCAACGAGACCGGAAGTGGGGTATAAAGAATACATATTGTTAAGATCTGAAAAGTTGCATTGGGCCAATTTCGAACATTTGTAATCTCCTGACTGCAGTGAAGTTTTAGAAAATGTCAAACTTGAAATATCCAAAAATTGCTGCCACCCATTAGAAAGAGTCAAAGAATTTAAACATCTTCTGCAGTAATGGGTTAACCTTTAGATAGCGTGTTTTTCAAGGACACACATTACGCGCAGCATGTCAAATTATTCGTATTAGTTCATACTTTACAATCACGTATCCAAAGCGCTGGAGGGTCATTTTAACAAGAAGACTTTCCACAGTTATGAGGCATAACTTTCTTATTCTTTAAACTGTTCTGTCTCATTGTCTGAACATCAGGTTCCAGTGAGGCTGTGGTCTCAGAGTGGAGAGCAACCTACGCAATAAGCATATGTGTGTGTCAACACTGTTTCCTTGAACCTGATCAAGTGGAAAATCAAATTGGTGTTGACAGCCGAGCGTAGATGATTTCCTATTACGCACCCGGGCCAGATGGAATTGTTCGACTATGACTGTCTTGGTTCTAAATTTACTGTTAAATGAATCTTGTACTATAAAGTATCGGAATTTTCTACGCAACAATAATTCACTGAAAAAAACGTAATATTGTCTATTCATTAAAATATTGAGGATCGATTTCTGATATTGAAAATGAAGTTTTGTTGATGCGTTGATATTTTATGCTAGCCTAACAGATTAAGGACTAATTATTTACAAAGAACAAATAGTTTTCTTATAGTTTTATAACTTGCAATGAATTGATTCATAGAAAAAAGTAATTTATATCCCGTACATATAAATAGAGAAACATAAAAAGAAGCGACTATACAATTTTATACATAAATAACAAAACCATAACTTAAATAGATAACAAAACACGGGACTGCAAACTCATCGTAGTCTTTTTTGCTACCTCTCTGGGGGAGAATGTTATATGAGGTGCCAATCTAAACATTTTAATTCATCATTCTGATGAGTTTGATCACAAGATTTCCTCTTTCAAAGTCTTTGTCTTGAGGAAAGGATTTAGTGACCAAATACTAGTAATCAATTTAAGCTCTTCATCTCACCATGTGCTTGCATCTCGGACCAATCTAATGAAAGGTCAATAAGTTTCGTATCAGGTATATGGTTTTTAATTAAAAGTGTTGGCTGCAAAAGAAAATTGTTGCTGATTGTGTCATTTGTGGCCGTAATAAGGGGTTACAGTGTCACATGATTAGAGTCTGCATAAAATGTTTCAGTTTTCTACGCCTGTTACTTCTTGAGTAGAAAATTACAATATCAGCATCAACAAATCCCTATCAGCTAAAGAGTTTGTAAACATTATAACCTTTTATCCCAAATTACCCTTCGTATAAAAATATAATCCCAATAAGACGAGTCTGTAGTCAAGCTTTCAACTTGCTATGCTTTTAAATATTTAAGAAGAATATTAAAATATGTGTTAGGGTGTGGCCCTTTAGGCCCTTAATAGGGACCACAGGGTCACCAATTCTATACATTATAATCCTTCGCAGCTAAGGAGACTTTTCATTAAGGAGATTTGTTTGTGTGGCACCTAATAAGTCTGAAGTGTCACAACATAAATTAAAATCCCAAACTAAGGTGTCTTATGTGTTTATAATGGGTGTCGTAATGGCACATCATATCTGCATGCCTGATATTCGTAAAATGTGATTATAAAACTAAATATTGCAACAATTGTTATAGTCCATTGAAGTACTACTTTTTTATAATCTAATTTACAAAATATGGTGTATAAGAGGCACCATGTCAGAAACTTATTCTGAGGGATTTCGAAGCAAGTAAAAAACATATGTTGTGCTGATGTATATACAACGATCAGGTCGTTACATGTGCGCCATATGTTCCCCTTTATGTCTTTAATGGATCTAGGACAATTGCCACCCGGACAATTGCCACCCGCCAATTGCCACCCGGACAATTCCCACCTAGGACAATTCCCACCTAGGACAATTCCCACCTAGGACAATTGCCACCCTAAAAAAATAATAATGTTTATGAGATTTAATACACTTTATTGTCATGATATCATACCGAATCAACAACAAACATGAATATGATATATAATTCATTCATTTTAACATTCATTCTGCTTGTACTTCCTTATTCTCAATGTACCAACAAATGATCCCTTTAAAACGCTAAAGCCGTTTAATGCTTAGCACTATGATGCACAAACATTCTATATAAGCACTATAATGGACATTCATGTAATTACATTCTAAAGTTTTGTTTTGGCTCATGTGGTAAAAACACCCCTTCACTTCGACATCAGGGAATTCAGCAAACGCAGCATTCCATATGGCTCTCTCAAAATCAACCATGATCGAGACAGGTGCACATGCTTCACACAAGTCCTTCACTTTTGAGGCAGGAGGGCATAAACACATGGTACGACATTTTCACCTACCAGGCAGTGGATTGTGAAAAGTTGAAAGTACAGATTTGGCACAGTCTTGAAAGTACCATCAGCAAACCAGTGGGATGATTGGGAGAGCAAATTGTCAGCCAAGGCAAGCCTTGATTAAATTCTAAGTGTAATATCTCAAAATACCCTTTGCATATTATTAGGGTGGGAATTGTCCTGGGTGGTAATTGTCCTAGGCGGTAATTGTCCTAGGTAATTGTCCACCCGTCTTTAATATGAAGCTGTTCTTGAGCGCACCATACATCGTTAACATCAATAATGTAAAAAAATATACAAGCAATATGCAAAGAACTGCTTAACTTGATTCTGTTTATCGAAGCGAGTACACGGGTTCCGACAAATAATTGATAAACACCTTTTCATCATTTAATGGTATTTTCCATCTGAAAATAAAAATTAATGAAAACACGCATCAAAGTACGTGTACTTTTGTAATGGTTACATCAAATCCTGACAGTGTCAATTATTTTTCAATTATATATTATGATTTAATTATTTATGATTTGATAACAAACAATAAAGAGATGTAAGAGATTGCATTAAATTTAAAAGGTAATCCTGATATGTTGTTTATCTAAGAGAGGAAAGCAAACAAGATTTTCATCTAAAAAATCAGACACTTGAGATCAATATGCATGCTGTCTTGGTATCGGGAGTGTCGTGAAGCAAACTGTTTGAGCATCTTGTTTGACGGATCGATAAAGATAAGCATGCCTTAAAATAAAACAAAACAAATTCCAAATAAAATATGAATTGCATTCATTGAATTCCATTGATCACAAATTTCCCATTGACACGACTAACTGATGTTGGGAAATGTTCCGTAATGATTGGTTTGTGGTATTTTCAAAATGAATTGTTTGTTATCACTCTTATCAGGGCTGGACAAAGAGAAAAGGAAGTTTATCATTATTTATAAAAACATAAAAGAACACGTATACATACAAATGTTTTGAAATGCTATGAATTTAGGTCATCCCTTGAATTATATAATTAATACTTCAAATGTGATTTAATGAAATATGGAAATGATTTATCTCCTTTACTTTCATTGTATTTTAATATACTAACTTTAATAAGGAATCTAGTACTTGGATGCATTTTATAGCCCTTTAAAATGGCAAAAAATCTCAAATGAATTTCATAATCTACACGACACACCCCTGTTTTTTACACACTAATCTCCAAGGTGTATTCAGAACGTAAGATTACATAATATAGGTTTATTCTAAATCTTTGACCTTTAGAAATCTGTAGTGACTTCATAGGACCATAATGAATCAAAAGGGTGCATTGCATATTAATTCCGTTCTGTGGACGTGATTCATTCACATATAAAAAGTATGTGACGTAAAATCGAGGAAATTCAAGGTATCTTTTGCTTAGTATTACGTTTTGAAAAATGTGTATTAACAACCACTAGTTTCCTATGTAAACGTTCAATAAATAAGAATATTTTTATTTTCGATATTTTTATTATCATCAGGGTAAAATATTTGACAATAGGTTTATTATCATCTTAACCTGCTGAGAGTCCAGGTGTTCAATTTGATATACTTTTCTGACATAATTATCTATTTATTGTTTGTGAAGAAACTGAATTGCGTATTGTTATGATAAAGTTTTAGAAATTGGCAAATAATTTGAATTGCAGAAATATATATTCGTGACTAAATTGGTGGGCTATTTTTTGGTATTTGGTATATCTGGTATTGTCTGACATTTTTATCTTCAGAATCAAACAATAAAGAAATATGATTCTTTCATCACGTCAGCTAGGAAACTATTTTACAGCTAGGAAATTATTTTAACGATAGGGACAAGCTCCTTATATTGAAAACACTTAATAGGCAGAACTCAACCTGTTAGTCTATAAATGGCTTAAGAAGCAATCTTATTAACACGAGACCACGATAAATATTTTAAAAATCAAAATTGTAAGAATGCTGCTTTTATATTTTACATAATAATTAGCCGTGAAAGCAGAGCTAAAGAAACGGGTACAGTTAACTAGAAATTATCTAAAAACACATACATCTGTATTTCATTACCATGTCAATAAAGTTCATTTCGTCTAGGTGCACCTACCTTTATGTATGTAAGTATATGATTACCTTGCTTCTGACCTATTTCCTGGTTTAATGTTTTGTGAGAGTGTTTGAAGTAACCTCGGACATTGAGTATGTTGTAGAAACGGTGATAAGTCCTCAATTAGAAAATTGTCTTAAGGTCTTAATGACATAGATGTATAAGAAATAGGCAATTATGTGAACAGAAGCTAAAAGACTGGTCGAGTATCAGTTACTCCCATTGTTTTATGTATACATCATGCATTTGAAGCGTTTGTCAATTTTTTGTTTGTAAGATCTCGCTGTCTTTTTCGTGTTTTAATTGTTCATCTCTGTATCTATTTCCTGTAAAGAGGTTGCTCTATGCCTGAATCTCTATTTATCGAATGCTTGATTTTTGTCATTTAGAAACAAGAAAAGCCTTTAAAAGGGCATGCTTGGTGCCACATAGGCAGAGGAAGGAGATTGTGATTTGTCGAACAATTTGGGTGATAATATATACAACACTGGATAACAGCAGTAATATTAACACGAGTATTACTCAAAGTTAATTTCACAAAATTAATTTCTATCAACACGAATTGCTGAAAGTTATGAATAATTTCAAATTCATCAACGATTGTTGATATATTTCAAATCAAAACACACGAGGGTGATATTCTATTTATCATTCAAATTCACTCTTTTTGAGATCTCAGAGAAAAAATGTAAATCTCTGAACACAACAACACTAGATTTTCAAGACAGTGATGTGACAGTGACAGTTTATGACGTTATGGCATTGTGATGTTGTTACTTGAAGTAAAAGAACTGCATGGGTTGCCATGTAGCATTGACAATGACAGGAAATTGTGCAAAACGTACTGCCAAAACCATATCTCCTTGTCATGCTGGTTAATTATTAACTGTAGTATTACAGATAATAAACAAAATACTTCCCGATGATCTGACAGGATTTCAACCCAGCTCCGCTGAGCCGCAGCCTTATCGTAACCGTATGGAACCAGCGATGTAGGTCATATTCTAAATATAGCACGAGTAAATTTCAGTAGCTTTGATAATAAATACATGTTTTCAACGTAAACATTTAGTGACATCGTTAAGTATGACTTGTCACATGGTCGTAAGTGATCTACCTATTAGTAAACATAAGTCTTTTTTCGATGTCACCATCGTTCTTACACAAACATTACTTTGAAATCGCCAGGCGAGCCAAGTGTGAAATTAAATCGCGTGGGTTATAAAAAAGTGGATTCAGCGATTATTGAATGCGAAATAATGCTCTTATTTTGAACAAATGCAGACTCTTCATCAAATGAAGATGTTTTTGATTGAGTCTGTTAACATTTATCAGCGTCTTTAATAGAAAATATTGTTTCTCTTTTAACATGACATTTAAAGCGAAATCATATTCCACAGTTTAATGTACCAAATATTTTGTATTACCCACATGGTGACGTAATGCATTTTTTGCTACAGCTCTGTTCATTGCTCTTTTGATTTGGATACAACACATGTGATTGGCGCGGCTTCCCTTTGAAAATATCGAGAGTAATATAGAGAGAATTCAGAAAAGTTTTAAGAGAATCAAATCATAATACTTGGTGCCCGTTGGGGCACCAAGCAATAACAAGTTTGAAAGATCTCATACTAAGCACTCTTTATCAGCCTGTAATAAACGGATAGTTAGATCATGATTGTTAGGAGAGTTAGATGTTACATAGGTTATATGTAAAGAATGTTTATGTTACGATATGGTAGGAGTAATCAAATTTCAATTTGATGAATATATATCGTTGAATTATGAATAATAAATATACTGAACATCTTTGAAAACGCACCATCTGTAAATTTTGAATTATGGTAATATTATTATTTTTAGAGTATAGATAAAGGTTGGAAATGTTGCTAATAACACAAAAGACCATACAAAACGACATACAGCCGAGAACGGATTGCCCGAACACATCATCGAACAAATTACATTAAAACAACAAAATGCATGCACAACACACAGGAACAGCACAAATTGCATGCGGAAAACATGCTGAGTCGGGGTCTAAATTTCTGTCAGCAATAAATCAGCCTCAAAGTAAAGTTTATTTTGCAATGCCAAGATTATCAGCAGAGGAACGAGAACGCGCCTTGGGCATGTTGCAGGTTGGCACATCAATGTGACAATGTTTTACAACAAGAGTGGAATGGAATTCCTAAGAACATTATTCAGAGGCTTATCCGCTCAATGAGGAGACGGTGCACAGCCTGTGTTGCTGTTAACGGTGGTCATACACGTAACTGACTTTCCATTTGGACACCACCTTTCTTTCATGGTCAACTGAATTAAAACTTCACCGTTTTGTTTTATTTGTTCTTGTTTCTTTTCTTTACCAAACATTGGTCTACAAACGTATGGCCAATATACACGGATTGCTCGCTTATGCTCTTGGAAATCCAAATTATAAAGGTGGTGCGTTTTCAAAGATGTTCAGTATATATGAATTAATGGCACTTTATAGTCAGAATACTTTGAATAATAAATATTTTGTGCATTCTGTATTGGAAGGAGAAAACTATTTTATATCTGTCATGTAAATTGATCTCTAATTACAATATAATGTCAACAATGCCTTCTGAATTGCAATTAAACTGAAAATCATTTAAGATTTCAAATAATGATATCCTTCATGATGCGGAATCCAAGTTTCCAAAAATAGTCAAAGGTGAGGTAAAGCAATATTACTGCAGTTACTTTAACTATAAGTTAGTAATCCAATTTTGATTCATTGAAATGTGAATAATTGACATCCCTTTCCAGTTCAAATGATTCCTTGTGTTAAGGGCATGAACATTCCACCTAACAAGCATCATGTATCAGGTTACATGTAAACAAAATCTTGAAGATCGCAAAATGGTATTGTTATCTCATCGAAAGTTAAACGTATTGTAATATAAATCACGATTTTGTTTTGAGTTGAAAACAATTGTATGTTGCTAAAGCGTTATTATTAAGAACTCCTTTTTTTATTAAAAATTATATTTTATTTGAAGTTTGACCAGCCTTTTAATTTATTATGAGTAACGCCTTATTTGTATATAGGTTAATAATATACAGCTGCAGGCTTTAGCAATTATGTTAGGAAAGAGCTATGTTGCCTTTAAACACTTTCTGGAAACTAAATATTCTGCTTTGAATACGACCACAAAATGTCTATTTTTTCTTCCTCTGACATCCCATAATCCGCCTCGTGCAATCTCCATTACAAACATCAAGAGCTCAAAACACCTACGTAATTGACAATGTCAAGTAAAATATTATCAGGAAATGGGTTGCGTGAGATTAAATGTAAAATAAATATTCCATGTTCATGTTTAAAACTTTAGAAAATCTTTTTCTACTGAAAAGAAATAACTTGCATAACTTCAACAATATTATATTAGTTTCAACTCTGTAACATCATCCATTCATCTGACTCAAGTTATTGAGTATTTTCACTCCTTGGTTCCGATGATGTAATGTCTTAAAAAAAAATACATGTATGCAATGTATGTTAATTTTCTATCAGAAAGCTTATGAATCTTCAAATGTGGGAACTCAAAACGTTCTACACATTGACAGAGACTGAATCTCTGGGAATAAATAAAATCAAGATTTTTCAAGTTAGATAATTTCAAGTTGTTTGAAAAAGCCAAACCATATCTGTATAAAATATATACATCTACGTGATATTAGCTTGTCAGGTTCAGTGATACACAAAGCAATTATTCTGGTCTAACAAACAGATGTTTCACCTATACATAAAGTGTTGTAACTAGAAACGTTTTCCTAAATAATAATAACTTAGGGTTATGACCAGACAGCAATCAAGCTATTTAAGAAGACCTAAAATATTGTACATTAAAAGAAAAACCAATTATATAATATGTATAAATCAATAGAAAGAATATTGTATCTTTGTATCTTTATACATTTGTATATTGACATACACAGAAATAATAGTATACAAATACCTGTATGAAATAAACAAATCTGCTTTTGAAAGATTAGTGTTTTCCAGTTAATTCTGTTGAAATTATCAAAACAATGAACACACGCTTTATGGAAAAAATAAAGTTACCAACACAACAACATATCTATGTCTTGTAGTGAACACTCAACATGATATCATGCTAACAAGTCTTTTGCCAGTATAAACATGTCATGCTTTACAAACGTCGTGTTAAAGTTCGCATTACTTACACACTCACTTAAAAACACTCAAGCAGTTGCTATTTATCGACGCACAATGTTCCTAGTTACCTCATCAACAAACTGCTGACTACTTCCTCTCTTCTCCTTTCAACCTACATGATCAAATAGACAGATGCTTCTCATTTCTCCGCTAATGTTTCTTTTATAATTATTGTGACTTTGTGCTCGTAGGGAAATATTTTTCCAATTTCAATACCGTTTTACCTAACCTATGATGTATTTTGAATGAGGTTGTGTTATGTAAAAGAAAATTGAATGTCATTGAGCTTTCCTTTTAGTATGTTGTTAAAAATAAAAGCCTTACGATCAAAATTAACTTAACATCGTTTTATTATGTTAATGATATACTGACCTCAAACAGACATGCAAAATGTACAGACCTGTTAATGTCTTACTAATAATAACTAGTCTTACTTAAAACGTTTAATAAAACGTGGGCAAATCAGGAGTTATAAACTTGATGTCTTATTTGCAATGAATATTATACAAGTTTTTACTGTCAGCTGTTAGTGAGGAACTTAAGCAATAACTTGCATCAAAATACCAACTTGTACATTTCATGAGAATTTTACAACATTTACCCATTTAGGTTTTTAAATCATGTCCAATTTATAATATCAAAGCAACCATATTAGGAGTGCCTGTACATGTTTAAACAACATTAGGTGTCCTTTATGGAACAATATAAAGAACCTTGGCAATCGTCTTATTCTTTTATTCCAATAATCAATACAGCTAGATATAATTGAGACAGTATATTCTCTAACAAAACGATTGAGTAAAATGTACTTAAAAGACTGAAGATGAATGGTATTTTGTTACAGCCGTATGAAGTGATTGATTCGCCAGAAGCTTGTGTACATTGATACAAACAAGAGAATGGGGCATCTTAACATCTGTGGAGTGGATGCTAGTATTTATTTATGTTGACCACGGATTAAGAACAAGCAAGGTTAACCTGCATGTTTCCCTGTTGTTGAATGGTGCCATTATGAGGGTCAGTCTTGTGGTGTTGAGTAGTATGCTAACAGGCATAAATGCAACTGTTAATTCAGGAAATTTACCAAGAAGGCATTTCTCTCCCTCAAGCTTTACAGAGTGCTTATATCATCCCTTAATTGTATTCATTGCTATTTAGTTTGATTATATTTGTTAGATAACTTTGTTTTACTTTCATTTTATTTCAGTTTTTGTTGAGACGTCTATACATGAAAGACAAATAAACATGTGTCTCTGAAAGCTATTTAATGAGCAAGGTATAGCTTTGTAGTTAGAACAGCAGGTGAAGACACGTGAGATATATTAACAGGGGTGCTAGTTAGATTGAGTATTTACTACTCCTAGGCTAATTGGTCTTCATGTTGAGACACATGCAGTAGTATATTTGCTATGTTTTTAGTGTAAAATCAATATAGAACTCACACATCTCACCACAATTCTAATTGTGAGGTATAGAAAAGGGGTTGAACACTCAGTTCGGATATTTTGCATGCAAACACAGATTAGTTTGTTGTCAGATCTTTAGACTCTTTTTAATCATATTTTAATTATATACTATTTAAACTTAAAGTGCAAATACTAGAAAAAGACAACGATTTTTTAAAATCTCCATTTGTATCGTCGTCATGTGATATTAATTATGTATAAATAAGAGTTTATTTTGAATCTAATCTTATTCAGTAGCACATTACAAGTAAATCTCTCTTGTAGATCTTTTATCTCCCTTTGCTATTATTTTGTCACAGTATGTTAATAAGATAGGTCATACCTTTGGTGATGTTGGGTTTAATTATATTTCAACATTATGAGTCATAAACTTCATAGTGTCGGTGCATTTCTATACAATTTCGAACACCAATGAATATTCCCTAATCGCAAACAATTCATATCTGTTTGTGAACACTGTTTGAGGTCGTTTGAGTATACAATTTACAACAAGAACCATTATGTATGATTCTAAACATCGAATGAAAGGTATATATTCAAACGTGAACTTTAGCAGGGTTTGGGTTGATAAGTAGTTGCCTGATGGTATTTACCATTAGTCCACTAATTGATGTACATGCTGATTTTGAAAACTATATAACAAGTGAACTGTTGATGAAAACTGCCTGCTGTGGGGAGCTTGGCATAAATTGTTTAATTAGATAGGCACCCAGGGTCTGGTTGTCGCTAATTTTGAGGTTCCGACAGGTGATAGATGCAATTTTCATGCGGATATAGAGTTGAAACTCAATCATTTTACAGTTAAATACATAATAATGCAAAGGAATCACAAACACTGATTATTAGGAATGATATGTTATACATGTATAAAGCAATCTTCAAAACACTAAACCACTGCAAAAACCTCTATGAAATAGCCGAATGGTCTCTTGAGAAATTCAATATGAGGTTGTTCTACAACATACGTTTAACCTTTTTATTCTGATATTTTTCTTACCCTCGAATTCTTTCATATTGTAAATCATCACACATAGGAGCTAAATGTTTTCTACTCGTGTTTTAAAGTATAAGCAAACTTAGTTATATAAGAAGTGTTACAGGACGTTGTTGAATCACACGTACAATATGTTCACAAATGGTAGGCAGTGGTATAACCAAAACGGGGGTTATAGGAAAGGGTTTTCAATCAGTGACAAGCCGTATGAGCTTTCAAAACTTTATATCTAAAACGTTTAATATTGTGCCTTTGGCAACTGTAGTTATAAAACTTTAGTGTTTAGCATGTCAACTATGAATTTGAATAGCTTTGTTTCTATCTATTTACAATATTCCCATTACCCTATGTCCATGACGTTGTTATTTTGTTTTAAATAGTTAAAATATTCTCTACAATGCCTTCATATGACAGGAATTGTTTTGATATATTCATTCATTCATTCATTTATTCATTCATGTCCCCGTAAGAGCTTCAAATAAAGAGGAAACATAAGCAGGATGCATACTTGAATTTCTTTTGTAAGATCTATCAGCAAAAACAATGAACATTTAAATATTGGCAATAATGTTAGTGATGTAAGTTAGTGAATACGTTCTTTTGGATAAAGTATGAAACTGATTGTAATTAAAAGCAGGAAATAATATTTATTGTTCTTAGCAATAGATTTTTGATATTGAGAGATATTTCTTTTTCAATTGTTATTAAAACGAAGAAACCATCACTAGTTATTGAAATTTATGTTGAAATAAGTTCTTTATCGTTTGTACCCGGAAACTATTCTAAAATGAAGAGAGGGAAAACAAACATAAGATAGTGTTTACATTTTTAAAGGAAAATATTACGTTGGAGCAGGTGTTTTATTAGTTTGCCTTTAAAAGTAAATATGTAATTAACATCATCAGTAAGGGTATATAGCAGATCTGCCTTTGTTTTATATACATGCAAATTAAAAGACATTGATGTTGAATGCAAACATGATAAGCATGTCTTCGTTATCAAAATAACCAATCGCAAAAACGTGAATTTAGTACTTTGATACCATAACAAATAAATGTTATTCATGATAAACATACATTTCTTTACAATTCAAAAGATATTAAAGTTGAGTGCTAAGCTAGTGGGAAAATCATATCTCTTTAAGAATATAATAAACCCATTTTCTTCAAACAATTGAAACAAACAATACGACCGCAAAAGATAATATTTGGTGTTTTCACTGTTCATGTATATCCTTGTGATCGAGTTATTGGGGTTACTAGTTATATTATGGACGATGTGGCGATGTTTTTATCTAATCAGAAGATAAAAAAAATATGAAACAATAACATAACATATATCAATATATATCATATATGTCAACCATGTGCTACCCTCATATAATATATCAGATATTTTTGCCATATTGTAAAGCCTGGTCTGTTCGCGCGACAAAATTAGAAAATAAGACTCAAATATATTTTCACTTATTAGGTTTGAGTTTTTGGAAATTACAAGTTACATTTTGCGACCATAATAGTCAGCTGTACACCAGGGTACCATATTTTATATGTACATTGAGACAAGGCATCAGTATCAATGTAGTGTTGAAGTTAAATACTTATTTTGCTGATAATACATTCAGCCAAGCAGATTTTATGGAATCGTTATAAGGCGAAACAGTGGCGGAAAAGCTTTAACAAAAATGAGGTAAATTTGCGTTGTTTGTATAAGAACATTTCTCTGAGACTTCAAATAGTGAGATTACAGAAAACAGAAACGATGAAAATAAGCATGGTACCAGATAGAAAGCGGATAAAAAAAATTCTTATATGTATATGATTTACTATCAGTTTTACAAAAGAAAACACACCTCGGTAAATTGATGCATATGTAAAAAGTTGCAAAGCACATGATAAAAAATGATATGATATAAAAGTTAAAAAATGAAATATATAAAACAATTAGCTGACATGGTCGAGCTATATTCCCCGCAAATTGCACAACATGTATAGGTTCTTCTTATCATATTGCTGATTAGTTTTTGTCACACAAAACACAAACTTTCCAGGATATGAAGGAAACTGTTCTAATCAAAATAGTAAATGATACCAACTTTATTTTCACTGTTTGGCATAATTCCAGTAAACTGAGAAAATCAAAATCAAACGAATAAATTTATGTATTTTGATCTAAAAGATCAATTTGATCATATGTAAACAAACATATTTTCAAAATTGTTCTTCATGACACACCTTCATATGATTATGTATCTTCATATCAAATTTGATCAATATATGATGATTAGTTTTAGACTTGTGAGCTGGACAGGACTTGTATTAGTTTTCCAACAGAATACTAATTTTTGGCCAAAAAAGACAAAAAAGATATTTTCAAAATTCAAACGGCAACTGGCATATCGTACAAATGTATGCTCATTCTGATTTTCTTGAATGAAAATTCAAACCTGTAAGACATATCAAGATGCATCGTGTCAAAAACATTATTATGAATCAATTTATCAAAATAACTTTTTTGCATACTGGCACTCAACGTTTTATGTGATGATGCAATATACAGTATGAGGTTTAATATGCTAAATCATGGCTCATATGTTCTATCATGTAAACGCAAAATATGAAATAAAAGCTAGTTTATGTAGCATCAACTTACAGTTAATGATGCTATCTGGGTTACATAAACAGAAAATGAAAAGTTACATCAAAAACGTCTTCAAATCTTTGATTTATAGCATCAAAGAACATCTTTTCAAACAGATGTTTGAAGTTTGTTTCATATTAGCTAGGTAATAACAGATAACTTTGACATTACTACAAGATTTGGAGGTTCGGTATGAATGATAAGTTTTATGCTTTTTTCTGATTACACATAGATATATTCGTTGACCAAAATCACTAACAAATTGCTTACTTACGTAGGAGATCAAAATATGTTGGTGTCGAGCCAATGTTGAATCCAGGATACATAATGGAAGTATTGGAACGTTGATCCTGGATTATCGAAGGTAATAGCTAACCTGTGTGTTATCTTTATCCACTTTGGGATTTAACCAATGTAAAAAATCCAGGACAGTCAATAAAAATACATATTGAATAGGACGACAGCGATGCAAGGTTCCCTGTAAATGAACTGTAATTAATTACAAATTTCAAGGACAGTAAACTCGGTTTAAAAGGACATTCAAGAGGAGGCTTACAGAACAATCAACTCCATCTCCAACTCTTCAGTTCTTAGTAGACTCTGTGGAGTCACGTTTTACTTTTTTTACCAAGTAATTCTCATAAACGAAACGTTCTGTTAAATCGTTGACTTACCAAATGGCAAATTTTCAATTTGTTATCGGTTTGTAGAAAAAGTTGCTCTTACTTTGTCATGTAGTGATTTTTATCATCTCTAATACATCAGTTTGCAATTGGTCGTGTATGTTTTATTTTATCTTATACTATGTAATATGTATATTATTTAAAACGAGTGAGATGTAAATAGAACTTACTGTCTGTCTCTCTACAAGCATGCTACTTTGATATCTGTGGTACACATGGCGTGGAAAGCTGTAGTTGAACACCTGGTTATGATTGTGACTAATCACTGGAGATACCCACACACTTTGTGTGTGATTTCCAACGAGCCAAAAAAATTTTGATTGTTCTAAGCAATAAATTTTCAGTAATGATAGATATTTTAAATAGTTTCTTTTTCAATTGTAATTATAAATGAAGAAACATAACTAGTTATTGAAGTTCATGTTGAGATTAGTTCTTAATCATTTGTACCCGCAAACTGATTAAAAATAAAGAGAGGGAAAACAAACAAAGATGGTGTTTACATATTTAAATGTACACATTACGTTGTAGCAGGTGTGTTTAATTAGTTTGTCTTTGAATGTAAATTTGTAATTAGTGCGGGTCAACATCTTAAGTAAGGAAATATAGTTGATCTGCCAGTATTTAAGAAACATGCATTTTCAAAGACATTGATGTTGAATGCAAACATGATAAGCAGATTTTTGTTATCAAAATACCGAATCGCAAAAACGTGAATGATGAACTGTGGTACCATAAGAAATAAGTCATTCATGATGTACATAATTTTTCATTACACTTCAAAAGTTATTTTAGTTGAGAGCTAAGCCAGTGGGAAAATCATTTCTCTTTAAGAATATAATAAACCCTTTTATTCAAAACACGCCTGTAAAAGATTATATTTGGTGTTTTCATTGTTAATGTTTATCTTTGTCAAAAACATTATTATAAATCAATTTATCAAAATCACTTTTTCCATACTGGCACTTAACGTTTGATGTGATGATGCAATATATAAAATTAAAGATGTTTAATCTGTGTTCCATATGTTTCATCATGTAAACGCAAAATATGAAATATAAGCTAGTTTATGTAGCATCAAGAACTGCTTACCTTCAGTTAATGATGCTATCTGGGTTAAATAAACAGGGAATATGAAACGTTACATCAAAAAGGGCTTCAAAACTTTGATTTATAGCATCAACGAACACCTTTTCAAATGAGTTTCTAAGTAACTAGGTAATAAAAAGATAAATTTGACTTAACTACAAGAAATGGAGGTTTGGTATGAATGATATGTTTTATCTTTTTTTCTGATTTCTCATAGATATAGTTCGTTGATCAAAATCACTAACACATTGCTTACAGAGTAATTACTTACGTATGAGGTCTTTCTTTCATAAACATATTTTGGTGATGTGTTATGTCACGGTACGGTGTTAAAAAAAGATGACGTCACCAGAGGTTTATAGTGAAGTTGTTCCGGGAGAAGTGTACAATATATTCATATTTACACTTACTACTCTTCAGGTCTACATGAATGCTACAATTGAATCATTGTTTATGTAGAATAGTTAAATGTTTACTTTAGAAAAATTGCATATTCATGCATAATTATCGTAATAAAAAAAGAAATACGAAATATACGAAAGGTTCTGTTAAACTGTTGTCTACCAAATGGAAAACATTCAATTTGTTATCAGGTTTTAGAACAACTTGTTCTAATTTTTTCATGTGGTGAGTTGACCTCTTGTTAAGCCAAATCCTCTAGTACCATTTTCGAACACCGACGTTGTTATCTGTTCAAATAACAGTATAATTCATATATTTGTTTTATTCATGTTTCTAAAAGATTATTTTATTTGCTGATTGATTTATTCTTGTCATCTCTCATCGCTTTGATATTGGTTTATGTTTTATTGTATCTTATTTTATGTAATATGTAAACTGTTGTAAAGCGAGTGACATGTAAATAGAACATACTGTCTGTCTCTCTACAAGCATGCTACTCTGATATCTGCGGTACACATGGCGTGGAAAGCTGTAGTTGAACATCATTGTGACTAATCACTGAAGATACCCACGCACTCTGTGTGTGATTTCTACAAGCTACTCTACTTATTCCAACCATGTTGCAACTACCGGTACTTATGAACTTCAACTCTTCTTACTAGGATTTGCTAATTTAAAGAAATAGTTCAGATTGAGACATTGTTTAAGAAATGTTTTACTTGAATGTTGACAACAAAATGTTTATGCATTTTGCTCATGTACTTTAGTTTATTCAAAACTGAATGAGTTATTACTGTAATACTTTTGTTTGAGAATTGATCTCGTATTGGTGTGAATGGTGTGTGAATACTCTGTCTGTAATTGAAAAATCACCCAGTAAGCCAGGTGTATTAATATTTTCATTATGTCTGTTTACTTGTCAGTTTCGTGGCTGTCGAGTTTGTGATTGTAACAGGATAAGAGGAATCTAATTAACATATTAGAAAATATCACTTCGCTACCTTGGTAATAATAAATGTTTCTCCTGCCAGTTGTTGATTTCCATTCCTGGGGAACATAATCATGCCTTTTAGGCCAAATTTGATTTGTTTTATTTATATTTGTGGTGTGAACATCATTTGTTATATGTTGTTGATTTCAATTCTTTGGGAACATAATCATGCCTTTTAGGATTGTGAAAACTGGCTGATTGCATTGGTTTGATAGTGAGGATAGTATTTATTGCGGGCATAATGTTCATTTACAGTTAATATGTGTAAACAAAATGAATTTTCATGAAGGATATTTATTTCTACATTTCATAACCTTTAAAAGGCCGATAATCATATTGCTAACGTTGATTTGGGAGTGAAGTAAAACAGTCATAACAATAAAAGTATCATACTCTGATAAATTGGGAGTAGTTCTTCACAGCACACTAGCCTACCGTAGGGGTTCGTTGTCGCATTTCAATGGTCACAGGATTTTGTAATTTACCCTCGTGAAAAGTTGGTATCATATCATTTGCCCCTGAGTGCAGATACTGGGTGGGAGATTCCTAAGTGTAATCTCTGCTTCCTTAAATATATTCACCTAACGCTGTTATAAGTTACTTCCGTGAAATTCCAAACGCATTTTCTGGCTACGTCCCTCTTACAATGACCTAGGAGATGTTGGCCTCTGTAATTTGCCAAGATGTGAATTTTGGATATGAAAATATTTGTCGAAATTTGTTAGAAGATTAAGTTATAGACACTTTTTGATCTCAATGTATTGGTTACACAGTTATGAAATATATATGTAATATTCCAAGGCGGGGAATGTGTTAATCACTGCATCTGGTTTGCATTGCGCGACTAATCACCTTAAACAACTGTGCACTCCGATAACTGACAATATCATGTACCCATGTAATCATGTCAGACAACATTTTCCAAATAGAAATAGTGTGATTACTGCCTATATGTTGTACTTATTCAAACGATGTCAGAACGAATATTCTTAACATTGTTGAGATCTACTGGCATGATATTCCAAGCATTACAACAATGTCAGATCTAATTTACTGACAACTGTGTGTAAGATGGTCCTTACTGCCTGTATATTTACACGTGTCAAAACAATTTACCCTGCATGCTGTTAATAATTACCAGCAAGATATTACAAACACTACAACTATTTCAGGTTATGTTATCTAACTAATTTGTAAGTGCAACGTCCTTGACTTTTGTAATATGCCAAAATTGTTGTTTAGAATATGTGTACATATAACTGACATGTCCTACGTCTGAATGAGACACTCTTTCAGTCAAATGAAATGTTTACAAATTTTAGGATACTTTGTCTTATATTTTGCAGAGACACAGTACGCATCGAAATATACATCTTGCGAGGATTGTGACTGATCAACTAACAACGATCTGAAAACGTTTAGTCACTCCAGACGTAACGCCCGAATTATTGAAATAACAGTCTACTTGTACATGTTATCTTGCAACTGGGTATATACTGGTATTATGTTTATTTGCTTATAAGATCTACCAATGATAATATTTTTAGAAAATGAAAACAAGAGTGTTATATTCTGAGAGACATTGGCTATAGGCATTGGTTGAACATTAATGTAAACATAGCTTTAAACCATTATAAAATGTTACTGCTTATACAACATAACGCAACGAGTAAATCTAAGTTGTCGTAACTTTAAGTTAATCTTTAAGTTTGGCATATGAATGAACATATTTTACGACCTTTAGTTATTACAGTTCAGTTAAGCATTTTGTCAAAACCAGTGACCAGACTAGTATTGATAAATGTGTTATGAGATTTTTTAGGACTCAAAAGGCAAGAACATAACTGTTACCCGTGTGATGATGTCTTAAAAAAAAGCATCATTCATCAACATCATTAAACTGCATTGTCAAACCGAACACATCATTATAATATCAATCATTTTGATTCGGATTCGCTGATATGCTTTGATTCTATTTGTATGTAATCTTTCTAATAATAAACAATAAGCTGATCTTGAAGATATATGCAAATAATCATCTCAACATTTCACAAGTGAGTGAGTAAGTTGGGGTTTGACGTGTTTTGAACAATATTTCAGTTATGAAACACGTGATTGGCTACATAAGTAACAGCGGCACTGAGTGCGTCTAACTGCATCTGGTCTGTCATGTGACTAATCACTGTGAACAACTCTGCCATCTGTTTGTTGATAAGATTTTCTACTAAAACCATATCAGATTGCATTTCTAGATACTGTCGGGGTGATTTCGTTCTATATGTTCTACCAATTTAAACATGTTAACTTTACATTGTGATATAAGTCATTGTCAGGATATTTAAACATTGTAACCATGTTAGTGCTAGTTGTCTGGCCGCACTGTTTATGCAATGACCTCAAAGCGATTGGGGGCGCTCTGTTATATGGAAATTTGTAATAGGGGGCGCTTATTAGGGAGGGGGCGCTTAATAGGACGAATACGGTATGTGTGATGACGATGGTTTAAGTCAACCGACAGGGTCTTTGAGCTTTGAGAATCAATGAGATTGAGATTCCCTTCTTGTTACCTTATGAGATCACATTTTCTAGATGTTATTGGTGCAGTTACTGCCTGTATGTTTAAACGTGTTGCCAGAATGCTGTTTACAATTACCTGCAAGGTATTCCAACCATTGCACCTATGTCAGAAGCTGTATCTGACTATTGTGTGTGTGCAATGTCCTATATTGAATTACGTAGTCTGTCAAACTTTTATCTCGTAATCTATATGAAAATACATGGCGACATAATTGACTTACAGAGGCATGTCCTCCTAACGTCTTTCAGCTTCATTTACTGGTAACAAATTCAAGGCAAGAAATGTGTGATTTGTGTAACATTCTGCAGAGGCAAAGGATGCATGTATTTGAACACCTGGCTTGGATTGCGACTGATCATTGTAGACATATGACAGGCTTTACTACAAATTACCAAATACTACAGTCACATATAGTCATGTCGGATCAGATTCTCAAAATATTTTGTGTGCTTTGTACAAACCATGTCAGAATTAAACAGATACATGACAGAGACTAACGTCTTGAAAAGACACTCTTTCAGTTTTATGTACATGTATAGCTTACAAATTCAAGGATAGTTCTTTGTGTAATGTTCTTCACAGAGGTACGGAAAGCATCTTTCTGGCTTGGATCTTGACTGATATCAACTGACAACTCTTTAGCTCACCGACAAGATAGTAAACTACAGCTATGTCGGATCAGAATCTAGGAACTAATGATGTGTTTGCTGTCTATTAACACCTTGTCGGAATAATATGTAACAAAACGCTTATAGTTGCACCTTAGAATTCTCAATATTGATAATGTTCTTTCATGTCATATGCCATCTGTGTAGGCATTTCGTTTATTGGATTGTTTGTTTAAAGAATACAAAAATTAATCCGGTAATATGTCTAAGAATCTGATCAATAACATGAGTTCCTACAGGCATATTTTAAAAAACTACGTTAACATCATTAAACATTTTCGTAACGTTCTTCTCCTAAGATATTAGGATGCTTTTAAATATTTTTGTGCAGGAATATACAGATGAAAAAGGGACATCTACTAACAAAACAGAATAAACATTTGTTAATTACCAACAAATCTTCTGTCAAAGTGTCATTTGCTATTTGGACCAGCGTTTATGCAAATGTCGATTTGATTCCACCATTTGCACCTTACCTTAAGGCGTCGTTAAGGACAGCTTAACCTTTGAATTATTGTTATCAATTTTTGATTACCTTATGTTATCAACAGAAACTTTGCACGTCGCTAATGGCTGAAATATTGCCCAAGCGGCGTAAAACAATAACTCACTCACTCAGAAGAAACTTTGCAAAACCTTTCATAAATCATAAACTCTTTTTACTCAAGCAACTCGACATCAAAACAATCCCTGATATGATCATATTAAAATTAAAAACCATTCATTCATTGCGACAATAAATCAACTGCCTTCTCTTTCCGTGACACTAATGAGGAAACTGAATACACACAAAATAATTAATAAAATATATCAATGACTGAAAACAATTCCTTCTTTTTAACTCTGTATTCAAATGCAACTAACTTTTAAGCTTTAAGCTTTTTCAGAGTGTTTGAGGTCTGACATTTGGCGGAAGAAGATTACTTATCTGAGTAGATTAACTTTTATCTCGGGTTCTGCAAATCCATTGTAACTTGCCCACGAGGTAATTGGTTCATACCTTCAGAAACCCTTTTGGATAGGTAGTATTACAGTAAAAAAAATCAGTGTCTCCTTCAGATGACCTCGGTTCTGCTCTCGTGTTAAATGATGAATTTTTCACTGTAATGGATGATTTTTTTGGTCCACGTTTTCCCTTTCTTTACCTAATTGCTTCATTCTAATAATGATCTTTGTTCACATGTTTGAAAACCGAAATAGTTTGACATCTAGTAAGAAACAATTACTTTATTGTAAGATTAAATTTAACAACTCGTATACATAGATTTTAACCACTTTGTTGACTTTATACACATACATGACATGCAAATTCCAATGCTTACTTACAAACTTTCATATTTTTTACATGTGTATCACAGACCACAATGTTAAGACATTCTATTCTTTTTAAAGTAACCAATATTGATTACTTAGTACTGCATGATGTAAGGGTAAATTTCCATCATTGCAAAGATGCGAATATTCCTTTTTGTTTATACATTTATTTCTTCGTTTTATTTAAAAGAAAGAAAGAAACTTTTGGCAAATACACGTGTATGACTCAATAAAGCCATTATGACAATAGAAGGTGACTCAAGTACCACATATAGAGCACTCTAGTCTAGAACAATCGTATGCCCGAGGTCAGTATTTGTTATCAGTATGTCTCCTCACAATAGATTAACTTTAATCTCCCATCTTCTTATATATTCCAAGATGACCAATACGTATTTGTTTTTTGCCTTGAGCAACATTATTAGACTCTTGGTAGAATAGTTTCCCCCTCAAAATGTTTACAGAAAATGCCATTTAGATAGTGAACAAATGTAACAATGTTAAATTTGGGGTCACATCTTGTGCCGAAACGGGCGAGTTGGTTGGTACCTGCTTGTATGGTCATTGCTAGCGATGTTGCCTGACTTTTAAGGTGTTAGCTCAAATCCTAGTCTGTCATCCAGACCCTAAAGCAAAAATATTTAATAAATGACCAACCACGTCTTGAAAAGTATAGTTGAAGCATCTTCAGGGCTCAATTTAATTATATTACATGATTTGTTTTAAAATATTGTCAATATTGAACAAAATACTTCTGAGACTACATGTAAATGTTAGTCTATCGAATCCCCCACGGGACTCGGACCGAAACAATACAAGACTCATTTCTATTCAAATAGTGTGATCTCAAATATAACATTGTTACCCTCTAAAATTGTCTTCTGTACTTTTCAATCAGAGCTCTCTGTACCGTTTTGGAAAATCAAAAAGGAAGTTCTCAATTGTTGTGTTTTTGTTTTAAGACCTTATCTGAGTTTATTTCTATGAACAAAAGTAAATTAAACTTGCAAAACATCTGACGGGAACAAGTTTTAAATCAGTTAATAAAAAATGTACGATGTAAGTAAATAAATTGTAAACCAAATATGATAAAGTATTGCTGATAACAACTTATTATGTTACAGACGTGTTGTTATCAATGAAGATTATTTGGTCTGAAACAGCTTAAACTATAAACTCTTGATCCTTGGTTTTTCACAGTTGTGCCGGCAAGATAATTGTCTGTCACCTTAAGCAAGGCACTTCATCCTTAGTCTGTCTTATTCATATGAGCTCCAGTTGTCACTTGTAATGAATGAGTAACATTTGTGAAAAGGATTTGACGGAAACGGAACTCTTATTTATAACACTTTAAACAAACGTAAATAAATCGGAAAGTATGTGAAATTCTGGTATGTTACCGTTCTGTAAAGGTTATAAAACATTTTCAAGATTATATCTCCCATGGGTTTTAGAATTTGCAATGAGAATAACGAGAGTGTAAAATAATGTTTTATCCTATTTTTACCTTGAAACAAATATAGGTGTCATTTATGACGAAAACAAGTTGATAATCATGTTAAACACGATAGTGAAATAAAAGAATAGAAATGAATAGAAACAACATACATGTATGATGAAATTAAAAAACATTGCTAATGAATAATTAGATTTCAAATTTGAAGAAATAATTACAAAAGTATCTTATGTCTTTTCCGTGAGTTAAATGGTAATATAAATTATGTGGTTATTGCTTTTTTAATAGCCTTCATAAAGGTTTAATATTTCAACACCTTGATCATTCCAGATCATTAATGTTAAAACATGCAACGAACTTTTCGCTCACGATATCTGAAAAAAAAGAGAAAAAAGAAATTACATCAAAACAACAATGTTGATTTCGAAAACGTAAAACCTAACAATATATCAACCTTTTTATTATATGATAAATTCAGAAAGTAACAAACCTTTTAAAGAGGGGCTGCATAACTTTTTAAAAATATATTTTTCAAAAGACATTGGTAAAATAACTATATAACATAAATGTTAGGCCAAAACAGCAACGATACACAGTTTCTCAATGAAGCTACAGCTAAGTAAACATTGCGTAACAAGGCGTCTGCTTGTCGCCGTCCAGCGACAAACCAAAACAAGGCTGAGAGACAAAGGGCAGGGGATACCGGAAGTGACGTAGCAGTAGGTGAAGCGTTCGTCTGCTTATATGGAAAATGATAGGGGAAATCCGCAGTTCTGCCTTTTCAAAGCGATTAACAGTATGTTATATCATTGTGTTGCTGTCAACTGTCCTAGAATATCTCCTGATGAGGTCTCCGTAGACAAATTCCCATCACATTGATGGTTTCACGCCAAATTGACCCGCTGTGTTAGGTCAAACAGAGCAATGTGAAAATCTACATCGAACTCACATGTTCCGATCACTACACCCATTTTCTGCTTCGAGCTCGCATTTTCACTGAATGAACAGTTTGGCATGCAGAGAAAGGGGGGAAAGGGATATTAGTAAAATATAAAACATAGCACAAAGTTTTGGGCTGATTTATGGTAACAATCCGAATTTACAATGCTCACATTTAGATTTGAACGTCGTGTAAAAAGATTGAATAAACAATGACATTGGTCTGCAGGTGTTATTTACTTTCTTTAGATCAGATACTCACTTATTACACAATTACTTTACTGTCTATCGTATTTCCTGTCTGTTTCCTAATTAGAAGCTATCAAATGATGACTATAGCAGGTAGGTTATATAATGCACAATCATAAACACCTGGCTATTTTATGACATCAGCTAATTAGGTAACATCAAATAGCAATTGTATTCCTTAACATCCCTTTTTTCTGCGATTGGTAAATTATAACCTATTAACGTGAAATTAGAAATACCGTTTTTGCTCTATCTGATAATTATTTTGGATAAGGTTCATTTAATAAATCTTCATTCTGTTTGGCAATTTATCGGGTATTGTTGTGGAAAATATCTCCTCTATGTACAGACCCTTGCAGAATTAGTTACCTGAAAACCGCGGTCTGATTGCAGTCTGATCGCGGTCAACTGCAATCAGATTGCAGTTTGATCGCGGTCAACCGCGGTCTGACTGCAATCTGATCGCGGTCAACCGCGTTCTGACTGCAATCTGATCGCGGTCAACCGCGGTCTGACTGCATTCTGATCGCGGTCAACTGCATTCAGATTGCAGTCGGATCGCGATCAACCGTGATCAGATTGCAGTCAAACTGCGGTCGATCCGATCAGGGGTTGAGAGTGATTGTAGACATTGTCTGCATGTCGGCAGTACAGCAGAAGTTTAATCATAATAGATTGAGAAACTCAAATCTGCCGTATTCGGTCCAAATTGATTTTACTACCCGATTTGTTATTTGTTATTCAAACTTTAACAACGCATACTATTCCTTTTGTTCAGATACTCAGTCTTCATGTCTACCTTCTACACTGTCGTATAACGTATAACGATTGTTTGCACTGGTTAAAATTGAAATAATAGCCTTTTACATAAAGTGTAATTTGAATGTACCTTGCTACGACCTTTTGTAGCGTTTGTGTGAAGTTATGAACACCATTAACTCATCATTACTTGTATTCCTCATTCATACAGGAGAGATATATCACTTTATGGTGTTATGAAAGCCCTACGACTTCTCTGAAGTTTGTGGGTGTTTAAATGTTAAGACGGCCGAATGAAATCGTGAAAATCTCCATGCCAATACGGGTCATAATGTCATACACAAGTTTTAATGACAGATGTAAATTGTTAAAGAATTCGTGATATCATATTTGATTTTGTTGAATTTAGGATACAATACGAAGAAGGAATAATTACTGATCATGATTTTCTCGGTTCTTGGACAACACTGGGTAATTTAGACAGGAAACAATGGGAGAAAGTGGTATTATTGGTATATGACTCTGTCATTTTCAAATATTTTTTTTCAAAACTGTACATTTTAATTCTTTGTGTGCACGACCATTTTTAATACATTTGAGGAAAATCTCACATGCCAGTTTGGTAAGACATAACTGACACGGTACAACCAGTAGCAGTAGTAATATAAAATGTTTTCATCAAATCAAGTCTAATGGTCTATTTTCAAGGTATAACTGAAATAGAACAAGAACACATTATAGTTGTAGTATTGATTATCTGTGATCATTTTTGCCGATATATTTGCATTAATTTATATGCGAATTGAGAATTTTGAGAATTTCACCTGTCGGGCATACCTTTAATGAGAAGAGACAACCTCTATGTAGATTTTGTAATTCTGTCATGTATGTAAATATTACAGTGTTTATTTTTCACGTGTAAATTTGTAATTATGATAACAACTTATAGAAACAGTCAGAGAAAAGTTTATGAATTCATTTTTATGTACAACATCGACTTCTGACCGATGGTGTCATATACAAGCTTCCATCTTTTACAGGTTAAACAAGTAGTTTATTGGTCGAGTCATTCAGTGTTGCTGCCAGAAAAAAACAGTTATCAGTATGTCAAAAGACTTGTACTTTAAAATGGTTCAGGTTCATACACGTGGGATCAACAATTAAAGTACGCGGATTGAAAATCGGCACAAATCTTGTCGATCCCGCGTGAATGTCACCTCCACTAATCGAGAATAATGCAGAGGAATATATGGATGACAACTTCTTTGTTCATTGAATGCAAATTTTACAAGAATCTGTGTTGAAAAGCCGCATGCAATGAACAAAGAAGTTGTCATCCATATATGCCTCTGCATTATTGTCATTCCAACTTATAAAATGCCTCTCAAAGAAGTTAATCGAGAACTTTCGATTGGCTTAGAAGGATTAACGCATGGATAATCCCGATCCTTATGAATACAATTGTCGACAGTACCTTGAGTAGACATAGGATAGACACATTAAAAAACGCAAACATATAACAGGGATTTTGTTTATTGTAGCATAAGATATATGGAATATATTTGCCAATCGCCAAACGCATTGTCGGGTAATATGTAAGAGGCAGTGATATACATGTACAAGTAAATAATAAATGATAGATTATTATATTTGTTTAATATATAGACATATACATATGTCTCTACTATGTCTCATATACATACTCTACTATATAAACATATACATACATACATGGCGCAATTCTGTTGAGGGGTGGCCCCAATACGAACGAGACTTTTTACTAATTTACCATTAGCTGAAAGAGTATATGTCTTATATTTGTTTTAACTCTTGAGTACCATGTTCTATTGTCCACAGTATACATACCATAGACAAGAGATTTTATCTATTAATGTGGAAATTTGTCAAGATTTTGTGCCTTTGAATATAGCTTTATAATGTTCAGTCCAGAGTTTTATGTATTGTTGCCAAAACCTGCAGACTTATTTCAGAAAAAGGAAAATCTGTTTTATGTAAGGTTAAATATATTTCATAGTCAATGTTGTTGTATTTATATTTCATATGTTGTAGTCTCTCATAACCCTCATATCAACGGTTGGCTCTTATGTTGTTTTCTGTAGCAAAATATATATGTATGTAATGCTAAAGATGCTAATACTGTTTTAATTTGTTTTATCTATTTGTAAATGTACTATGTAACCCAGCACGTGACTTATTTTCTCTCTCTCTCTGTTGATCGGCCCTGTTCATTTCATTCAAGGACATTTGACCTTGATTTTGGAGAACTCAGCACTCGTTCACTGTAGGTTGGGGGTTGCCCCTATTTTCCTCTATATTGTGTATTGCTTTGCCTACATACCTGTTACAGAGGCCGCCGCCATTACTTCGTTAATTAACCCTGGACCCGCTTCACTACCCAACATCTCGCTGTCCTACCGTCTCGCTCTAGGAGACAAATTACCACAAGAAAGACTTCCGGTTATGTAAAGGGCAATAAAGTCCCGATTGTTTCACGAAGATTAAAAAGGAATCGAAATATAATATGTTTTAACGTTGTTGTGTCATTTTGCTGCACTGATTTAATTGGGGGAGGGGGAGGAGAACACTGTTAAACATCCATTATTCGGTGTCGCCTACAGCTCGGCTGTACAATCTGAACGCACATACATCTGTAGATACAAAGTCGGAAACATCAAAGTCCTATTCAGTGATCAAAGCGGTATATCACATACTCATCACATACTCATTCCATATCAACGCCGGTGACCGGATTGTTGGTATTTATTGTCTGATATTGTTAAAGAGGTTATGCAATGTATTTTTTCCAAGAATGATAGATCGTTATCGCCAGTTCCGTTATCTATGGGAATGAGCGGTGTGAGAGAGCAGCCGAAATTAACAGGCGAACACTTTGAGAACTCATTAGAGCGTGACGCGCGCCAACCAGGCCGGTCGCCACTTGTGTATCTACCATAATGTCCGGAGAAAAAACACCTTAAAACCTAAACCATTTATGTGTTAAATTCTGATTTATAAAAATGTCAGAAGCAAGTACAACAACATCTAAGAAATACGCTATACTCGAACTTTATAAAACGATGAGTCGATTTTGTTTGCGGATTCGCTTTGATGGATGTGACTGTACCATTATGCGGAATGTGATGATCCCAAATATAACATTGTTGCATTTTCAATACTATTAGTTACACGGCGTTTTGACAGGGTGTACGGGACTGTACGACCCTTGTACATTCTGTATTTTCCTGAGGCGGAGCCGAAGGAAATGCAGAATGTACAAGGGTCTTACAGTCCCGTACACCCTGTCAAAACGCCGTGTAACGAATTTATTACCCTTAAGATCTTTTATTTCAACACAGTTTACTCATTTTGACCGAAATAAGTCTTAACTAGACTGCGGTCCAAGCTCAGCACAGTGTGAACATCAAGAGTCGCGGTACGGAGCTAACGGCAGTTATATAAAGGGAGATAACTCTGTGACTAAAAATATCCGAATTAAAAGTGTTCTTAAATGAAATAATTCAAGAGAAACATGTGTTCATATTGAATGAATGTAATAAGACAATGGATATTAACAATGACATAACATTAGAATCTCTCAATTGATGTTGGTCATTGTAAATTTTGATTCTGAAATTATCAGTCGAGCGGCCGTTTTACTTCCGCATTCCAGCTGAGGTCAAGGTCATCCGTATGACCCGTTTGGTATGTCACGTGACAAATTTGACGGGGTGTACACTTCGTACACCCTGCCAAATCCGACTACACGGGTATGTATGCTTTGGCTATTGACCAATCAGAATTCGAGAAATTTATCTTAAGGGTAATAAGAATTGAAATCTTCTGTTTAATTATTCTATTCTTGACATGTGTTGTAAAAATACGGAGATTGATCATAACTTTCTATAGATGTGGCGTCTATCTTTTCATAATAGAAAAAAATATCATAATAAATAATATATAACTGTCCACACTTTTCCTTTCCATTCAAATCAACATGGTAAACTTATCCAACGTCTAATGGCCTCTTTAGAATAAATCTTTATTTTGCAGTAAACTCACAAAAATGTAACATTATTTAGGTATTCGTTTGTAGAAAATATTCGGTTTGTTCACTGAAAATATAAACGATTTGTTATTTGTCACCGTCGGAAATAACAGACAATGTATGTTATGTAAGATTCAGCAAACAACAGACCATCATATTATCACTTTAAACAGACAAGTCTAGCCACGGTGCCAATTAAACAAGGAAGTTTTATCAAGATGAAGCCTTGTTGCGTCATTTATAGGGTTTTGAAATATACAATGCGACATGCTTATACAATGATAATTAGCTCGAATAAACTATTATTGAGCCGTCGGGTATCTAAACTTTCGGAATATATAAAACTTGAATGTATTTTGTGACTATTTGTATGTAAAATGAACGATGAAAAGGGTGTCATTACACGTTGAAAAATGATCAGTAGGTGAAACTATACTTCCCTGCTCCTACGGACAGACAGACAGACAGACAGACAGATATTTTATTACAGAGTCTCACCTCATACACATGTTTATAAAGCAAGTCGATAAAATATAAAGTGATGAGCCATCCCACATGGGATTATGAGAGACTACATATATACATATAAAAGGACCTTAATAAAAATAAAATGTACATAATATATAGTATAATATATTATTAAAACCCAATGTAGATTGTTATGGTAAAAAGAGTTTGCTAGATATATAAAATGGATTTTCTAAGATCTAAGACTTCCATGCAGGTTTTGGCAGTAACTCTAAAAATATATGGGCATGTCATAATAAATGCAAGTTGTTCCACATCCGATATATTATTAAAACTAACATTCAAAGTAGAACATATAGATAACATATTTTTGGTAACATTTTTGTATAAGGGGCAGTGTAAAAGTACATGAGCTTCATTTTCAATGAAATCGTTGCATATAAAACATACTCAATCTTCCAATGGTGTGTTATTGTATCGGCCTGTCTCAACATGTAAGGGTGCAACTCCACATCTGAATAGCGCCAGTGCCCTCCTCTGAAGTCTGGGTATTCTTTCGGTGATATACGATTCAGCCGTAAACTTGAAAGTGCAATAATGCCTTGGCTTGTTACCTCCCTTGCCAGTCTTACTGTGGACACAAGTTACGTCATAGAATGTAGACACGCTCGTGACACGCTTCAGTGACCACAGATTCTGTTCGCCGAGGCTAATTAGGCAGTTTATTTAAAAAGCTGTATTTAGGCAGGTTGCCGTCGTTATTTCGAAAATTTGAATCTAATTCAAATTGCAAGCCCCCTTTTAGGAATCCCCAAAGTGGCTGTAGACCATTTCAGTCCTCCTTAACAATAAGAACTGATGAGGGATACACATTCCTAATCACTGATGAAAGTGGTATGTCACATGATCATTCTATGTTACCGCCGGTGACCAGTTTGTCGGTATGTATTGAGTGACAATGGCGTCAGCACTGCGTCTTGTATGTTGTGTCATATATTAAGACTGCTTCAATAAAAAATAATGTATTTTGACCTCAGGCGATCTTCATTGATATACTTTTAAAAAAGGATGAGTTAGTGTCAGGATTAATTGTGCAAACACTAAACGACGACAGTTTCTGGTACTGGGCAAAAATGTTTTACTGAACACTTCTCAATTCTTATGTTTTCCCGAAATTTTCACTAAAATTACAACCAATCCCGGTGTTATGTAACTACTAGACGAGTGACACATGAATAAACTCGTCGGTCTGTCTCTTCTAAGTAAATCCTGATTCACCGAGGGAGCTAGCTATTCACTGAGGCATCGGATGTACACCTGTTGTATGTACACGATGTCAGACAACAGACAGAATATTTTTGTCTCGCTTGTTTTACACAACCCATCGATCAGCACGAATAATTACCACCTGCAGTCGTTATTTAGATTGTTATATTATTGTGCCAACACCCCAATCTCCCGGAAACACTTAGTCTTCATCTCGAAAATGAAAGGAAACTCTTTTGAAAGTTCACATAGCCACAAACATATTTCACAATATTTGTTGGAATATATGAAAGTCTGATTGCAACATTGTAAGGTCGCTCCTCAAATATGTTCAGTTAGTCGCATACCGTTTCGTCGAATTTATAGTTTTAGGATAGAAAAATCCATTCGACGGATCGGTACTGTAGCCTACTTCATTAATTAACTTAGATTCTCCCAGTGTCTCTTGCTCGTCAAACTTCGAATGATCGTTACAAAATCACCCAAGCGTTATTCGACGGATATGTACAGATCAGTTTTGAAAGGCTGTAATTGTTCAGTTTGGTAATGAAAGCCACTTTTGATGGGTCGCTTAGACTTGTCTGGCCACAAACCAGTGAATGCATGACTAGTCACGCCCCTTTTTGTGACGTCATAAACAGAATCAGCCTCGTTATCTATACATCTATCGTAACAATACCACAGAAAAAAAACCCCAATAAATAACGATTTTCAGAAAATGATTCCACTCAGTTAGATAAATCATTTGACGATGTAACACTACTAAGCATTTGGTGTAAAAGGGAAATCAATGGTAATTAAACAATTATTTAGGCGGTATATCAGTTGATGATGCGTTACTTTCTATGTTTATTGCGTCACAACCGCGCAAGTTTTATGACCCCTAACCCAGGTGGGTTTTTCACAGCCGATAATTACGCTGTCTTAATGAAAGGCCAATTAAAGGCGTTTATTGGACAAATTAACAAAAATCAAGTTCAGTTTTTATTTTTCGAAAAATCTTTGAAGGAAAATCGAGAAGCGGTAAAGTCGAGGTTAGTGGATGTTGAACTTAACGATTGACATGTAAAGTTCATTTAATTAATATGCTCACATGGCAATTTAAAGCACGATTTTCTTACTGAAATAAAGTGATCTTATGAAAAGATAAATACGTGTTAACAATGGCTAAATAATACTCCTGTATCAATAAAAAATAGTTCTAAAACGAATGCACAATGTTCGGTTAAGCCATGTGAGCCGATTTCCCTTCGGGTGGCCACATTGTGTTCCATAATGTTCACATTAAAATGGCCGCTCGAGTGTTCAAGTTCAAGGGATCTGACTGATATGGCGAAACACAGTGTGTTATAAACATCCAACAAGCAGGTTAAATTTCGAATATGGTATAACTACTGGGTCACACATTATTCATCAAACCGTTTAGACACCTTCGATTGAGGCACAATTTTGACAATAAAAATTATCGACACACACACAAATATTCCAATGCACATTTTGTATTATGTGTTATGATTGTGTGAGATAAGAAGGATTGTTAGCGTATCTCATTCCTACAGTTTAGTATTTATTTCAACGCCGCTTCAATTCAATTCAAATCTGGATGAAAAACAAATATCAAACTCAATGAATATACTGTATAATTTTCTGCCATATATTTTATGTAGCGTTTGAAACTTTCTGTTTAGTGAACGTCACCCATTATTATTTTTGCAAATGTATCTTGGAACGGCCTTAGCATAAGTTTATTTTTATTGAATATGTTTAAACCAAATCAATGAAATCAAAAATGAAAAGAACAATTTAATGTGTTTAAAACATCAAATCAGTAAATACATTATTCCCAAGTGTCATGTTGTTGGGTATGCCAAATGATGAAGAGGGTTGCAGCTCTAAATTAAATTTTTGTCCAACATACGTTTTGGCAGTGGTTCAAACTAAATATCGATTGTAATATTGTAATGATAAGTACCACGATCAGCACCTACATGTAATCGACCGAACTACTAGTATGTGTTATAACTTGAGGGAATTGGATGCCAACTGATAGGTGTATACACGTGAACTGGATGTAATTGAAGAATAAGTTCATTATCCATTGTTATCTGAAAACCAGTATAGTATGATTAAAAATTGGTGTAAGCTTTTCGTGTATGATTATGATATTTTACGTATTTGTTTCGAGTATGTGTAAAAGAAGTTGAAAATTAAACCTGTTCAGAATCCGACGTTTCAGGTTAAACGTATACTGTTATTGTCATTAATGTCATTTAAGTATGATTATAGATAGAATAGATTATTCATCAGTGTTAAAACAATAGGCTTTCTTATAAACAGTTAATTAGGGGGTCTCTGAAAAACCAGATGATTATTACCATATCACCCAGTTAAATATCTTGCTCATTGCGTAATAATACTATTGTTTAATGTTCACTGTAATATTATTCACGCAAATCTATTACATATCATTACATGGAATATGTAGAGAAAACCCTACACTTTGTCTACCTAACAGTCCTTATTATCGGTAGAAACTGAAAATATAATGAAATAAATATTGCTAATCTCAAATAACCAATGTGTACAGATGAAATTGTAGACGAATTGATCTTTATATTACAGTGGCAGTAGCACGTATTTTTTGAAGAAAAACAATATAAATTTGTCACTGATAATTGAATGTTTATGATAAATGTATTATTTTGATAATGTCAAAAATCTTATTACACAAACTAATCATCCATTGTAAGAAAACAAATTATAAAGATTCACATAAAGACCATTGGCGGTCATTTTTGTATGAACACCTTTAACTCATTTTGTGTAAGAAAAAAGAATCCAACGGCTGAACTTTACAAAATATATTTAATTCATTACTGCTTCATTTAGTTAAAATAATTGTCTTTCAATTGGAACCATTTATTTTTATTTTCCTGACATCAGCTTATATTCCTAAAAAAACCGGGCTACTGTCCCTATAAAATATCCTTTACATGTTAATTCCAGAATACGATTTGTCAAACCTTATGCAATTTTTATAAATACTATCATGTTTATTAAAGTCACGCCTCACAACACATAACATGGTCTTATTCAATTCGAATTAAGTAAAAGAAAATTATTTGTATAATTTATTGTATTATTTCTGGCCGTAACAAGTGAAACGGTGATACCGATGTTACATATAACTACCTACATGTAGGTTATACAATTAACATGTTTTATTTGGTCATCAAACATATGCCAAACACTTTTCCATACAAATGTAAATCATCCATAACATTGTTTATGCGTTTTCAAATTATAACGGGCGAAAAACATATCTGTACAAATTGACTGTCCTCTTTAGATCAACTGATGGGCTTTATAGAACAAATTTCTCTTCTTTCAATGACTCTGAATTGACCACGGTCAAACGTGATCAGAATGCAATCCGATCGCGGTCAACCGGGATCAGATTGCATTCTGATCGCGGTCAACTGCAATCAGATTGCAGTTTGATCGCGGTCAACCGCGTTCTGACTGCAATCTGATCGCGGTCAACCGCGGTCCGACTGCATTCTGATCGCGGTCAACTGCAATCAGATTGCAGTCTGATCGCGGTAGGTACCGGTAAAGATATCTGCAAGGGTCTGTACAACAGTGCAAACATTAAGATTTTCAGTGAAATGCCCTATTAAAATAATGTTTTAAACAAGACATCAGTCATCATCCAATACATGTCTTTCATTGAGAATTGTAACTTATCCATCACTAAATGAAATAACTAAGAAAAACGTATATTTTTTTTATCCTGTTACAAAATGAAGTCAAAGGATTTTCTAAAAAAAATGGTTTAAATGTAAAAAAAAAATGGTATTGTATAATTACATCCTTTCTGCTGTGTTACTAAAGTAATATTCAATAAGAACCAACAACTGTGCACGAAGATAAAACAGTTCACACGGGAGCAATTGTTTATGACGAAAATACATCAGGGTTCTAACGTGCAGTCTTATGACAACATTGCGCAAAGCGAGACCATCTACATGCTGTAGCATTATGCGCACAACTTCGTTTTTAATCAGGGTCTTACAAATTGCCAGTTGAATAAATAAACTACCGATTTATTGAAGGTTTGAGATGTTTAGATGTTGTTTAGGGTGTTTAATCGACGGTTAAACATCGAGCTTTACTGTTAGCTTGTGTTGTTTTACATAACGAGGGCACGCAACGGGGAATCACATCACCTACTAACACGTCACGAGGCAGTCACGCTTCAGTGCGTTTATTCTGTTCGCCGGCCTAATTAGGCGCTGTTATTTATACAGTCGTAATTAAGCAGTTTCTAGGTCGATTTCAGAAATTTAAAGTTGAGTCCATGTGAAAATGTTATCACTATTTCATGAATCCAGAAAGTTGCCATATAGCATTTCAGTGCCTCTTTAATACAACAAAAGAATTTCATCCAGTCAAAATATAATCCTTCATCAAATAAACTTTTACCAAACTGATTTCAGTTTTAATATATTTTTGTCATCGAAATATGACATGAAATAACTTTAAAATAATTAGGGATTCCAATAGAGAAAAATATTCATGGATGATAATATATCAAGAATGTACTGCTATATGTGATGGAGTTAATCATTCTATTTAAGAGTCAATCTTTTTTTGTTGGGTAAAGCTTGAAATTACTTTTAACACGAAATCAAAATAAATTCCAAAACTTAATTCAAATGATCACTTAAGTTTCACATTAAATATCTATCAATCACAAACAGTTTCTTTTTACACATTTTGACCAACTTGTTGGCAATGTCAGGTGACAGACAAGACTTAATGGAAGTATAGAAGGGAAAGATATATATCAAACTTGTCCTTCTCGATTCATGAGGTGTCATCTTCTTATTTGAATCGTGTTGGTGTTAAAAACTTAAAATATGCCAGACCTACAGCTCTGTGTGTATCTTCTCCTAATGTTCATCAGATCCCAGGCCACCTTGCACATGGATCAAGTGTATGGTGTAGAGATGTGCCAGAGAATCTGTCAACAGATAGAATGTTGTTCAGAATCTTATGACGAGAAGCCATTAAAATGTCTTCCAAACCCGATTTTAATGGAACCTGGACCTAAAGATCCTGTGAATTGTTCAGTTCTGACCAGAAGAGTTCAAACTAGATTAAGAGGAGTGTTGGTTCTCACAGACTGCGTTAAAGGATACACAGGTGAGTTGCTGAGTAGTTTAGTTACCCGTTACCAATAGGCAACCATATTGATAGATTGATACAAAGTTTATACTCACACAATAGAATTAAGATGATATGTTGACGATGGCAAAAGGTATTTTGATAATATCACATTACAGAGCCATCTGAAGAGATGGCCTATCTCCCCAGAATGATCAGTTAAAGCATATCTTTGATATAAGGATTTTGTGAATAATGTTGTATTCATACATGCAGCTAGATTAGTTTGACTTTTAATAACCAACATAAGACTATGATAAACCACAGCCAGGTCGTAAATGCTTATGTTATGCCATCGTCAAGTTCCTCATGTTAATGCGAAGAGAAAGAAAATCAAATAGCCTGTACGATTGAATACGCGGTTTGATTAAAACATCTTCATTCATTGTGAGATGCAATTTCGAAATTAATTGTAATGTTGGAATAAAGAACGTCATTGAGTTTAACCCCCTGCAATTTGAAAACACCAAGAGGCACATTTGTAAACAGTTTCATTGAATTAGCACTAATGCTTATCTAAGTTTGCTCCGGAAACACATTTCTAAATTAAAACTTAAAAACCTCCAGAAAGTTGAAAATCCCAAAAGTCAAAGTGTACAGACACATTGTATAGGGTTACATAAACATAAGTGTTTTGGGTTTTGATTTGATGAGTTTGTGTAAAGAATTTGTGGTTTAACTCCTCGTATAAGGATATTTTACTTATATATCATGGCTGTTATTATTAATGCAGGGAGAAAGTCTGCAACAAAATAGTTGCTATGCAATGCGGTGAAACATTTGAGTATCGACTGGGACTACTAAACCGCGCTGAAATTAATTGTAGAATTGCAACTATACTTTACTACTTGTAACAGAGGTCTCCTCTGCTGACAAAGTTAGCAAGCTCCTGGTTGGATTCGAACCCAAGTCCTCTTGATCTGAGCTGAAAACGCCAACAACTGCACTATGCTATATATAAGTGGAGTGAACCCTGCTCCAACTCAACCCTCTTGTTCAATCTATCTTTAACTATTTCTTATGTGATGTATAAATGTTCCACTTTTATTGTTGTCATTTATCTGACACCTTTAGATTATTGTTAAATCTTTATAATTTTGTCAATATTATGAGCTCACTAAATGACTTTATTTCACAGGCGATCTGGAACAGAAGGCCACTACGAACTCTATCTTTGAAGCATATTCGACAGGGGACATTTGCCTTGTAAGATTCATACTAACCTCACGAAAACATTCCACTGATTTGGAACAACAACATGAGCGAGGGTTCACAATCTTGATGCAAGCAGCGCATGATGGAAACCAAGAAATGTTTGAGTTGTTCATAGGAGAAGGTGCAAGCCTCTCAGTGAAGAGTGATTCAAATGAATCCCTGCTTATGATTGCACTTGATCACCTTAACATAGATATCGTAAGTTACATCTTAAAAAACTACAATATCGATGTCAACAGCGCTGAAAAATCTGGACAAACAGCTTTGATGTATTCCTGTTATTGTAACGACAGCTCCATCTTTCAACTTATCTTAGCTGCAGGAGGGGATGTTAATGCGGTTGATCAAGATGGCCATAGTGTTTTATATTTTGCTTGTGTATGTCGTAATATTGATATTGTTAGTTATATTCTGAAACATTACAATACAGGCGAGTATCAAAGCATATCAAAAGATGTTGACAAGTCATTGATGAGAAGTATATTATCAGGGTACATTGAAATTGTTGATCTTCTTGTGCAGAACGGTGCAGATTTAACTTTAATGGATTCGAACAATAGTAGTATGCTTGCTTTTGCCTGTCTAAGTAGAAGTTCAGAAATGGTTGAGTATGTTCTATCAAGGAAGCGTGTGCCTGTTGAAAGTAGGGATAAATATGGCAAAACTGCTTTTCTCTTTGCTGCATCCATAGGAACTTTAGAGATTTTGAAAATTCTTTTAAAACATGAATGTTATCCAAGGGTGGTTGATTTTGACCTTTTCAATGTTCTCCATTATGGTAGCATATCTGGAAATTTGGAAATGATTAAATTCATTCTTAAAAAACGGTTTATCCAAGACATCAATAGTAGAACACTTGAACATGATTTAACCGCTCTTCTCCTTGTCGCAGACTCAAACAACACAGATGTTTTTGATCTACTAGTTTCTTCAGGGGCTGATGTGGCAGCAGTAGATATAAAGAAGAGAAACATTTTGCACTGGGCTTGTAAGAGCGGACAGATCAACATGGTCCGCCACATCCTGCAGCTATCGCAGGAGAACGTCCACAATATTCACCATCCATCCGTCAACAGTAGAGGAATGGAAGGCAGAACTCCTCTGTTTGAAGCACTATTTGAAGGATTCATAGACATTGCCGACCTTCTTGTTAGTTACAGAGCCATCACCAATTCAACAGATGATTATGGAAACACAATATTACACATAGCTGTTCTTGGTGGACATATCGATGCTGTTAAACATGTCGTCACAAAGTATAATGTCAGTGTTGAGAGAATAGGAGTATTAGGGCAAACACCAATCCTCACTGCAGCTTATTATGACAGACTTGAAATTTTCAAATACCTTGTGACTACGAATTGTAATAAGGAAGCTGTTGATACCTTCGGTGACAACATCTTTCACCTGGCCTGCTATGGAGGAAGCGTCAGTATGATAAAGTATATCCATGAAATGAAATACTTCAGTAACTTTGAACTAAGAGGTTTGCAAGGCAAGACACCAATGTTACTTGCAACAAAAGGTGGATATCGTGAAGTGGTTGAATATCTCTTTGGACTTGGTTGTAACATGAATGCTACAGACGATGACGGAAACAACGCCCTTCACTTAGCAATCATGGAAGGACATACAGAGCTTGCATTATATCTTATCAAAATGGACATAGTGGATACAAGCCTCAAAAATAGGTATGGAACCCCTAGTGCTTTAGCAGACAAAGCAGGATTTAAAGATATTGTCAAAATGCTGAGGCCTTAGCCTGTACGGATGGCTATTGTCAAGAAGTGAGAGAAATTTCTTGCTATGGATGGCTTCGGCTCTTTGCAAAATTTGTCAATATTAGTCTTGTTACTGCACAACTGACCAACTACTGATTGATGGTGCGGGATTGATGTAATCCCACACATACACTTTTGATAAATGTCTAATATAATGCAAATAATATCCTCGATGATAATGAATTCCAGCCAGACATTTTTTTTAAAAGCCGAGAATGGGTACTGGTACCATACTGTTGGTATATTAAAATAAAGTGCTTACAGAAAATAAGACAACAAGAACGAATGCTGTATTTAGAGTAAGCTTTTATTTGTATTCAAATACCATAAATAATGCAAATAAAACATGTTTCTACATTGAAGTGTCTGTCGTCTGAGTAAGACATGGGGGGTATACAAGGTTGTCACTCGTGGCAATATTGTTTGTATGTTGATATTGATGCTCGATATTGATAACGTTGTCACCTGATTTAAACTTTGACTTTGTATACAAAGTTCACAAATGATATCGTACTTAAGAGGGAACATGAGAGGTTGGCTATCTTTCCTAGGTTAACGCAACTTGTGTAAATCCAGTAGACATGCACAGGACCGACTGAACAATAGAAACTAGATTAAATACAAGTGACGACTCAATTATAGCAATTAAAAACTATTTACCTTCAACATGAACTATATTCTGTTTACGAAGAAACGCTTGACCAAGGGAATTTTGATTCTGATATCAGATCTGATGTTGGTAACCTGAAGAAACGGCTAAATACCTCTGCCGATGCCTTCAAGAACGCCACCTACTACCAGTTGTCCCTACTGAAAAGTGTGATAAGAGATAAACATTAATGTAACGAACCTATCATGTGTCATGGGATGTTATAAAAACACCATTTGTGGTACAGCCAATTTAAAAACAAACAATTTGGCAACGGATTTACCTACATGAAATGAAGTTGTAATATCCTTTGTGAGTCAGACACTTTCCTTGAAGGGAGCAGACACTTTAGGAAATTCACTTGAAGAAATAGATTTCTTTTAACAGTAGATTAACGTTAATCTCCTATATCCATGGTCCAATCTGAGTTGCCCTTTGGACAGTTGTCTGCAACCTTAGGCAACATTCTACAATTTAGTACCAATAATGAAATTGCAAACTTCTCATTGTGGTTTCGGAAGTTTTAACGTGTATGAGAACAAGAGTTGGTCAGTATTTTTATTCTAAATTCATTTTTATAGTAAAGTATAAGGATCTTGACAATAAAGCTCCTCATCATTTGTTGTCCTGCATTTACAGGTACTGAGGTTTTGTAATGTACAATCAACTGAAATATTTATGAGGTTAAAATTAGTTTTTATGCCTTTTCACCACAAAGTGATATAAATGTACATGTCCTAAAAGGGGCAGTAGCACGTTTTTTGATAATTTTATATTTTAAAATTTTCACTGATAATTGTACGTTTATGCTTAATGTATTATTTTGATAGTGTCAAAAGTCTTATTAAAAAAGCCATTTATCCACAATTAGAGGACAAAGTTTGAAGATTCACATAAAATCCATTGGCGGCCATTTTGTGTGAACACCTTTAATTCATTTTGTGTAAGAAAAGGGAATCGCATGGCTAAACTTCACATTATATATTTGAATTATTACTGCTCCATTTAGTTTAAATAAATTGTCTTTCAATTGGAACCATTAATTTTCATTTTCCTGACATCACCTTATAATCTCCCTAAAAACGTGCTACTGCCCCTTTAAATGTCTAAACATTAATGAGAGTATATTATGGTTATTTAAGATATGGTTAGTTAGTGAACTTGCTCTTTACTAACCGTAGTCAAGGTACATCAAATTCAGATTTAAAATTTGCACAAGATAAAGTTTGTAATAACTGTTGTGTATAACGATACATATGGAGTGGCATTATTTATGGCACACATAGTTTCCTAGCAAGGTCTTCATTGACTCCCGACTCTCTATATTTTTTTATATTTCTTTCTGCACTTTTCAGGGTAAAAAGGTTTGACATAATGTTTAGATATAGTACTGTACTTCGTATACAAAACGATATGAATGTACTCATATGTACACATACAGAACGAAGATAAAATGTAACTTTTAAAACAACACTTACAACACAAGTATATACCTAACTTCCAATATCTAAAGACTTTCAAGAAGTGGTTTTTTTCAAAACATTTTTCCTCTTGTAAATATTTTTCTGGTAAAATATTAGCTTAGTAGGAGATGATGTTGTCAAAAATGATAAAGTCTTGGTAGTCTTATGATTACATCTAGCCATTGGCTCTGTAGCTCATCAAGCATCATAACAAGTGTGCTTTATACAGGCAAGATGAGCTAAAAATGAAACTGAGGTTACCTATTGCAAGAAAACCTATAACAAAATTACAAAACAAATGTATTATTATTCAACACTTTCTAGATCGCTAATATCAGACAGTGAAAGAAGTCCACACTAAAATATCCAAGGAGAAATAAATTTGCTATAGACTGTCATCTAATGGAGAAAAATAGATTTTTAAGATTGTGACCCCTGTGACCCTATTTGAGGTCATGGGGTCACAAAACCTACAGTTTAGAATCCCAATTGGCCAAGGAGTCTATATGCAGTCGTTCAGCTCAATAGACCTTTAGGAGCTAAAGATGATGATGAAAATAAGTTTTTAAGGTTGTGACCGCTGTTACCCTATTTGGGGTCATGGGGTCACGAAATCTACAATTTAGAATCCCCATTGGCCAAGGAGTCTGCACATATAATTTCAGCTCTCTAGACCTTTTGGAACTTGAGAAGAAGATGAAAATAGTTTTTTAAGGTTGTGACCACTGTGACCCTATTTCGGGTCACAGGGTCAACAAAGTTACAAATTAGAATGCCCATTGTCCAAGGAGTCTGCACATATCAATATTAACTCTCTAGACCTTTTGGAAATGGAGAAGAAGATGAGAATTGGTTTTTAAGGTTGTGACCCCTGTGACCCTATTTGGGGTCACGAAATCTACAATTAAGAATCCCGATTGGCCAAGGAGTCTGCACATATCATTTTCAACTCTCTAGTCCTTTTAGAACTGGAGAAGAAGATGAAAATAGGTTTTTAAGGTTGTGACCCCTGTGACCCTATTTGGGGTCATGGGGTCACGAAATCTACAATTTAGAATCCCCATTGGCCAAGGAGTCTGCACATCTAAAAGGCACATCTACATGGTTTGGAGAGCACAGTATACCAAGTTTGGTGATGATCGGTCACATAGTTTTAGAGATATGCTGCGGAAACGAAATGGGAACGCCGACGCCGACGGGAACTCAGCTAAAACCAATATGTCTCCCGACCCTTCGTGGGGGAAGTGTTTTATTACTTGTTATTTATAGTTTTAAAATCACGAGGAATTTTCTTTTGAGCGTGAGTTTATTTATATGGTCTAAATCGCTCAAGGTGCCCTTGATGTTGGCTTTAGTGGTGCAAGTCAGACCCTATGTATTCTATTCTCAGATGAATCCGGTTTGTGCATTCTCTCCCCACAGATGCAGATTAAGTCATGAAATGTTGATCGAGCCTATGTTCTTATTAGACTAAAACCGTGGGTTCTGGCAGTCAGTTTGGATTTTCTCAGCAAATGACAACGCTTCTCGTAAGGAAAGGGAGGTTCATATCACAATGCCTATGCCATGATTCAGTAGCAGCTGATGAGTTTAGAACAGCGTCGTTGGTTGCATAACTAATTTTGATTACCTCTGACATCTCCCATTTTACCTCAGAAACTCTGGGAACAAGAACAGCGGCTTGATCAATATTTCATGATTTGCTCTGCCTCTGTCGGGAGAGAATGGTTTTAGTGAGACTATTTTGCATTGTTTCCAGCTCTAAATATGTGACCTCTTTAATAATCCCTCGCCGTGCATTTAGCGCGAAGCAGGGGATATAGTATTGGGCAGCGTCCGTCCTTCCATACGTACGTCCCGCACGAATAAAATTGAATAACTCAAAAACTATTGACCGGATACTTTTCATTTTTAGCTCATCTGGCCTGTAAGGCCCGATGGGCTTATGGCATGGCATGTGTCCGGCGTCCGTCCGTCCGTCCATCCGTCCGTCCGTAAACTTTCGACTTCTTCTCCAGAAGCATAAGGCCTAGAAAGCTGAAACTTTGTGTACAGACTTCTTGGCTAGTGAGGATTATAAATTGTAGCTTCGGTAGCCCTGTGACCCCAAAAAAGGGCCACAGGGGCCACGCCCTAAAAACCTTTTTTCATCTTCTTCTCCAGAACTAAAAGGTTTAGAAAGCTGAAACTTTGTGTACAGACTCCTTGGCTAGTGAGGATTATAAATTGTAGCTTTGGTAGCCCTGTGACCCCTAATAAGGGCCACGCTCTAAAAACCTATTTTTATCTTCTTCGCCAGAACCATAAGGCCTAGAAAGCTGAAACTTTGTGTACAGACTCCTCGGCTAGTGAGGATTATAAATTGTAGCTTTAGTGGCCCTGTGACCCCTAATAAGGGCCACAGGGGCCACACCCTGAAAGCCTATTTTAATCTTCTTCTCCAGAACCATGAGGCCTAGAAAGCTGAAACTTTGTGTATAGCCTCTTTGAAGAGTGAGGATTATAAATTGTAGCTTTGGTGGCCCTGTGACCCCTAATAAGGGCCACAGATGGCATGCCCTTAAAACCTGTTTTCATCTTCTTCTCCAGAACCATGAGGCCTAGAAAGCTGAAACTTTGTTTGCAGACTCCTTGACTAATGAAGATTATAAATTGTAGCTTCGGTGGCCCTGTGACCCCTAATAAGGGCCACAGGGGCCACGCCCTAAAAAACTATTTTTATCTTCTTCTCCAGAACCATAAGGCCTAGAAAGCTGAAACTTTGTGTAAAGACTCCTTGGCTAGTGAGGATTATAAATTGTAGCTTTGGTTGCCCTGTGACCCCTAATAAGGGCCACAGATGCCATGCCCTTAAAACCTATTTTCATCATCTTCTCCAGAACCATGAGGCCTAGAAAGCTGAAACTTTGTGTAAAGATAATAAAGGCAACAGGAACGTCCTTCAAATCTATTTTCATCTTCTTCTCCTGAAGTATAAGGCCTAGAAAACTGAAACTTGTCGCCTATATACCGGTACTTAACTTTATGATTGGTGCCCTTGTGGCCTCTACAAAGGGGGAATCACATTGGCCACACTATACAGCATAATTGATGATGAAGCCTGATGAGCTACAGCGCCAATGGCTCTATTTTTTGTATATAGCTTCACCACGAGATTAAGGACCCTATAGAGGTTCATGACCTTGACCTTCATTTCAAGGTCATTACGAGACTTTTTAAAGTTTAACCTTGTCAGCGGGATATCTCAAGAACAATTCACTGGATTATCTTCATAATTTACACGAAGCATCTTATTGGGAAGGCGCCGGGCCCAGTCGATTTTGGTGACCTTCACATTATTCTCAAGGTTACAGTGAAGCTTTGAAAATTTCAGCATAGAAACCTGCATTTTAGGCTTGTCAGCGGGATAGCACAGGAACTATTTACTGGATTCTCTTCAAAACATATAATAATCATACAGTGTTTGATGGACTTCACATTATTTTCAAGGTCACAGCAGAACTTTGATTTATCATCAATTTACCTGCATGTTAAGCTTTTTAGTGTGATATCTCAAAAAGAGTCATTCACTGGAGTTTTTTTTAATCTATTTTAGGAAGACACCGGGCCAATTTGGTTTGGGTGACTTTCACATTATTTTCAAGTCACAGTGAAGCCAACATGCATTTAAAGCTTATTATAAGGCTGATCTGTTAAGAACTGTTATCTATATTATCTTCTTTTTTGCACAAGGCATCTTATTTGCAAGACCCAGGGACACGTCAATTTGTTGTGGTCTAAATGACATCTAGTATCATGACAAGTGTAGACAAGTGTTTCTATGTATACAGTATGCATCTTGTTAACATCAATTTGCGGCGGGGGATCTTGTCACCAATCTTTGTTATCCAGTGTGATGTGACGTCTCTATTCAAAGCACAAAAATTGCTATGTAGCACTATATCCATCTTCACAACGTCACGGGCGAATCGAAAAAGTTTCTAAACTTTCCCATTCCTCTCTTGACATCTTTGGCCGTAATTTCTGTGCTAGCATTTTAACCCGCTGCACGGAAGTAGAATAGTCCAATCAGAAGAAAGCATGTTAAATGAACCGATTTGAAAAATACTTTTGTATGTGTTTTACAAGTGAGAGAAACACTTTATTTGAGTGATACATTAATGTTTGTCTTCTCTGCATTCTCGGTGCTAATAAAAAACATGAAAACAACCTTGCGGACTGAAGTTTAAAATTAAATTTCACTCTGATTGTTTTCAAAAAGATCGTCTGTTAGTATTTTGAATTTCTTCCGAATGTAAACGGTAAAAGAGCTGATAAGTGGTGTAACTCGTGATCACGATAGGTGTCGCTGCTCCGGATCATCAGTTTTCTACCTTGTGATGGGAAGGTCTAAACGACGAGTTGCTCGATACGTTTTCACCTTGCCGTAGGAAGATGCACTATATCATAAAACAGTTGATAGTTAAGGAGCTAGAAGGTCAAACGTCGGGCACGGGTCTAAAACTCCTTATATTTCAGTGTTTTCGTTTATGTTAAAAAAATAATTACTCCTAACTATCTAAGTCATCGAAACAAGGTATGTATCTATGTAAGAGTATGATCAAGACCACTGTTTCTTCTGATATACCTTATTATTGAAATATGAATATTTACAGCGATTATTTTGATTAAATCACATAGGGGTCAAGAACAGCGTCCTTTACATGAGAGAATTCAAACCTCTTATACTCAGGTTATTTTTGGTCATTTTGATGATGTATGATTTCTCTTTGACAAAAATTCATGTGAAGGTTAAACACTGTGTGATGGTCAAATAGGAATTCTTGAAGACCTAAGTACTGCAGTGGCAGTCCTAGTTAAACTTGAATTTGCAGTTGCACTCACGTTGTCACGGCAGCAGTGCAGTTGACAGAAAAATATACGAATTCATAAGAAAGATGTTTGTAACACAGGTTTAGTTCTGTAGACATATGGCATTAATAGTAGAGGACATAAGAGATATACATACTGTACATTAAACAACACACTTTACCAAAACTGAAAAGAGCTCATTTACAAACTCTAACTTGCATCGGAAATAATCATTTGGCCCTGAAATAAATTGACATTTAAAAGTAACATATTTTTCCTGTTGATCCGTCTCATATTTCGGTATATTTTCTAAAATCTCTCTGAAGCAAAGGCTGGAAAAAACTTTTTGAATGCATATTAATGATTCAAGTTTGTTTGCAATATTTCAGTGAGTACAATAGCAATATATTCTGTGAAAACTGCCTTTTTAGAAAGTTGTTGAGAAGGCTAGATATCTCAATACCTTGATCAGTCTGTATTATCAAAGATAACACATGCAACAAACTATTCGCAAAAACAAGATACCTGAAACATATGGTAACAAATTTTAGATAAGCGAAACATCAATGTTGGTTTGTAAAAAAATAATCGTGCAAATAAACAATTTCATTTTAATAATTCAGAAACTAGTAAACATTTGCATTTACCACACATATTTTATCCAGCCAATATACCCTGACATCCCTACATCATGTTAATTTTCCTTGAAAATAAAGTATTTTTGAGTAAATGTAACTGTGTATGTCTTTTCCTTATCGTAATATGATACGAAATGTGTCTTAAACATAAAAGAGAGAGTATGAAAAGAATTGAAAAGGATAAAAATTTACACATTTATGTGACAAATGTATTAATGACATTTAAAAAAAATATATTTATAGGAAATATTGTATTTTTTAATCGCACGGAATGAACACAAATTAGAATTAGAATTTCAAATGATAATTTTTTTAAATAGAAAATTCCCATTATAAGTACTTTGGGAAAGTAGTTGAAAATCAGGAATCGTGATACACAAGAGTTAAGCACGTATTTTAATCATGTATAGTTATAACGACAGGGAATAATCTTTGAAAGACATGGCACTGACAAGACAAAGACTTCTTTGTTCACCATAATTACCGAAGTCAGGTAACATAAAATAATTTTGATAAGGAAAATAACGCAAAACTTCACTTAATAAAAATACACATGATTGATACATGAGATATCTTCGTTTTTTTCGATTAATCTACTGATGTTAGAATCACAAATCAACTCTCACAAGAGTTAGCAATGACGCCAGACCTACAGCTCTGTGTGTATCTTCTTATGTTCATTAGATCCTGGGGCATCTTGCACATGGATCAATTGTATGGTGTTGAGATGTGCAATGGAATCTGTCAACAGATAGAATGTTGTTCTGAATCTTATGTCAAGAAGCTACTCAAATGTCTTTCAATCCCGATTTTAATGGAACCTGGACCTACAGATCCTGTGAATTGTTCAGTTCTGACAAGAAGATTTCACACAAGAATAAGGGGGATGTTGGTTCTTACAGACTGCGTTAAAGGATACACAGGTGAGTTGCTGAGTCGTTTAGTTACCAGTTATCATTCATAGGCAATCATTCATGCTAAGAGTGTTTTTGTAAATTGATACTTAGTGTTGCACACAAGTACAACTCCACTTGATCTAAAATACAACAACAACCATGGTGCGTATATATCTTCTAGCTAAACATTAATTGTCGTTGTTGTCATGTTACTGTTAGGAAATGTTTATTTAATACATGTATTTCACAGGCGATCAGGAACAGAAGGCCACTACGAACTCTCTCTTTGATGCATATTCGACAGGGGACATTTGCCTTGTAAGATTCTTGCTTACTTCACGAAAAAACTCCATTGATTTGGAGGAACGATATAAACAAGGGTTCACAATCTTGATGCAGGCAGCGCATGATGGAAACCAAGAAATGTTTGAGTTGTTCATCAGAGAAGGTGCCAGGCTCTCGGTGAAGGGTGATTCAAATGAATCCTTGCTTATGATTGCAATTGAATCCCTTAACATAGACATCGTGAGGTACATCTTAACAAAATACAGTGTCGATGTTATCAGCGCTAACGTAATTGGACAAACAGCTTTAATGTATTCATGTTATTTTAATGACAGCTCCATGTTTCAACTAATCTTAGCTGCAGGAGGGGATGTTAATGCGGTTGATCAAGATGACAATAGTGTATTATTTTATGCTTGTTTCCGTCGTAATATTGATATTGTTAGATATATTTTGACACATTACAATACAGCTGAGTATCAAAGCATATTAAATGATGTTGACAAGTCATTGATGAAAGTGATAAAAGCAGGACACATTGAAATTGTTGATCGTCTTGTAAATCACGGTGCAGATTTAACCTCAAAGAATTCAAAAAATGAGAGTGTGCTTGATGTAGCCTGTCAGAGTAGAAGTGCAAAAATGGTAGAGTATATTCTATCACGGAAGTGTGTGCCTGTAGATAGCAGGGATAATGATGGAAGAACTCCTTTTCTTGTGGCTGCATCGTTAGGCGCTTTAGAGATCATGAAGATTCTGATAAAAAATGGTTGTGATACAAGTATAGTTGATTATGAAGAATATAATGTTCTTCATTTAGGTAGCTTATCTACAAATTTTGAAACAGTTGAGTATATTCTTAAAAAACGATTTATTAAAGACATTGATAGCAGAACAAATTATCTTCATTTCACCGCTCTGATGTTGGCTACTTCCATGTACTCAAACAACACAGATGTTTTTGATCTACTAGTTGTTGCAGGGGCTGACGTGTCAGCTGTAGATAAGAGGAAGAGGAACATTTTACACTTGGCCTGCAAGTCAGGAAAGATAAACATGGTCCGCCACATCCTGCAGCTATCCCGGGAGAGTACCCAGAAGGATCACTATCCATCTGTCAATAGTGGAGACCATGCAGGCAGAACTCCGCTGTTTATAGCAGTGAAAGAAGAATTCAATGACATTGCCGACCTTCTTCGTCGTTACGGAGGTGAAACTGAGGCAACTAATGACTAAGGAAACACAGTTTTAAAAACATCCTTACAAACTTTCTACGCAAGTAAAGCAGCCAATGAATACCGTTGTAATGCCATACTGACTTCAACGTTGATGAGCTACAATGGTGTTGATCAACAGTTATTGCAGTTATTTCGTTGAGGACAATAATGACACACTTCAAACTTATAAAAAAACGGAGGCAATGAACAATTTAACAACCGTCTATAAATTAAGACATGAAAACTTTTTTTAGCTTGTTCGTTATTTATATATGTATGTATTTATGCATATGAAAATATGTATTCCGCCTCCAGAAATCTAATATATGTAGTAACATGCGACATGGCGCTGGTTGTTACGAAGAGTATCTTGGTCAAACAGGGGATACATTAAGGGCGAGAGTCCGAGTGCATAAACAACAGATTAAAACACCAAACTATAGATGTATACCCCTTAGCACACATATAGATAATGCGCAAAGAATTGCAATCCCCAGTTCACAATCTGTCCTATATAATTTGCACAGATAATGAAGAGCTGAGGAAAATAAAAGAACAATTCTTTATTGATGGATATACCCCTAAATTCAACTGTAGCTAATAAAAAATCATGTTGACGTCGCAATTACTATATTTATTTTTAGTGATATGCATATGACGTCATGAATTACGTCCCCTGTCATTGTTAAAGCTACACCATTAGCAACACAATGTATAAGTTATCATGATGATCACTATGTTGTGAAACCGGTTGGTAATGAACTAATATTAAGACCAATCTTCAGTTTGTTATTTTTAAAGAATATATATATATATATTTACAAGAGCCATCAGTAGAGACGGCTTATCTCCACGGCCCAACTGAAGTTTAATGATCAGTTTTAGCGTATATTTTGATATACTGATTGTGTGATTTAATTCCAATAATTCAGCATCTTGATCTCTTACAACACTAGATTTCAGAAACAAAATGTTCAATATTACATCGAGGTATTCCCTTGAAATTGTATTGTTTTTAAGCTTTAATGTAAGCTATTCCATACACTGAAGCTATGGAGTCTCGGCTCCATTATTGGTCAAGAAAAAGAGATTTACTCGACTTTACCCTATAACAGATGCAGATTATTGACAGTAAGTTGACATCACTCAGGACATACCCGAATTCTTTGGTCAGCATTCAAGCTTGATACTTAGCAGCCCCGTCTAAGGACGGGGCTGCTATCAGTTTTTGTGAAGTTTCCATCGCCGCCGCCGCCGCAGCCACACTCGTACTACTAGCTATAACTTTTTTCCACTAAGCTTTCCAGAACTCTTATTCATACCTTACTACTTATACCTCGGGGGAACGACTTTGACACGTTCACTTTCAAGGTCAAAGATCAAGGTCACGAGATATGTATTCACTCTAAGAATTCCTTGTAAATGCGATTACTTGAAAAGTTTTTGTGCTATGAAGCTCTAACTTGGTAAATATCATCCTTGGAAAAGTAAAAATTTTGAAAAGGTTTTGGTTACAATCCGTCAAAGGTCAAGGTCACAGCAAGGTCATGACGTACGCATGTTTTAGCGAAAATGCTTTATTTTAACTATGAACACTTTTAATCAATACATGATTGTTATACTCAATAAAAAGTGTTCAATGATTGTGTGACCTTGAAGGTCAAGGTCATGAGATATGAGTTTTTGCAATTCCTTGTAAACACAATAACGTGAACAGTTTTTGTGCTATGAAGTTTAGATTTTGTATTATTATCTCTTGAAATGTGTTCATTGATTGTGTGACCTTGAGTGGTCAAGGTCACGAGAAAATTCCCAATTTGGTGAGGCCTGTAAAAGGCGGACAGGGTAAGGCAAAACCCCAAATTCCGGGGCTGCTCTGCTTTTGGGGTATCCCGCAAACACTAATCTACGGCCCGTAAGTTCGAAGCTAGTTTTTAGCTGGTTTAAGCTAGTCCGGGTTTAATTTTAAAGTTAAACCACGCGATTGGTAAGTTCGAAGCTGGTTTGCCCTAAACCTGGTCTAGAATAGCCTAAACCACCTTGATTTTAGAGCAAAATTTAAACCAGCTAGGGGGCTAGTTTAACATGACTTTTCCCCCTTGTTGATGATGTGTTACCAACCAACTATTAGTGTGAATAGAATACGGATTATGCAAATTTATGTATATATTAAAATATGTTTCACCTTCTGTGACATTCCACTACCTCTTCCCCTTAAATCCACAATATTTTGGAATTCTGTCTGTGTTACAAGAGCAATCAAAAGATCAGAATATTTATCTTTATATCACCCAGCAAAAATGTGAGCGTGGCTCACCAAAACTCGCGACCGTGCATCCCTGACCAACTATATTACTGCTTACCTCTCAAAACTTAGACATCCCATTATCCAGACCATTAATAGACGTCTATTACACAGAATTTGACACCAACTTTCAAAAGAATTTAAAAATATTTTATGAATTCTGCAATCAGTCAGACAAATTCTGAATTTGGGAAATGACTTAGTACAAAAAATTAAAAAGTCATAAAATCACTTCTTGTATGGCATTGCACCCAACATATTTTGGAAGAAGGCATGTGCTTATTTTGAAAACAATCCGATAAATAGTTTTTCTGCAAATGGTCAGACAAATTCTGATTGAAAATGACAAAGTACATACAAATTAAAATTCTTTAAAAAAATCAAAAATAGACAAAATCACTTGTAAATTGGCACTGCAACCCTCCTAGTATGTTAGAATATATGTGCACAATTTGAAATGAATCAGATCTATAGTTTTTCTGCAATTGGTCGGACAGTTCTGATATTGGTAAAAGTATAAGTACAAAACACAGAAATTTGTAAAAAAAAAAAATCAAAATTGAACGAATTTGTTTGTAAGTTGGCACTGCACCCCTCCAAGTAGAATAGAATACGTGCAAAATTTGAAAACAATCCGATTAATAGTTTTTCTGTAATATGTCAGACAAAAAATGTCTTGTCTCTTAAACCCTCTCGTCTTGTCAACTCATCTTTCAGGCCTCTCATTGTCACAGTCATTGTCATTCCCATTGTCATAATGTGATACACTTAAACCTGGTCTGAATCATCCTCGATATTCCAGCGCTTTCGTTCCGATAAATCTACACAAGCCCTGGAAAACTTTACAAGGTTTTACCTCAAACCAAAGACCACCCTTTGCATCCAAGTTTATCCAATCAGAAACGAAACGCAGACACTACTTGCGTAAACAACTCGACTAATCAAGTAAGCGTTTTGCTGAGTCATTGCAAAGGGAGAAAATTTGGTTCGAGGTAAAACCTCATAAAGTTTTCCAGGGCTTGTAGTGTAGATTTATCGGAACGAAAGCGCTGGATAATCGAGGATGGGTCTGAATGCTAGTTTAACAAAACTACCTTTCAGAATTACGGTTTAAGTTAGACCAATGGTCTTGGTTTAACTAAACCAGGATTAGTACTAAACCTTGTCTAGGAAAAACTAGCTTCGAACTTACGGGCCGTAATATCCCTTGAGGTCTTGGTTCCATTATTTTACAAGAATGAAACAAGAAGTCTTTGGTCAGTATTCAAGCTTCATATTTCTTTCAAGGTCCTCACTTACAATCTCTAGTCTTTAAGGTATTTTGTTGAATAAGCAAAACGTTATGGGTAATTTCAGTTTGTAATATCCCTTGAGGTCTTGGTTCCATTATTTTACAAGAATGAAACTTACTTAACATTAAGCTGTAACTCATTTGATCATTGAGCGATCTAGGTGCATAAACTCAGGAAACGTCCCGAAACCCCTGGTATCTATTTAAACCTAAATTGTAATATACCATAAACTCAGTAAACAGAAATTGATATACGTATTTCAATATATACTAAGCAGCAAAAAAAACGTCAGTACGATTTCAGAATTAGATAGGCACTTTCATCAAATCATTATAGAAACCGATTAAACAACTGGATCATAGAATGTTTTGGTACACAGTATGTTGACAGATCACTGAATAAGTCATCACAATTTCATGACACTATGAAAAGCTTTACAGACTATACACAGTGTTTACATCAGTATCGGGTGTGTCCTTCACGCGTGTCAATAACAGCAGCACAACGTCTGTGCATTGAATGTACCAGTCGATTGATGAACGCCATCGGCACTTGGAACCACACTCTCAGAAAAGCCTGGCGCAATAAATCGGCTGTGTTTGGTCTTGGTATGACGTCATTCAGTCTCCTCTGAATTTCATCCCAAAGATGTTCAATCGGATTTAGGTTCGGACTAAGGGCTGGCCAATTCATAACGTCGACACCATTCTGCTGTAGAAAGTCCCGTGTAGCTCTGGCGGTGTGGGCACGGGCGTTGTCATGCTGGAAAATGTTGTTCCTGTGACGTGCGAAATGGGGTATGACATGGGGTCTGAGAGCTTGGTCGATATAGCGCACTGCTGTGATGCCGCCTCCTCCTGGGCCAAGATTCTGGAACACCATAGGACCCACTCTCTGGTTCAGACCGATTCCACCCCAAAACCATAATGCTTGGACCTCCCCATGAGTCTCTCTCCAGGACACATTGATCTGAATACCGCCGCCATATTCTTGTTCTGCCATCTGCAGTTGACACACTGTACCGGCTCTCATCTGTGAACAGAACTCTTCTCCATTGCCGATATCGCCAGTTTTCATGTTGTTGGGCAAACTGTAGACAATGGAAGTTCTCTCTGGTAAGACGTCGGCGCACTGTATCGGCACTGATGGATGTGCCATGTGTTCCCACTGTCTGGCGTGCTGTTTCAGATGCTTGTGTGAAGGGATTCTGTACATGTTGTCGCACAACGTGACGGTCCTGACGTCTTGTGGTTACCCTTGGTCTACCAGTTTGGGGCCGATCCTTTGTGGTGTTGGTGGCCTGGTAACGTTGCTGCAGCCTGTAAATGGTCTGCACGTTGACCTGAAAGTGATCGGCAACGGCTTAGGCAGTGTGGCCAGCGTCAAGTCTTCCTAGGGCCTGGTTTCTCTGTCCTGTCGTGAGTCGCTGCATCCTGCTGACGATGTAGTGTGAATGATTTAACCAGGTAAAGGGGTGCATTTTATAGGGCTGGTCCCAGTGAACAGCACGTGCAGCATTGAGGTGCATGGAAACCATTGAGAACACCTTACCATTTGCGAATTGGGGTTGCGTTTTTGAGATCGTTTCCTGGATTCAATTCTGATTTTGGTATGTAACGTTCTTGCGCAAATAAAGTTGGAGATGTGATTAAAAATATAAAATTCGGTAAGTTTAGTGTTTTTCGTCTATACAAATGAAAATACCAACCTGACGTTTTTTATGCTGCTTAATTAGTATTAATAAAAACATAAGTTAGAAGCAATCTGAACAAAACAAATTAATTATATGTACGTTTCATCTGCATTCAAACTCATTACATTATTTACAAACAGAAGTAAAAAGAAGAAACGTGTAAGTCTTGAAACTGATTTTCTTAAAGGTGTACATGTTTTCAATCATAAAACCAAGTGGATACTGTGTTGTAATACGTCCAGAACTATTTTTATCAATACTGATAAGAAGAATAATCACCAACAAAATAATTTAAAATTTCAACGTTTAAAATATAATTGACTACAAAAGGACATTCAGCAGAAAATAAAATGTATGTTATTGAAAAGTCGAAGAGCTTTGGGTGGTCTGTATTTATGCTTCATGCCTAAATCTTGTTCTTCTACAGCTAATATAAACATTTTGAAGCTGCCTCTGTCAATTATGTTATGTTTTGGGTGGTCCAAGATACTCATCAAGAAGTGACATGTTTCTTAAAATTTCCCTTACCTCTATATTATACAGTATTCTGCTCTTCATAGATATTTGGTGGTCACTACACCATAATTTTCAAAGCAAAGGCCAGCTTCTGATGATTACACTTGTTACTCCTAACATTAATGTTGACAAACTAATGATGATAATGTATGGTTTTATAACTATACTCAGACGTCATTATAATTTTAAAAATGTGTAAATATACAAATGCAGTTATGCCCTTTGAATTCTAATTAACTTATAACTTATTTGCACAGGGGGTTATTAGCTTTCTATGCTTAGTCTGGTCTTGTGATATAAGTGTTTCAAAATAATTGTGAAAGCAAGTAGTTACAAATTGCAAAGTCATAGTGTAACGTTAAATCTAACGTCAATAAGTGAATTGGACGTGTGATCTCAATCTCCTTTAAGAACTATTCCATACTGGTCGTGCAATGAGCACAATTAAAACGCAGGTTAAGACTTAGCTACCTGACATTCAAATATCAATAATTGATTGTCTGTCAAATCCACAAATGAAGAACACCCAACAGAACAAAGCGGTTTTAATGCTGCATGCAATCTCTCCCCATAGATGCAGATAAAGTCATGATGTTATTTGGGCCTCTGTTCTTATTCCCACAATTTCAACGAGTTAGAACAGAGGTTAAATCAATATGAGTTGACCTGCCTCATTCTCTCCCCACAGAGGCAGATCAAGTCATGTTGATTTAGCGGCGAAATCCGTTGGTTTCGGCAGTTTCCCCTGGCGGAAATTTTTTTCATCTCTATACATTTAAATTTCTTTATCAAATGACAAGGCTTCTCGCATGGAAAGGTTGGAAAGGGCTCATATCACAATGCCTTTGCCTTGTTTCAGTAGCCAAAATACTGATTTAAGAACAGCGTCGCTGGTTGCACAACTAATTTTGATTGCCTCCAATCAGGCATCTCCCATTCTATCTGACAAACTAGTCGTAAAAGAACAGAGGCTAAATCAAAATGACTTGATCTGCCTCTGTGGGGAGAGAATGGACCTGCCTCTGTGGGGAGAGAATGTGCCGCATGCGGAATAAGCACAGGGAGTGGATAAATACCATGTCCACGTTCTCTGTATCAAGGCTCAAGATTCAAAACAATAAAGTTTGAAATACTTTTGGTGATTTCTAAAGTCAAGATATTTGAGTCTTTCTAAAACCTGCTTTCTATCTCTTACTATGACTTTCTTTCCGTCTTTTCCCTCATCCTTTCTCCCTGATCTGTCTACTCTCTTTTGGATGGCAACATTCAAGTGTTTGGTAACTGAAATATTGTTCAAAACACGTTAAACACCATCTCACTCACTCACTAAAGTCAAGATGAGTACATTTTCCTCAACGATTGTTTAGTTCTAAGACAAAGACTACTAATGTCATGATAGCAAAAAGGAAAACAACGAGTTGCCGCACATCTTGCTGCAAGTGATATTTAACATTACACGTGGACGATATCATGAACAGATCCTAATCAATCTATTTATATGGGCTAAATCGTTCTTGGTGCCCTTGTTGGTGGCTTTTAAGGTGCAAATCAGAAGCTACTTATTTTATTCACAGATGAATCCGGTTTTAGCATTCCTTCCCCACAGAGGCAGATTAAGTCATAAAATGTTGATCTAGCCTATGTTCTTATAAGACCAAATCGGCGGGTTCCGGCAATCCAATTGAGTTTTTTTAGCAATTGACAACGGTTCTCGTAAGGAAAGGGTGGTTCATATCGACATATCTTTGCCATAATTCAGCGTTACTGATTAGATATTTAAGTTTATGCCTCTGTCATCTCCTATTCAACCTCACAAACTCAGCTCGATCAATATTTCATGACTTGATCTGTCTCTGTGGGGAAGGAATGGGTTTCAGTGACAATATTTTGCATTGTATCCAGCTCTAAATCTATGACCCCTTTAATTTTGCCATTCTTTGTTATCCAGCGTGATATGACGTCACTGTTGCAAATGCGTGTGACAACAAACCTGCAACAACTTTTAAACTTGAATTTGCAGTTGTACTCACGTTGTCACAGCAGCAGTGTAGTTGACAGACAGATTTACGAACTCGTAGGAAAGATGTTTGTAACACAGGTAAAGTTCTGTGAACATAAAAACGACATACGATGATCGATAATAATAAATACAACAAACTATTCGCAAAAACAAGAAACCTGAGACATATAGGTAACAAATTATAAAAAAGCGAAACGGCAATGTTGGTTCGTATAAAAACAATCGTACATAAACGATAAACCTTTCTAAAATCGTGCAAATAAACAATTCCATTTTAATATTTTAGAAACTAATAAACATTTGCATTTACCACACGGATTTTATCAAGCCAATACACCCTGACATCCCTACATCATGTTAATTTTCCTTGAAAATATAGGTTTTTTTTAAAGTAATTTTAAGTGTGTATGTCTTTTCCATATCGTCATCTGATACGAAATATGTCTTAAACATATAAAAAAGAGTAATTTAAATAGATCGAAAATTTTGATTATATATATGTGATGAATGAATGCTCCACATTCTTCCCAATCAGCAAGAAGCTGACGTGATGATCTTCTTTTAGGTTCCCTTCCACCTTCTTTGTGAAGTTGTACACGGCTTTCTCTCCTACCTGAGCAAACACATGCTTTCTGAAGTTGAGTTGGTCCTTGAGCGCTTTCCGTTTATTGCTGGTACTTTGCAACATCCTACGCTCTTCATTGACTTGTTGAGTCTGCCGGAACCCATAAAACAGCATATCCTGAGTATACTGTTCCTTTTTTTGGATTCTTTTTCTTCTTTTAATTTCTCTTGATTAAAACGTTCTTCAATTTTCTCTCTTCTAAATGTTTTAATAGCTTCTTGTATTTCCTTGAAATTTTTTCTTGTATATTTTACACTTGCTCTTGCTGTGGACCACAACTCAGCAACCTGAGGCTCTGTTCTACCATGAAGCCATTCAGAAGTCTTGTTAAAGCTGAATTCTATGTACGCTTCACTCGCCAACATTGAGATGTATGGTTTGGATCTTACCAACTGGTCATAGAATCCGAAAACTGATTCTGCAAACTTGTTATGGTTCGGAACACTCACTGTTCTTTGGTGTACACTCTGAGGAAGATCATAAAGCTTACCCCCTTCAAGATGATCTTTGAATTGGTGTTGTGCTACTTTCTTAAGAGCTGAGAGCACCACACACAGAATTACCTCCACTTTGTCATCGTGGTCATATTGTTGCTTCAAAGAGTGGTATATTGCATCCTTTCTAATCCAAGTGTCTTCTCCAAATGGTAATATTTCTCCAGCCCTGAAACCCTTGACATTTTCAGCAGCAGCCTATAGGAATCTCACCAATTTAGAATATTGTTCATTCATGTCCAGTATGTGAGTTTTCTTTTTCAATTTGTGTCCACAATGGTTTTGTGACCAGCTTTGACAGGAGCCCCAAGGCCTTCACACCAGACATATACTCAGGCACTTGGATGTCAAAAAGCACTGAAGTAACTTATTTCCATGGAATGTTTTCAGAAACCGTGTTACATCCTTATGAAGAAAGAACAGAGCTGCAGCGCTTGAAACAGGATATTGAACCTGTGACCCCTGTAGGGCACAAGAGGTAAACTGGTGAACCCCTTTTCTTTAAGGAGAGGCGTAATAAAATCCATGAAGGCAACATGACATCCAGATTTTTCATCGCCTCCCCTTGAAACAGCCTGGCTGGCAGTCCTAATTAATTGTGCTGTCCCTGACTATGCATTCTTTGCAAAGGATGCATCAAAAATAGGTTTCTCTGAAAAAAATTCATTGTCTGTTTCAACCAGAGCTGCATTTGCCCCATCAGCTATGTGAACAAAACTGTGTAGTCCACAGAAGAAGTTACAAAGAGATGAAATTGATGTCTGTTCTTCTTCTGATAACTCTTGGAAATTGTCAATTACATCTGGCAATATTTCTTTTCTGTAAGCCTCTAGCAATGAATGGAATTTGGATTCTGTTGCCGCCTTGTCAGACATGGTTGAACTTATGTTGAACAAGAGTTCTTTGATGCATTATTTTCACTGCTGACTGGAGCACAATCGACATCGCTCAGCACCTCCTTGAAAACAGTCATGACATCAGAAGCGGCCTTGCTCTGGATCTCCCTTACTCCAAGTACCCAAGGTGTACCACTTTCATCTGTGTAATCCTGCTTGCTTGCAAACCCCAAACTAGATACAATAACAAATCTGCAACGAAAATGTTTTTCGTTTATTTGGAAAGACAAACCTGATAAAATTAAACGATGTCTTTTGACAAAATCATACCAGGAAGGTGGTCTGAAAATGCCTTCTATACTTGAAACTATTAAGTCCCAAAAAATATCATGGATTAGACGATTATTTGTACATGATTCGAATTTAAAATATATATTACATAACACAGATATACCCAATAGTATCACCCCTGTTGAACCAGCATACATCAGAACTAACTATATTCCAAAGTTGATTAGCCCATTCTGGAAAGATGTATTTGAGGCTTGGGCTGAGTTACAAACAAAACTTAAATACGACAATGACCAATTCAGTAGACAATATATTTGGGCAAATGATGAAATAACTATTGGTTTAAACATATTTTTATTTCGGAAGAAATCTGGTTTGGCAAACAAGCAAAAGCTCTGCTTATACTAATGCCGCACCAGTACATAATGAAACAATTGCACTCACAAGAACTGAACAGAAAAAGTGAACAAATCAAAACATAATCTAATTGCAGTCTATATACATAGGTGCTTGTAAAAATATTCCTTTGCAGTTTCATTTCATTACCATTTAAATAGATTTCTCAAAGCGTTTACTCTTGAGGATAAAATGATGAAGGGACTTTAGTATATTTATATTGTCATTATCATTTTCGTACGGTGTACCATACAACACAGTTTGAAGGCTATAGCCATTTACATAGAAAACGAATTGCTTCTTATAGTTGTATACAACCTGCATGCAAACAGATAGTGCACAACATCTTCATTTTGGTATCCACAAGCGCATTCTCGAGTATTTGAAATATGTCGATTTACTTTATCAGAGTTCAAATCGCTGCAACCAAGCTTGAGTCTACAATGTATAATTTGACAAAAACGACTGCCGTAGTTAAGATTAAGGTAATTATTACTTGATGCATCAGTTATCAGCAGAGATTTAAATTGACTGATTGTGTTCGCTTGTACGAATTCATCAGGTAATGAATTCCAAATTCTTACAGTATCAGGTAAGAAAGATTCTTTGTATATTTTGGTTCTGCACTTAATTGTTCTCAAGTCGGATTTGTTTCGGAGGTTATAACGACTGTTTTCAGAGACGGAGTTAGGAATCAGATCACAGAGGTAGTCAGGAGCGAGCCTGTTATTCATCTTGAAGAAATTTATTAGTTTAATGTCACGTCTTCTTTCTTTTAGTGGTTTAAAGTTTGTTTCGGTGTACAGTTTTTGATGACTGGTACCGCGAACTGCGCCACATATTGTACGTAGCGCATCCAGATGTAATCGCTCAAGAATGAGAGATTGATCAATTGTACAGTTATCCCAGATATGGCAACAATAATCAAATGTCGGCAAAATATACGACTTGTACATGGTTTCTAATGTTTTTCTTGAGAGACGATATTTTAAGCTTCGGAGGCAGTTTATCTGTGGACTTACTTTCTTAACAATATCTTCGATGTGAGTTTTCCATGCGCAATCTTTTTGTAGTGTTATGCCAAGATGTTTATGACTTTTGACTTCTTGAATAGGGATTTGGTTCATGTTCAAAGTAGGAATTTTATCAGATTTCTGTTTACGGGAAAAATTTATTGTTTCGGTTTTATCAGGATTAAAGTTAACTTGCCATTTATCTGCCCAGCTAGATATTCGCTTCAAATCATCGGTCAAACAAGCTGCAGCATTATCCTGATTATCGACAATAACGTAAATGGAAGTATCGTCCGCAAATAACCGTATATGACTTTCAATACCCTCTACTAAATCGTTTATATAAAGGATGAAAAGTAACGGACCCAATACGGAACCTTGTGGGACGCCTGCAAGTACAGTTTTATAATCAGAAGAATATCCATTAATTACGACTTTTTGTTTTCGATTTTCTAGATAGCTTTCAAACCAATTCAATAGAAATCCACCAATGCCGTAGTTTTTTAATTTTGAAATGATACCTTTGTGCCAAACCTTATCAAATGCCTTACTGATGTCACAAAAAACAGCCCGGACTTCCTTACCTTCGTCAAGTCCCTTCGCAATGAAATCATATAAAAACGTTAACTGGTTTGCGGTGGAATCACCTGGCATAAAGCCCGATTGTAGGTTGGTTAAAATATGGTTGTCTCGAAAATAATTAAATACATGTTTAAATATACATTTTCGAAGACTTTAGATAAACAACTTGTAAGTGCGACAGGTCTGTAGTTAGAGCATTCGTTTATACTATTCTTTTTATGCAGAGGAATGACTGAAGCTTCCTTCCAGATGGCTGGAAACGTGGATTGTTGTAGTGATAAATTAAATAATTTTGTTAATAAAGGAGCCAAACTTTTAGCCGCAACTTTGAGAAATCTATTTCCGATACCATCCGGCCCAGTAGCTTTTGATGGATCAAGACAGAGGAGGATATCTTGGACTTCTTCAGGTGTAAGAATGACAACATTTAGTGAAGATGTAGGAAACACGTTGGGACATTCAGGAACTTGTGCGTCTGGGTTTTTACTTGTGATTGACTAACAAAGAAATCGTTGAAAACAATTGCAATCTCTTTTGGATAATCATAGACACAATGCTGTTAGAAACAATGGATGGAAAGAAATTACATTCGGATCTTTTTTTAATATATTGTTTTATTATTCGCCACCACGTTTTTGTACCAACCGAGGAATTTAACCTATCGTCCATTTTGGAATCAGATTTTCTTTTAGAATCACGTATCAATTTGACAACTTTGTTTCTGAATGTACGGAAATTAGCCCAGTCGGAAGGACGGTTGCGTTTTTTTGCAATTTTATGAAATCGATTTCGTTTGCGCATTGCAGATCGAATTTTGCTATTCATCCAAATGGGATCATTAGATTTTATATTAACAAGTCTGTTTGGCGTTGTCATATTCAATATATATTTTATTTTAAAAGTCAAAGTGGTGACTGCAGTGTTTATGTTACCAGAAGAAAATAATTCTTTTTCATCAATTTCATCAAGAAAGGTTTTAACACTGTTTGTATCCATTGACTTAAAATCATACACACGTCTTTGTGTTACTTGTGGTTTAACTATCTTGTCTCGAATCGTCAAGTAAACAGGACAATGATCACTGCATATAGGATCGAGAACGCCAGAGCTAAGCACGCTGTTTTCATGTGAAACAAAAATCAAATCAATTAAAGTGCTAGAGCGTTCCGTTATTCTCGTCGGAGCAGTAATTATCTGGCTTATCCCGTATAACCGTTTGAGCGTTTCGATTTTATTGTTATTTTGCATTAGAATGTCTATGTTAAAGTCGCCAACTATAACAGTAAACATATTGAGATCGGTCGCTTTTTCAATTGATTGGTTTATCAAGTCCCAATAGCCGTCTCTTAATATTTATGCATAGCGGTGACCTAGATATCAAAACGAGGCTAAGCCCGCAAGCTTCTAGAATGGATGACGGCCATTGCCGTTTTTCAAGTCGGTGTCCGTTGCAGTATTTCGTGACTAGCGTGAATGTAAGATCATGAAAAATTGTTTATATTTGCAAATAGGTCATGTGCCGTTTTTACAATGTTTTGAGGATAAACTTGTAAACGATTATTAAAGTTTTCATTCATCACACTCCTCGCTCAAAAGCAACAACATCGCGGAACGTGGACTTGCTGAGAGGGGTATTCATCGAAAATTTTCCATTTTTTACAAATTCCACGGGGAAAATTAAGATGAAAAACACATTTTTCTTTGCCGAAGTCAATATAAATTTCCTAAAACAATCGATGGCTATCATATTAACATTAATTATTTAATCCTTGGATTTTATTGCCGCTCGTGTGTCATCTCGAACAGTCGATCAACATCCGGGAGGGTTGGAATCTGACTGTGACCAGAGACATATACAGTGCTGACGGGTAAAGATACGCACCTAAGAGATAAATGATCCGTCATGTCAGGAAAATAATAAGATATGAGAAAACCCTATGTCCATGTGAAAGTTTAGGGTTTAGTTGACAATTCTAATGCAGAATAATACTTTGAAATTTCATTTGTGCAAGACAGTCGAAGTTTTATAACGACTACCACCTATTTTAGGAAGGTCAGGAATTGTAGGCTAAAGATACGCAGGCAGGTTTTGAATACACGTAACATTTTCAATTTTATAATATTTATAGATTTTGAAACTGTTTTCAGAAGTTCTAGGAATGACATATTGATTGTAGGGTCAATGATTTTGTTTCCATTCACATTTGATATGGGAGAAGAGAAAATATATGATGACGATAAATTTGTTAGCAATTTTATTAATTTGTTCAAACATGTCACTGTTTTATGCCGCTGTTCAACATCTTACTCTTTTAAAGCAATCAAAAACCTTTCACTATCTTTTCCATTTCAAAAAGATGTAAAGACAACAAAAAATTACAAGCTAACACTTTGTGTTCAATTATTAGGAAAACTTTTGTGTAAGTGCGTACTGTATCTTTACCCTCTGCGTATCTTTACCCGACACGGCTGTATACAGTGTATATAGCGTCCCTGCTGTGACATGTCTCATTTGCAACTTTTTCGTCAGTCACATTTCGTTTATCGTGCAAGGCATAATGTTACTCATCGGATAGTTTGTATTTACCTCGTATAGTATCTTCATGAGTTAACCTTGCAGAATGACAGACCGGATATATACGAGCCTGTAGATTCAGTAGAATCAACCGAGACTCCTTACCTTTCTGTGCAGGCCGTCAACATGATATGCTATAATTTATCAAGGATTATATTGATTGTATCGGCATATTTTCATCAACAATGTATCAACAAACCCATACTTCAAATGTAACCACTGCTCCAAAAAATAAAAGGGCTTTTCATTTCATAAATGTGATTTGTTGAAATTAATTTTAAAATGCAACTTTCTATGAAAATGTTTTATTATAGTCAATATACGACTTGAATGGATCAATTACTAATGTTAATCTGTAATTATTTTTTTTAATTACACCAGAAAGTTATCTCCATTCATGCAAACGTATTCCTGATTTAAGAACAGATGATGTCCCACTCTAAAATTATATTCCTTTATATTGCAAAATCATAAGGCTTAAACTGTGTAAAAATACATAAAAATTGAAATGAATATGATATGAATTATTTTTGTTTTGTTAGTAGGCCTAACTAGCAGTAAGAAGGGTAATCAAATTTGAATTATCAAAATTGTTTTATTAATGAATTAATGTTATCAATTTGGCTATGATCAGTTTTGCTTTTCAAAATTGCATTGATATCTGACCAAACAAGAATATTTTAATGTGGTTGTCTTTTCATAATCATTAAAAACATTTAGGGGAAATTTATTTTACTTTTGGTCAAATTAAATGTTAAGATTTAATCATACTGAGAGAGTTCAGGATATGATCATTAACATTATGATGATTTTTGTTACATTCTTAATATAGCTCACTATTATAAAAATGTCAGTCAGGAATTAATGTTTTGATTAAGAATTTTGTATACTTTTATAATTTCCATCCAAGGTAAAAACCATTTCAATAGTTTGAAAAAAATTCTGTTGATTTGATTTGATTTGAAAGCTTTCAATTTATAAAAAACATACTTTAAAAATAAAATTTCACACTCAATGATTCTAAATCAACATCAGTAAAATGCAAATTATACCTTCTGATTGTGGATTGAGAGTGATATGCAAAACTGTGATTTATTGACAAGATGTACATGCAAAGTTACATGAATAATTTTGAAATGGTATCAAGAAAATTACACAATGAATTATCTAAAAAGTTTTGACCTATGTTTGGCATATCTGTAGTACATACATTATATTTTAAAGCATGGTTAATTCTATAATTTAAAGAAAGTTATACATTAATCATATTACTAATCATTCATATGAAAACAAATATTGATTCAATACATTAGGCATGAAATTGGTTCTCATTGGTAGATACAACATGTACTTTCATACATGATTACTTTTATCTCATTATCTGAAAAAAATCTATTTTGAAAATGTCTTAATGAATATCATGTTTTATTCTATTAATGTCCTTTGGAATTAAATTTGATAGCTTTACAATTTTGCTATAACAATTATAATCAGTATCTAATTAAATCTAATATTTCTTGAAATTACTTACCTTGATATATTTGTTTATTTGAAAAAAAATCAAATGACATTTCAGTTCATGAGTTGTCAAACTGAATTATCTGGGTGGGACTGATATAACTTCCACTGTGTTCATCTGTAGGTCGACTGTGATTTTCTAACTAGCTAAGTAGACAATTTTTGAAAATAATATCGATGTATATCATATATTTCACCTTGGAAAATTTCTTCTCAGTAACAACTTTCACTCAAATATTGAAATAAGTCAGCAATGGCCGGGTCACTAGGTCCATGACTGTCAAAATCAACAGTGACCGAAGGCGTGCGGTTTGAATAACCGTAAATAAAGATACATCGGGGGGAAAATCCCAAAAATATAAGTCCAAGTCATCATTTGAGAAATCTTTTTAAAAATGTTGATGCTTATGTTGAAAAGAAATCAGCAATATGAAGTTTCGAAGATACACAATCGGACTTCGATGTCACGTTTGTAAAAAGACCAAAACTTTACGTTCGCGATCGACGCCTTTTAACTGTATCCTAAACACTAAATGAACATATTTTTGGTATATAGACAATAGAGATATTGCTTTAGATCATGCTTAATCTTTATCTAGAAATAAACGTTCCAAAATAAGATAAAACGAACTTTTTAAGTGGCATGTCATGATCGGGTAATCCACTTCCGGGTTCTTGTTGCTTGATCATGCGGGCTTAGCCTCGTTCTGGATAGCGCATGAATATTCATGACGTAATATTAAGAGAGATCTATAATTATCACTTTTGTCAGCACGGTAAAACGTACCGATAAGATAATTTCTATTTTTGCATTTTATCATTACCCATAATGCTTCGAGGTCAGCAATATCTAATGTTTCCATACTCTTAACGCATAAGGTTTGTTTAACATAAATGGCTACGCCCCCTCCTCGTGTTGTACGATCTTTTCTAAAAGGGGTGTGAAAACCTGGAATAAGTATATCATTATTGTTAATATTATCGTTCAGCCACGTTTCTGTTAAGCATATCACATCATAGTCTACAAATTCGGCATGAATGATATCAACTTTGTCTTTAAGACTTCTGACATTAAGATGGATTATCATTAAATCTTTTTCGGATTTTGGCCCCGGATTTCGGTGAATATTTCCGCAACAAAGTAGGAGAATACTGATAATTATAGAAATATATGTATTGTACAAGCATAGATAACTTGAACGATATATGTATACCTGAAGGTTACGTAAGCTTCTTGCATGAAGTGAAACTGCAAAGCATCCCACTGCCTGCCTGTACTGCATTACGTCAACAGACATCTTACATATGTAAACACGAAATCTTCCAAAAAGCAGACAGTGGGTTTACGTAACAAAACAAAAAGGAAAACAAGCACACAGACAACATTGTGATAATTTTGGGTTGCAATTTGACAAAATTCCTCAGAGAGATTTTTTTTGATTAAACAAAAACAAATGAAAATATGAAAAAAGAAAACACTCATGAGTTTTTACAAAACAGAAAGGTGAAGATTCCCGAAAGGGTTTAACCATTGTCGTGGAGACGAAAAAAGAGAAATATCAAAGGAACTGTATAAAATATCAATTAATTGTATAGTACTTGGATGAAGCAAGTCTAGCGCTGAAACCGTGTGTAGCTACATGTGAGACACGGGAGACATGTAATGCACGTGCATGACAGAATACAAGGATGTTCGTGAATGTGAATGGATCAATTTGGATACCTCAACTTATTGGCCAAAGTTACTGTAAGTAATGTTTTTTAGCATTTTTTTAGTTTATGCATGTTGTTAAGAACAAAACATTTATCATATCAAAATGAAAACCACGGACTTATGTCATAGAATTGATACTTACTTCTTACTAGGGGAATATAAACACTGAAGTCTGAAGTATGTTTTGTGTCAGACAAACAAACATTTTAATCAATTGCGTTTATGTAATAATAAAAATCATTCAAAAATTTAGCATTATTGTGTTACTGGCATATAAGACATCTTGAGTGGAAAAATTGTTCTGGGATCTAAAATGTTATTATGTTGTATTTACGGTTTGCTCTTCTTTAATGATAATGATTATTCAAAATGAAAAGTAAGGTAATGTATGTATATAAATATAAACAAACAAAAAACACCCCAGGACAAACAACAACAAAAATGTATTAGAAAATGAATGAATAAATTAGCCCCAGATAATTTTGGTATGAAAATAACATTTTGTTATTAATAGTGCTGTGTGTTCTTTAAAATGTCTTTTCACTAATGCATTCCATCACTTATCTAATTTAATGTATTTTCTGATTTCTGATCATAGTAAATATAAAGGGTGATTATGAATGATAACATTGTTATTTTCAAAGTCATAGCTAATTTCACTCTGTAGTTTTATCACCATTAAAACATTAATTGTATGAATAAACATTAAATGTTTTACCAATCATACATGTACAACAGCACATGGATGAATTGCTTGATGTGTGATAAGTCAGGGATGGTTTTGCAAAGTCAAGCATTCATGAGCTACATCAATGTAGATCATATTACAAGTAATATTGAAATTAACATACTCACTGTTTTTGGAAAACAATATCATTTGTTGATTATAGCACAATTCACACTGTAAATCCGTGATTTTGGAATAGAATGAAAATATTGGTACACAGTTGTCTCAACTTGTATAATCCATGTATTTAGAATAATGATAATGATAAGTAGATAACTGAATAGTTGATCATCATTTTATATGATATGGTAAGCGCACAGATCTAGGCACTGCATGGATGTGTTGCTTGATGTGTAGGGTCAGGTCAGTCAGTATGATAAGCAGATGAAAGAACACATTTTAAGTATATATTTACCATTTTGAAGAAGAGAGAGAGAGAGAAAAAAAAAATTGTTGTGATATGGTATATCATAATTTGTATTTTGATGATATGTATCACCACAGTGTTCACTTGCATGTGTTAACCGAGGAATCCTGACTGCGGTTGTTAACCTTTTTGAGCTTGGTCTGTTCATATACATCTTCCAGATGAGCATTGGTTGCGACTTTCCTCAGGGTACCATCTTTGAGTTTTATGAGAACTACCCCACCTGTCACCCAGCTCGACTCTACTCTCTGTTCTCGGACCAGATCTCGTGCCTTCCTTGCTAAAACTGCTCTCGTTTTTGTCAGGTCTTCGTTCACGTATATGTTTGTTGTTTTGTGCATGTTTCTTGTCTTCAACTTAGATCTCTTGGTCAGGAGGAGCCTCTTGGTAGTATTACTCAAAAACATGACAATGATAGGCCTTGGTTGAGATTGAGGTGTAGGTGGGTACCTGGGGACTCTATGGCTTATGTCGATATCCTTTGGGGATATTTCCACACCAATGGACTGTGCTAGCTCCATAACAAGTTGATCAGTATTTTCTCCCTCAGATTCAGGGATGCCTCTTATCCTGACATTATTTCTTCTCGCGTATTGCTCCGCCCTGTCTAGCTTATCGGACAGTGTATCTATCTCTTCATCTCGGTCCGATATCTTACTTCTTAAGACTCTAACTTCGTCTTCTAATTGTTTGTTTTTCTCAATCAACATCGACATCTCTTCCTTTATAGTAGGTTTTATGGCCTCGCCTAACGCCGAACCTATCAAAGATAAAACCTCCGTGTTCTTGAGGGCCTGTAAAAACTGTTCAATGAATTGACCAGCACCACACTCAGGTTGTTCGTCATCGTCATGCACTTTAGTAGCCATTTTATCTGACGAATTATCCAGGTCGGAAATTTCCGAAGTAGATGAACTTGACAAATAACACAGTCTTTAATTTTCAGTATCAAAATCGGGGGAAGTAAAGACGTCTTCTCTTGTTCTTTTTATGGAGTTAGGTGTGTTATCCATATGAGTATATGAACAATTTCAAGAGATAAGAGTAGAATGTTGTAAGCAGTCCGAGATCACTCACAGTGATCAATATAATCCATCAAAATCCTCAATTCAATAAGTTCATCTTTTTTTAAAATGCATATATACCATACAAGAATTGCTTTTCTTACGTTCAGTTCATATTTTGAAACTTGTACCCATGGGATTTCTTCACTATTTTGTTGAAAAACTCACATATCTTTTTCAGCGATGAAAAACACGTCCAGCTCGTGTGACGTCACTTCCGTATGTCTGAAATAACTATTGCAAATAAACCAATAATATATGATCACTACCTGCAATATAAAATTAAATTCATTAATGACTTTATGAAAGATGATAATATATTTCTATCGTACAATGAATTTGTACAACTCTATGATGTTAATACAAACTTTCTTGAATATTCAGGATTAATATCCTCAATGAGATCATACTCCAAACGTTATTTTAACACAATTAAAAAACAGAAACATCTACCCTTTATCCCTCCAAAATTGGATATATACAAGGCTGGGAAAGGTTGTAGCATGTTTTATACTATACTTACTAATGATGAGGCAATCCAAAAACTTGTATATCAGAACAAATGGGGAAAAGAATTAGGAATAAACAACACGCCAGCTATGTGGAAAATATGCAACTCCATACCTTTCCAAGCCTTGTATAGTATCAAACACAGATGGTTCCAATACTGTAGTCTACATAGAACCCTTACGACAAATAAAGACTTGTACAGATATAAACTGATTGAATCTCCTTTTTGTACATTCTGTAATGTTGAAATAGAATCACTTCTTCATTTACTATATGAATGTAAATATGTCAAAAGATTGTGGCAAGACTTACTTGGATGGATTAAAAACGAAACAGACACATGTCTCACCTTAACTGCAAAAACCATAATTCTTGGATTCAAAGAAAGAAGAAATGATGTACTGAATTTTATAATTACATTAACTAAAGAGTACATATACTCTAGAAAATTGGCAAATATGTTACCTAACCTCCATGGACTCAAATTAAAATTGAAACATAACTACCATCTCCATAAAGGCAATGCCTACTCCCAGTGCAAATATGAATCATTTATCTCATTTTGGTCAACTTGCTACAATCTATTTTTGTAAATTGAACAATGAAATACTGTCCCTAGTGCATCTACTGTATCTTACATTGTGTTGTTCAATGATTTTATTAATGCTGTACCCACAGAAAAAGAAATAAAGTGATACAGACACAGAATCCTCCAATAAAGACTGCAAGTAATCAACATTAACTTTCTCCTTATGAAGTGATTGTTTCAACTGAATGATTTCAGAATTCCGTTTTTGAATTTCATCATCATTCGAAGTATCCTTGATATTCAAATCCACCTTTTCTACCTTTGAGCGATAATACTGTTCCTTCTGTAAGGACCTTTTCAAAGCTTTTTTCTTATCTTCTAACTGAGATGTAGCCTTCTCAAAAGAGGATTTAACATGTAAAACTTCAGTTTCAATGTCATTTTATTTTTTCTTGGTTTCATGTCCGCTCATCCTCGATTATCCAGCGCTTTCGTTCCGATAAATCTACACTACAAGCCCTGGAAAACTTTATGATGTTTTACCTCGAACCAAATTTTCTCCCTTTGCAATGACTCAGCAAAACGCTTACTTGATTAGTCGAGTTGTTTACGCAAGTAGTGTCTGCGTTTCGTTTCTGATTGGATAAACTTGGATGCAAAGGGTGGTCTTTGGTTTGAGGTAAAACCGTGTAAAGTTTTCCAGGGCTTGTGTAGATTTATCGGAACGAAAGCGCTGGAATATCGAGGATGATGTCCGCTCGACTGTAGACTTTCATTCAAATCTGTGCTAGTGTCCAAATCTTTTTCTAATTGTTTGTTTTCTTTCAAAGCAAGTCGTAACTGGTCTGAGCAACTGTTAGGCATTTAGAGGGGCATTTTCCCACTAGTTCGTATTCCCTTGACCTTGGTGTTTTGTGCCACTGCTTTGGAAACTAAAAGGAACTCTTGTACAGTTCATCCAATTCAGAAGATATTTTAGGACGGGTTTTTTTTTAACAATTCTGTTTCTTTCTTCGACAGAGATGAAATGGCATTTTAAAACGATCTTCTCGATTTGGATAGAGAAGTTTCCTTCGAAAAAATGTTCATTAGCCAGTTCACAGTATGACTGATATTTGTATCCTTCAGAAATTTTAAGACTTGATAATTTGTACACATTTTATTATAATATTTTGTTATTCTTTTTTCCCCTCTGTTTTCTCTTTCAAGGAATCTTACTCTTTTCTTTAAGTTTGACATTTCGTTTGTTAGAATATTAAGTCTACAAAGTCTGTTTCGTAAATCCTGATTTTCTTCTTCAATTAAACTGTTTTTGACACTTGAGCTCTTTATTTTCAAGTTCTAAATATTGTATTCTTGAAAGGAGTGCATGCTTGTCATCATTTTCTAAAACGTGTTTTACAAATTCTTCAGATGTATATAGTGTGTAATCAGATTCAGTAGATACTTTAGAAATAGCAATTGTTGATAAGGGAGGTGATGAGAGAGTTGAAGCAGAGTTGGTTGAAGCATGAGGGGTTGAAGCAGAAGATGAAATAGTGTTTGAAGTGTCAGGGATCTGGAAAAAAACCAACACAGTCACCAAAGCAAAGCACAAGACAAGCATTTGACAGAGATGTATTAAAGCAATTTTCTATTTATGGCAGGGATCGAAATAAATTTTTGTCAAAATGTGCCCCTTGGCTGTAGTAATATTTAATGCATGCCATTTCAATTATATTTTGGCCTTAATAGAGCATGATCTATAAAGTTTTGATTACCCTTTCCTTTTTTTTATGCGGTCATGCACACTATTCATTACGTAACATATTCATAAACATAATTTAAATTGTGAAAAATACTTTGATACACTCTTCACATTAAATCAAGAGTGCCATAAGTGCACGCATATTTGAGATTTTAACCATGCCATTACAATTTTAACTTTGCCCTAAGGGATGTGGTACTTACAATTTCGCAATGAAAGGAATTTTCAATAGTTTGTTTAACTAATTGATTTAAACATATTTATTCAAGTGAAAGGATTGGGTACAAGTTATCCAACTTAGTGAAACCCTCTCCTATGTACAGTGCTTACATATAATATGAAACATAATAATGCATGTTTATGTACATTGAAAATAACGAAGGATACAGGATTACGGTATATATACATATATACAAGAGTACAGACGGGGAAATAGAGACAAAGTCACAATCTGATTTTGGTACAAGCTTAAAGAGAAAATGTTCCTAATTATCGAATCTTTCAGAGAGTGATATATATTTATGAACTTCTCGAAAAATTATAATATTTTCATTATAAGAAAGGTCTGTGCGGCCATTTAATAATAAGTCAACATTTATAATTACTCTATTATTAAATGCTTTGCTAATATTACAAAGCATTTGATATCTTATATTGGAATATCTAGTACATTCCATGAAAAAATGATTAGTGTTTTCAAAATCAGCTTTGCAATTGCATCCCGGGTTGTCTACAAGTCCAATTCTATAAAGATCATCGTTTAATCTACTATTTGAGTATCTCAACTGTGTATGAATTATATTGGTTTTTCTTTTACCAAATGAGAAATACGCGGGTGCTTTAAACTTACGTTGTGATATATACGATTTGAAACTTTTAATGGAGTCAGCTTCTCTTATGTGCATTGGAAGGTTATTCCAGAGTTGTGAACATGATGGGAAGAAAGATTGACTGTAAAGAGATGTTCGTGCGTGGGACAGAGAGAGATCTCGCGAGTTTCTAAGGTTGTAATTGGTCTTAGTTTCAACAGCCCGGGGCATGAGATCACAAAGGTACGCTGGGGCATTGTTGTTGTATATTTTATAAAATAAAGACATTTTGCGATGACTTCTTCTATCTTTTAAAGATTGCCACCCTGTTTCAAAAAGTAATGATTCACGAGAAGCATATTTAGGAAGACCGGTTACTATTCTGGCCGCCTCAAATTGGACCTTTTCAATTTTATCTGATAAATCTAACGAACAGCCATCCCACAATTCACAAGCGTATTCAAGATGGGGTCTTACAAATACTATATATATCTTATTAAGTGTTTCTCTGTTTAACATAAACTTTAACTAATTGATCATTGATTGACAATTCATACATATCTATTTAATCTACATCGTAAACATTTGCGTAATGCTTTCATAAGGTTTAGACTTGGTCTCAATAACTTTTCAATCAATAGAGGTAGATATTTATGTGTTTCTAAACAAAGACTTTGTCCATTTTGTAATATTGTAGAAAATGAAAGGCACTTTTTATTTTGTCTGTCCTTTGTATGAAAACTTAAGGAGTTTGTACCTGCCATCATTGTTAAATTCACATACAGATAACAAAAACTTATATTCGATACTTTCCACCAAATCACCATTACTACAATTCAGAATATCTGTGTTTGTATTTCATGCTTTCTTATTAAGATTGTAGCGAAAACATTTTCAAATTTTTTTACTCTTCCAAGGATGATACATACCAAGTTAGAGCTTCATAGCACAAAAACTTTTCAAGTTATCGCGTTTACAAGGAATTTTTTAAGTGATTTTTTTATCTCATGACCTTGACCTTTGAACTTGAAAGTGAACATGTCAAAATCGTTCCCCCGAGGTTTAAGCAGTAAGTTATGAATACAAGTTCTGGAAAGCTTAGTAGAAAACAAATATAGCCATTAGTATGTGCGCGGCGGCGGCGGAAACTGCACAAAACCTGATAGCAGCCCCGTCCTTAGACGGGCTGGTGTGGTGGTTTGTGTGCTTCGACGACCCCGAGAGCTATGCCAGCTGGAGCTTACATGCTCCTGGTAGGGTCACCCAAGCTGGACAGGTCGACGGATAGAATCCAGACCAAATTTGAGTCCTTCTAAAACCTGCTTTCTATCTCTTACTATGCCTTTCTTTCCGTCTTTTCCCTCATCCTTTCGATCCCTTGCTCTCTGATCTGTCGACTCTCTTTTGGATGGCAAACAAAACACGTTAAACACCATCTCACTCACTCAATCACTCACTCGCTAATGATTCGTTTCTTAAGTTTACCCTTCTGTTTACATTAAACAGTAAACTTTCGAAATCATATTTATTTTAGCGAGAAATTTCGATTTTACAAAAATGACCATTAACGCGGTGGCAGATAGGGAGCCACCATATTGACTGATTGGCTGTCCTCTTCTTGTCCCTTCCGAGAAAAACAATTATTTTCTTAATTAAGAAAAAAAAGTCAAACACTAATAAAAAATATGCTTTGACATATGTTTTTTATGTAGAGTATTGTAAAATTCAATCATAAATATATAGGGTACGCTTTCAATACTATCATAGCTTTAATTCATTTATAGTCCTTCGACTAAGGCACATTTAGATAAATGGCATGTCACTTCAGTAGATAACACCCTGTTAGGTATTTTGAAAGGGGACCTAGGCCACACAAAAAAACTTCATTTTCAACATAACAATGCTGTTTCTTAAAAACATAAACAGCTTTCTATCACAAAGTCATTACAATGGCTGTTCAAATAAGATTTCAGCTATGCAGTGCAGCAGTTCTTCAGTTTTCAAACCGCGCTGATGCCAGACTGAGGGTTGATGACCAACATAAACTTAAGATATATATTATATTTCTAATATTCTTAAAAGAATTCTGTATTAATGATAATATTTACCACCGTCAATTCTTATGGGGAGTGTGACAATCTGTAGTTTTCTTTGTGAGTTTTCACATCATAACCCAAGTGATTTGCTAGCATTTCCAACTCTGCGTCAGTCATGTCGAGGATCTTTTAAAGATACACAAACATGAGCATCAATATTTTGAGGGGAAAAAAACAAATTTCATACTTTTGTTTTCTAACGTAGTGTTATCAAGCGTATTACTCAACTATTGCCTTAATCTTTATTATAAAACTCGTTATGTCCATTGTCAATGAAGTTTACAAGACGTTTGTCTACATATAGCACAGACTGTGAATAATTAAGAAACATGTATAAAATTGCAAATATACAAAACTTTCCAATTAACATAAAATTAATGCCAGAAAGGCCTACATATTTTATTAATGCATGTGTATATTCACCTGTGAAACGGTGGCAATATATTTCCCTATTGATGTTGAAGTAATTTTCTCGGGAAACTTGAGATCTTCAGCAACAATTTCTTTCAGGTCTGTATGACCTGTCAATCGGATATCGAAGTGCAACCTCGCAAACAGGAAATTATTACTTGATTTTGTGAACTCCGCCCTTCTTTCAATCAGAAGCTCAATGGCGTGTTTGGCATCAGGAGGTTTGAGTACCTAGGCATCAACATTCTTCCTTGACTTTACTGCACTAATCACCATATCCATTCTGAAATTATTTTTTTAAAAAAAACTTAATTGTAACTGAAATATATATTCTCATAATTCTTTATATCATGTACAAATTTACTATTTCAAGTAGGCAAAGAAAAGAAGAACACTTATTTATGAATTCTACCATAAATGTGCAAAATACTCGTTTCTGATTGGCTGCTTTGAAAAATCAGAGGGCGTATAATTTGGTTATACGGTGCTCTGTTTACTTCGTCTAATGCGCAAGAATTCATTTGTTGCCTAGCAACAAGTAGTTCTGAAATATTGCTGCTGTGACGTAAAATTACTTAATATGCAATTATGGCGTTTTATGTATATTATTTAAAGAATTTATTCAAACTTTCCACAAGTTTAACGCTTACAGTCTGTCGAAACCGGTAAAATACACGAACCTGACAACTTTTCAAATTTCCCGTTCGCACAGTCCCATCATTCTGTAGCGTTCAGCCTAGACCAAAACAGGCTCGACAAAGTTTAACCGGCCAGAATTTCATACGAATATGAATCGAAATGTGACATACTCTTACCTTAAATTTATTTACAACACCAATGCAATTATACCGACGTCAAGTTTGTTAAAATATGCAGAACTCAACATAACGCTTACAACCGTCACGAAATGATAAAATGTCTACTGAATAGAGTGAGCTCCCTTTGCAGCATTCGGGTATTTGTCAGTAATCTCCGAGGCCTTCTATTTGTAACGTCAACACTGTGTGAATGTCGCTTCGTGGAGATCGTGCATGGGCATCATGACATAGCACACCTAAGTCAATGCAAAAGAATATAGTTCAATTTTAAATCGCTATTATGGTAGTATTATCCATTTTAAGCTTCACGCTACGCGTTCGACTTTAAATTAAATTTAGAGATATAATAATTCCGTTATATGCCGCTGATTTCCAAACAAAAAGTTAATGATACTTTAGTAATGTCTGACTCAAACAATGTTATAATTGGGGAAACTTATACATGTAGTGTCATCTGAATTGTTTCAGTTTTGATGGATAATATGTGACATGGTTTTTGGAAGATTATATTTATTTATTATAGCATGTACCTGTCAGCCAGTAATATATCAGATTCTCCTTCTTGTTGCTCTTTCCATTTTGGACGTCTGATAAAGTCAACCTTGAGTTCTTTAACTTCAGCTGGATTCTTTTATCGAAAAGAATGAGCGGACAAAGCGTAAGTATTGATAGTCTCACACAGTCTTTCTCACTGTCATTTGAAAGCAACGATTAAATGGGAGTTATTATTTAGAGTTGATTATGTGCTATTTTAGATTTTTTTAGGTGATCAGTTAATGGAATTGTTTTGACCTTTTGACGTTGAACAGCATTATATCTTTCTGGGAGAAGAGTTTCTGGAAGTTGTCTGCTTGCTGACATCTTTGATGATCATTTTTCCTCAAAGCATTTCCTTTTGTGGTTTCAATTATGTGTCCTATTTTATTTCCCACATTATTTTTCCAGAGAAACCACGGGATCATTTCTATCAATGGCTTTTGTTGAAAACACCACACGATCAAAGTGTTCTGGAGAAAGAAGAGAATCCATATAAAAATAGCTTGTTGTATTTTGGACCTTGCACGGTTGAACCAGAGGGGCAAGTGTTCTACAACGTTTGGAAACCCTATGCACATCATTTGGTTTTATTTATCCTCTTCACTGCCAAGTGCTTCAACCCTTAAGGCATCATATTTTCTTATCAGTTCATCACCTGTTACTATTTCCTTCAACTCTCCATCCTGCATTCTTGTCAACAGCTTACTCACAAATCTTTCTGAGTCTGTCATCAATGCGCTGCTCAGTAACTGGCGTGAATGACGCAATGGATTAATAGACATTTTTTCATCCTGATTTTGTTTATTGTCCTTAATATAGTACCATTTGACGTTGCAGTTTCTGTGATGAATTCAAAGCGTCTCCTTTGAAATGATTTTTCTACAAAAGTCACAAAAACAAGAAGACATAGTCATCAACATCCCCTGCCAAAAAAGTTTTTCATTAAAGGTCCAAATATCCTGCATGGGAAAAGATAAAAAGCAAGATAAATAGAAATGAAGAGACTTTACTTACCTCATATTATCTTCAATTCAATAGATAGAACAAACAGTACTCAATGCGAATGGACAACAAAAGAATGTGGATCCGAAGACATAGATTATCCCAAGAAGTTGATAACGAACACCCCCACCCTCGGAGGAATCTACATTGCTTCCCCAATCCTTCCTTGGACAACCAGATATTCTGGCATGCTTATTGAGATCGAAACAGCAAAAGCGTAGAAAAGGTGGCGTCAATTTCTCTGGAGCAGCCAATTTCTCTGGAGCAGCGTACATAATGTAAATGTGAAAAAAACAACAGCCCTCGGGAAACAGCTCTTGGACATCTTGTTGAGACAGAACGTAATGAGATATGATTGACATATTGTATGCCTGACAGAGACAAATAAATCTAAGATTCACCAGTGCAATTCATCAATGACATGATTTACCAATTCGTAAATTTTATTAAAGTAAAATCCAAAAAGTCCAAAAACACAGAAAAAGGGCAAAAACTCTGTAAAAAGTAATTTTGTGTTTTTGATTTACGAACTCGATCAAGTTTATTAATACCCTGAAGACACAAATTTGGTTATCCTATCTTAAATAGTTTCTGAGAAAAGCTGTCCAGAAAGACGGACTCACGGACTCACGGACGGAGCCCAAACCTAACTCTCTCTTTTACTTCGTAGCTTTGGAGAAATAACCATTGAGATTGAATTCCTGTAAAGGTTTACTCGTCTTCAAAATAACAAATATCCTTTCTTCTTCAAAACTTTCAAGTTATGCCTGAAGTTGCCTTCATTTGTCAATACTTCCAATCGAACAACTCGGCAAGAACTTCATGTAAGACAACACGAAATTTTCAAGGTTCGTGTACATATGTTTATTAAAATAAAACCTACAAAGGTTAATTATGTATGAACTGTGTATGCATATGCTCATAAATAATATAAACATCATATACAGTTTAAATTTATCGTTACATTCAACAACTCTTTCCTGTGATTTTTAGGTAGCATGACAATTTGACTTATTATATAACTCTCTCTTCTGCTTTGTGGACTGTCAAAATTTGCCTACAGATGTTACTGATCTCTTTTCCACAGAATGTACAATAATAAACATTGTCATATACTTGTTTGCATCCATGTTTTTTTCTTTTTTGGAAAGTATGCCAAATTTATGAGTAAGTTCAACCCTCGCCCTCGTTTTGTGTTGATTTCTTGGCGTTACTAGGGATCTGGTCAATACTAGTCGTTGTCTCAACTTCAATAGCAAATTCTAGATTTTCATTGTCACAATCGCTGTCATCATCAATGTTTGAGGGTATGAAACCGAATCCAGAGATTTCTAAATCAGTCAACACCCCACCTTGCAAAGTGACAAAGCAATTATCATTGATTTTGTGATGTGATGCATGATGGTACTTAATACACACTGTGTATAACCGTACATGCATGATGGTACTTAATAAACACTGTGTATAACCGTACACCGGAAATGTTGCTAGCGAGGAGCGTGATCGCAAACGGGATCACTTAAAAAGCAATCATTGCCGTTTCATCAACTTTTTCTATGTTATTATCATGTCAATAGCTTTCCGAGACATAACTATTTAATGTCATATCATGTTCATAGTCAGAGATAGCAAATATGTTACTAACAACAGCATTACTCTCAACTGTCATTGTTACTGTCCCTTGGATACGGAATGACAAGCACATACATTTTACTAAGTATTTGTGCTTAAATTAGATATGATGTTGATTATTTGAAAGTTATGAAGTAAAATATTACCTAACTTTCGATTTCGGCTCCTCGCTAGCAACATTTCTCCGCCGTACACCTCGCTAGTTCTGGTGTAAGGTTATACACAGTGATACACATACTTGTTACCAAAAGGGTTATTAGACATTCTAAGATGGCTAGCTATTACTACATTCGAAATAAAAGTACTTCATCAGACAAAAAAGGTAATTATTTTTAATTACGTAAAACATTAATATCATTTCCGCTATTGGATGCTTCCCCTCACAATCACGTGTGTCCATGGTTCCCCTACGAAAATACCTGTTTCATCCTGCAAATGATAATGTCCTAAAACAAAGTTTGTATTGTTTTTACGATATGGAAATAAAATGTATTTGGACTTTACTCCGACTTAAAACAACATATGAAGCTTTGTAATTTACTCTTTTCTTCAAAGGGGCCTGCATCCCCCATGGCGTCTGCCCCCACTGTCCCATCAAGCAGTTCTGTCACTCCACTGCATGTGGTCATCAGTTCTTCAGCTGCATGTAGAGTTTCAAGAAACAATTGCAGTGGAACAGCTGGGTCTTGTTTATACACTTTGTGTATACAATTTTTAGCTCATCTGGCCTGTAAGGCCACACCCTAAAAACCTATTTTCATCTTCTTCTCCAGAACCATGATGCCTAGAAAGCTGAAACTTTGTGTATAGCCTCTTTGAAGAGTGAGGATTATAAATTGTTGCTTTGGTGGCCCTGTGACCCCTAATAAGGGTCACAGGGGCCACACCCTAAAAACCTATTTTCATCTTCTTCTCCAGAACCATAAGGCCTAGAAAGCTGAAACTTTGTGTACAGACTCCTTGGCTAGTGAGGATTATAAATTGTAGCTTGAGTGGCCCTGTGACCCCTAATAAGGGCCACAGGGGCCACGCCCTAAGAAACATTTTCATCTTCTTCTCCAGAACCAAAAGGCCTAGAAAGCTAGAACTTTGTGTACAGACTCCTTGGCTAGTGAGGATTATAAATTGTAGCTTTGGTTGCCCTGTGACCCCTAATAAGGGCCACAGATGCCATGCCTTAAAAACCTATTTTCATCTTCTTCTTCAGAACCATGAGGCCTAGAAAGCTGAAACTTTGTGTACAGACTCCTTGACTATTGAGGATTATGAATTGTAGCTTTGGTGACCCTGTTGCCCCTAATAAAGGCAACAGGAACGTCCTTCAAATCTATTTTCATCTACTTCTCCTGAAGTATAAGGCCTAGAAAACTGAAACTTGTCGCCTATATACTTAATTTTATGATTGGTGCCCCTGTGGCCTTAACAAAGGGGGAATCACATTGGCCACACTCTACAGCATAATTGATGATGTAGCCTGATGAGCTGGAGAGCCAATGGCTCTATTTTTAATAATTGGGACATTTCTCAGTTCGACCAGCAACGAGTTTGAGAGCTGCTCGGCTATGTAAGTGTGGCCGGGTATACTTCTGTTCGGCACTGGGCCGCTAGTCAAGACGTGACAAACAAGGATGGTTGGTGATAATGACGATTTAGTTGATGAGTTGATGGGTCTGTTGCTGAGGTACAATCTGGAAATGAAATAATGTGTTTCCACCTCAGCAACAGAAATTGGAGTCATAAAACAATATATTTCAAATAAATGATTTCAACAATATCCATTTAGTATAATATCACATTCATATTGCAAGTATAATTATCACAGGAACATAATTCATATTTAAGATAGAAATATTGCACTTAGAAATTATTCTTATTCAAAAGCACATGGCATGGCCATTTATTAAATTACAGAGATTATTAAATACTATTTTACTGAATTAAATATATTCTTTTACAAATTAAATATTATCATTATTGGTTTATAATTATTATTTAGATAACATTAAGCACCTTATAATAGAGTTTGAAAGAGAATTGAGGCAGATGGAAAAAGATTAGAAAATCACCATCTGCCCTGATGGTCTTGATGGTCTTCTTTCCGCTGTGCCCAACTAACAAATTCGTCAAAGGTCTAGCAATTTTGGCGTAGTTAGGAACAAAACGGCGATAATACCCAGAGAAACCCAAAAAATGACGAACATCATCCACATTCTGTGGGATTGGCCAAGTGTTGAGAGAAGCAATTTTCTCAGGATCGGTGGTGATGCCGTCCTCAGATATTACATGACCTAGATATTTCACTGAGGTCTGCAAGAATTGGCACTTCGAAGGCTTCAGCTTCAGCCCATTCTCGCGCAAACGTTGAAAGATTGCTCGTAATCTCTCTAGATACTCGTAATCTCTTTAGATGCTCGTCAAAGGTCTTAGAAAACACTATGACGTCATCTAGATAAATGAGGCACTGAAGAAGATGCATATCACCCATACATCGTTCCATGAGACGCTGAAATGTTGCAGGAGCATTTGTTAGACCAAAAGGCATGGAATTGCACTCATAAAAACCCAAAGGACCAACCGTAAATGCTGTTCGAGCCTTATGCTCCTGAGCGACTTCTACCTGCCAATAGCCAGACTTCAGGTCAAGACATGAGAAGAAGCGAGCGCCGTGAAGTGCATCAAGAGTTTCTTTAATCCTGGGTAAAGCATAGGAATCCCGAATCGTGCGTTTGTTGAGCTGATGAAAATCAATAAAAAATCTCAAAGATGAGTCCTTACGCACGAGAATCACAGGAGAAGCATAGGGACTTACTGAAGGGCGGATGACATTGGCACTCAACATCTGTTGAATGTGATCCCTGACCTCTTGATACATAGAAGGTGGAATACGGCGATGTCTTTCCCTGAACGGCTGTTCGTTGGTGAGTTCAATTCGATGAGTGACTAAGTCTGTATGTCCCATATCCATATCAGGCTTGCTGAAAATATCATTAAACTCAGAAAGAAGTGATTGTAACTGGGAGATCTGACCTGGAGTATAATCAGTAGACAACGAAGACAAATTAAAGAGAGTCTGTGGCTCGGATGACCTTTGAAATGTCGACCCATCCCCTGAAGGAAGACCTTCAACCAAATCAACCTGTTCCAAACAACAAAGAACTGTTTTCGGCGGAATGGTGATTGGATATGAAGAGGGATTGGCGACTTCAACCTTAACCCCAGCTAACACAAAACGTTTAAAAAAAGTTTCCTTAAAGTTTTTAAGAGAAACGTTTACGAAACGTTAATAAAACGTTAATAGAAACGTTTTTTCACAACGTTTAAAAAACGTTTTGAAAAAACGTTTTAAAAATGTTTCTATGAAACCTAACGGAAACTTATTTTTCGAAACGTTCGTACAACGTTTTAGAAACGTTTATTTAAAGTTTCCAATAAAACGTTAATAAAACGTTTTTAAAACATTACGAACAAAACCTGACCAATTTTTCAATTGATTGTAAAAAATATATTTAAATTCCAAAGTTATACATTTGTTTGTTTTAAATTCTCCGATGACATATTCACAATCATGATTATATGTTTTAAATATACAACCGTACAACCATATGATAGTGAATCTTTGTGAATTTATTTTAATAAACAAATTTTAGAAAAACAAAAGCATTATATACAGGCCTATCTAAGACATGCATTAATCATTAACTTGTACATGTGTATATTTCCTTAAGTAATTGTAAACAAGCAGGCATGAAAATCATGTTCATGTTTTGAACAGAAATTAAATTTATTGATAAATCATGCATACAGCTATTGTTACGCGCGAACATCTACAATACATAATTAATAGTATGACGTCATTGTCAGCGATGACGTCATCATAAGGTAACTAGGATACCGCCCAGCGTCCGACGATTAGAGTACTCTACTCTACGCTGTAGACGCTGAAGACTGATCAAGTGAGATTACGAAGTCGGGAACTTGAAGTTTAAAAACCGTTTCATCACGTTCAATATCCTCATCTATCGAAGGTATGTCTATTCAATATATAATATATCAAATGTTATATTTATAAAGAGATTTAGATGATAAGTACTAGTCAGCGCTACATGCATTTCATTGTAATTTTACATGCACAGAAAGTTGGCGTTTGTGCGTCACTTGCCGTACATCAAATTCTATAAATTGTTAAAAATATTTACTGAAATCTTGCAGTGTAAATTGAATATGGAATTGAAAATAAAGTGATGTTCTCATCTATGTTTATTTTTTAAATTACCTTACGGCATAGCTTGAATAAATGTGCATGATACAACGTGCCACATTAAAGTTCACAGGTGACGTAAATCCATAAATTTACATGTTAATTAGATATTGCGAGAGAAAAAATTCATAATTTAACCGTGTGTCGATTGATTCTGAATTATTGACCAACATATTGGGAAATATCTGAGCTACAAACACGTAACTATGTAACTTTTACCTAATTCATGAAAAATATTCTCGCAAAAGCTAAATTAATATGTAAGGCCGGCAAGTTTATACATGTGAACTTTAATATGGCTCAAGAGTGTAGGACTATTAACCAAATGATTCTACCCATTGACCAAGACTAAAATGCAGATGTACGGAAATTTAAAGATCACGATGTTGAACGTTTTCAACGGGTCGACGTCGGCCTATCAGAGTAAACCCGGTGTCGTAATTTTCATAGACTTTCATGTTAATTAGCTATTACGAGAATATTTGCACAAATTAATTGTTTGCCGTCCGATACGTCAATCGTTACCAACTTTTTGGAAATTATCAGCTACAGACTTAATTTCGATTGTTTTGTTTCTTTCTGGTGCTTATATAACAAAACAATTAAACTGGGAACTCAATTGTGCCCACCGACTGTACACCGATGAGGCATATTTGACCTGTTGTCGCCCCTTAATTAACAATGGAAATTAAACAGAAAGACCTGTGATGAGGTTGAATCAAAGTTTATCAAACCTGTATGGCAAGATGATCAATTTTGATTATATCACAGTGAGAATATGGTCCCTAGAAAATAAAAAACTACGGTACTGCGATTTGGTTTACCGCATTTTCTCGAATTCATACAACCCGGGCCTCCATTATGTAACCCGGTTTTGAATACAACCGGGGGTCGTGAGTAGCCGAAATAAATACAACCCGTGATAACCAATACATAACTGGGTTTCAATTACAAACCGGGCCTCGAATAGAACCTGGAGGGGGTGCTGAAGAAAATAGAACCCCGTGATTGTATTCGAAGAAATACGATTATTCACTCCACAGTCGTGTTTGTGATGCGTGCATGTGGACAAAGGCTGAGCGGAAAGTGTCACAGAGAGTAGGGTCATTATTATGCGAGCATTGGAATTTAAACTGTATCCATAGATTTGTATTTTAATTTTTTGTAGCATAGACAATTTAACTTATGGCATATTCTAATCATAGTTTGCACATTGGACAGTTATGAGGAACCATCCTGGTTACCGCTTAATTTTCATTGTTTATCTAAGCAACGGCAAAACTTTTTATCAAAATGTTTTCATCATACCGCAACACCCCCAAGCTATACTGAATTTTATAGGTAATCGCTATAAGGATAAATTACAGACCGTAAACGTTTAATTTTGTAACAAAATCATATTTTCTCAATCGACACTCAAGCGTGGAGAGGGATAATAATTCCAGCAGTGTTCCTGAACAGACGAGCATACCCGAAATTACACTGTTTGCTGTTCGGAGTTTGACAAAGGGGGGTAACTCTGGTGTTATCGTTTTCAATCACGATACATCATCTTCAATTGCTAACTACAAATTAGCAAAGTGTTACATAGTTTACCTTTTAATATGATGATATGCGTTTTCTGTGCAGAAATGGTGGCAAAAATGTAATGAAATCCTTAAAACATCGATATTCTGCTACGCAAATTTTATTCACGACAACAGAACGACATACGACATTGTTTTGTAAACATCAATAACTGCAAAGTTGATGCGACACAAATCGCTAGAACCGGATCTCAACAGATGTCCTTTGAAGGCATCTTGTCAATTAAAACAAACATAAGTTTTAGTGAAAACAACAAGATCAAGAAACGCATTTGAGAACTTGCCACCAAACCTAAAGCTTCGACAGTGTTCACAGGGTGGGAACGCTGAACGGCTATTTTGCATTACTTCGTCTTTTTTGTACGCATTCCTTCCAAAATGGCGGCTCAAATTGGCTAATCGACAGTGAGTAGCACACATGTTTTTCATTTTTCTCCTAAAAGTAAATAACTATTTCTTGATATAAGATAACATTTGAATGCATGAGTAATTCAAGTCTCTGTATTTGGTGATTTCTTAAAAAATAACTCAAAACTTATTGTTTCGGACATACATTTTGTATCATGTAACATGAAAAATTGAGGTAAGTTTCTTGTTTTCAGCATGTGATAAAAAGAATTCAAGTAGTTTAGTACGATTCAATATTTGGAATAATTTTCGAGTATTTCATAGATAATTTGCACCAAATTTTATATGTTTAGGTTAAATATTATCGAAACTGTGACTGTTTTAAGACAGGTACACTTATGAACACCGTGTGCGCATTCATTTTGGCTTATTGAACGCAAAACATCGTTAGATGACTTATACGTGTAATGCGTTCAATCAAAAAATAAGGGGTTTGAATTGTCACGCATTCTTTTTATCATTGATTTTGAAAACTGATTTTTTTTAAATAAGGTCAATAAAGTATCATATTTTGCACCAAAAATTGCTTTGATCGAAAAATTGAAGTTATAAAGTCATAATTTGTCATTAATAATTGATATACATATGTTTCCCCAACAAACATGACTTAAAAGCTTTATTACATCATTGTGGAAAGAGAGATTTACTTGTGCAATCTGTAATTACTTAATCAAATCATACACAACTAAAATATGGCCTCGTGTATTCGTAAAATGTACCTTTTCATGTGATTTGGCTTGATTTACCATTGATGATTCGTAATTTCAGCAGCCATTTTGGAAGGAATGGGTACAAAAAAGACGAAGTAATGCAAAATAGCCGTTCAGCGTTCCCACCCTGTTGTGTTATGGCGCAACCAGCTGACACTGAATTGTCTTCCTTGAATGTTCGAGATGAGAAGGGAGAGCGGCTGAGATCTGCGACTTGACAATCAGCAGCCAAAAGTCTTATCACACGCCCCGCAGTTTTACGGTAACAAATTAATAAGGTAAGATGAATCTTTTCAAGTGAGTGACTGAGTTGGTGTTTTACGTGTTTTGAACAATATTTCAGTTATTAAACACGTGGATGTTGATTAATGATAGTAATTTTATTTATAAAACCAGCCGCTCCAATATAGACCTCAATATTTTAATGAGTCACATCATTAATAATCAACATAAAAATATTCACGTCTTTGATTTTAACTATAAGTAAAAATATTACAACAATGTCAAAGGCCTAAATAAAATGAATTTAAAAAAAAAAAATTTAAGTTAATTTTGATAAAAGTTGGAATAATGATATGTTTGATAAGATGTTTCACTTATATATGATGTAAGATAAAAAGAATATGTCAATAAATTTACTGAATATTTCTTGATTTTCAGACTAGACATGATAAAAATTGTTGACATAAGCGAGACAGTAATTAACCAAATAAAATTGATCAGTAATATGGATCACAGTCCTGATAGAATTAAACTCAGGATATTTATTGCCTGGAATAACTTAATAAATTGATATGTGACTCTGTGGCATGTTTATGAATTAATAAAAGAAATATGAGTCTTATTCTAAAAAATAAAGTTTATGAAATAATTTTACTGTAACTGCAATTAAGTGTTTTAATGACCATAAGGACATATGTTAAGCTTAATATTTTATTAATATTGGTATTTTAACTGCAAAAGGATTCTTCATCATATTATGTAGTTAGCCTAAAAAACAGTAGTCCTGATGTGTAGATTTGTTATCATTAACAAAATGTTGTTTTGAGGTTTACCTCTACTCAAATATGTAAACATGCAGATAATCAGGATATGAGTACAAGGTTTTTTATAAAGACATGAATACAAATAACAGTTACTACCATTTTATGAAATAAAGGCGGCCCGAAAGTTATGTTTTGTGAGAAATTAATGTGATAATAATTCAGTTTTGCTATTCAAATTAATTAACAACACTTTATGACTTGCTACTTTTCTTGTTATTTACATACAGTGTAAAAATTATCATTATTTGAGGGACATAATTTACTTAATAATGTTTGTTTACATTTCAGACTTCAGGAAAGAGTAAAAATAGAATCCTGTTTCCCAATCTAATCCCTGGACAAGAATGAATAAACAACATGAAAAGGATATTCTGTCACCAGAAGGAATGGTCAGTCTGGCACACTCACTTCAGGAGATCACGGATTACAAAAAAAGGCAGAAATACATTTATGATCATACAATTACTTGTCATGTGAATAATATTTGGTTTCCTAAAAATAAATCTTTTTGATTTTTAAAATACAATTTTTAAATGAAATTGATTGTTAAATACTTTAGACAGCTTCCCTCAGATAGACTTTTGCACTTAATAAGTTCACCTATTTTTATTTATTATTCATAAATGAAATGCATCAAATAAAACTTTACAATCATCTTTGGAAAATTTACTTTAATATTTGTTAAGCCTTTAGAGACATGATATATTCAGAGATTTAATTGTTTTCTCTGAGATGTCAAAAAGAGTGAATTTGGATGATAAATAGATTGTCACTCTCGTGTATTTTGATATGAAATATACCAACAATCGTTGATGAATGTAAAAAATATTCATAACTTTCAGCAATTCGTGTTGATAGAAATTAATTTTGTGAAGTTAACTTTGAGTAATACTTGTGTTAATATTAGTGCTGTTATCCAGTGTTATATATTTCACTTATCCCCTTCATCTGCCTATGTGTCACCAAGCATGCCTTTTTAAAGGCTTTTCTTGTTACTTTTATACTCGCACACAGATGAAGATGAGGAACACACCAAACAGGCCAAACCAATTGCAACGAAGACGGTACAGCTACCCACAGGAACCCGATATTGTAAATAAAATGTAGGTAAAACGTGGGTAAGAAAGACCCGTCCCCTCTATAAATAGAGTAAAGGAATAAAGGCATCCATGTTGCCGATCTCGACTCGCTTCCGAGTTCAGTCAAAATTATCGCTTTAAATTGGTGACATCTCATACACATACACAAGAACCTCTCAGTTATACATTTCTCCGCAAAAGTTGGCTTACTTCCAACACATGTCACCCTTCAAATAACTTTTATATCTATTTAAATTCGCAAAACGACCGCAGAAACCTCTGGGGTGAACGTTACTCCGCACCAAATGCCCCTCGAGCGATCTGATTGGTCCTGGATAAACGTATTGAAAAAAGATTGTAATGATTGAGGATGTTGTTGTACATGACACTGAAAACTGAAAAAACACAAATATGACAATAAAACTTCAGAAAATAATAATTAGATATTTGACATTAATATTTAGATAATTAACTATGGAAAAACACTCTTATGTTTCTTCTCATCACTGAGCAAGAAGAGTGTTGACACTTTCTTTCAATTGTTACGTAAACAAACAAGACAGTATTGCAGGTGCCTGTCCAATGATAACAACAGAATGTGTTATTTGTACTAAAGATAAAGCACTCTTCTGATCAGAAATTGATAGCGAAATCATTTCCGAAACATTGCACTGTCCAAACCACGCCGTTTTGTTTGTTAAGCGATGCTTAAAATAAATTCGCCTAACGGACCAATCAGATCGCCCAAGAGGCATTTGGTGCGGAGTAACGTTCACCCCAGAGGTTTTTGCGGTCGTTTTGCGAATTTAAATAGATATAAAAGTTATTTGAAGGGTGACATGTGTTGGAAATAAGCCAAATTTTGCGGCGAAATGTATAACTGAGAGGTTCTTGTGTATGTGTATGAGATGTCACCAATTTAAAGCGATAATTTTGACTTAACTCGGAAGCGAGTCGAGATCGGCAACATGCCTTTATTCCTTTACTCTATTTATAGAGGGGACGGGTCTTTCTTACCCACGTTTTACCTACATTTTATTTACAATATCGGGTTCCTGTGCAGCTACCGATGCCTCCAGCATTCCGTGTAACAGATCTCGTGTAACAGATCTCGCCTCGGCCCCCAAGCCAAAACAAACAGTGTGTGCGGAGCCGACAAGGAGGGACTATAGATGTAAGCAATCTTTTTTAACAGTAATATGTTCATAGTGTTACAAAATCATAAAGCTCTAAATGATGATTTTATAACTAATTGCCGGATTCATATAACTTGTTGATAAACTTTAAGTTGGCACAAGCGCTTCTAAAATAATGCGCGTTAGTAGCCCCAAACCACTGACAAGAACATCAGCAAAATGCAAGTCACGGTAAATAAGATTGCGACGATATTAAAGTTTGAAGTCGGGATTTTCATAAAATATGTACTATCTTGTTCATTGAGCACCTAAATATACGCTATACAAATGAATTATTATTAATATTATTATAACATAAACATTATTGAAATGCTAATGTTTCAGTGGGCACTAGCACAGCAAAAATAAAGCATGTAAACAGTCCGAAGGCCCTCTTTACCAGCACACCAGTAAAACGTGAGTCAAACCTTTTGTACTTGAGATGAGAATATAAACTATACTCCTCCTTAGGCCTATCGTAATTTAAATGCTACCGGGACTGTTTGGAGCCGCCTTCCTTTTGATATCTATAGACTTTAACCAAGTTAATTGTTGAAGCAAATAAAGATCCAGCCTTAATTAGAGTCATCCTTATGTACGTTTAGTTATTAATGTGTCATAGTACTCGTGTGAAAGAGACGTGCAATTTAGTTAAGAACTCCCTGATTATGGTATGTTAACAGTTGCGTAGTAACATAGATATATATGTTTTTGCAGATCAAACTCGTGAAGGGCGTGATGTATCAGATGGTTTGTTCATTATTTCATAATAAATTATTATATGTTTTTGTTAAACTTATACCCCCAAAAAAGTCATAACAAAGACGTTTACGTGCCTAATTTTAGGTTTCTAGTGATTGATTAACATGTTAACTTAGTTAAGTTAAATTAATGTAATGACAGAACTTAACGTACGAACTATAAACAGTTACTGTAGCATTATGCTACTTGGTACTTTAATAAGTATACTGCGCCACAGATTGACACAAAACTGAATTAACCTTGTATTTTGTGTAAACATGATATATTAGGTTTGTGTCGTTGAATGTTCACATTGATCGTGACAGGGTATCAAGTTGGCGTCATCAGACGGCTGGACATGATACTGGAAAACCAGAAGGAACACCTGTCCCTGATGCGCCAGCTCCTCTCCTCCACCCGGGGCCCCGTCAGCGAGGATCTGGAAGACGTCCTGCCTAGTCAACTCACCAGCCAAGCATATCTGGAGCAGCTCTCGACACGACTAGGCCACGACTCGGAGTTATAAAAAGAAGAAGATGGTGCGTTTTATAAATTTTCTCTTTTGATCGTAAAATTAAATAGAACTTTTTAATGTAGATAATCATTTACATTGTAAGGTTTCCAAAACTAGTATAATTATAAAAATACAGAAGTTAATATAACTGATATAGGCTCAAAACATTGTCACACATGACCGAGAAAACATATTTCAATAGAGAACAACTTTTAACAAGAATTTAACAAAAGACAACGGTTTCATTTAGACTTGCTATCTTGCCTCATTGGGAGAAGCCACGGTCGGGGACTGCGCCAGGCGGATAATGAGGAGGCTGGGGACCAACGAGCTGTGGTCGGGCTATACAGCGTGAAGGGGAGGAAGGGGAAGAAAGCTCTCCGGTAAATGCCCGTCTTGAGAGTTATTTTCAGTAAGTATATGAATAATAGTGTATGGGGCCTGTCGGTAACTAAATTGGTATAACTTAACAGGGGTTGAAATTAAACATTTTGATGAAAATCGGACAAGTAATTTTCCAGTATTGATCCAGACCGATTCCCACTAGTCTAATACATATCCATGATAAATTCACCTCAAGATTTAACTAGTCCTTTAGACTACCAATCCTACATTTCACAAGCCCAACTTCTTTTTCACCAGCCATGGCCTTCCTTACTAGTTCTTATTTATGTCCGCCCCTGCTTTACTTACCATTCATATTGACTTATTTAAGTTATTACCTGTTACTTTCAATGATATCTATGTTTATTTAAGCGAGTTTTATGATGTTGAGACCACTCTGTAAGATAGGTCACCATAATATAGATAGACTATCAAAGTCTGATGTTACCATAATTGAAAACAGATGTCATCTGATAGGTAATGTGATAATTGATCGGCTGGGAGCTTAACTGACTCTATGTGGTGAAATCTGTATTTGTAGAGGCGTGTCTCAGTTCCTGCAAGCAGACCACTGTAGCAGAAGTGGAAGAAGTGGTCAGGGATTTCCTCAAACAGGCTCCGCACAAGAGAGGTGGACTTAAATTCAAGGTAAAACCGCTGGACACAATTGTGATATTAATTTCTAAACTTAAATATATTCAACAAATGTACACCCAAATTTAAAAAAAAGGTACATTCTATTAATCTTTTTATCTATCTATCTATTCCAGCCAGGCTGTTCACCTGCGCTTATGTATAATCGTTAAAAGTATTATAATGTGTACAAAGCATGAAACTGATCAGTGTTAAGTTACACGACTCAGAAATAGAATTATACATCATCTAAACTTCCGAATTCATTAACGATCCTCTTTTGTTTTTCAGAATCCCACACAGACCAGGAGGGACCTCGACAATACGTTGTAGTTCAGAAAATAAAACCACGATTGAAATTATAAACCTTGTTGCGTGATATTTATGTTTATTTGGGACTGAAAGCAATATGCATATGACAGCGATGTGGAAATAAAGCATTAGATGCAAACACTTCTAACCTAAAATAACCCTTTACTTATGCTATGTTGAAATTGTCCAGAACGTCAAAACAAAGTAGCACCCTGTGATGAAGTGTTGTGGTTTCAGATGCTAGTTTAGTACAAGTTATTCATTCAAACATGTCCCCTTTTTAATTTTCATCTAGTTCCTATTTCCATGGCGCTGTCAGATTGTAGTATTGCTGAACGATGATTAATCAATGTCTCTTTGGTATGACTCTTACCGTACTTGCTCATTATGTTGCTTTCAAATTTAGTCAGGAGTTTTTTTTTCTGAAATACCCCGCTGTTCTTTTATTGAAATGAACACTTTGCTCTCCTGAGTTGATAATTGCAACCACTTGCGAAATTTTGAAGTATTATACCCCATTTTAAGATATTAAATAAAACATAACTGTTATATACGAGCAAATACGGCATTTTGTCAGGTTGACGGAGGTTACTACACATTCAGTTCAAATTTCAGTTTAATGGCAGTATTCTAAATACATTGCAGAGTAATTGCTATGATGAAACTCTAAAGAAACAGGTAAAATACATACTCATGCACTAATTGTATAATTACATTGCTGATGATACCTCTAATTCATATGGACACGGAACTATTGGTTTAATTAGTACTGATCTCCTGTAAACTGTACCCGGTCGAAAGTTTCTATAAGGTTTCCTGAACGTTTCTTCAAAAGTTTCCACAAAACGTTTCTAAAACCAAAAAGAAACTCCACACTTTAACGTTGCAGAAACGTTTCTGAAACCTTACAGAAACGTTTCTGAAACGTTTTTGTGTTAGCTGTGTCCCTATACCTGACTTGAAGTTAACAATACCATTGACTAGGTTAAGGGACCCGGGAAGTGTGGGAGTGGAAGAAGCAAAGAAATGTTTCCCTTCCTTCGGTGGCTTACCCCTGCAAATACCTGTAATAATCTGATTACAGGAGGCTGGGATGGTGATGGATTTAGTTGTCCGCACACTTTCCGTTTTATGGAGGGCAACCCGAGAAGAAATGAGCCACTGGTGAGCCAAAGTCCATGCGGGAGACGAAGAACCTGAAGAAGGAGTCCCGAGAAGATTGGAAGCAAACACCATGGCGTTGGAACCAAGAACCATAGGCACTTTGTGGTGATATTGGGTTGTAGGCACAATACAATAAGAATTGGAGACGGTACCTCAACTACTTAACCAAGAAAGTCGCTTGGAATACGGCTAACTGCATCAACATACCCCAAATAGGGTAGCTTACAGTCACCAGCGCCTTTTAAATCCAAGAGTGACCCAAGATCATGAAGAGGAAATTTGTTGAGGTTCTGAAAATAGAAGGCCTCCAACATGCTCGAAATCTGCGAGCCTGTGTCCAAGAGAACATTGCAAGAGATACCTTCCACCTCAACAGCAGCTACATTTGCTGATCCCACAAGATTTTGCGGAAGCCAATTTGAGCTAACATCGGAGTCCAAAACACGCTCCATGGTTTGGACTTCAGAAGTTTAAAGAAATGCAACCAAAGTGCCCTCTCCTACCTCCTGGGGCTCCACAATCAAAGCAATAAATTTGATTGGCCGAAGGTGGAGTTGGCTGTGGGGTAGCTGATGGAAAAGAGGAACCAGAAGACGAACCTAAAGTCGAAGTGGGACCAGAAGGTGGCCCACCAGAAGGAGGATTGGGAGGTTTGGCCTTGTAGGGTGAATTGTTGGGTGGTTTGTGTTTGTGTGGATTGTTGCGTTGGGTATGTGTCTCTGACGTCTTCACCCGATTCCCCAGGACACTCAGAGTCTTACCAAGGTCCTTAAGCCGAGAGAGCACATCATCCATCTGTTGGCTGGTTGGTGGAGATGTAGTCTGCAATTGATGTGCCTCCCGGGGGGTAGATAACTCCTCTTCGACTCGGCGAACAGCAAGCAAAAGCCTGTTGAAGTCCATCCCCGAGTCGAAGTGATGGCGAGTGGCTTGCTGCAGGTCATCTCGAGAGAGACCCATCCAAAACCGGCCACGAAGCAAGCCGCAGCAGCTGAAGGAGGGAGAGCGCCGGAAGTCTCGATGATGGAGATAAGTTCCCTGAGACGACAACTCCACTCAGCTCCACTCTGCCTTTGCCTGGTGAGCGGTTTAGAACTTCTCCATAAGAGTCTCACCAGGCATTACGTTGCCAAACACCACATCCAACTGCTCCAGCGCAGCGTCCAGGGAAACAGTTTCTGACAGCCCACAAAGCAAATCAGCTGCTGAACCCTTGGCCGACCTCCTCATGGCATTGAGAATTGCGGTGTCTGAATAGGAACTCTCCCGTCGACAACCAACAATCTCCAGGCGCCATTGAGATTACCTAGCCTCGCCTTTAGTCCCATTCCCAGAGAAAGAAGAAATCTTGGGACTCGGTGCATTGAAGATGGGGATGTACGTTGTTTGGCTAGGTGCCTGAGGTTGGACCCTGTGCTGTTCCCCTGAGTAGTGGAAGGGTGTTGGAGTTGGAGGGGGATGAGGCCAATCCTCTGTAGACGTGTACGTATACGGTGTGGATGTCCTTTGAGGCTGAACATAAGGGGGAATAGGAGTCTCATGCAACCTGGGTGATGACCGAGGTAAATTCAGCAATGAGCTCCCCCCCTGCTGGAGTGAAGCCCTACCAATTTCGGAAGGAATGGGGGAATCGAATTGCCAGAGGTGTGTTCATGTAGGCTGAGAGTTAAGGCAGCAGAAATGCGAAAAAATAAGCCGGAACGGCGATAGAAGAAGAACCGGAGTCAGAGTAAGGTGCAATAAATTTACCCTACAATAATAAATTAATGTTATTAATTATAGAGAATAATCAATTACTGCAATTACCAATTAGCTTATAAATGTGATAATATTATTGTTACCTTATAAGATTACTATTATTTACTTGATTAGAATAAAATCTATGAGAAAATGAAAATCACAGTTACACTATCATATTTAGAAATGTGTAAATATATATAGATGCAATGTAAAAATAGCAATTTTGTAAAATTGTAGAAATAGAATTTTATGTAAATAATATTTAAGACATAAGTGATAAAGTGATAGGATGATTATTTGTTTGGGTTTTTTTCCTTTTTTTTTCAAGATGACAACAATTCAACGAATCATACATAAAATCAATACATAAATTTCAATCAATGATAAGAGTTCATTCAACATGGTAAAAATCAAGTGTTCATTCAATGATGGAGTACATGGTTATGGAGGAAACTTCATGGAGTGATATCTGTGATAAATAGTACAGCAGGCTGCTGTCGCTTGTATATAAAGTTTGTGGGGCTCTCAGAGTCTCTACACAATATACTCACAGTTTATGAAAAACACTCCATGAAAACACAATACTCCATGAATTATGGTCCATGACTCCATGTAAGACACTCCGTGAATTATGACGATGTGTTGATAATGATGATTCTGTCCGAATCAAGCGTGTGAATACTCCGTGTGAAGGATGAAGGTGAGGGATGAACGTCTTGACGATAGCGGCCCCACGTTGGGCGCCAATTTGTGGCCGGGTATACTTCTGTTCGGCACTGGGCCGCTAGTCAAGACGTGACAAACAAGGATGGTTGGTGATAATGAACATTTATTTGATGAGTTGATGGGTCTATTGCTGAGGTACAATCTGGAAATGAAATAATGTGTTTCTACCTCAGAAACAGAAATTGGAGTCATAAAACAATATATTTCAAATAAAATTTTTTAACAATATCCATTTAGTATAATATCACATTCATATTGCAAGTATAATTATCACAGGAACATAATTCATATTTAAGATAGAAATATTGCACTTAGAAATTATTCTTATTCAAAAGCACATGGCATGGCCATTTTATTAAATTACAGAGATTATTAAATACTATTTTACTGAATTAAATAAATATTTTACATATTAAATATTATCACAATTGGTTTATAATTATTATTTAGATAACATTAAGCACCTTATAAAAGAGTTTGAAAGAGAATTGAGGCAGATGGAAAAAGATTAGAAAATCACCATACCTGGAAATGAAATAATGTGTTTCCACCTCAGCAACAGAAATTGGAGTGAGGTGAGAAACAGGTAGGCAAAGGAAGTGGTAATAGAGGACTACAGTAGCCAATTAGAAGACAGGTAACACATCAAAGGAAGCCTTTGATGTGACCTATAAATAGAATAGGGGAAGTCCAAGAGGTGGGTAGCCTGTAAAGCTGATCTAAAAATAGAGTGGAAAGTGAAGGGAGTTGCTTGTTGGCAAGGCTCCTGAAGCAGAAGAGTACAGGTGAAAAATGTATAGAGTGGCGTTCAACGGCAAACAAGTACAACAGAAGACATATGAACATTTAACATATAATGAATGAAGAAATGATATGAATGATGACTTTGTAGGTGATTTAGGCAAAATGTAAATAATGCCCTGTCACATAAGTATCAAAGTATGAAATATGTAAGTATCAAAGATTTTATTTAAACCAAATAGGTGACAGATTTTTTTCAGTCATGATAGGAAATTATATATTTAACCTTCCCCCATGATCGACTGGCATTTCTTTTTTATGCAGCCATTGTCCGGTCTTTTTTCCTCTTTGACAGAATAATAATAAATAATAACTTCTTGTCAAACTTCTTCGTAATGTACATGAATTTGTTGTAATACATTGTACACTATTTCTTCTTTGACGTCACAATAAAGCAACGTCATAAGGACCCCATGATGATCACTGTGAAGGTGTGAACCCGGTCGGCCATGAAATCTAGTTCCATAGTGTTGTTTTATAAACATATATACATGTATATGAAAATTTGTTTAAACAAATAAAAGCCAAAGCTAAATTTCAAAATGTAATCTAATTAACAAATTAAAGCCTTAGCTAAATTCAAAAATATAATCTAATTTACTTCAATTTCATTGTGCATGTATAAAATGTATTTTTTATTGTTTTGCACTGTGACGTCACAATTGTATTTTAGGACGTCATAACAACTGATTCAACGTGCTTGTACTTGTTGTTACAAACATGCACAACTTTAAAGAGGCCATTCTCTGGGTTTAGAGGGATTTATATTTTCAAATGAAAAACCTCTGTGCTGTATTATTAATTATATGTTAGGAAACTCTATATGATATATGCATAGCATGTCAACACATATTTACTCTAAGATTAATATCAAATGTCAGCTGAGATATTAACCTACTATATATTTCAAAAGTCTGAACTTAGCTTGATTTAACGACAGATTGGTTCTTTTACTTAGAGCGGCCATTTTGACAATGGCGATCATCTTGGTAAATTGGCCCTCAATCGATAATGCCGTAGGTTTTAAGCTAAATTTGCGAATCTTGTATAACAATGAAACCCGCAAATTTTACAAAAACAACTATTTATCTTCTAAAAGAAAAGATATGCACCCAGGTAGCTAATAGTTTATGACATAGACAAACTAACTCCCTACTTATGATTGTTTGTTAAATTTGATTGGATTAACTGTTTTACTTTCGAAATCAATCTAAGGCACGATCCTCTATATGGCCTGTTTGATGTGACTGTAATGTCATACGGGTCATACTGGTGGTACACCCTGCCAAATCCGATGACCCGACTTCATATGCATTGGTTATTCACCAATCAGAATTCGATAAATATATACTGAGGGTAATCGCATTTGAAAATTCGTTTCAATAATGAATTTACTGTCAGACATTAAACACTCCTAAATTTTGGATCAGTTTTTGTGACTTTCCACTGCCGCCGCCCCACTCGTACTACTAGCTATAACTTTTTTCCACTAAGCTTTCCAGAACTCTTATTCATAACTTGCTACTCATACCTTGGGGGAACGATTTTGACATTCACTTTCAAGGTCACGAGCTATGAAAGCCCTCTAAGAATTCCTTGTAAACGCGATAACTTGAAAAAATTTTGTGCTATGAAGCTCTAACTTGGTATATATCATCCTTGTAAAAGTAAAAAAAATGAAAAGGTTTTGGCTACAATCCGTAAAAGGAAACGGTCACAGCAAGGTCATGACTTAAGCATTATCCCATTTAGCTTTTCAGAACTCATGAACATGGTTAAATGTTTACACTTCAAGGAAATCATTATGACAGGTTCACTTTCAAGGTCAAAGGTCAAGGTCACGAGTTATAAAATAACTAAACACGATAATTTGAAAGGTTTTTGTGCTATGAAATTTAGATTTTGTATATATTATCTCTGGAAAAATGCAAAATCAAAAAGTTTTGGGTACGAACTGTCGAAGGTCAAGGTCACAGTAAGGTCAACATATATTGAGAAAATGGAATATTTGATCTTTTAACACTTATTTCATTACATTAATGTTATACTCAATGACATGTGTTCATTGATTGTGGGACCTTGAGTGTCAAAGGTCAAGGTCACGAGAAAATGCCCAATTTAGTGAAGCCTTAAAAGCTGGAACAGGGTAAGGCCAAGTTTCAGGGCTGCTCTGCTTTTGCGGTGTCTTTTTCTCTATTCTAAAAAAAGTAAACAGACATCTTCTTAATTGTTGATGAAAATCGTTACACATGTACAAGCCTTTTGAACTAACATAATAAGATGTCTTAATGTAAAAAAAAAATAAGACCGATTTCTTAGGTCGTGTTCAATTCACTTTCAATCCAGCAATTCATTAGGAGAGAAAGCAAAAAATTCCCTTAGAGACCGGGGTCTTATCTGACATTAGCAACATCAATACTGAGGTCAGAGATGGGTACTGTAGGTGATAGACAATTATCTTAGTGACCACTCCAAATAGGACTTCCATTGGGCGATCAATAGCAGGCTTTTGCGAGTCATATTGGTATTTTCAGAGCAAAGGACAACGTTGATATCCTGTCTTTGTAAGCAGCTTATGATATACACCATGTTTATGATTAAAACTTATTTGATGTTTGTAATTTAACTTTTGTTTAAGTATTGCCTTTGTATTCTAAAATTCTTTTAGTAACCATTGAACATAAATAAATTACAAAAAAATTTTATATAACATATTAATGCAAATATGATAAGTTCAATACATAGTTATTCCTTTGTTTTCTTATTTGGGATAGTTTACAACATGCTGCTGCGTGACACGAGTGTTTCTGAACTTTTGACACATATGTATTATTTTTTGTCAGGTCATGCCAAGTAAATGTATTTCCTTTTTCTTGATTACATCTCACATGTACAAGAGGCAATGATTACAATGTTGCTGAACATGACAGAAGATCTTGTTTTATCAAGATAAGTTGCACACAAAGCAGAGTGTAATTACCTCACTGGTTGCGTGATACACACGAATGGGATACTCTAACATGAATCTGTGCCAGACAGGATCAATGGAAGGGAGTCTTACTGTTAGCCCTCGTGTTTTATAGATAGCCGGGAAGATTTCCGGAGAGGTAACTTGATTAGCGTTCCTTAAAGAAATATTTTTCTTCCCTGCATTCCATTCAGCAAGTATATATAGCTGAATGAAAGAGTATTGCATATGCGGTGTTCGTTTTGCAAGCAATATTTACTGCTTACTCTTTTACATGTACATGAACTATAAACAACAATAAATATATGATTAGTGATAAGTCTTTCCTGCATTAGTAGACAATGAAATATTACTTAAGACTCATATTCAATAAAAGATGTGTGGATGTGACACAATATTTCATTTCTAAATATTCTGCTTATCTGTGGACGATTTTTGCAATGGCCAATATGATAAATTCAAGATTCTTTAATGCTGATGAGAGTGTAACTGGTGTTTAAGAAAACAATTCTTTTTCAAAACGAAAATTAAACTGTACGAAAGGAAAAAACAATCTTACAAAACCATAAATTTGATTTGTGAAAAAGCAAACAGTCTGCAAAAAAAAAAGATAGATATTCAGTTACAAATTTTGCTTTTTTCCCATTAGATTCATTGTTTACAGACGTGGATTTGGAAGGGGGAAAATTGTCACTCAGTTCAGAACAAAAACTTTCTTGAGACATAAACTTAGGGGCGGAAATTTGTCACTTTAATAATGAGATGCATTGTGTTCAGACATGAATTTGGAAGAAAAGTAATTCATGTTAATTTATAAGTGATATTTCATCTTGCCTAATACGTTTAGATCATATACTGTTATCACAAAGCCATTTGCAGAAGGCAATGAAACTTCTATTCTATCTGGAATAATAACCGAATATGGCAATCAATATACATGTACCAACATCATGACATAAGAACGTTGGTTTACTCTGAAATGTTGAACAAATTTCAATCTTACTTTCAAAACTTAACATACATATTTTGTCAGAAACTATTGAAATTAATGTCATGTCAGATTTCTGTGAATAAAAATGAAACATACATCAATGAATGAACCAAATATATACGCCTGGAATTAGTATACATACATTTTGCAACAGCATAGGACAGTTAATATAGAAGACATTCAAATATATGGATAGACTGAATCATTTGCACTTTAACAATTTAGTAGTTTGTTGCCAAGAACACAAAGTTAATCCTGTATCTTTGACACAAGAACATTACTTTTTTAAGAAAAAGATTCAACTACGTCGTTACTGCTTCAAATTTTAACATAAAATGTTATTCTTTAAAGTAGGTATGTTTATGCCTGTTTAGTGCTGCCCACTCTTTTGATAGTTCTAGTACGTTAGTGACCTTACGAAAGAATGGTCCATGGCGTCATTATGTGGCTATGACATCATTAGCTATGGCCCTGATTGAGAATTTATAATTCTTGGCCAAATGTCATTTTAACAATATATGTTTATTTTTAGTAGATTAAATATTTTGGAGTAAAATCGACATACAAGAAGAGAAAAAGAGTAGCCCTAACCGTCATGTGTTTTGCAGTAAAGTATATTTTGCCCTGAACTATTTTAACGTCAAACCACTCGGCCTGGTCTCTCATGGTTAGGGCTACTCTATTTCTTAATTATTACTTTTTGCTTTGTCTTTCCGTGTGTCATTGCGTCACTCTGTCTGAGTTTAGGGGGAAAAGTAATCCAAAAGATAACCAAATTTGTTGAGTATCTTGGGGTTATCTATATGTTGACATAGTTCGAAAATCAGATGCGGAAAATTCAGTTTAATAGAGTTATTGCCCTTGTTGCGTATTCTTGGCTCTCGTCGAAGGGATCTTTAAGTGGACCAATTGTATCAGAGCTGTTTAACGTAAGATGTACAAATTATAGTATGTCTATCCAACCAATGGCTTGATGGATTCCGAAAATAAGATTTTTCAAAACATACAAAATGTACATATAATGTTTTTGAAATAAAATGAAAATGTTGTTATTCTAAAATGCTAATGCTAAACCTTGCTTTGATAAAACTGACTTTGGGTGCCGTATTGACACTTCACATTCTATCCAGTATTTGATCATGAGGGCAGAAGAATTATCATCAGTGAATAAAAGTCTAATCTGACAATACCAGCAACAGAGTCACAGAGGAGGGCCTGAGGTGATAGACAATTATCTTACTTGCCAGTGGATCAGAATCTCTCTTGGGTGGTCAGAAGCAGATTAATGCTGAGGGCTTATATTTTCGAAGCGCTCTTAGTATTCAGACATTTGTAGACCAATGTTAATGAAATGTCATATATGAGTATCATAAGTATTGAAATAGTTCATAGAAAGTTTTGCAAATATTTGCTCTAGATAAATTATAGATCTTCTAATGCAGTTACATATGGGGAATGTGGGAGGATACCACTAAGTAATGTCTATTTTGTCAAATGTATTACATACTGGCTAAGGTTATTACGAATGGATCAAAATTGATATCCATATCAATCATATCATTTTTTGCTTTCTATTGAATTCAGGAAACGTCCCACATGGGCTCGGCATATTAGTGATCTTATGTTTCACTTTTTGTTTGGTATAGCTTGGATTTCACAAGATGTTGGTGATGTAGACATGTTCGTATGCATGTTTACCGAAAGAATTAATGATTGCTTAAGGCAAGATTGGAACTCTTCCTTAGATGCTCCTTCGCTGTGTTTCTATAATTCGCATAAATCTATGTTGACCTGTGAAAAGTATTTATTACTGAATATTGGTAATAGATCAAAGCGTTTGTTTACACTATTCAGATCAGGATATTCACTGGGTATTAAATATATTAGAAGAGGTATCGCCTCTTGCTATGATGATATTGTGTTATGTAAACACTGTCATAGTATTGAAGATGAAAGCCATGTTGTTTATACTTGTAAACGTTACACGTTAAACGTTTGTTCCGAAAACGAACGATGGATATTACCTTTCCCTTCATAGCATATGTACATCATCTGACTTAAATATAATCAACAATTTTGTAAGTTTCTTAAACCATTTATATTCTGCGCCTGTTAACAATGCACCTTGAATGGTAACTCAAGTGTACAACTGTTATCATTTTGTAATATGGGTCTTATGGCCTTTATGCAAATAAAACCCTTCTTCTTCTCTTATGAGTATCATAATCTAGTTCCAGGTCTTAGCGTTTGACAGTGACGAATTATACAAGTGTTTATAAGAGCAATTGGAGAAATCTTATGTGTTTAATTTTCAATTATAAGATAAGATTATAAGATGGGTGTTGACTTGTAAAAATAGTTATCCAGTGTCATGGTTACATTCAGAGACAGAGATTTGAAATTCGAAGGAAGGTTTCGTTTCTACACTGCTAGATTATCATTATATCAAAAGCTTTAATTGTTGAACTGAAAATTTGTATTGTTTATTATCATATAATTTCTCTGTTCTGTTTCACCGTTTAAATTTAGTGTGCTTAATTTTAGTTGTACCGGACGACTACAGCTTATTTACAAATTATACCATGCATCAGAAATGAACATTTTGAAATAATCTGAGGCATAAAAATAACACTGTAAACTCATATATTTCATTACAATTTACAAAATATGAATGAAAAAAGGTTTGGAAAAAACATTTATAACGTCAATGCAAATTTAGAACTCAAATTTCAATTTGTTCCAAACATTTTGTTGAAAACTACAGCAATACATTCTGTTATAACTGCCTTTCTATAAAGCAATCAATCCATCTTATCAATGATGAAACATACAAATAGTTGCATAATTAAGACACCTAAGATATTTAAATAACAAAGAACAAAAAGCAATGTCTGTTGCTGAAAAAGTAAGCCATCAAAATAGATTTACATTCTTGCAAAGAATTCTTTTCCAATATTTCCAAAACTAATGTAAAATTTACAACAAGTATTTTTTTCTAGCCAAAATAACCTGACATCCCTACATCATGTGAATTGTCCTTGAAAATGAAGTTTTTCCGAAAGTTTCTCTTTGTATGTCTTTTTTTATCAAAATATGATGCGAAATGTGCTTTAAACATGATAAGGGAACTTAAACTCATCATCAAAAGAAAATTATCACTTTTGAATTTAAATCATGAATAAATCATCTACATGTCTTTTGACATTAAACATCGCATTAAAAGCAAATTGTCACTAAATGTGTATATTTTGACATGTAAAGATCAAAGTATCATAGGAAAACATGCAAAAGGGAGAAAATTGCGCGACTTTGGCATTGATAGAAATGTAAAATGAATTGTCATAATGGATCACTATACCCACCTCTTTAGAAAATAACTCCTACAAACCATAAGAAAATCAGAACATAAAACCGTGAGAAGCCTTTGAAAGTTGACACATAGTGTACGTAGATACAATCTTTTGAAGAATCGCCATTGTTTGTAATCTTTTTAATGACAATTTGTTTTCACAATACAAACAAGATGTGAAGATATTGAACAGGCCCAAAGAAAAAAAATGTATTTTACTGTATGTAGACTGATATCCACTTGCATTAGAACATTGTAAACGCTTTCTTTTCTATTGACGTCATGATGTACCTACGCACAGGGAGACCAAGGACAAGGGAAACCAAAGCTTTGCGATTGTACTTAAACTACTAAACTTTGATTAATTTCAAATGCTATGTAACAGGAAAAGACTTAATTTCTAAAGATATACACGATTATAAAGGCCATATGGCTTGTCATTGATTGAAGAACACTAAGACTTTGGAAAATAAAACATGCGTGAGTCAAATTCTAAAATTCATGTAAAACCCTCCATCAAGGTTAAACAGAAATACTGAGAGAGCCATATACATGTAGTTGCATTGCGTCTTAAATTCCTTCTATTTTTAGCTCATCTGGCCTGTAAGGCCCGATGGGCTTATGGTATGGCATGGTGTCCGGCGTCCGTCCGTCCGTCCATCCGTCCGTCCATCCGTCCATCCGTCCGTCCATCCGTCCGTAAACTTTGTGGAATTTCGACTTCTTCTCCAGAACCATAAGGCCTAGAAAGCTGAAACTTTGTGTACAGACTCCTTGACTATTGAGGATTATAAATTGTAGCTTTTGTGGCCCTGTGACCCCTAATAAGGGCCACAGGGGCCACGCCCTAAAAACCTATTTTCATCTTCTTCTCCAGAACCATGAGGCCTAGAAAGCTGAAACTTTGTGTACAGACTCCTTGACTAGTGAGGATTATAAATTGTAGCTTTGGTGGTCCTGTGACCCCTAATAAGGGCCACAGGGGCCACACCCTAAAAACCTATTTTCATCTTCTTCTCCAGAACCATGAGGCCTAGAAAGCTGAAACTTTGTGTACAGACTCCTTGGCTAGTGAGGATTATAAATTGTAGCTTTGGTGGCCCTGTGACCCCTAATAAGGGCCACAGGGGCCACACCCTAAAAACCTATTTTCATCTTCTTCTCCAGAACCATGAGGCCTAGAAAGCTGAAACTTTGTGTACAGACTCCTTGACTAGTGAGGATTATAAATTGAAGCTTTGGTGGCCCTGTGACCCCTAATAAGGGCCACAGGGGCCACGTCCTAAAACCCTATTTTCATCTTCTTCTCGAAAACCATGAGGCCTAGAAAGCTGAAACTTTGTGTACAGACTCCTTGGCTAGTGAGGATTATAAATTGTAGCTTTGGTGGCCCTGTGACCCCTAATAAGGGCCACAGGGGCCACGCCCTAAAAACCTATTTTCATCTTCTTCTCGAAAACCATGAGGCCTTGAAAGCTGAAACTTTGTGTACAGACTCCTTGACTAGTGAGGATTATAAATTGTAGCTTTGGTGGCCCTGTGACCCCTAATAAGGGCCACATATGCCACTCCCTAAAAACCTATTTTCATCTTCTTCTCCAGAACCATGAGGCCTAGAAAGCTGAAACTTTGTGTACAGACTCCTTGGCTAGTGAGGATTATAAATTGTAGCTTTGGTGGTCCTGTGACCCCTAATAAGGGCCACAGGGGCCACACCCTAAAAACCTATTTTCATCTTCTTCTCCAGAACCATGAGGCCTAGAAAGCTGAAACTTTGTGTACAGACTCCTTGACTAGTGGGGATTATAAATTGTAGCTTTGGTGGCCCTGTGACCCCTAATAAGGGCCACAGGGGCCACGCCCTAAAAACCTATTTTCATCTTCTTCTCCAGAACCATGAGGCCTAGAAAGCTGAAACTTTGTGTACAGATTCCTTGACTAGTGAGGATTATAAATTGTAGCTTTGGTGGCCCTGTGACCCCTAATAAGGGCCACAGGGGCCACACCCTAAAAACCTATTTTCATCTTCTTCTCCAGAACCATGAGGCCTAGAAAGCTGAAACTTTGTGTACAGACTCCTTGACTAGTGGGGATTATAAATTGTAGCTTTGGTGGCCCTGTGACCCCTAATAAGGGCCACAGGGGCCACGCCCTAAAAACCTATTTTCATCTTCTTCTCCAGAACCATGAGGCCTAGAAAGCTGAAACTTTGTGTACAGATTCCTTGACTAGTGAGGATTATAAATTGTAGCTTTGGTGGCCCTGTGACCCCTAATAAGGGCCATAGGGGCCACACCCTAAAAACCTATTTTCATCTTCTTCTCCAGAACCATGAGGCCTAGAAAGCTGACACTTTGTGTACAGACTCCTTGACTAGTGGGGATTATAAATTGTAGCTTTGGTGGCCCTGTGACCCCTAATAAGGGCCACAGGGGCCACGCCCTAAAAACCTATTTTCATCTTCTTCTCCAGAACCATGAGGCCTAGAAAGCTGAAACTTTGTGTACAGACTCCTTGACTAGTGAGGATTATAAATTGTAGCTTTGGTGGCCCTGGACCCCTAATAAGGGCCACATATGCCACGCCCTAAAAACCTATTTTCATCTTTTTCTCCAGAACCATGAGGCCTAGAAAGCTGAAACTTTGTGTACAGACTCTTTGACTAGTGAGGATTATAAATTGTAGCTTTGGTGGCCCTGTAACCCCTAATAAAGGCAACAGGAACGTCCTTCAAATCTATTTTCATCTTCTCCTCCTGAAGTGTAAGGCCTAGAAAGCTGAAACTTGTCGCCTATATTCTTAATTTTATGATTGGTGACCCTGTGGCCTCTACAACGGGGGAATCACATTGGCCACACTCTAAAGCATAATTGATGATGAAGCCTGATGAGCTACAGAGCCAATGGCTCTATTTTTTGCTTATGTGATATTTTGTATATTATTACACTTTTCTAGAGAATATTCAATGTTGACTTTCCAAAATTCATGATTTTTACAGTGACAAAATTATCAAAATGAGAGTCTGTAAGTTTTGTTTACACCCCTTTACAGGTTATGTCAAATATCTGTTTCCATTGTTCAATGCTTTGGAGATTGATTGATATACTTGACTTACTTTATTTCCACCTTTTACGTCTTCTCGTTATTTAGAGTCATTCAAACTGAGTGAAAACTTTATATTGTTAAAGAGTTTACATAGATCAAACAATTTAGAATGTACATATTTATGTTAACAATGTAGTTATTCCATTTAACAATTCAATCTATTTGTTTGAAATAATGTAATTCTTAGAGACATGGAATCAAAACAATAATTATTTCAAATTATCATTTAAATTATCAGTATCATGTTACTGTTTTTAATTTAATATTTTAACTTTTTAAATGATAATTGTACGTTAATGCTAAATGTATTATTTTGGTGGTGTCAAAAATCACACAAACCAATCATCCATAGTCAGGGAACAGATAATAAAGATTCACATAAAGTTAACTGGCAGCCATTTTTGTTTGAACACCTTTAATTCATTTACCTTTACATTATGCATTTGATTTATTACCTCTTCATTAAGTTCAAACACATTGTCTTTCAATTGGAACCATTTAATTGTATTTCCTGATATCATCGTATATTCAAACTAAAAACTGGCTACTTCCCCTATATATATCTATCAAAAACTTTCACTCATTGAATGATTTTCAGTGAGCATGACAGTCTTAGTTTTTGTTACACTATCAATACTTTTTGATCATGATATCCAGAATTATTACAATAGGCAAAAGTAGTCTTTTAAAGACATGACACATGATCAAACGTTAAACGTTGACCTTTATTTGATGTATAGACAGATTATATGAAACATTCATGTGAAGGGAAATAAAGCCTTATTTCATATTCAAGTCATATTAAACTACATATTCTTTATTCATAAAATGTCTTCATTTGAATTGAATCTTTGACTGGTGTTAGAAACGCAAATAAATCACTCACCAAGGGTTAGCAATGATGCCAGACCTACAGCTCTGTGTGTATCTTCTCCTAATGTTCATCAGATCCCAGGCCACCTTGCACATGGATCAAGTGTATGGTGTTGAGATGTGCAATAGAATATGTCAACAGATAGAATGTTGTTCTGAATCTTATGACGAGAAGCTACTCAAATGTCTTTCAATCACGATTTTAATGGAACCTGGACCTAAAAATCCTGTGAATTGTTCAGTTCTGACCAGAAGAGTTCAAACCAAAATAAGGGGGATGTTGGTTCTCACAGACTGCGTTACAGGATACACGGGTGAGTTGCTGAGTTGTTTAGTTACAGAATAACAGATTTTCGGCAGATTGATATGGAGTGATGTACACAAGTACAACTCAAATTGATTAAAAATGCCATGACCAACAATTGAAGCGTAAAGTATATAATTATCTTCAAACTGAAAATTTAAATTAGTTTTGTTATTGTCATATTATTGTTAGGAAATGTTCACTTAATGAGTTTATTTTACAGGCGATCTTGAACAGAAGGCCAATACAAAATCTCTCTTCGAGGCATATTCGACAGGAGACATTTGCCTTGTAAGATTCTTACTTACTTCCAAAAATAACTCCATTGATTTGGAACAACGGTATGAGCGAGGGTTCACGATATTGATGCAGTCAGCGCATGATGGAAACCAAGAAATGTTTGAGTTGTTCATCAGAGAAGGTGCAAGCCTCTCAAGTGAAGAGTGATGCCAAGGAATCCTTGCTTATGATTGCACTTGAACACCTTAACATAGATATTGTGAGGTACATCTTAATCAACTACAGTATTGATGTTAACGGCACTGACACTTTAGGACAAACAGCTTTAATGTATTCCTGTTATTGTAATGACAGCTCCATCTTTCAACTTATCTTAGCTGCAGGAGGGACGGTTAATGTGGTTGATCGAGATGGCGATAGTGTTTTATATTTTGCTTGTTTGTGTCGTAATATTTTCATTGTGAGATATATTTTGACAAATTACAATACAGACGAGTATCAAAGCATATTAAATGATGTTGACAAGTCATTGATGAAAGTTATAAAAGCAGGATACATTGAAATTGTTGATCTTCTTGTGAATCACGATGCAGATTTAACCTTAAAGAATTAAAAAAATAAGAGTGTGCTTGATGTAGCCTGTCAAAGTAGAAGTGCAAAAATGGTAGAGTATATTCTATCACAGAATTGTGTGCCTGTAGATAGCAGGGATAATCATGAAAGAACTCCTTTTCTTTTGGCGGCAATATTAGGCGCTTTAGAGATCATGAAGATTCTGATTAAAAATGGATGTGATACAAGTATAATTGATTATGAAGAATATAATGTTCTTCATTTAGGTAGCTTATCTGCAAATTTTGAAACAGTTGAGTATATTCTTAAAAAACAATTTATTAAAGACATTGATAGCAGAACAAATGATCTACATTTCACCGCTCTGATGTTGGCTACTCACTCAAACAACACAGATGTTTTTGATCTACTGCAGGGGCTGACGTGTCAGCTGTAGAAAAGAGGAAAAGGAACATTTTACACTTGGCCTGCCATTTAGGAAAGGTAAACATGGTCCGCCACATCCTGCAGCTATCCAGGGAGAGTACCCAGAATGATCACTATCCATCTGTCAATAGTGGAGATCGTGCAGGTAAAACTCCGCTGTTTATAGCAGTGAAAAAAGAATTCAATGACATTGCCGACCTTCTTCTTAGTTACGGAGGTGACACTAAGACAACAAATGACTACGGAAACAAAAAAAGTTTAAAAACTTCCTTTCAAAATTTCAACGCAGGTAAACCGGCCATGAAAAACGTGCGTTCTATTGCCATACTGACTTCAACGTCAGTGAGCTACAGTGCTGTACAGTTATTGCAGTTATTTCGTTGAGGACAATAACGACACACTTCAAACTTATGGCAATAAACAATTTACAACCATCTACAACTTAAGACATTAGAACTTTAAATGTTTTCATCCCACCGGTATGTAATACCGGGGGATATAGTCATCACCCTGTCCGTCTGTATGTCCGTCCGTCCGTCCGTAATCATTTCGTTTCCGGAGCAGAACTCAAAAACCGGTCCACATATCTTTCTGAAACTTTACATGTGTATTGCCCACCTACTGAAGTGGTGCTTTTTGATATTTTCTCATTTCTGAAAAATTTATTTTTTATTATTTCCATGGAAACGGCTCTTATTTGGACTCTGTTCATGAAAGGTTTCGTTTGAATTGTGTGAATAATGTTGTATGCATACATGCTGGTAATTCTGCTTGACTTTAATAACCATTATAGGACTATCATAAACCATGTCTAGGTATTTTTAATCAATATATGCTTATGTTATGCCATCGTCAAGTTCCTCATGTTAGTGGGAAGAGAGAGCAAAACATTATTATTAAATAAGAACAAAAGTCACCAGAAGAAAAAAAATGATAAATAAAAACTTTTGAACATTTTATCCATGTCTTTGAAGGCTCACACGAACATAAACGGGTTAATTTTAAAAAAAATATTTCAATGTTGTGTCTAGGCCACGGGACTACATTTCCATACCCCCCTTCCCTTCATCAACATATGAAAAAAAGGCTTGATGCGCGGGTATGTAACTGACGCGAGCGGACACCAGAAACAAATTACTTTTTTCTCGGCCAAATACTATAATTCTTTAATTTGAAATAAATTTATAAAACAGTCCCTACCAAACTTGCTTACTGAAGCACCTAGACTTGCCAAAGTTTTCTAGACTTAAGAAGGCTCCTTTAACCGTTTTGCTTTCGACTTTTAATAACATATATTATTTCTTTCAAATGTTTCATTTAATCATCTTCAACCTACTATTCTGAACCTACATCACGAGCTACACTTTAAATGGTGCGTTTTATTGGGCAAACAAGAACCGTATTGCTCACAAATCATGATCTTAATAGGGGTCAGTTCCATTGCCTGTGCCGACTACGAGAGAGCTCTCAGAACATGTATTTTGTCAATGGAGTACTTGAGAACACTGTTTTCACATTGTTCTATCTGTGCGCATTTCTGAGGTGGTGAAGTTGGAATCCAAGATGGCGTCATGTCGTGAAAAACGAATCTGAGATTATAATTAATTTCTTATATTATATTTATGTGTAGTGAAAATGTTTTGCACAACTGTGTGACGTGTTAAATAAGATTTATGTTCCAATTTGCCTTATTGGATTAGATTAGAAGCTGAAAGTGTATTGCAACGGTCATTTTAGAATTTTTCACAATCATATAAGTGTGTTTCTACGGACTGTATGTCAATAAATAAAAGGTCCATATCATTTTGATCACTGCATTGCCAATAATTGTAAACATATTTTGTGGACGCTGGAGGCCTTTTGATGTATAAAATCTCCAGTCATATTTGATTTTATTCATAGTTAAATTTTGCTCCTTTGGCTAGTGTGCGGAGTACTCTTTTGGATTTAACATTACATGTCAATAGAATAGTCCCTAGGTTTCAAGAAGATTTCCAAGGATCAATCCAAACACATGATATTATGACTATTGTAATGATACTTCAACAATTATAAATCTAGCGATGTACATAAAGTATGCACAAGATCTTCGTGGCGAAATTCTGAAATCTAGGTCTATACTTTACTATACTATACTATATATCGTGAACTTTGTATTACTATTTATAACATGGAATTGTAACTCTCCTGTATACGGGCCGGAGGCCTTGAATGCAATAAACTTTGTCTGTCTGTCTGACTATTATTTTGTTGTTTCTTTGTTCAGTTTACAGGGCGGTTTAAAGGTGTATAATGAGACATTTTGCGATTTGATAGCACAAAACACCGTCCTTCAGTGTAACATAATTAAAGGAAAATTAGAGAATGGTAAATAGGGTTCTTCAAGATTAAGGATGCATTTCACCATGCGATATATATCAAATGAAATGGAATGAAAAAACACTTTCACCATGGGATATAAATCAAATGAATTAAAATGAAAAAAACGTTTAAAGTTTATCAAAGGATGTCGAGGCTGAGATGTTGATGTGCAACAATCTACCTACACTAAATGTAATTTGATTGTCATTAAAACTGAAATAGCGTGAATGGAAATAGAATCAACAATGTTTTGTTTCAAATTTTCCCTTTAAAATCAACAATTTGGCTTTGAAAACATAGCACAAAATACTTGATAACTATGTGCCCATCTCAGTTCAATTACTCAAGTGATATATTTTAACGCTACATGTCCGTCCACACCCTGATGCCATTTCTGTGTGCATGAGAACATCGTTATCCTCAAAAAGTCTTTAATACTGTCTGTCTTAACAGTGTGTCGATATCCTCTGACTTTTGCTGTTCCTTTCCTATAAACAGCTGTAAATGATTAACATACATGTAGATACAGTGTACAATGTTTGTTCAATGATCCAAACCATCTGTTTCTAGATAGGACTATTACAAGATACCTGGTCTATACAAGTTTTCACTAGGGATTGATAGATAGTTCATACAGATAGCATTCCTAATACCAAAGTCAGTATTTTTGTTCGCTTTTGAAAATTACCTGCCTTTTTACTGAAATTGGGGCAATCGATGGTCACAACATATATTTTCACATCGCTGACATACAGAAGGTAACATATCCTGTCAGTAATCAGAATGCACATGTGTCTGTAGTGATAAGTCTCAATTCTAACCAGATGTTTCTACAGACATGCTAAACGTGTATGCTTGAGCCTTAAGTAGAGATCTGAAGTGCTTTTTGACTATCGTTATCACGATAACCATCACTAACTTAGTCAGGCCATTTATTTAATGGTAAATGTATTTATCATGACTCTGTGTGTCATTTCAAAGTCGATTTCAAAGCCATCAATTTATTAAATCACATAAATATATTGTGTGATTTACAAGAGATCCATATGAAAAAATAGTTCCACGTCAATACAGTAGTTTATTAAAAATGTAATGGATTGAGAGAGATGGAAATCAAATTTGTTTCAAACGGAAATATAAGACTGAATATAAAAGCTTTTTATTTTAAACTTCAAGAACTTTACGCTTCCAGCGCAATGAGTTCGTTAAATGAAATCTTCATTTGTTTAAACTTAGTCACTCTGGTCTTTAATTAACGAAATATTATGACACATAAAACATGGGTTCTTTTCACAACATTGATAAATTATCAATAGATGTAGTGTTAAATACACACAATAAATAAATTATTAGAAATCTATAAACTTGAAATTTGTTTCACAGGAATGTTGCAAGTGGCGTGTTTGGACATAATTCTTAGAGCAGCGGTTAAATGTTCTTATTAATGCATATTATAATTTGCTGAAAACTGGCACAAGTGTAGTCCAATGGTTGCTCTTTCGACTCAAACAATTCAATCTTCTCAAGGATGTGTACATATGCTCCCCGTTTGACAGATATGAATGCACGTTTGAAATGTTCAAAGTCGTGTTTGGACATGATTTTAGAGCAAAAGTAAGATTTTCAAATTAATGCAAATATTTTGCTGAAATTTGGCACACATGATCTCCAACGGTCGCTTTTAAAGGTACGGGATATGAAGATCTTTATTCTAAAGATACACGGGATCTTACATACAAGCAGTGATCTCAATCTGTACACCTGGTTATGTTTGTTGCTTATTTATACCCCACTTCCGGTCTCGTTGCTATGATTTCCTTTGTTCTAACTGTAGGTATATTGACCGATACACCACAACTTTTTTAATACACCTTTTTTTTTTTGCACACCCACATTAAGTCAGGTGTAGAGATTTTCAACTTTGGAAAATCAACGGAGTTGTAAAATTTAGAATATTTTAGGAATGTTAACGACCATAGTGGGAATCGAACCACGGGGCCTTAATGTTGCGATGCAACGCCTCTATCAACTGAGCTACTGAGGCTTGATACAGGTAGCGGTGCTTTGTGTTGTGTCATGTCTAGGTTGTTGTATTTTCCTATATAATCTTTTGTATAAGTACTAGTTTGTACCAAATTTGTATGTAATAAAGTCAGTTATTGTTTTATAAAACGTAATATAAAGAATATTGTATTAATATTTTTTTATCTAGTTAGGTCAAGACATATATACATAGAGAAGGATGGACAGCTATTTTTCATCAAATATAACTCGACCGGAGTGGGGTATAAGTCAGATATACCCACCCTTCCCTCGGTGCATCACTCAATATACCTCCTGTATACCTCGGAGTCTCACGATTCAAACAGGAGGTATATTGAGCGATACACCTCGGGAAGCGTTGGTATATATATATTACTTACATCGACTGCTTGCACGTGTACAATCTGTGGCAACAATCCTTGTGCACTTGATAGATAGATAGATAGATCGACTTTATTTCCTCCAAGTTTGAAGATTACAAAGTGTTGAAACATGTCATATTTACATCACCTGAGAATTATTGTCCCTATAGTGATTCTTCTGATTATCTGAATTAAAAAGAAATTGTGTACCATTTAAACCACGTGTTTAATGCACACAATTCACTTGGATGTACTTGGATTGCCTTTTATTCCATATAAACTTTTGTAATACAAATCATGGAAATTATAATTTGATTAATATATTATAAATCAGATGACATTATTCAAAATATTGAATATCTCATTCAATATACAAAAGAAAATTCTTAAAAAATTCCCAATTACTGTTAATTTTCCGCTTCTGATTTTCAAACTGACTGACTATTCACGACAATGATTAACAATTACGCACTTGCTGTGGCAAAGCACTTGCAAATGCATTTTTGTACGTCGCTTGATGTCTGTTTATTGCAATTGCAATTTAAAAACAATTGTCAAAAATTTACTTTTATTAAATGGAATGAAGAAAGAAAATCAATTTAACGTGAAAGAATATAAAAGCCCTCCAGGAGTTGTTCAAAGATTTTCAAATGATATATCAACGCCAATTAAAAAGTTGGGTGGGAGGACTCACTTGGATCAAAAGGGCTTTACTCTGTTCACAAATGATTAAGACTCCCAATCTTTAACTCTCAAGCTCTCAAATCAAGACGGTTTAGCCGTCAAAACATTTGTGTTTTATAAAGAAAGAACTGATCATGATTTATTGCTTTTCTTGTGATTAATGGCTTACTTTTCATCATTGGATAGTGTCCCTTATACCTGAGCGCATTTCTTTAATGAAATAAACACTATCTTACTGACACATTACTGTGAGTGACGCAGTTTCTGTAACGCGCTTTGATATCCGAAACAAGGCAAATGTAAATGCTAAATATATTATTTTGATATCGTCAAAAATCCCATTACACTAACCAATCATCCACAGTCAGAGAACAAATCATAAAGATTCACATAAAGTCCATTTAAGGTCACTTATGTATGAACACCTTTAATTAATTTTGTGTAAGAAAAAGGAATCGCATGTCTTGGAAACATTGGATTAACAATATATTTTTAAATCATTTTTAACTGGCAGCAGTATTTGGATTTGTCTGTAAATCAATTAGGAAGTTGCCTTTGTTAGTACAGCTTTGGAGGTATACGTCATTAACATCGTCACATCATCAAACTTTTTGTAGAACGAAATGTAACTTTGATGGGATACCAGTTCATGTGTATGTTAAATATATGTGCTTTTTATAAACGCACTAAATTAACTCATCCTGGATTACATTTACGCAAATACCTCTCCTTGGTGGACGAACCAATTACATTTATCAGGAGCACTCATTTGTAAGCTGTCAGCTGCGAGATTGTATGACAAATATGTCTAGTGTGCCAAATAAATTGTCTTATTTGTCTTTAAAGAAATATCAAATGGAATGTTGTGGCAGTCAGTATATATCAACTGTCTCAGGGTGCCTACTATGTTTACATAAAATACTAGTATCACGAAAACATGAGCAGCAGGAAGTGAAGCTGCTATTGCATCTGGAGTAGTAACCAAAAGAATTAAGCAATGCCTGTTAAGTGGTGCCCAATGCTCCGTCGGAGTTAAGGGGGACAACTTTTCAAAAATATTACCTAATTTTGTGTATATCTTCGGGATATCAATATGTTGTCGGGGTTCGAAAATCAGAAGCGGACAATTTATATTTACAGAACTATTGCCCTTGTTACGTGTTTATTGGCTCTGTTCGAATGAATATTCAAAGAGGACAACTTTAATCAGAGGTATTTAAAGTGGGATTACAATGTTTCCGTATATAGGAATTCTACAAAATATACAAAATGTACATGTAATGTATTTGAAATGAAATGCCAATGTTGTTATTTTAAAAGCATTGATAATACTGTGATAATTCTGAATTGAGATGCCGTATTGACACTTCACTTTCTATCCAGTATTTGATCATGAGGGCAGAAGAATTATCATCAGTGAATGAAAGTCTAATCTGACAATACCAGCAACAGAGTCACAGTGGAGGGACTGAGGTGATAGACAATTAGATTATTGCTGAGGGCTTATATCTTCGAAGCGCTCTTAGTGCTCAGACATTTGTAGACCAATGTTAATGAATGGTCATATATGAGTATCATAAGCGAGTCTCGATAATCTAGCTCTGGGTCTTAGCGTTTGACAGTTACGAATCATACAAGTGTTAATAAGAGCAAATCTAACATGTTTATGTTTCGGGAGTAACTGTAGCTCATCATGCCTGATAAGGTCCGATTGGTTTGTAACATGGAATGGTGTCCGGCATCCGTCCGTTTGTAATTATTCGATAGTAATACAGGTTGAATGTTAAACTTCAATAAATCAATGTTTAGTATAAGAACCGGAAAGCATGCACAACATATTCGTTACATGTTACATAAGGCATCCAAGCTGACGGGTTTTTTTCTCCTCGTCGAGAAATCTTCTTGCATCTTATTTTTGTATCTTTGTAAAACACCAAAATTAAAGAGGAATGTCATTTAATAACAAGACAAATTTCAAAAGAAAGCTGAAATTTTCATAATATGATCAGTTAGTGTTTAGTTGAAAACTTTGACGTATGTAAAGAAGTTTATATATGTTCATCTGAGTTACCATGTCACAATTTGTTTACAGATGGCATGGATTGACTTTCAGAAAAATGACAAGATATTTACAGTTTTAGGATGATATGTCTTGCTTCTTTGAGAAGTATTTTATAAGATAAAGTTAGTAACAAGTTATGAAGAAGAGGAATATTCGGATGACAACTTCTCTCATGGTATCGAACATTTCAACACAGGTTCTGCTCTGGTTCAGTATTTGCTTGAACCTGTGTCGGATATCATGAATAAAGAAGTTATTATTCATACATGTATATCCCTCTTCCTTATTGATAATATGTTTGACATTAAAAATACTTTATCGGTATGGAAAAATGTTTATTTACTTGTAAGTGTATATGCAGTAATCAACGATTTTAAGGCAATCAGAATAGGGAGGGAGAGGGACAATGTGTATATGTATATTATTAACATATCACAACCTCATTCAATCCAAAGTATGTTTTGCAAATTATCCTATGTATTCTTATGTTTAACATCACACATGATTTTGAAATCATTAAGCTCTACATGAAATGTACTATATGTATCATGACATGACATTATGGTTCAAAAGAAAACACATTCATGATAACGATTCATTTATTAGTGTATTTCTTGTTATATCTCTTCTAAAGCTATGTAGGCTTATCTGAATGCTTATAGTTAAATGAACTATCTTTTATATTTTCACCTTACGTTACATTTTTTTTTGTTAGAAACATTTTCGTTTTAATATATGTTATAATCATTCTGCCTACATGAATGCATATAAGTATGTGCTTTTTGTCACATGGATATTCAGTTAACATTCCTGATATTTTGTATTACGATTTCCTGTAAAAGACGTCTTGACTACCGTGTTCCTAACTTGGCACAAAGTCTTGTTTTATCTGAGATTGGTTGCACATAAAGTAGTGTGTAATTACCTCTTTACTTGCGTGATACAGACGAATGAGATACTCTAACATGCGTCTCTGCCAGACAGGATCAATGGAATGGAGGCTTACTGTTAGCTCTCGTGTTTTATTGATAGTCTACCAGATTGGTGGAGAGATAACTTGATTGGTGTCCCTTGGTGAACTGTAAAATCTTACCTACAGTCAATGAAGGAGGTATATAATACGTCTTTATAGTAAGCTATTTAGGATTATTGAAAGTATACGTCGTGTTTTAGTTGACATTCTATATAGTACTATAACTATCTATCATTCTGAGTGAAATAGCTCACAGAAACTGTAAATGCATGAATTATTTATTTTAGAAGTAACAGTTACATTTCAACATCAGTGATACTATTCAAGACTTCGTTATGTTCTAGAGTGTCTGACAACAGTAAGTTCAAATTCCAGTTTAATTCATCATGTATAAGACTTTCAATTAAAAATATTTCGAGTTTTCGATGTCGTATTCGATAAACCGATATGTCAATAAGAACATGAGTTAACTCATCATTCAATTAATTATTTTAAGTGTTATATCTTTTCTCCATATTTTATGTTGATAAATTGTTTCTAAATTATTTTGATATAACACAAGTGTTTATAAATAAGGAAGACATATTCTATATGATAAATAATAAACATGCTTTTTTTTCATGCCTTGACGACATTTTAAAGATATTAGGGGACATGACATTATCTTTCTTACTCCTGCCTACGTTTAAAAAATATATTTAAAAACAACATTGGCCAGAAACCAATGAATTTATTTAAACTACTGCAAATATGTGTTACTGTGAAGATGCCATAACTTAATACCTTACATGTCTCTTAGAAATTCATTAAATTTTAACGGACTGTGGGTTGTACTTTCATTTTCAAGTTTAAGATAAAGATATCTTTAAGAGAAACCAACAGTGTTATTGCAAAAGTGCATAGAAAAAAACTCGATCAAGTCTTGAAAATATACTGACAGATTAAAACAATGAAGGTTATTGCTTTGGGGTCCAGAGACCCCAAAGTTATGTAACATTTGATATTGAAAACTAATGGCAGAAGGTTCTCTCTATAATACTCTTGGAAACTTCAAAGAGAAGTTTCAGCCAATGAAATTTGTTTTAAGCATCTTCTGGTATTTCGACGACCAATGGACAGAGCTGTTGCAAATTTATACCCACGTGACCATGTGGGTGGTACGAAATAATTGGCAAGCTTTAATTTGGAAACTGATTATTATAATAATGTTATGATGTAAAATATATCGTAAATTTTCAAAAATATATGGATGAGCGTTTACACCCTTAAAAAATATCAATTTTGCATGTGCATGTGAGCTGTTTTGTAGTTATTCGGTGTATATTTTTGCATTCCACATTCGGAAACGACATTCCATTTTTGTATCAACTAGGAATTTGGTTCCTTCAATTTTACGCTAACGCTAAATGTCCCGCCTTGTCAATGACTGATCGTTCACTCAAAGCAATTTCAAAACATAACGTTATGGATGATTTGTTTACGATTAAAGGTGTCTTTCGAAGCTAGTATCGACAGGGTCTAAAGTATGATAAATTATCATCCAAAACTGTGTTTAACAGGAGATATCGCTTTGATAGTTGTAATTTTTCAGAAGAAAGAAACATTGTACTTGAATCACTCCCACCATGTGAGGTGTTAGATATTTTTAAAGATGATGTGGTAACGTCTTTTGCTAAGATAAATTCACATAAAGCGTGTGGACCTGATAATTTGCTAGGTGTGGTTCTAAAAGAGTGCAGAGTGCAACTGGCTGATATTTTCCAAACGTTTTTTCAATTATCATTAAATTTCCATCATGTTCCCACTCTTTGGAAAACATCAAAATTATCCCATTGCCAAAAAGGAAAAACAAGCCTCGGATATGAGTTATTTTTATCAACTTGTGTTGATATATTTGATATCAGAAGACACATGGGTGAGATTCTCTATATATTCTTAATGTCATCCTATAATATAATGAAAATTATGAACTTGTAGCTGAGATCTTTTCTAAATGTTTTAGCAACTTTCGGCTGTAATACGATCAACACTCAATTAAGGAAAATTATTCTTGCAACATGTAATTAACCTGAAAGTCAATGGGAAATTCGTCCGGTTTAAACTAAATTTGCGGGTAGGCCTATTGGAAAACAATGTATCCCGAAAAGTTTACTAGCGCAACAATTTCTCTATAAATTAATCACTGACTCTTGTATTAAACTCACCGTCAGCTATCTTTTAAACTTAAAGCAACATAGATTTGAATTACAGTATTAATGTTTAGAAATTTTATATCATAAGAATTTATATCATAATTGAGATAGGAGACGTATCTATCATTGGGTGGAATTTAAGCGGAACGAACGAGATGTTGTACTATCAAAACAAAGAGCAAAAAATATGCGTCTCCGATTTGAACAATTTATTCAAGTAAAAGATCCCGTCCCCGTCCTCCCTAACCTAAATCTCCTGGTGATACATAACCGGGTGCCCCAAAGCTTGCCTTTTTAAAGGCTTTTCTTGTTACAACCGTCTCATAAATAAAATTACACAAAGAGGTTGAAAAAAAGATATCCTTAATTCTATATATAGAATGAGTATATAGCGTTTCCCTCAAGAGCACTGGCGCATACACACGCAAGTATTTCGTAACCAATTCAGAATGTAAATCAATTGACAATACTTACTCTCTATATCGTAACCTTTTTTGACAATATGTACACATTGGGGTAATAGAATAACTTCAAAGGGACTGAACGTAACAAATGCAGTATTTCTTTATGAACTTTGCAATGGGCACTTGAACTTATGATTAATATCAAAACAAGCTCTATAAGTGTTCGGAAAGTGTTTACTAAACCATCACCGACTTATTTTTCGAAAATATATTTTCTTTTTTATGATAAACTGACAGGCAGAGGAAAGTACATACCCCAGTTTGTTAAAATCTACGTAATATCTAAGATATATGTGGTGTATTCAGTTTTTGCAAGTTAACATTCGCAATATATTTGCAGTAAATTGAATGAAAAAAGTGGTGTCTGGTTAAGTTCTTGTTAAATATCTTTCTTTGATGGTGGCAGGGGTAGAAAATATAATTTCAAAGACATGGCCTCTATCATGTTGTCAATATGTTAAAAAGTAGACACGTTTATTGATTTTCGCGTAACATTATGTCTTCTTTGTTGATGAACAATTGTGTTTTATCAAAATTAATTTTTAAACAATTTATGGAATAACATTTATTTTATAAACATAAACTTAACAACACTTTAAAGTTTTCTTTGATTTAACTCGTCTTATTATCAATTTTAGACTACGACATCAAAAACTTGAAATGTTTGTAATTTAAAAGATAAATTCAACTGAAGTGTGGACTTTCATTCGTCTGTCGGTTTCATATTTTTATTCATGCTGGTGCGTTATAGTTCAAGCAGGACAATAAAACAAATAAAGACAGTATTTGGGTACAGTTGATTTGCACATGCATCAATAGACTGCTGTACAGATGCCAAAATAAACATTACTAGCCATAAGCGGCTCTAACAAATATCGAAATAAGAAATAAGAATTGCAACAGCACATACAATTGCATAACTTAAATACATAACTAAGAAGAGCAGTGTCACAAATACGTTTTATTACTTTAGGTGTATGATGATACACAGCACATACAAGTTTTAGTCTAACTTCAAAAAAGCGCACAGAAGACGTTCAGAAACGTGTTTAACAGTAATGGAACGTCTTTCATGTGTGAGCGACATAATCATCATTTTGAAAATAATAATTAACTTTAGACACCATATGTTAGTAAGCTATATACTTTGAATGGTATGTACATGAACTCATCGATGTTCACTCACTCCAACTACTTTAGCAGATCGATTCTCGCTATTTTTTTTATCTCAGAACAAATTAGAAATGCAATGATTTTGTTCTATCGTTATCAATATATTTGCTCGTTGAGAACAAGTAAAACTAAATATACTCATAATCATACAAGTCTCATGAAATGACTTAGAGGGCCGTTAAAATGTGTATCGGATAAACCTTTTGTTTCTAAGCTATCTTGCATAAGAGATATCATACTGCAGCCTCATTGTATAGATGAATAGTTGAATTGAGGATATGGTGTTATCTGAGTATATGATATGAGTGTCATGATATACTATGTTAACGACAGGAGTGGCTAAATATAAATATATCCTGAGCTGGAGTGAATATACATGATATACTGATTTTAAGGCACGAGTGTCATGTACATAACTTGTTTTATGCACGAATATGATATTCTGTTTATCGTAGTCCGAAAATAAAGAAAATACTCAAAATCTCCATCTCTGCATAGGCGGACCCTCGTTGCGGGCCCATATGGATTGCGATGTTATAAGCGAACCGTGACGTGACGTCACAGTAAATAAGTGTTAGCTGCCCGGGGGCATCATATGGAAAATATGAACCTCGTCATGACTGCCCTTGTATAATTGAATATGCAGCCTTATTGTTACTAGTCAACACAGAAATTAGATTTGGGGTCAACATTCATTTGGATACAGATGAGAGAACATCTCTTAGAAAATCTGTCTCAAAAGGTAACATTCATCTTATAAAGTTTGAAATTAAAAGTTAAATCTACGAAGTGCATTTTTGGAACTGTTTCACATTTAGATTGAAATGGAATTTGTACAATCAATTTCTTGTATCAGCAAAGTTTGGAATTGACATCTAACCTTATGTGTTTGACACTTAGAAAATGAAAAGGCACCAAGTGCACAACTCAGAAACAATATGATCAGAAGGCTAACAAGTTTCACTTGCGCAATGGGTCACGGTTTTCTGTTTTGGCGGCATGTATCTTGGAAACTAGGATTCTCTTCTCTTTTCGGGCAAAACAAACTTTCGTGTTATCTCATTGTACTTACTATTTTTCTATTTTGTTGTTTAACTAAAGTTATCTGCCCTTTTATTGTTCTAAGATGTACTGGTCGATACACTCCTCATTTCTGTTGTATCTACCCTTTTTTTTGATAAACCTGAAATACTTCACTGCTATGGAATTGTTCATTATCCATACAATTTGTTTTCTAATAATAGAACAAAAGTTAATTATGATAAAAATAATACAATAGCAAATACCCCTGATTCTCTGCTGTAGCGTCAGAGGACAGCCAGGACAATATCAAACATTGGATATACAAGGAAGTACATTGACATTTATGTTCTTAGTGAAAGGACGACGCCCATATTGTCTAACATCATCTGCTGTGAATTAGAAGATATAGAAGTACGCTAACGCGAGAAGATGGCCAATGATCCGAGTTGGACAGACTAATCGACAATATCAGTATCATTACTAGGGTGAGGGAGGATGGCTCGAGGTGACAGACATTTAGTGTTCTTGAGAAATTGGTAGGTGCTCCTTCGGATTCATAAAACGTCACCTTAGTACATGTTTTTACTTTTGACAAAGTAAGATTCATTTATGTGCACATGAGAATATATCTTATTTATGTACATGTATATAATGCAGGCGATAGACAGCACAAACCAAGTACAATGAAAATGCAAGTCTGCATAAAGGTAAAGCATTTGTTAATTTGCATTTAAATATATGCTTTCTCATTGCTTGTAAGTTGAAACTTTCTTTACAATTTACAGTCAATCTCTCTTTATATTGTTCAACTTTCAGGAAGGAAATGTTCATCAATTGTAAACAGTTATAATTAAAAGTTTTGAAAGTTATCTGGACAATTAATATTGGATCAATGTAGAGTAGAATTTTAAGGTAAATCTCCATTCACAGCAATGCTTGTAAAAACGGCGACACAATGTCATAACTTATAATGATTGGGACAAAAGCACATATTGAACTTTAATGGATCATGTTTTAAGCATCAGTACAATAGCCTATTCTTGTATGGGAAAATAAACTATATCTGAACTGTCTTTATTTGTTTGTTCATACTATCTTTGGCATCAGAGCCCCACAGGAACCATAACATCTCAACAGTGTAAATAAACAGTGATGTTATCAATATGAAAACAAAGTGAATGGAGCCTCAGGTATTTGGAGAAGCGTCTGTTTATACTTACATAGATGGTTTTCATCTTTACACAAAACGTCAACATGTAACGATGACAATATCTATACAGACTTTGGTAATGGTTATTAAAGAAAAGTATTTATTATGTCTACAGAAATAAGAACAGTTTAAAGATTGTTCAATGTGGGGACGAACCCATGACTTAAAGGTAAATACAAACAAACGATCTCTTATTTCATTATAACACCCACAAAATGTTTCACGCCTCAACGAGATTTTGTTGTATTTGGCGAATGTTCTCGGTTGGACAGGCCTCTTGCTGTAGTACTAATGCCTTACTCATTTACGAACCCATGGTCACGGGGTTTTTATTGTTTCAGATGACATTTCATATTCACGATGGTAAATTATAAATCTGTTATGAAGCACTGGTTTCCATTTCAAAATAGTTAAAATTCAGAAACTGAATATCTGAAATTTCATATCATTACATTCAAATATACAATTATCAAACGTTTTCACCAGTACTGGTGAAAACGTTTGATAATTGTATATTTGAATGTAATGATATGAAATTTCAGATATTCAGTTTGATAATTGTATATTTGAATGTAATGATATGAAATTTCAGATATTCAGTTTCTGAATTTTAACTATTTTGAAATGGAAACCAGTGCTTCATAACAGATTTATAATTTACCATCGTGAATATACAATGTCATCTGAAACAATAAAAAACCCGTGACCATGGGTTCGTAAATGAGTTAGGCATTAGTACTACAGCAAGAGGCCTGTCCAACCGAGAACATTCGCCAAATACAACAAAATCTCGTTGAGGCGTGAAACATTTTGTGGGTGTTATAATGAAATAAGAGATCGTTTGTTTGTATTTACCTTTAAGTCAGGTACACAGCAATCATAATCTTTATCCATCCTATGTTTTATAGAATGTGTAGCCATACATAAAACCAACCAGTTGTAAATACTTCAATGTAACATCGATTAAGAACGTCCAGCTTATGAAGTTTGATCAAGTTGTTTCAGAATAAAGGGAACTATTCAATTTAACGAAACAATTTAGATCCTCTTTTCCTATATTGGGAAGATAGATAAGTAGATCAGATATTATGAAGAAGATTCTACAGATATTTTTCTCTGTTGATTTCACACAATTCGTAAAGTACAATAACCTGAATCAAACTCCACCTCTATGCAATCTATTTTTAAACATCGCCTTCAACTTGCTCAAATGTACACTCAATTGTCATCGCTGCCATCAATGGTGCCAGCAAAATTGAACAAATGACACATTTCTAAAAACTTTATCTTTAGGAAATTAAACACATTTGCTCAACGTATCTCACTTATGGCGATTCAAACCTCCAATGGACAGCAGTCGAGACAGTCGTCATTCTATCTCAAAGCAAGTTTTTAACAGTATAATATTAGGCAGGTGATTCCATTCACCATACAGTATTTGTCACTTTAGGATCTATTTCAAAATTATCGTAACCCTTTGGGAAAAGGATGATTGTAGATATCCACAAGCACTTCAGAGACGTTTTTTTTCGTTCATACCCAGCAGGCAACTAACGTTGAACGAACGTTGAAACAACGTCGTTTATAGACGTTGAACTGACGTCGAAATTTTATTGGATTTGAAATTTGCCGCGACGTCGAAATCTGACGTTGTTCCGATGTAGAAACGACGTTTATAAATACGACGTCGCAACAACGTTGGTATAACGTTGTCTCGACGTATATACGATATTGTATCAACGTTGAAACAACGTTTCCTTGACGTAATTACAACACGACATCAACGTCGATACGGCTTTAACGTTGATACAACGTTGATACGACGTTGCTTCAACGTTGATAAAAAGCTGATCCCATTTCTAATGATCCTGAATAGGTATGATGAGAGATGTTTTATACGTGTATTATAACACTGCAGAGAATCATAGAGACCGGAATTATATCATAAAAAATATGGTAGATCGTCGGGAATAGCTGTATCAATTCAACCAACAGATTAACAAGTCAAAAACAAACCGAGATAATGTTAATATAATTGTTTATTAATCTTGTATACATAATCATTACTATGAAAAGCCGTCTTATCATGTATTCTTGTAAATGTTTCTTCACAGCGTTGGTCATCAGCAAAGTTCTGTACAAAAAAGAGATAAAAAAAACATATGATAATGAAGTGAAAATTCAATCACATAAATTTTATATGTCGATCTCGTATCAAATATGTGCTAATAATTTGTTTTGATCTTATGCATCCTGCCTTGAATGACTTTTATGTTCATTGTAAGTTGTAACTGATTTATTTTTTAATTGTTAACATATTTAACATTTGAAACTGGTAAAACAATATATAATGAATTGACGCAATTGGCATGAATTGGCACTTACAACAGTATGCACGTGCATGTATCTTCACTGTCTTGCCAGTCTCTAGCTCTCTCCCCTCTCTCAATCAGCAGACTGTATAACAAGAAACTTTATATTTATGTATTATATTCAAATATAAACAATAGTTTTCTAACACATTCCTGATTCATGGATTCATTCAAACATAACTGTTATAGAAGTGAAATAGTGTCGATAAGGAATTTCCCTAAACAATTAATTTTTATATACACATTATGATAATACAATGAATCGTACATGTAGGTTCAAGTGAGTTGATGTCAATCTTAGTCCAATAGTTCTGCAAAACTGTCATGCATTAATTATTAGATAGTCACTGGTAATATTGTGTTTTGCAAGGAAATAAATTGAAAACGAATTTTACTGATTTCACATCTATACATTGGATTGATAATTCGAAAGAAAACTTAATTATAAAAGGACTGGAAAACAACTCTAATATAAAGAATATCCTAGACAAAAATGCCAAAATTCCTTTCTTATCGAGAAATCTGTTAGTTGTTACCAACAGTAATTTAGTTAGTCATTCTATTTTTGGGTGCCCTTACAAGTTTAAAGGCGAATATCACACAATTTTAACAGAGAATTATTCCCGTTTTTAATGAATGATCAACTAACAAACAGAAATATTTAGCCTGGTTTCACAAGAGACGGACCTGTTTTCATCTGATATAATTCGTCGGTTGTAACATCGGAACAACGTAATATCATTTATCAACATAAATCTCATAGACATAGACGTTGTGTATCTTTATTTTCTCGACGTCGAAACAAAGCCACCTTAACCGAAATAACCGACGTTGAAACAACGTTGTCCAGTCAACGGCGAAATTTCCAACGTCTGGGCAACGTCGTTGTTGTCGACGTCGAAATGACCGACGTTGTAACAATGTTGTTAAATCAACGTCGAAGCAACGTTGTCTTTATCGACGTCGAAATTACTGACGTTGAAACAACGTCTTTTTTAAGTTGAACGACGTCGCGACCACATCTCAACTAAAATCCAACGTCGATTCCACGTCATGTGCCTGCTGGGTAACTTGTCCATCCACTGATCATTATCATGTTTTGTGTGGATAATTTGGGATCATCAATTCCTTGTCCTCTCCTTTGACCATCCTCCTTTTTCTTGACCCAGACCAAGGAAAAGGATCCAAAATGGTCTTAACATTACAAAATCAGCATTTTTGTTTATATAATGTTTACTCCCCTATGCAAGAAACTGCATCATTATTTTTATAAGATAAAATAACACTATTGTATTACAGTAAAACATGGATATAGCGAACTCGGACATAGCGAACACTCGGATATAGCGAAAAAAGTTTCAAGTCCGGCCCCTATATAATATGATTAAAATTATATGCGTATAGTGAACACCGGATATAGCGAACTAAATTATTTGGTCCCTTGGAGTTCGTTATATCCGAGATCTACTGTTTTTGGAATCAAAATTGCTTTTGCTTTTAATATACAATAAATATTAATTTTAATACTCGTTAGAAAGAAATGGTTTGAAATGGAAGTTTGTTTGATATTCTCTTTGTATAACATATTGCTTGTAGTACATGTAAAACATGTGTGTATATTTGATCATATATATCAATTCGTAGATGAAAGAATGCCCTTGAATACTTGAATGACGTCTCTGCAATGGGAGTTTTTTTTAAATGTGATAAAAAAAACTAAAGATCTGTTATTGAAATGACACGACTTGTGTCCTATGTTAACTTGAGAGGTTGGAAAGTAATCTATATTGTACTTTGTCTCTATTATAGCACTCTCTGCTGTAATGAGACAGACTAGGAAATACATTGAAATTCATGTTCTCACTTAATGGACACCGTCCATATTGTCTAACAACTTCTGCTGTGAAAATGGCAATTTAGAAGTCTGTTGAGCGTATTATCAGGAATAGATGACCGATGATGAGGAAAACAGACTAATCTGACAATACAGATATCATAACTAGCACAAGAGGGATTGCCCGAGATATACAAACAATATGTATAATTGGTACAGGTACTTTTTGGTATTAAAAAGAAACAACTTAGAACTTATTTTTGTTGCTACTAATCAGATAATATAGATACAACAATGTGCACCTGAGAACTGATCATATTCATATTCATCAGTTTTATGACATTTTTAAATTCATTTTTACCAGTGAGTAATCATGATACAAAGATAGGAAACTTCAAACGAAGGAAATGAAGGTCATCACCGGGAGATCATCACAGAGTATTCACTATGCAAATAAATCAGAATAATGGCTGCCAAGTGTCGAGATGTTCTAAATATTACGAGAGCCAGAAGCTAAATTTAGTCCAGGCCTCTTCTTCAGTATAAATCAATAACCCTCAGATACAACATTATATGCAATTATCGCTGGATTGCCAAGGTTAAACAATCGATGTGTCGATAGAGTGATGTCAGTTCATGTCAACGTAGATTTAGAGGGGTCAAGCCTCTCTCAGCCTCCTTAAGTCATTTCATCAAACATATTTAATGGCAAAATGTTGACAGAGTATTTTTGTTGAATTGAAAAACTTGAGAGTCTACACAATTTTGTTCTAAAATAAGCATTTATGACAAATATTTTGGATACTTTCTTCTGTGTAGAAATGCGAATAAGCCCAAACCAATCAATGTGTCAATAGATTGATGTAAGCGCAGGTCATTTAAACAGTAAAAGGTATTCTTTGGTTCCTTATAAAATAGTTAATGTAAAAGTTTCATTACATGCATGCTTATTAGCCTCAATCAATTCAATTCGAAGTCCAAATGTCCATTTTAACAATAAACTATACAGATGACAATGAGGACACTTACCTGTTAGACAGATTTGTTACCTTTCAGCACTGTGTCGTTATCTTATACCATGGGATTTGCAAGAAGAGAACGACAAACACTAATAAGCAACCTGAATCTACGAACTTAGGAATTCTTCATATAATAATCATGAATTTGCCAATAATAGAAATAATTCACTTCAGTTTTGATGTTGTTTGATATAAACATCTGTGCGATACAACTTTAACATCTATGTCAATTTCAAATAACCACCAATAAACAAGTTCAATATTCATAAACTCAAAAACGATTCATAGTGATTTTTGTCGATATAAATTGTTAATCATTTTCCACCCTCTCACTTAAAGCCTCATTTTGTAAGGTGGTCATTGACTTGCATAAAGGCATTATGCGCAAGAAGGGGTCGTTGATGACATATTGCAACTCAATATTTAAACATTTAAAAAAACCACATGTCTGAAAAATAGTGATGATAACAGAGTCTATAAGTAAGATTACCGTCACAATTGCTACGATATAATCAAAGAAAGTACACCAATGAACTACCTAAAGTCATGTCATGTTTCCGAAATTGCAACAAATGATGCATGATATTGTTTTAGAATTTGCACGAAAATTCTAAATTCAAAATTAAGTTACAACTCAATTGACGTTCACCAGAATGCGTCACAGTAGTGTATAAACGTATTTTACAGTTCATTACAGTCCCTTTCAACTATTCCGTGATGATATAATATGTCATGTATTGGCATGTTTATTGCATTTAGCTTTGTATTATGTTTTAAAATATAATTTAGATAAAGTTGCGTGACCAACATCAACGATGATTGATAAATAGAAATATTCATCGTATTTCTGAAAAAAAAGAAAAATCATAAAGTGATTTACTAAATAATGATAATGAAAGTTATGATCTCATTACAGTAAATATGAACATTTCTATAGATATGATTAAATCATCATTATTAACGCAGCTGACTTAATCAATCTCAATACGTTCTTTTAGTGCAGCAAGCAAAGTGAATCATGCAAAGTTGAATAAATGTTGATGCGAATTCTCTTATTAAGTTGAACTTTCCTACAAACATTATTGGAATTACAACGTGCATCAATGGCGAAATCATGAAGTTACATCTCACTTGAGTTACACGAACAAAATTGGTTGCAAGCTGACAAGTGCAGAATCAAAATGTACATGTACATACACAGTTTTATAAATGAAATGCGAGCAGTAGGATTAGTAATTGTGATGATTTTCAGGTATTTGGAGAAGCGTCTGTTTATACTTACATAGATGGTATTCATCTTTAAACAAAAAGTCAACATGTAACGATGACAATATCTATACACACTTTGGTAATGGTTATTAAAGTAAAGTACTTATTATGTCTACAGAAATAAGAACAGTTTTAAGATTGTTCAATGCAGGGACGAACTTGGATTGTACTGGAGAACACGTTATATATATATTTATATTTGAATGTAAATTGTAATGATATGAAATTTCAGATATTTAGTTTCTGAATTTTAACTATTTTAAAATGGAAACCCAGTGCTTCATAACAGATTTATAATTTACCATCGTAAATATACAATGTCATCTGAAACAATAAAAATCCCGTGACCATGGGTGAGTAAATGAGTTAGGCATTAGTGTAACAGCAAGAGGCCTGTCAAACCGAGAACATTCGCCAAATACAACAGAATCTTGTTGAGGCGTGAATTTTGTGTGTGTGTGTTATAATGAAATAAGATATCTTTTGTATGTATATACCTTTAAGTCAAGTACAGAGCAATCATAATCTTTATCCATCCTATGTTTTATAGAATGTGTAGACATACATAAAAACCACCAGCTGTACTTCAGTGTACCATCGATTGATATCGTCCAGGTTATGAAATTTGAAAGTAGTTTCAGAATAAAGGGAACTATTCAATTTAACGAAACAATTTACATCCTCTTTTCCTATATTGCGAAGATAGATAAGTAGATCAGGTATTATGAAGAAGATTCTACAGATATGTTTCTCTGTTGATTTCACACAATTTGTAAAGTACAATAACCTGAATCAAACTCAACCTCTATTCAATCTATTTTAAACATCGCCTTCAACTTGCTCAAATGTACACTCAATTGTCATCGCTGCCATCAATGGTGCCAGCAAAATTGAACAAATGACACATTTCTAAAAACTTTATCTTTAGGAAATTAAACATATTTGCTCAAAGTATCTCACTTATTGCGATTTAAACGTCCAATGGACAGCAGTCGAGACAGTCGTCGTTCCATCTCAAAGCAAGTTTTTAACAGTATAATATTAGGCAGGTGATTCCATTCACCATACAGTATTTGCCACTTTAGGATCTATTTCAAAATTATCGTAACCCTTTGGGAAAAGGATGATTGTAGATATCCACAAGCACTTCAGATGACGTTTTTCTCGTTCATAACTTGTCTATCCACTGATCATTATCATTTTTGTGTGGATAATTTGGCATCATCAATTCCTTGTCCTCTCTTTTAAACATCCTCCTTTTTTCTTGGCCCAGACCAAGGAAAAGAATCCAAAATGGTCTTAACATTACAAAATCAGCATTTTTGTTTATATAATGTTTACTCCCCTATGCAAGAAACTGCATCATTATTTTTATAAGATAAAATAACACTATTGTATTACAGTAAAACATCGATATAGCGAACTCGGATATAGCGAACACTCGGATATAGCAAAAAAAGTTTCAAGTCCGGCCCCTATATAATATCATTTAAATTATATGTGTATAGTGAACACCGGATATAGCGAATTAAATTCTTTGGTCCCTTGGAGTTCGTTATATCCGAGATCTACTGTATTTGGAATCAAAATTGCTTTTGCTTTTAATATACAATAAATATTAATTTTAATACTCGTTTGAAAGAAATGGTTTGAAATGGAAGGTCGTTTGATATCCTCTTTGTATAACATATTGCTTTTAGTACATGTAAAAAAATAATACATTTACAAATGTGTGTATATTTGATCATGTATATCAATTCGTAGATGAAAGAATGCCCTTGAATACTTGAATGACGTCTCTGCAATGGGAGCTTTTTTTAATGTGATAAAAAAACTAAAGATCTGTTATTGAAATGACCCGACTTGTGTCCTATGTTAACTTGAGAGGTTGGAAAGTAATCTATATTGTACTTTGTCTCTATTATAGCACTCTCTGCTGTAATGGGACAGACTAGGAAATACATTGAAATTCATGTTCTCACTTAATGGACACCGTCCATATTATCTAACAACTTCTGCTGTGAAAATGACAATTTAGAAGTCTGTTGAGCGTATTATCAGGAATAGATGACCGATGATGAGGAAAACAGACTTATCTGACAATACAGATATCATAACTTGCACAAGAGGGATTGCCCGAGATAACGAACAATATGTATACTTGGTACAGGTACTTTTTGGTATTAAAAAGAAACAACTTAGAACTTATTTATGTTGCTACTAATCAGATAAGAAAGATACAACAATGTGCACGTGAGAACTGATATTATTCATATTCACCAGTTTAATGACATTTTTAAATTCATTTCTACCAGTGAGTGATCATGATACAAAGACGGGCGATAAAAAACTTCAAACCAAGGAAATGAAAGTCATCACCGGGAGCACATCACAGAGTATTCACTATGCAAATACATCAGAATAATGGCTGCCAAGTGTCGAGATGTTCTATATATTACGAGAGCCAGAATCTAAATTTAGTTCAGGCCTCTTCTTCAGAATAAATCAATAACCCTCAGATACAACATTATATGCAATTATCGCTGGATTGCCAAGGTTAAACAATCGATGTGTCGATAGAGTGATGTCAGTTCATGTCAACGTAGATTTAGAGGGGACAAGCCTCTCTGAGCCTCCTTAAGGTATTTCATCAAAAATATTTAAAGGCAAAGTGGTGACAGAGTATTTATGTTGAATTGAAAAACTTATGAGCCTACACAATTTTGATCTAAAATAAGCTTTTATGACAAATCTTTTGGAGAGTTTCTTCTGTGTAGAAATGCGAATAAGCCCAAACCAATCAATGTGTCAATAGATTGATGTAAGCGCAGGTCATTTAAACAGTAAAAGGTATTCTTTGGTTCCTTATAAAATAGTTAATTTAAAAGGTTCATTACATGCATGCTTATTAGCCTCAATCAATTCAATTCGAAGTCCAAATGTCCATGTTAACAATAAACTATACAGATGACAATGAGGACACTTACCTGTTAGAGAGATTTGTTACCTTTCAGCACTGTGTCGTTATCTTATACCATTGGATTTGCAAGAAGAGAACGACAAACACTAATAAGCAACCTGAATCTAGGAACTTAGGAATTCTTCATATAATAATCATTAATTTGCCAATAATTGAAATAATTCACTTCAGTTTTGATGTTGTTTGATATAAATATCTGTGCGATACAACTTTTACATCTATGTCAATTTCAAATAACCACCAATAAACAAGTTCAATATTCATAAACTCAAAAACGATTCATAGTGATTTTTGTCGATATAAATTGTTAATCATTTTCCACCCTCTCACTTAAAGCCTCATTTTGTAAGGTGGTCATTGACTTGCATAAAGGCATTATGCGCAAGAAGGGGTCGTTGATGACATATTGCAACTCAATATTTAAACATTTAAAAAAAACACATGTCTGAAAAATAGTGATGATAACAGAGTCTATAAGTAAGATTACCGTCACAATTGCTACGATATAATCAAAGAAAGTACACCAATGAACTACCTAAAGTCATGTCATGTTTCCGAAATTGCAACAAATGATGCATGATATTGTTTTAGAATTTGCACGGAAATTCTAAATTCAAAATTAAGTTACAACTCAATTGACGTTCACCAGAATGCGTCACAGTAGTGTATAAACGTATTTTACAGTTCATTACAGTCCCTTTCAACTATTCCGTGATGATATAATATGTCATGTATTGGCATGTTTATTGCATTTAGCTTTGTATTATGTTTTAAAATATAATTTAGATAAAGTTGCGTGACCAACATCAACGATGATTGATAAATAGAAATATTCATCGTATTTCTGAAAAAAAAAGAAAAATCATAAAGTGATTTACTAAATAATGATAATGAAAGTTATGATCTCATTACAGTAAATATGAACATTTCTATAGATATGATTAAATCATCATTATTAACGCAGCTGACTTAATCAATCTCAATACGTTCTTTTAGTGCAGCAAGCAAAGTGAATCATGCAAAGTTGAATAAATGTTGATGCGAATTCTCTTATTAAGTTGAACTTTCCTACAAACATTATTGGAATTACAACGTGCATCAATGGCGAAATCATGAAGTTACATCTCACTTGAGTTACACGAACAAAATTGGTTGCAAGCTGACAAGTGCAGAATCAAAATGTACATGTACATACACAGTTTTATAAATGAAATGCGAGCAGTAGGATTAGTAATTGTGATGATTTTCTTCATCTTGTATATGTTGCTTCCACACAGAATGAATCAAACGGGCACTTCAGTCTTTATCGCGATGATTCTCAGTTACTGCATTAATCAATAAATCAATCAATTTAACTATACATCTGACATTGAGCACTCTTCAACAGGTAAAATAATAATAATAAAGTGCATTTATATAGAGCATAAACTCCAGGCACTCAGTGTCTGCTCATAGCGCTCATGTACTTGATTATCACGAAGTTTGACTGAGTCATAAACACCTATCTTTGAGAAACCATTCACTTATCAGGAGTTGTATCATTTAGCTAACTTAAAACAGTGGAGTTGTTGAATCGGCAATGAAAATATGAAGACATGCATTACTACATGTATATGTATTTTCATGTTTGCTATTTCAGCAAAAAGGTAGTCAAATGTAACACAACAGATGGGCTTTTGTACGAAATGAAAATGTGCCTCTTCATTTGAAACATAACTTAAGATAAAAGTGTGTTGTGTTTTCAGTTAAATAAGACATTTTAAACAAATGCTCTCATATAACTGAATGGGCCAAATGCAATATTGAGATAACATAAAACAATTATGAAATGTTCCAAAAAAAAACAGATGTGAAAATTATTTAATTTCAAGTAAAAAGACCTGTTTTATTTTGCATTAGAGAATACAGAGTGTGACGTAGAACTATAGAGTGATGTTACATGTTCAATTCAAAGTGGCCAAATACTACGTTTGACAATGATTGTCAAAGACAAGAGTACTCAAACAGCTGAAAGCTGAATAAAAAAATATAGACCACGAATATATGTATATTTCTAATCTTGAAATAACAAATCTCATCATTGATTGGACAAGATATTCTTATTCAAACCACAGTATGTTTTTTTATGTTTATACATCGAACGGGTCATGACGCCCACATGTTAATCTGCATGCATGTACTTTAATCACAAAGGTTACGTGAGTAAAAAGAAACAACACCAGTCAAAAGCATCAACAGATCATGTCAAACAAACAACTAACTGTGGTCTAACAAACAACTAGCTGAGAATAAAGAGAGGCAACTAACAGTGTCTGAAGATAGTGATGTTGTAGTTATAAAATTTTACAGATCAGGGGTTAAGATGCGTACTTTGTATAAATAGGTTATGTAAATAAACAGAAGATGTTCGAGTATTTGAGAATGTTAATGTCAATGAAGACTGACAAGGTTTTCAATTTTTGCACTCTACATGGACTGATAAAAATGGTATTGTATGTGGAGGCAACGTGAAGCACGTCTGAATCTAGAAAGAGCTAAACAAAGTTTGATATTGATCAATTTGATGAAAACAAATATTTTAAATTATTTTCAAGAGATGTTTACCATTCTTGTTCATAATAATAGCTTTATCTATGCACACATATTTTATAAGAATTTATCAACATTATTCATATTATGCTTTTGTTCCCAAATAAAGCCTAACCATTGTGTCGAGATTATTCTTAAGTTTCGATGCCAGGTTTTAACATCTCTTTACAAATCTAGAACCTGCAATCAATTTTACATATTCTAGACCAGTATTAAACAGCTCAAAATATGTCATTGTGACTTAAAGACAAGAAGTCCAAGATGCATTTGTCCTCTGGATATATGCGCAAAGCAATGTTCCATTATTCATGCCGTTCACATACACATTCATTTTCACATGTAAAGATATGCTTGATTAGGATTTTCTTTGCCACAGGAAAGGAACTCACGACTAAACATCCATAAGATATACAAAGGATACCTAAACAAACAACGCACTGTATGGACAGACAGGAGTCTCAGACGTTTCAGAAGATAATGATGATGTTGTGGCAGCGGAATGGAGCACAAATTGTTAGTGCAAGAATCCGAAACAAGGAATGAACTGTGAAATTAGAACATTGGAGGGCTTGTCTAAGAAACAATGAATAAACAACCACATTTTGCCATAAACAGACTCATGAGATTCTCAAATCTTAATGGAGGATGTCTCAATAGACAACACGCCCAAATATAAGACACGTTTACAGATAAACCACAAGATTATGAGGTTGTGTTGGTAGGTAAATTACATAAATTTAGTACACACTAGAGGAAGGTCATTTTCAACATTGTTTTTTTCATTGTTGGTGACTATGGTCCTTCAATGAGCTTGAATTGTGTCAAACTAGTATAATGTTGGAACGATAACTGTTAATTGCCATTGCTCAAACGCACCAATGCTAAATATATGCATGAATGAAAAACAAAATTGCAGCTAGCTGCTTCACAAAAGTTTGTGTCATATACAAACACAGAGATCAATGACAAAATATTAAACATCGGACGATACATTTAATGCTCAATGCACTGACGTTGAATATATGCACAAAAATGAGTTACTTTTCATAATCGTATTGAACGATTATAAAATACGATATGCAGCTACCTGTTGAACAAAGGTTTGTATCATATACAAACACGAAGTCCGATGTTAAGGTTGTCGATGTTGGAAACTTGATTTATCTACAATTGTTAACAAAATAATGTAAAAACAGGTCTTATATATGTTATGTAGGACGTTATATGAAGCAGAGATAGTGCTTATTGTTGTAGGTTCGATGATTGAAATGCTTGACCTTGCGTCTGTTTGGATGCTAGAACAGGTCTTATAGGTGCTATGTTATGTAGAACTTTAGAATATTAAGCAGACAAAGTGCTAATTGCTTTAGGTTTGATAATTGTAATCTTTTGATCTTGCGCCTGTTTCGATGCTAAGGTAAAATGAGATCATCTGGAAGATGTCATAGGAAAGGCAATTGAGGGCTCAAAATAAATAAATAAGAGAATCCTTCTGAAAGGAGAAGTTCTGCTTTGGTACTTTCAAAATAACTGTCTCTAGTGATGAGGTTATTATCATAGGAATCAGATAGGCTATCTGTTCATGCTATATAGAGACCTTGTACCATTCAAAACATTGATCGCATTGCAGACATTATGTAGTACAACTAAACAGTATCATTGCATGATAAGTATGCCATTGATGGCTCCATAAAGAGAAAAGCTCGCATCATATTGAAGAAATTTCTTCTACCCGAGAAACCATTTCCCACCCAACTCATTTAAGGATATGCTGATAGAAAATGTAAAGTCAACAACATAAGCAGGTTAATATGCTATACGTAAAAAAAGGTCCAAAATCACTTAATTGAACACATATTTCAGGATATGTTGATAAAGATAAAGAGAGTATATACTAGTCCAAAACTCGCAGTCGAACAAGGAGAGATGAATGAAAAGAGTAAAAGGTATGCAGACGTGCTAATGCATGGTTTACATTATCTTACAAAAGCATAAATGAATTTTAAACTATTCCTCCAGGAACACATTACAAATGTTATCATCAAAGTAATTGATTTAAAACTTTTGAGAATCACATCCAATGTTTATTAGATTTTATGACATTTATTTTAACGAATTGTGACCCACATTGGGATGTTGTATGACTATCATAACACAAACGTCAGTTTATATTAACAACATATCGGTTTTTGTAGTATAATGAGCCTTGGGTTATCCTCTCATCTTGATTCATGTTATAGTTTCCATGTGTGCTCGTTAACTTGCTCTGAAAGAGAGTGCGCTGGAAATGATATTTGTTTCTCATAAAAGTCAATTTTGAAAGCCGCACTTGTAGACATTAGCATTGGTATTTCAGTTAATAAATGAATTTGAAACAATTATAAAGGTGTTCTTCGAAAAACGTGAAACATTATTCACAGCAACTCCTTGTTGCATAGAGAAGTTTATGAACTTTATATTAGATGGACAACAAGTTGGTAACAAGACAAATTCAGAGTTCACCATCTGTACTGACAATAAGGAGTCCTACTAATTGGCACTAAGCAGAAAACCTTGTATAATTAAATCGGAAGCATCCTTGCCCTTATATAAACATGGAAATCGGTAATTTTAGTGCAATTTACCCACTACATGTTATTTTCTTGAAATTATCTATAATTGATATTTTCACGGCCTCCAACCACTTTTAGTTTGCAAATATACCTTGCATTAAAATGATCTTAACGATGATGATGTCATTGTGTGTATCACTATGAATTTACGTATACTGTTTACGTACAATGATGCAAAACTTCTGTAGTTGAAACTTCTAGATAAGGCTGGCAAGTGAACTCCAAAGTCCAAAACCTTTCAAAGGATACCTCATTTGGACAATAGTGTGTGTGGTAGCACTGGGATGACTAAAATTCACAATAAACAACAGACTTTAAGAAATACAAAAATGTAAATGACTGATCTTTCTCCAGTCTTTGTTAAACTGAGATGAATTTGCAAGTTCATTGATTTTTTGCCTTTGAAAAAACAATACTTGCTACAATTTGTTGGCAGGTACATTACAAGTTATCACAAAATCTAAGGCTGAAAACATTTTTTGATGAGCACTTTCATATTACTGTTGAACGATTGACTTAGTGTGGTGTGTTAATAAGTCATCCTTCACATAGCATCAAAGGAGTTGACCGCTTATCTCCAGTTGCATATTGGAAAAGCTATGAACCGCATCAATCACTAGTCAAAGTGACTTATTGTTTATTTAAGTTATCAGTGTTGGCTACCACGAATTTGATGTGAAAAATTTCTTGCAAGGATTATCATTTCGTCAATAATTCATTGGAACGAATGAAAACGAATGAAGGAATGTTTTAAACGTATTGCTACTACACAAAGTTCTGTTGTCAGATGTTGACATAAAAAGGACATAGCGCAAATAGAGGATGACTTGAGAAACAGCAACAAGGGAAGACAGATTGAAGTTTAATGACCTTGAATACAGATTTCTAATCAGAGAAGGCATAGAAGAAAACTGTTAATATAATGAGGAAAGGTATATCCATGTAAACATGTTTTTTTCTGTTTCTAGGTTCTGAAATTTGACTGATCTTGCCATCCTCGGTTATTTGCAGAGTCTGCGCTCATACTAATGGCTATAACTTTTTTCTACTAAGCTTTCCAGAACTTATATTCATAACTTACTGCTAATACCTCGGGGGAACGATTTTGACATGTTCACTTTCAAGGTCAAATGTCAAGGTCACGAGCTATAAAATCACTAAAAAATTCCTTGTTAACGCGATAACTTGAACAGTTTTTGTGCTATGAAGCTCTGACTTCGTATGTATCATCCTTGGAAGAGTAAAAAATGTTGAAAAGGTTTTCGCTACAATCTGTCCAAGGTCAAGGTCACAGCAAGGTCACTACTTTAGCATGGTTTTGCGAAAATGCTTTATTTTAACAATGAACATCTTAATCAATAGATGATTGTTATACTCAATGAAAAGTGTTCATTGATTGTGTAACCTTGAAGGTCAAAGGTCAAGGTCATGAGATTTGTGTTATTGCAATGTGCAACTAATTTGACTATAACTTAATCCCATTAATCTTTTCAGAACTCATGAACATGTATAAGTGTCTACACCTCTGGGGAATTACAATGACATGTTAACTTTCAAGCTCAAAGGTCAAGGTCACGAGCTATAAAATCACTAAAAAATTCCTTGTAAACGCGATAACTTGAAAAGTTTTTGTGCTATGAAGCTCTAACTATGTTTGTATCATCCTTGGAAGAGTAAACAAATTTGAAAAGGTTTTCGCTACAATCTGTCCAAGGTCAAGGTCACAGCAAGGTCATTACTTTAGCATGGTTTTGCGAAAATACCTTATTTTAACAATGAACACTTTTAATCAATAGATTGTTATACTCAATAAAAAGTGTTCATAGATTGTGTAACCTTGAAGGTCAAAGGTCAAGGTCATGAGATTTGTGTTATTGCAATGTGCAACTAATTTGAATATAACTTAATCACATTAATCTTTTCAGAACTCATGAACATGTATAAGTGTTTACACCTCTGGGGAATTACAATGACATATATTCAATGAAATGTATTCATTGATTGCGTGACCTTAAGTGTCAAAAGTCAAGGTCACAAGAAAATGCCCAATATGCTGATGCTTGTAGAAGGCGGAACAGGGTAAGGTGAAACCCCAAGTTTCGGGGCTGCTCTGCTTTTGCGGTGTCCCGCAAACACTAATCTAGTTGCATTTTTTAATCAATCCAAAATTCAAATATATTTCTAGTATTTAATGCAACAGCTGAATATTGAAAGCAAATACGACTTTAATATGACCAGTAAAAATGGTGAATGTATGTATGCTGGTTACTCGTATCCTCAGTAAATTCGAAAATGCAAATTTATATCCAGTTTTTCATACCATAACCTAATATCGCAAACAAAGGGGATGTTAGTATGACATGTAAGGAATGGTAAATGAACGTTAGCTGCTTCACCAAGGCAGCAATATGAACACAAATATAAACACAACTCTTGAAGGGTAAACTTGAAAGGGGAGTTTTACTATTCATCTGACGGAGCAAGGATAGGGCAGCTGCAAAGGAAACAATCCTTAAAAAAGATTTTGTGAGTAATGGATTCTCGACCCCTATACCGTTTAAATATTTCAAAACATGGACGTAAGTCAAAAGAACATTGTTAAAAGGGACCAGGGACGCAGATGGAAAAAGACAAAGTGAGAGAATCACAGTAGGCTTTAGAAATGTTCTCATTAACATACCATGTCAGTCAATTAGAGCTTATTCCTTTTCATACATGTTAATCATGTGCCCATATATAATAAAATTTTATGAACGATTTACAAATGTGCCAATAATTCTTACATGTACATGAAGTACAGATTTATCACAGCCTGCAGGTTCGTGGTGTGATTTACAAAGTGTGATGTTTCTGACAGTGTGTTTATCACTCCTGGTATAAACAGGACCCTTATATTCTACTAGGCGGAACATACCAGGAACTTGTAAGTACCAGATGCTGAAACATAAGACCTAGGTCTTGTAATAAGATCAACATCCGCAAACAGTACTAAATGATGAGGTCAACTATATGCCATCAAATTGACAATGTTACTGGCATCCTTCTTTATTTACAGAAGTAGGACGGTATCAGGAATAAAAACTGCTCACATGGTATACAATTACACCCTGATATGTTTAACCTTTTCCTTCTATTATTTGCAGATGATATTGTTCTTATCTCAAGTACTATTTGTGGTCTCCAGAAACGAATCAATGAATTAGAAAAATACTGCGAAGAGTTCTGTCTAAAAGTAAATAAGGATAAAACAAAAATTGTTGTCTTTAAAAAAGGAGGGAAATTGTCGAAAATGGAAAATTGGTACTATAAAGACAATAAAATAGAAACAACTTCGGCATATAAATATCTCGGTGTATACTTTACTAATCATCTTGCATGGTCGGTACATGCAAAGTATACAGCTGTGCAAGCACGAAAAGTATTGATTAGTATAATGAGAAATATAAAGATACTTGGTGACTTAAGTTTGGCATCGTTCTTCCGAATATTTGATGTTAAAATCAAACCTATTTTACTATATGGGGCAGAAATTTGGGGGTTTAAATACTTTGATTGTATAGAAAAGGTACATTTATTTGCATGCAAAAAGTTTCTTGGGGTAAAGATGAGCACATCAAATGTAATGGTGTATGGTGAATGTGGCAGATACCCACTTAGGATATACACACAAATCAGAGTGATAAAATATTGGATAAGGCTGTTAAGTATGCCACCCTACCGTTTGCCTAAAATGTGCTATAAAATGATGTTACTATATGACAAAGAGGGTAAAAAGAATTGGGTATCGGATGTAAAAGAATTACTTTTTTCAACTGGATTCAACCACATATGGTACGAACAAAATGTTGAATTTTCGGCATTATTTCTTAATGCATTAGAGCAAAGATTAAAAGATATTTATCAACAGAACTGGCTTGATACAATTACGACATCGTCAAAATGTAATTACTACTCAATCTTTAAAACGCACATTTACACTGAACGTTACTTATCATGTGTCAATATTAAAAAATTTAGAATATCTTTAGCTCGTTTCCGTTGCTCATCCCATGATCTCTTAATTGAAAAGGGTAGATTTACAAATATCCCAAGACAATCCAGAATCTGTAAATGCTGTAATTATCGTGCCGTTGAAGACGAATATCATTTTCTTCTTGTATGTCCAGCATAAATAGCATACGTAAAAACTTTATTAAATAATTCTATTTTGTACACCCATCAATTGATAAGTTTTCATTACTTTTGAATTGTTTGAATGAAACTGTCATTCAGAATGTAGCTGTTTTTATCTACCATGCAATGTTGTTAAGAAATTTGTATATATGAAATGTACTATAGGCCTGTGGCCTCCTCAGTACTGAAATAAAGATTGATTGATTGAATAATTTAGAAACGTAACAATTCTGTGATTAGAAAATCAGATTTCCTAGATTACTTTGTCATAATTATGTTGCTACTTGAAAAATGCTGTTCGACTTTTATATAAACATTGCAAAACAGCGACATAAGTTTGACAAGACTCATAGTTTTGGTATAAAAAGCAGGACATTAATAACGATCAGTATTTAAAAGTGTTAAGAGATTCCATACCCTCTACAAAATCCTATCGTATATGTGAAGGGTATTGTTATCTATATCGTATATCATTTAAAATATTGATTATTTTCACTTCTTGTGGGTATGATTGACATATTGTCAGCATCAAAAGGTCATGTGACACAGAAAACGAACTGTAAGATTCAATTCAACAAATTGACAAAATATTACAACCTTAAATATTGCAAACTCTGAAAAACACCTGATATTTTTTCATAAAACAAGGAACAGAAAATGTTAAACTATTATTGTCCTCCCGAAAAAAATTTAAGTCTACATTTCTTCCTCGGAGGAATCTTGTTTTGTGGATATCACACTTGATCTCAAACAACGGCCATTCAGTAAATTCCTGCTGCTTATTATGACAAGTATTTATCGAGTTATCTGATGACCTTGTACGTCAACCCTTTGTGAAATCTTTGGTATTCAGATTAAATGGCCTGTAACATTTACTTGGCAGTAAGAAACAGTCGGTTGTCTAGAAACAAACGGTTTTGATGGCTACAGATAAAGAATACAGGAATATTTGTATACGAAAATAGGTAGCCTTATGATTTTGTTCTGCCAGAATAACAACGTTGGTATGTACCATGGGAAGAGCGCAACTTCCAAGACTGAAAAACATAATTCTACAAAGGCAAATCTTTATGTTATTTCACTTTCTTAGTTAATTCAAGTTAGTTAAAGACCCAAATTATCTTTTTACATGTTTCCAGGAAAATACACAGTTTACTAAGGCGGAAGAGGGGAAGGCGAATCCCTACGTACTTTTCAAGTGATGATAGAGTCGGGATAATGATGTTGTTGTCTTTCAGGGTAAATAATACCAAGCTTACAGGATACATGAAGTGATAGAATGGGCGCCGTGGAATGTGAAAGCTGTGGTTTGAACATGACAAACGTTCTTCTTGCTCCTTTTAGACAATAATAATGTGGTTGAACCGTATATTGAATAAAAACAATCCTCATACTTTAGATTTGGACAGATCTGCTTAGGTGTGTTATCTGTAAAATGTCTGTATAAAGGAAGTACACATAATAGCTTGATAGCATTAAAGGAGCACCTTTCCCTTGTTTCGAACATTCATACCAAAAGGCGTTAAAAGATCACAGTTGTTGCGCTGCACTCTCTCCAAACTCGAATGTTTCAATGTACTCAGGACAGTAAATAGTTATTATCAATATTTTGTCAGTACAAACCATAATTACATGTACATATAACATTTATATCTCCGGCTTTAATTATGACACCTAAAAAATCATTTTGTTAATATTTCTATTATATTTCTGTTAAACAATAAATACTTTCTATTTTTTAACTGTATGCATAGAAGATGGTTTTATTTTCTATAAATGTTTATCCTTCTTTGTTTGATGTGAACAGTGGTGGACAGAACATAGATAGTATTACAGGTAACATTTATCTTGGAGTACAAACAGTACTATATCCTTATTAAAATGTCAGTGAATTCTCTAGATGTAGTGACAGAGAAATTTGGTGGAGCACGATGGTGTAGTGTTAAGCATGGGGGTCATTCACGCCAGAGACCAGGGTTCGAAGTGGACCTATGAATTTGTGACCTCTGCTATGTTTTTTCCTGGGTGAGGTACTTCATCCACATTTCACTCATTCCACCCAGCTGTTAAACTGAGTATCTGAAAACAGAATTACTGACCTATATGTACATGTACGTGTTCGATGTAGCAATGTTGCAGCTGTGAAAGTACAATCTTTCAAAGTAATTTGTCTAACACTAAGGGCATGTCTTGGTAAGTGGAAATGGCGCCATATAAACATCCACATTTGTATATTGTGAACGAGAAAATGAATCTAAAAACCAAAAATATTTTTTCAAATATAAATTTAACAACCAGTTTGTGATTAGTAACGTAAACAGTAGGAAGTGAAATTCACGATACTAGAATAACAATAGTTGTAATGGGATTAGCTGAAAAGATATATCAATGACGTTGCCAAAGTGTGTCAAGTATAATGAACAATTGTTCCATATAACCAATGTATGAGTTAACATACAAGGCAATATTTACGTGCAGGTGCACTATTGACGTTCAGAGAGGCCTCATTTAGAGCGTCACTGGGCATATGATGATTGAGTACAAAGAAGCAATAGTTAAAAATCCATAACATAAACAGAGACAGTCTAAACAAACAACTCACTGTGATGATAGACAAAAGTCCAAAACCAACCGTAGATAATGATTTTGTGGAGGCAGTGGAATGTCTTACACGTTTCGGAGTTAGTGAAAGTTTTAAGGAAAAAATGCGGCGTAAGAATATTGTAAAGTCTGTCGAATACAAAACAATTCTTTGGGGTAATTATATTTTCTTAAAAAATTATATGTTATACAACTTAACACTCTACATTGTACAGATACCAAAGATGAAAAAATTGTGAGATTGAAACGGGGGATTATAAATATTATGAATATACAAAATATTTATTGAATATACACATGTTGATCTGATCATAAGGACCATGCTGAAAAATACTCACAATAACCTAAACAAGTAAACAAACAGTTTCAATGTTGTATCTTTACAAAATTATTCAAGGATAAACAAATACAAAGAACCAAGTCCTTATAAAACCCAAATGTTCTTCAGGATGGTTAATATCATTTGTATATACTCAAAATGTTTTATTATGATAACTAACTTGCGATAATATGATGATATGATGAATATGTTGTGTTTGTATTAATAGTGTTGATACCTCACAATAGACCTTCATTTAGATTTCTGTTCCACAATTTGTTGATTTTTACTGTTCTCGACACTTAACAGTCACATCTTGTTATCAATAATCAGTGCTTATTTTGTTTTGCTTGTTTCGATGACCTTGTGACTTACCCTGCCTTTTTGAAATGATCAGTATTCAGACTGTTTTTGTTTTTCAGTTAGGAACAGTGGAAAACAAAGCGACTTGATGGCTCCAGATAAAGGAACCCGTCAATATTTGTAAACACGGCAGACTTTTTCTACTGGAAAATCAACTGTATAATTTTACAGCGCATTTTCAAAGAAACAACATCATAATTACAAACAACTTGCTGTCAAAAAAGACACTACCTTATTCAATGACTTTATAAAATGGCATTTAAAACAACCTTTATAAATCCAATTGCGTAATCAAAACCCTGTTCACACAATCAGTTTAGCTTTTAAAACTTTACTATAAAACTCTAAATATTCAAATAACTAGAGTGAAATGGGTTTATTATTTGCAAAGGTTAGAGGTATAGGTTGATGAGCTAATTTACATCATCCTGAGGCATGATTTATAAAGTTTTATGATTTCCTGCAAGTATTCAACACTTTCAGTCTTGAACTGTGCACCATGATGTGTTCCAGACGTGAATGTTTATAAACTTGAAGTGTCTGCCGCTGGCATTTTTGGAGTCATGTATCTCGTGAACAATATCATATGGTAAACATGTTTGCGATAGAACTCTTTCGTTTGAAATAAAGACAAAAAAGTATACATTAACATATCCATGTTTATCCTTTAAAGGCGATATTGGTTATTAATGCCAATTCATAGTGACAAATACATATATATAGAAAGGAGCTGTTGCAAAAAACAACTTAACACAAAGGTAAACCTTATATTTAGTACCATCCTTTAACATTGCAATAATGCTACCTTAATGAATTTAGTTCACTTATTATTTTGTGCAACAGGAATCAGAGCTTCTGTGAAATAAACTGTGAAAAAAGTAATTTTCAACGAATTTTTATAGAATTACGCTATTTATGGATTAATCACTCACCAATGTGTTAAAATTGATGAAGAACTCATTTTATAATTCTTACATCATTATCATTATTTTATCGTTTACCAATGAGATGCAGATAAGTGTGTGCAATCAAATTACTCAAAATAGATGAGTTAGACATAGACAATGCACATCTAGCTCAGAAAGTAATAGAATTCCAGCAAGAGATTTCAGTTCTTTAATAGGACGTTAACATAACGTTGCAGAATACAAGGTACCATTTGTGGCAGTTAACATTGATTTTAGTAACTGTAAGAGATCATATCAAGGGAGAAGGAAGGAGACTAGGATTGCAAATAGCTTTTTGATGCCATACAAGTCATAAGAGTGTTGATGCTGAGAGTAACATATGTCAGATAATTAAAAGGGAAACATGTGCACTCTCACTCAAGTGTTTGCAGGCGATCTGTGTTCACTAACATACTTTGTATATTTCAATAGAAAGTGTGTATCACTTTAATGTCACTGAATATACTGATGTGTTTCGTCTCAATAATTTGTCATTGACTAGCTTATGTGTATCCCTAATGATGTCAACAGCTAAATTGCGCAGTTTATTTCATCTGGGTCAAGTAATCTGTAAGTAATCATAATAACTCTTTCTGAGCATTTTGAAAGGTTTTAAAAAGTACAGAATGAAAGGATCAGAAACATTTAAAACTCAAATAAACATATATTTTAAATTAGTGAAGCAACATTCGTAAATGTGTTAGTAGATTGCATTTGAAATTTTGATTTGTCTTGAATATAAAAATATTTTTAACTATTTCAGATTGACCAACAGATTTACATTTACAAAATTCATGCTTTAAGCTTAAACAGTTTTAGTACATTTGTGGTTTTCAAAATAAGCATAAACATAAACTATTACTGCATTCGTTAATTAAATACATTGTCATATAAACTCATTCTAAACAGGGCATGACCAAAAGTTCAAACAAAACATTATGTTTGATATTTGCATGAAATTATCAATGGTGTACATAAGTGTTGTCATTGATATCGGTGATACCTCAGAATAAACCTATTTTGAAAATGTGGTGAATATTTTACTGTTCTTTACCCTCAGCCTTTCACAATCACCAGCTATTAGAATTAGATCATTGCATAATATGACAACTATTCCCCGTATTCCGATGACCTTAGCTCTTGCCCTCTCTCAGGATATTCTTGTTTATAAAATGCCGACAGTATTGTTTTAATAAAGTATAATGGGATGTTTTGAACCAAAAGGGTTTTAATGGCTTCAGATACAACAGTCCTTGTAGACTTTTTTCTAGTGGAATATAGACTCTGTCATTTTCCAAGAAACTATATCGAAGGCATCACATAAGGGGGGCCGATATCAAGAACATATCTTACCGTACATCTGACTCAATGACAATAGCGATTAAGTTTCTAACTTTTCCACTCCAAATGTATACCCAATGTTCAAACCTCAAGTTAAGCTACTTATCAAAGAAGAAAAGGATGACGATAAAGGTATTAGATGTTAAGTATAAACTATGAGATTATTAAAGAGAACATTTATTTACAAAAGTAAGGGACGCCGAGTTTATAAGGTTGTCAACACCAATCTCATAGCAAAAATTCACAAGTTTGTAAATTTCCTAAAGGCATTCTAGACATCCTGTAATAAACTGTGTTAGATAACATGTTCCACATGTTCATGTATATATTTGTTCAGGAACTACATGTAGACATGAAGTTTCTGCCTCAAGCATAGTTTGACTATGTTTATCATGAACTATATTACAAGTCCTTATCGTAAACCTTTTTGATGATAATGGTGTCTGTGTGTGTGAAATAAGTTCTTAAAACCTTTGTTTCTAAGGCTTAAGGATATATGAAATGTGCACAGTGTGTACATTCAATAATTCACTGTAAGATAAGATGACGTTGTGGTATTCACGCTAACTTCACCAATCCAGGTCAAAGCCGTCTAGTTTAGGTAAACAAGAAAGTTATTTTGGGGATGATGGATCCTGCACTGGAAATCATTTTGTAAATACAGTAGAACTCGGATATAACGAACTCCAAGGGACCAAAGAATTTAGTTCGCTATATCCGGTGTTCTCGCTATACGCATACAATTTTAATGATATTATATAGGGACGGCACTTAGCATTTGTTAGCTATATCCGAGTGTTCGCTATATCCGTGTTTGCTATATCCGTGTTCTACTGTACCAACAGTCAGAAATATAATCACGCATTTAGCCGTCTTCATGATCATTTATTTTAAGTGAGGAAGCATTTGACAAAGATCATAGATCTGGGATGATATATTCTGCACTGGTAATTATTTTGTAAATACCAACAGTCAGGGAAAATAATCAAACATTTAGCTGTCTGCATATATTCTAAGACAAGAAGCAATTGAAGCAAATGTCAGATAATTAAGGAATTAGCTTTTCTAACTAATTGAAGGATGGAAAAGTTACATATAGATTGGTAATGGTTATTAATCTGTAATGATTCTTATGATTCTTCATACAACATCTTACAAAATGTTAAGTGTTTGATTTGTTTGGTTAATTTTAAGTTTCATGACTATTCAGTGTATCTATGATATATACAATTTCAAGTTTCTTCTAAGAGCTTGCTAGTAAAAATCATAACATCCAATGCTATTCTGTACACAGACACAATAATGTTCTAATGTTCTTAAAACATATTCAAGAATTATTTTAAACGTTACTTGTGTGTCTTGTAAACTGGAAATGAAACACACCTTGCACAATTGCGAACATTTTCATGTGTGTTGCAAAAGATCTATTACGTAGCTAGCCTCTTTTGACCGTCAATGTTCTCAAAGTATTGTTTTCTTGTTAGTCCCCGTAGCCAAGAGGCTTAAATTCCGAATATATGTTTGTTTGGAAACACATTTTTTAAATGAAATAAACAATAATTGGAATACACGCTCTCCAGATCAAACATCAGCATGTTTTTCGGAAAAGGTTTTTAATAGCTATGTAGAGGTTACTTGTTTGTATCATTCGTTATACATGAATGCCGCCATTCATATTTTAAATGAGATTATGGTATTGGTCTGTTTACAAATCCCACTCAATCTGTAGTAGCAGTACTCACCTCAAAATCAAGAATAAATACTTGAAAATGTGATACAGTAAGGTGAACGTGTTTACGACGTCATTGCTTTGTGACGGTACCATGTGTATGATGTCACATTGTTGTGACGACATTAAGTGATGATGCAAAACGTTTGTGATGTCATGTACTTGCCTATTGCAGGGCATTGATCAAATCTACTGTCGATATCCTAGGAAATATTGCTTGATCTCCACAAGCGATATCTCCTGTGGAACACATTTTTTGATGATTAAATAAAGCTGAAATGGAGGACAAAGGGTTTCATAAGTTCTTTTTTTACACATCCACCTTTGATATCTATGATTACAATAAAGAAATCTATTACCCAGACTTTTTACAGACTACACAATGAAAACATTTGACTGAAACTGATGGGTACAACATGCACTTGTAAATAATTATATATATATAATTCAAGGTCACTGTTATCAGAAATCTGTATCTATATGGTTTATTCAAAATCATTTGATGAGTTGTTCTATATTGATCGTTGTGTCTGATTATGCAGTCATTAACCAGAGTTGTTTCTCACATATTGTATTATTCATTTACTCAGCAACAATGCTAATAATGTGTTGTCTGTTCTTGATGTTGTTTATTTATCACACGTAAACATCTTTGATGCGTTTTTTTTTTTAAGCAAGTGTTCTTATCTGGCATACTCATATTCCAAATGCAAATTTTAGAAATAATTTATCGACATACAGATTTCATTTTTCACGTGTTTTGCATTTTGATAGCGCAACCTTTTTAATAATTTCGGTTAATGGTTAATATGGTAAAACTCTTTGCCTGGTTGTGAGAAGAACGGGAGAAAACAGATCCACATGGAGGTTTATTACTAAAGGTGGGTTCTTACATTTTGTGCTTCAGTTGATAATATGTATATATATTGATAAAGTAAATAAATGCCTTGAAACAAACAACAGTCAAAATTAGAGAAGTCGCAAAATACTATATTAGGAAAGAAATATATAAAAACTGATTGAATTCGAAATTCAAAACCATATCATTATATTTCCTATCCTTATTGAATATCGCATTGCAATAATGAACTTCACATTTAATACCTTGGATCTTACCACTCTAATACTAATTATTAATTACCTTCCATGTGCAAAAAATCATAGTACTAATATCATGCTCATCAACGTAATTCATTTAGAACTTTTACAGTCTAATGTCTCATTTTCATCGGATTTAACAACATATCTCTTAATAAATCTGACACAGAGCAGTGAGATGTTCACGTTTTACTTGAAGCAAATCTTCTTTTAAATGATTTACATCTTGAAGGTAACAATCACATCTGGTACTGATCTGTGATAGTATCCATGTGTGGTTGTTGAATTGCCTTAGAAAGAGCTTTCGATTACCATTTGATAGGCATGATGGGTGGCCCTCAATGTTACATTAGACTTTTAAAAATTATCATTCACTACAAGTATTGGTCAATACTTTTGATTCACAAATGCTTTTATCAGGTAAAATATAAAACACTGCTGTTTTTTAGTTAATATTTTAACATGTATGGGTAAAACTTTGAACATGAGTGAATAACTCATAACTTCTTGTAAATATCAAGAACATGTAAATCATTATGCAATTTTATTTGCATTTGTTCATGAAAGTCTTTTTATTTGAATCGAAAACACTTTCTTGACTGACTGTATATACAGATAGTATTTTTGTAATGTCCAACTAGCATTAACGCAAAGGGTAATACAACTGGTGAGGGTACAGGAACAAAATGGGGATTTACATCAACTGTAGGTGTGACTTAGCTGTCAGAGTAAGAGTCTGTTTATTGCTCTTGGTACAAACACGGCACTTTCATTCTACTAGGCAGAACATAACAGGAACTTGTATATAACTTACAGTGAGTCATAACACTACTTCCTGTAGTTTCAATTATACCTGCAAACAGTACTCCTTAATGAGGTCGCTAAGTCGTTCCTTTTAGCACTCATTTGTTTGCCTCCTTTCTCACAAAAACATTGTCCTATTTTTGAAAATCTCATCAAATGAATTTGTCATCTAGTTTGAAAGAGGTGTTCTTGAAAATCCTATAAAATAACTCATATAAATGAGAAACTAAAAACTTGTCTGAAAGCTCATGAAAAAAGTTGTAATAAAATCACAGCTATTATAAATTTATCTGTGAAATGAAGAAGCAATAGAATACACATTCGTTAATGACTGTGCTGATATGCATCTACATGTATATCATCTATTAAAATTATTTGTACAAGCAGACAGACAAAAAACGTAGACTTAGATACAAGATGACTGAGAAATGCCTAAAACAGAATTCATGTGCACTTGAGGTTTGAACATTTTACATATAACACTGTGCTTCTTCATCAGTATAATTAGGTATTTCTTGTGTATATGGATGTAGCTGAGTTTTTCATATACTAACAATATACAACACACTTGTTTAGTGTTAGGTACACTAGATTTGTAAGTAGCCTTTGATGTACACTTCAAGGTCACTGTATTATAAAATAAAAGTATATATAAATAAGTGGTAATGGGTACTTGTTAGTCTATGAATAAGCATGAGTCTTTATCAGCATGGTTAATTTAAGATGATAACGTTCTAGCAACTTTTCTGTATAGAAAGTTGTTTATGATTATACAGACATTAAACAGACTGTGTTTATCTTATTTTGTATCAGTTATTTAGAACTATATAATTGGCGCATAAAGCATGAATAATTCAAGTCTTGTTAGTTGCAAGGGGATTGGCCTTGGACGAAAATGCCAAGTTCATGGTCATTATTTACAAAGTATTTTGACAATGGATTACCATGTTAGTACATTAACAATTTGATGTAAAAAAAATTCATGAGTATCTTTGATTATTTGGACGCTAGCGCAAATGACATATTCATTCTTTAGATGCCGTCATCAGGTCTTGTTTTCAAAATAAAGTAAACATTCGAACATTGAAGATGGGGTAAATCGTAAGTGCAGATTGATTGGTTGTTCAATACGGTTATAGAACAAATGAGTTTTGCTTATGAAACTTCCAGTCTATCAATGTCATAGAAAAGAAAGTTTTATCTTGCATTTTCATTCTATCTCCTTAATCATGTATTTCAATATGACGTGAAGTAATGATAAGGAATTGTTTCCGAATATTTGGTTTAATGAAAGTCTTTTCTTACAAAATACTACTATTGTATATTCTGTAATATGACATTAAGTTTATTTTAGAACAGCCAGCACTAACACTGGTGCTAGCATGCAAGGGCCTGCTAATTTTCCTTTGCAGACCATCAGTGATTTTTCAAGTGGCTTAATACTGTTGCATAACTTCATCATTGAAAATATACCATTGCATTAATAGGAAATTATGTTACATATATTGATGATATGCATGCTAAGGGGAATTTTTGATAACAGAAAACATGCTGATCAATTTGATTGAAAAATGTAATTTCCAAATATTATATGGGTCTTGGAGTTGGTTTTCCGGACATCCCCTTTAATACTTTAGGCACTCATTTCTCACAGAATATAGTGTTACTTCATTATATGGAATAAGAAACACGTGTGTCACAAATTCCAAAAACGCCATTTGTAAAACATAAGAGACTATTTCATTGGTTTTGCCGAATATCATTTCTATCTCATCGAGTGGAGTGAGAAAGTGATAGTTTCACGAGTGGCACAGCCATGAGTCAGTTTTTACGCGAACTGATACAGTGAGTGAAGCACTATATATGTCGGTGTGACCGATCTCTCACTTCGTAATTTTATATTGCTATAAATTAAACAATTATTAACAATAGCAACAATATATGGACTTCCTGTGGTTTTACGATATCGAAGGATGCAGTGGCACTCCAAAAAGTAAACAGTTACGTAGTGAAAACATCGTAAGAAGTCTTTTTTCTTCAATCCTAACCAACTCTAACGGAGATTATCGTGTTTCAAAGGGAGGTAATAGGTTCCGTCCTACTTTTCAAACTGCAGTGAAAATATGGATTATATTTTCACTGCAGTGAAAATATGACTTGTTACTGCTTTTCTTAATATATGGATTATATGTTCACCGTATAACCCTATATTTTATTGCTAATTATATAATAAATGAATATATTTCATGACTATTTTAAGTAAAACATGAACAGTTCAATGTCATTGTACAGTATACTTTTAAAATCCATACTATTTGGTATTGATATTTCAGTTGAGGACATCAGCGCAATATTTTTATTGTTATGAGTTTCATGGCCTTGAATACGTTTCCGAATTATGTCCATGGGTATAAGGATCTCACTCTATTTGTATGTGTTAATCTACGAAAACCCTTTTGGTTAAAAATTACATGCTCTATGTTTTGACAGGAAAAAACAATAATTATAAATTTTTGACAATTGTCTACGAACTATTCGTCGTACCGCCTTAATAAAATTCATATCAAAGCTTTACCATTGTAAAATCAGCTCATCAAGGTATAATCTACCAACAAAAGAAAGTAGACATCTCAGTTGAATTTAAAAAATGTATGATTTCACTTTTAAGTATTTCAAGTTTTTATATTTTGTTTGGCCCAGTTAAACATGATGAGAACGGTTGTTTATATAACCCGCCTTCATTAACAAAAAAGACATATTCTATCTAAAGTTCATTAACTTCGTCTATTTCTTCACACATTTCGACATTAAACTTTGATAATGTGGATTACATTTTACCCCTGCCCACATTAAACAAAGGTGTGTTTACAAGCATGAATTATTGAAAAGTTGTGTTATAATATGCCGTAAACAAAATAATTTAGATACTTACTGACTCGGAAAAAATTCTAGTGTGTTCATGGTTGTGTAATAAAAGGTAAACATAACTAAAATCTTCTAATCTAATCTTCAGTCTAAAGTTCTTGAGTCCTTGAGTCCTTGTATTCATAGACGAAAGCAAACACTTGTAAATGGTAATATCTTGAAGCTGCCAGTTACTAATGGAAAAATGCTTTCAAATTTGCTTTCCCATTACAGTAGTTTGTCTGTGGAATTTATTAGGACCCTACGGGTGTCATAACAAGAAATTGGAAACAATTCAAAATCAAAATTAAACATTTTATACATGTATTATAAACATAACTCGAAATAACTTCAAGAAGAATTTGATGTTAGTTTTCATAACCTGCCTCACAAAAAGGCTTATAACAAAGGGGCAATATGAGTATTTTAGTGTTTGAGTGCTTCCCCTAGAATTTATGAGAGGTTTCTGTATAGTCTCCAGTAATGTTGTCATAACCCCTTGTGTACAGTACACAACCTTGTGTACTTGGATCCGTTAAAGGAGACCAGGCGTTAACCTCATAAACACGTGCCCACACAAATAACCAGGAGTAATAAGTCAAGTTTACTGTGGAAATATCCACTGTACGAGTTATAGAGAGATTATTTTGTTAAAACCCTAATTGTAGTTGAAAAATTAGGCCTACTCAGGCAATCTGTCAAGTCAAGTCAAGTGTGTTTATTCATGTGTGTAGGCCTTAAAGGGGCAGTAGCACGTTTTTTGATAAATTTACATTTTAAATATTTCACTTATAATTGTAAGTAAATGCTAAATGTATCATATTGACAGTGTCAACAATCTCATTACACAAGCCAATCACCCATAGTCAGAGGACAAAGAATGAGGCTTCACATAAAATCCATTGGCGGCCATTTTTTTGTGAACACCTTTACTTCATTTTTGTAAGAGAAATGAATCGCATGGCTGAACTTTACGTTATATATTTGAATTATTACTGCTCCATTTAGTTTAAATACATTGTCTTTCAATTGGAACCATTAATTTTCATTTTCCTGACATCACCTCATATTCCCCCAAAAAACGTGCTACTGCCCCTTTAAGCCCATATACATGTACATTTCGAAACATATTTCATCTACAATATTTACAATGATTATAACTAGAGTAACGATTGCCTTATGTTAAGGCTATGAGTAACATATTTACATAAATTAAGCATCAATGCTTCATTTTCCGTATTCATAAGACATTTAAACTTCAACATATTTGGAGCAATACAATACAATTTTGGAAAATATAGTTTTCGCAATTCATTATAATGTTCACATGTTCAAAATGGTATTCGTTTTCAACGTCTAAACTACAAAGAGGACAAATTCTTAAACAATAATCAATATTGGACCACCTTCCCTCATTAGCTTTCAATCGCAATAAACCAGATCTTAATCTTATATACAAATTTCGATATTTCCTAACAGTGATTAAAGTTAAGTATTTTTCTGTGGACAAAAGACTTTTATACTCCTTATATAATCTGTATCTTGTGCTATTATGTAGAATACTATTCCAAGACTGATAAAACATATTTATAGCAACATCTTTCAATCTTTGTAGGAATACAAACTTATTACCAACTGATTGGCTGATCCATACAAAACCAAATCCATGACTAAACAGCATTATACGTATCGATGATGCATAATTTGAATATCCAAAGTTGTCTAAATTAACCAACATTTCATATGCTTTTTTAGGTATTCTATGATTGGGCATCTCAATTAATCTCTATTCTACTTTCATCCCTTGGCCTTTGCTATCAATATTTTCGATAGTATCCACAAAACAAGATCATTATTCGATGGAAAAAGCCTACTAATTTACCAAAAGCTGCGCACATCCTATTTCAGAAATCAACAACTCTTACGTGATATAAACATGTCATTTTTGTGTGCAGGTGCACGAGCAATTCGAGAAAGGTAGGAACAGTTCCTGAAAACACATGCACTTCGTAGAAACTGACAACCTACGTGTAGTTTCAGCAAGCAACACCTGCTTAATGGAAACTTAAGTGCTATTTATTAAGGTGTTATTTGGCACGATTGTGTAGTCAATGATTAACAAAAACAAACAATGATGTTGATAGTTACAATGTTAAAAAAGACTATTTAGATACTCACTTTTGAACGACAACTTTTATATTGAAAAAAATAGTTATATATGTGTGTCAGAAAAAGTGAGGATCATTGACATCATCAAATGAATCTGTGTTAATACCCGCGCGTTTGCAAAAGTGGTTGTAGCTGTAAGGCAAAGTCTAAGCTCCTGACTCTATATTTGGTTCTGTTGGCTGTCTTTTGCATATTTTAGCATCTTGAATGATATAATACTGATAGTTTAACCATTTCATTTTACCCTATGACATTGATTGAACATTTCGTTTTTAACATTGAATGGTTAAAATCCTGCAAGTAACAATTCAATAAGGTCCCAAAATATTTTACATCAGGGGAGACCAATATTGAGGTTAAACAAATAATGTCATGTACCTATGTTTTAGAAGTTCACAACCATTAACATTCAAGTTTAGTACACATGATTTTCTTAAAATTATTAGCATTGTGACAAGCAAACTCTGTACTATCGGAAAACTCTACATATATATCAGAAAAAAGAGAGATGATTGGTTTCAAAGACATTTTATCAATTTGCAAACATCTAATTTCTGTCGAATTTTCCCCTTTATGCCGATATTGTTATTCGTTTTTGGATAAACAAAAATATATAATAAATATCAAACTCGCTAAAAAAACAAAGAGAATGCATGTGTTTCTAACTGTCACTTGGTCATTTCGATAACAAAATAAAAACCATCTGATATAATTTTATGGTTCAATTTTATTATCAATTTTACTAAACACACACAAATTATGAAAATAAATTCTATTTTAAGATATTTGCTTGTGAAAAGTAATTGAAAGTTCTGACACTTTTTGTGTAAACAATAAATGAATATTCTAGATGACTCGAGGCAAAGCACTACGTCTACACACTTTGTCCAATTGAAAGTAGCATTAGATATGTGCATCATAACAAAACAATTCAGTCAATAAACTAAAACACTGCCTGATTCCAATAAATAATGATATGTGAGACCATTGGTTGGGAAACTTTACTTCTTAAACTCTTTATACCTGGTGAAGATTATGGTTAATATAAAGTGCCGCAATTAGCAGTACCAATTGGCCACCGTGTAATGAACATTGAACATTCATTTGTAATTGACAAAGTGTATCTCAATTTCCTTGATATCCTGGGACTAGATCTTCAAAGGTTTCTTAGTGCTTAGAGAATCGTAAGCCAATGTTAATGTATGGTACTTACATTAATTTAATCACTTAAAGGGCTTCACAAATCTAGTTCCTGATTGTTACAATTCACAGGCTTGTTTCATCTATACAAACTATGCAACTAAGAAGAGCAGATGTATTCACAAATCTTTCAAACGCAAATTTTGTGGAAAGGATCACAAAATACTTAAATCTTATTAGTTAAACGCTTCTTATAGGTTTTAAGTATCGCACTCCTGGTCATTGAACTCTAAATTTAAGGAAAGGTGAAGGCATTATTACATCAACGTGTATGTCTTTGAAATAGTACAATCTAATTCTGATGTCTGGAGGGTAGGTAACTAAAACAATTAAGATTCAAATGCGTCCTCTCACAAATTTTTTAAAGAATGCCCCTTTGGTCATTCATATAGTTAAGTTAACATAATTCAATTGTATCCTTGTACTTTTCTCACATTTATCCACAAATAACATTAACTAGTTTTCTTACTTATAGCTTGGAAAATTGAAATATTACCCAAGGGTTTAAAAGAAGTTAGCCAATCAGATAGTATTTTTCTTCTTTCTGTGCAGAAGTCTTTAACAGAAAAGTTTACGAAATACGTGAGTAGCCCTTCATTTAAAAAGACATATGTTTAAAGGTCTGTTACATTTGTCCAGGTTTAATCTGCAAAGTTTCAGGTTTTTTTCATAAGTAGAAAATGACAGGAGCAAGACACTATATTGAAAATTAAATCTTTAATTTCCAATATAGACTGTAAACTGCATTGACAAGCTTTAAAGTTTAGTAGTTTAGTAGGATATTTAAATAGCGCTAGCTCAATGACATACAGCCATGCTCTAAGCGCTCCCTCAGCACCAGTAAAACTATATACAAGGACACCTGACAGAAAGTTATTTGTATCTAAGTAAAAAGTGGATTTTGAGAGGTGCTTTGAAAAAGTCATCATGTGTTGTTTCCCTGGGTTAGGCACTTCAATCACATTGCAATCAGTTCAGACTGCTGGTGGTACATGACAACAGGATATACGGACCTAATTCGACATGATTAGTGATAAGTAGCAGCTGAGAAAGTACAAACCTTCAGGTTAATTATGTAGGAAGCACATTGAGCATGTTACATAATGTTTTGTAATCTTACAAATATGACACGTTGTGTAATCTAATCGTTTACTGACTGCAGGAAGGGAACGATCAAATCAAATGCAATTAAACATGAAGACATCATTTTAAAACAAAATGTGTTCACCATTTGTGTCCAACACCTTTTGAAATATTTCAGTACAAACTACAAATCAGACAACTGCTTAGATGTGCGTTCCAATAACGATAATGAAGAGACTGTAGGATGCCTTCTTTATTTATGGTATGCAATGTTTTGACACAGGTTTATTGTGTTCTCAATCAGAGTGAATTAAGAAGTTGCCACTCATATATTTTACATCATTATGAAGACCGGATAAATGAAAAAAAGGTTGGCAAATTTAACTCTTTCCAAGTACCATCATTACTATTGTAACAGAATAGATCTTTAATAGGAAATCACTTGGACTTTTAAAGTTTTCAGTTTTCAAGTGGCATATCATTTGATGAAGAACTGCAATGAAGTTTATCTCTGTATACTGTGCTAATCGTGATTGCGTGTTGTACAGGGAAGCTCCTTAATTCCGAATCATTTCCTTGTACAGTGAGGCTAAAAGAAGAAATATGTGTTGGACTAAATCCATCATTGCTGGAACAGTAGCGTGATAGTTAAGCGCACCTTGTTCAGGCTTTATGTCAACAAAAATAACATCCAAAAACTAAAGGGAATGCAAATACAGTGCTGCCTTTAAGTAGCACGTTTTTAGGAGGAACATAAGGTGACATCAGGAAAATGAAATTAAATTGTTCCAATTGAAAGACAATATATTTAAACTAAATTGAGCAGTAATAATTCAAACATATAACATAAACTTTAGCAATGCGATTAATTTTTCTTACACAAAATGAATTAAAAGTGTGCAAAAAAAATGGCCGCCATTGGATTTTATGTTAATCTTCATACTTTGTCTTCTGACTAGGGCTGAAACGGGTACAATTATATACTACTCGAGTACTCAAAGTGGAGCGCGATGGTGTAGTGGTTAGCGTGTCTGCCTCTCACGCCAACGACCCGGGTTCGAATCCAAGTGGAGACACAAAAGATTTGTGACTTGGGTCGAAAGCTGTGTTGTGTCCTTGGGCAAGGCACTTCATCCACATTGCACTCAGTCCACCCAGCTGTACAATAGGTACCTATTATACGGTTGTACTGTCCGAAAGGACTCTCAGCGCAGGCAAGCAGCTTTGAAAAAGTACAATCCGACAGGGTAATAGTGCACATTTGTGAATCGTCGGTGAGCAACTCGTAAGAGATGGATACTTGACGTAAAACTTATCATTATTATTATATTTTTATTATTATTATTACTCATAAAGTATTACTCACGAGTACTCGAGTACTCGTCTGCGCAGCAAACACAACGAGATCGCGAAGCGAACGAATATTCTAGGGGTGTCCAGGGGCATGCCCCCCGGGAAATTTTGAAAGTTAGAAGCTCTTATACGCGTTTTCCTGGTCTTTAGAACGGTAATGAAGTTTTGTTTTTAGGAAGCAATTTGAAGATATCGAGGCGAGTTTTAAAAAAAATTATGACACCATCATTAATTCATCATACATTATTCTGCACTCATGAGGGTATTAAGATCGTATTGTATGTAATTTACAATATTTTAGTCCACAGAAAGAGAAATAAACTCCAGTTCCATTATTACATATATACTGAGTTTCAACACAATGAACAGGTAGTATGCTGTGGTTTATTCTCATATTGGTAAGAACGCAAACAAAAGATAACATGCAACTCCCAATTTAATACGTACGCTGCTGACAAGCAATTAGCTTGAAGACAATACATACTGCTGATTAGCATGAACAACCAACAAAACAAAAAACTCAAGTAACCATTACTTCTGTAAACTGTCAAATTAATACCTAATGCTTATGTACAATGAGAAGAAAGAGGAGTTGACCGCACTATTCTCCAATCGTTCGTCCCCTATGAGCCTGACGACGGACACATGGACCAGCTGCACGTGTATAGGGGATTGAGTGCTTGACAGAATGCTTTAAAACCGTCGCCTTCGAGGACAGAGAGTGGGCGCAAATCTTTTACTACCACCAGTACTGCTTTTTTGGTCAATACCTGATACCTAGCTTTTTTCAGAGGCGCGACCTAAAAGAATAATGTAAAGTTAACTATTGTTAACACCACTGTGAAAGAAGGATCCCAAATAATACTCAATACAAAACTTAACTGATTTATTCAACAGATAAAAATTATTTACAAAGATTTTCGCAAATGTCTAACATTAATTGATTGATGGAACATAATCATTAAATGTTAAAATCGCACATCTCATACTGTCAGAGCACATACTCCACTTACAAAGTAACCATTTATTCATTCTGTTATAATGATTTATAAAAGTATGTAACGAATAGAAATTTATGCCACCTAACGGTATTATGGCACGAAGGGGGTTACCACGCTCTTTTGATAACACGAGGTGCACATCGGCAGCACATGATGACTTGTATAAATATTTTGTTATTAGATTTCATATATCCATAACGCATACTTAATGTGACACCTTTATGTTATTGATTTGATGAAGTCAACTATCCTTTTTGACTTAATATAATAACTAACCTTTTTGGCGAAACTACCGAGGGTAGTCTTTTTTTGAGTTGATGTGGAGGGAGCAGGCACATTAAACGTTGATTTATGTTTCATCTTCAGATGGTTCCTCATAGTTGATGTCGTTCCACCCTTGAAGGATAGTCTTATTCCACAAATTGAACATTCAGTTTTAAGTTTGTCGTCAGTTAGTTTGAAAAAGGACCAAACGTTTGAACGGGTTTACTCCGCCATGTTGAGAGGGGAGATAACTCTTCTTTGCCGAATACTCGAGTAGCAGTTTACTACTCGAGTACTGCTCCTACCTGCCTCGTACTCGAGTACCCGGGTACCCGTTTAAGCCCTACTTCTGACTGAGGATGATTGGCTTTGAAAGAGATTACTGGCACTGTCATAATACATTTAGCATTAAAATTATCAGTGAAATATTTGAAATATAAAATTTCCTGCCCCTGACATATGACTTTTACGAAACTTGTGCAAAATTTAGTGTATAACCCTCGCTCTCGCTCTGTTAATACAAGAATTCACTCTCGTTTCATAAAAGTCATATGACATACTTCCTCGGGTAATAATCTCTATGTATCCGTGCCAATCAGAAGATACACTCCTGCTCGAGATTTTAAATTTAAATACTTGATTCCTTGAAAACTTCCGCTGCCTGATAGCATTGATAATGACTGATATCTCACTATGAATGTTCATAAATCTTATTTTCTAGTTTGGTATGATATACAAATCCAATTAGAGATAACTTGTTCAATACTTGATTGGATGCAACTATGAAAACTAGAACTTTCAGAATCATTCAGCTGTGATATTTTTATATTCAAGTCAAAAACCTTACATATCAAAGTGGTGTATCGATCTTTTGAAATATGCAACTACACAATATTTCTTTTCACAGTGTTTTAGATTATGACAACTAGATATATCCTTTATTTGTCTTTTGAATTGTTTCAATTATGTAAACAAAAATAATATGATTACAATCCTAACTTTTGATATCCCTGGCTTTGTTAAAAATTGCTTTAATGTAAATTTAGGATTTTTCTAATAACTTTTATCACCTCCTATTAAGAGGGATTTATATGACAGACAGACATTAGTGATGAAATGGTGCTGTGTAATGTGATTAATCTTCATCAAAATTTGAAAGTCAGGCAAACGGTGATTGTGTTAAGGAATGTAATATTCATAATAATGATACATAAGTGACCAAACTGAACGTATAAGTTTAAAATTCATGATATAATATTGAAATTTATATTTCTATAAATTGCTAAAAGCGATGTTTTTTATTAATGGCCAATAAACTTTTGGAAATGGAAAACAATATCCGCATCTTGAGAGGAATGCAAATTGTTTCCCGCAAGCTCTAAAAGCATGTCTCCTTCAGATAGACCGAATTGACATTCGGTTAATGATGTGTCTGAATGTTTGTTGCAGGTTAGGGTCAAGCCTTCACGAGGAAGGCAAAGGGTTGGTATATAATGATGCAGGGATCAGTTAGTTAGCTTTTTTTTAAAAAATCATATAAAACGCTAAAACTAAAATTTAAATATAATCAAAATTATCATTTTTTTGTTTAACATGATAAAAAAAATGTTTTTGTCAAAACTACTACGTATCAAAGACTTTAACTGCCTGCATGAATTCTGAAACAGGATCTCCACCATAGTTATAAAAATGTGATACAGTTGGGGAATACATTTTTGGAATAATAAACTCTACTGGTTTCCATTTACTTCACAGCAAAAAGCTCATAATCGAAGCCCTTAACACATTATTACCCTTTCTGAAATCTACTACCCAAGCAATGTTAAACTCCCTCACTCAGCTGAAACCCTTCAACAGCTTTGACAGCTAAGTGCTTCATGGTCAGTCTAAGTAAACCTAGCCTCGATATTATCCGTTTCACTTCTAGTATAGAAGTGAAACGGATAATATTGAGGCTAGGTTTACTTAGACTGCTTCATGGTTATCTTTCACTCACTCAGCTACCATAACAATGACTTAAAAAAATAGATGATGAATCAAAAACGCTGTCTGTGTATTTATCAACAAGGATTTACTTTCCTCTGTGAACCTTAATTGATGGAAAATAGTATCCTTATCACAAGGGAAAAGTAAATTATGTAGCATTAGCTCTGAAATTCTCTTCCCTTTCAGAAGATCGAGATGTCGTGGAGTAATAACTTGTCTGTCAGTCTGTCTGCAAACTGTTTTTGAAGTAAACATACAAGTTTGGATCGATCACGCTTTAGGTTACCTTTATACTCCAGTATAGCTTTTGGCAATAGCTGAAGTTTAAAATGACGTGTTATAATGTTTATCATTTATCATCCAAAACAGAGTGCCACAGGAGATATCGCTTGTGAAAGATCAAGCGATATCTCCTAGGAGATATCGCTTTGACAGTAGATTTTGAACAATGCCCTGTAATCAGAAAATACATGACATCACAAAGGTTTTACATCATCAGTAATGACGTCACAATGCTTTGACGTCATAAACACAACAGCGTTACAATGCTATGACGGCATTAACATGATGACGTCACAATGCTATTACATCACTGGTTTAGGAGTTGGAGGGCTATGCAGTGTTCAAATATGTACATTTCATGTTAATGTGATAAAAAATTATTTGGATGATAAATAGAATCTCACCCTCGTGTCTTCTGATATCAAATATATCAACACTCGTTGATAAAAGTAAAATATAATCGGCAAGCCTCGGATATTGGATACTTTTATCAACTTGTGTTGATATATTTGATATCAGAAGACACTTGGGTGAGATTCTCTATATATATTTATCGAATATGTATTTTGGTATGTATAAAGTGACAAATAACAAAATTAATCAGTTGAAAGTATTCCATAGTGTAGAATTTTAACATAAACAGTATTCATATCTTAATTAGCGGTAGGTTAACATATCAATATCAAATTTATTCAAAGGACAATTTACCCTATAGTCATTATATACATGTATTTATCACATCATATCACTCATTCACATTTAGATGATCGGAAAGTGTGGACAAGAATCTGAAGAAAGAAGAATGAAGATATGCCAGGAATATTTGCAGCAACGTCTCTTTATGGTCTCCAAAGAATAACAATCTTCTTGGAAGCAACAACAACAACAGAAACATCTTTTAAACAGGCGATTCTGTTCATGGTTTGATAAAGTTCTATTGTTATTTCATTTAGGATTTTCTGAGGTCTGGAAAATGAAAAAAAGTTTTTGAAGACTCATTTAGCCAGGTTTCCAAATAAAAAAGCTGGTAAATGTTTTTGTGTGTGTTTATGCAATCCAAGTTAGTATCTTATATCAATTATGTCCCACAAACTTTTGTTTTATCACCATGAGAAACCAGCAAATATAACTATGATTCTCTTTTGTTCTATCATATTTGATTGAGATATCACCACATTTGCAAATCATTCAGTTTAATATATATGATTAAACAAATTGCTGTCGGTGATTAACTTATCAATACTAATATTATTATCATAACTAGATATGACTAGACACCGCAAAAGCAGAGCAGCCTCGAAACTTGGGGTTTCGCCTTCTCCTGCTAAGTCTTCTCCAGCCTCATTAGTTGGGTGTTTTTTTTTTGACCTTTGACATTCAAAATCAAACAATCAATGAACACTTTCATAGAGAATAAAAATCATGTAATGGATAAAAGTGTTAACAGTAAAAATATAGCATTTTCTCAATACACGCGTATGTCGCGACCTTGCAATGACCTTGACCTCTGATAGTTTTTAGCGGAAACCTTTCCAAAATGTTTTACTTTTCCAAAGATGATACATACCAAATTGGAGTTTCATAGCACAAAAACTGTTCAAGTTATCGCTTTTACAATGAATTCTTTAAGTGATTACATAACTCGTGACCTTGACCTTTGACGTTGAAGGTAAACATGTCAAAATGGTTCCCCCGAGGTATAGGTATATACGTATGTATATGAGTTTTGGAAAGTAAAGTGGATAAAAGTTTTAGCCATTAGAAGGTGTGAGGCGATGGCAGTGGCGTTGGAAACTTCACAAACACTGATAGCAGCCCCGTCCTTAGAGGGGGCTGCTATCAGATACTCGATCAGGGACATATACTTTTTTAAGATACTCGATAAGGGACATAATACTTGATTAATCTTAACCCAAGTAAATCTTAATAATTGGCGATTGTTCGTAGCTTCATTAAAGTATAATCCGACTACAATTTATTCTATTGCATTTGAAGTCATCTGTAGATATAATTAGAAAGTTTGAAAGGCATGGTAATAGTCTACTGTCAACATGTTATGATCTGGTAAAATACTATAATATTCCACCTGCACAAACATTTCTTTGAATTGCTATTTAAGTTTCCTTCATCTATTGTAAAGCCGATCACAAAACTTAAGACAATAAGTGAAAGATCCAATAGGTTATTCTAAGCTAACATATGTGAGTAAAGGATATGATTGATTTATGTCGTAACTTAAGCCATGGTCAGTTCTGTAATTATCAAATTGATGATAAGTATACATCTAAAGTGTTCTTATAACGTGGTAGACGTTAAATATTACCTTCATCAAAACAGTCTGATGACAAGAAAACAATGTCAGCATCACAGAAGAGAAGCAAATTGTTCACTCCAGCTCTGAAGGACTTGAAATTTGCACAAAATGACAGGGGAAAGGGAGTTAATATTAGGACACTAATCACTGATAATTTTTCCTGGATTCCTTGAACACTGATTGAAAAAAACATATATCGTAAATGCATCCTGACACTGACTCAGTAACCTTTTTCTGTCAGCTCTTATTTGATGGTTTCGTATTTGATGAACAGTATGTTAAAGACAGGAAGCAGAACAGTTAACAATTTGGAAAGCACTCACTAAACATATGATGGGAAGTTATTTTGGACACAGATAACAAATTAATGTCTCCCCAAATATAATGTAACAACTATCTTAAAATTTAAAATGCACCTGACAAACTGCTTTGTCATGATTTAGAAAGGATAGCCTATTTGATGCTGAAATTGATTGTCACGTTGTACTTGGTTTGAAATTAAATGTTAGTTCAATGTAATTAATTGTCATATTTCAACATCATTAAGATACTTAAAGGTAGAAATTGGACTGTATTGCTGGTCAAATGTACATCCATTAAAAACCATTGGTTAACAAAGGGAGTTCTTAACAAAACATTGGGTTCTAATGTATTTGAATTCACTGGCATTCATTAATCCATTCACCCTCTCATTTACCTGTTAATCGATATTGAAGTTTCTTTGAAAGTATTATATTCAGATAGGTTTCTTAATGTTTCCATGAGAGAAAAGAAAATTATTTCCTGCAAGCTCTGAAAGCGTGTCTCCGTCAAATAGACCAAACTGACATGCGATAATGACTTGTCTGTAACTTGGTCGCCACCAAAAGTCAAGCCCTAATCAGGAAGGCAAAGGATTTGAAGCCAGTATTTAATGAGGATGTTATTTTGCATTTTATAATGCATGGATGAGTGAGCGGGGTGGTGTTTAGCTTTGTTAAATTCATGGTTGCAAAAGGTCAAACTGCCAGGAAAAGCTGAAAAATATTAACAAATTACCACTAAACCGTTTTCAAGATGAAACGAAGTTTCAAAAGTATTAATTGCCTTAATGAAAAGGATCTTCATCAAAGTGGTGAAATATAAAAATGATGATTAGAATATTAAAGTGCTAAAGGTAGAAACGATCGCTAAAAACTCTCAATTCTCGTAATTCCTGGCTGAACTGTTTAGTCAGAAAATCCTAGGTGTATTGATCAACTAATATGTTCAGATTTCTCTTTGAACCTTGATTGATACAAATCAATGTCCTTATTACAAGAGAAAAATAAATTATGTTACAGTTACTCGATTAAGATCGAGATGACATTTATTAATGACTTGTATGTCAGCCTGTCTACATGGTCTTTTGTTAAGTAAACATACAACTTGGTAATGCTCTCGCTATAGAGCTTTAATTTCACATTTAATACTCAAGGCTTGTCTTTGGTGTTTAAATGAATCTTTTCAGGTTTTCAGTAGTGTTACATTTACGTAGAGACATTCACCTCTTAATGCAATTGATAATTAGTGTTTGATGGTGTTGGCACCATCACGTTTTTAAAACTTGTGAAGACAACAGACAAGTAATGCTGAAAGGAAAATGTACATTTTAAACCATGTCATGTAAAAGTCTTTTCATCTTATAGAATTCTAAGTGTTTGAAATATTTGTGTATTTTAAGTTTCATTACTATTCAGTGTCCTTTCTAAAGTTAATAAAATTTCCATTGTCTTTACAGAGTATGCTAGTACAAATACTAATGCTATTCTGTACACAGAAATACCTGATGGATGTTTATAATTATGACCCCCTATTCGAGGGTTTCACAAACATTGGGTAATGGCTGGAATTGTGCTAATAGTTCATGAGTGAGCAAGTGCCAAGAAACTTTCCTTCTATCAATCTATTTTGGATTACTAACTCAAAGGATGTTCAAGAGGCATTCTTCATTTTGGGTTTTATGGCATTTACTTCAATTTTCACTTTCAAAGTGTTGTTTTATGTATTTCACATATGGGAAATCATTAAAAAAAAGATATACATATATGGATATACACATAGGTTTTTGCCTATAAAATCATACCAATTGTTGATTCATTTTGAAATGATTGCCATTTAAAACAACATCTGGCGATCATGAACAAAGTTTCATTTACAAGCAAGATCTAGGTTATTTTTTCATTCCTGAAAAATATATTTCCCCTATATCGTCGTGATAAAGATTGTTCAAATCTAAACGATATCACTTAGGAGATATTGCTTGATCTTCCACAAGCAATATCTCGTATGGAACACAGTTTTTGGATGAAAGATAAAGCTTCCATGGAGGACAAAACGTCTAATAAGTTCTATTTTCCTTTTGTATAAATACACATCTATCTTTGATATGTATGTTTACAATATTGAAATCTATAATGGCGATGCCTACCCAGATTTTTTTTCAGACTACACAATGTAAACATTTTACTGAAACTGATAGGTACAACATATACTTGAAAATAACTATATATATACACTTCAAGGTCACTGTAACCAGAATTCCATATCTTTATGGTTTATTCAAAAGCATTTGATGAACTGTTCTGTATAGATCGTTGTGTCTGATTATGCAAACATTAACCAGAGTTTGTTTATCACATATTGTATTATTCATGAAATAAGCAACAATGCTAATTCAATATTTTTTCTTGATGTTGTTTATTTATCAAACGTAAACATCGTTGGTTCTGGCATACTCAGGTTCCAAATGCAAACTTTAGAAATGAACTAGATTAGCGTTTGCAGGATACCGCAAAAGCAGAGCAGCCCCGGAACTTTGGGTTTCGCCTTACCCTGTTCCGCCTTTTACAGGCCTCACCAAATTGGGAATTTTCTCGTGACCTTGACCTTTGACACTCAAGGTCACACAATCAATGAACACATTTCATTGAGTATAACATTATTGTAATGAAATAACGTGTTAAAAATAAAATTAATCCATTTTCTCCATATATGTTGACCTTGCTGTGACCTTGACCTTCGACAGTTAGTACCCAAAACTTTTTGAAAATGTTGTACTTCTCAAGAGATAATATATACAAAATCTTAACTTCATAGCACAACTTTTCAAGTTATTGTGTTTACAAGGAATTGCAATAACTCATATCTCGTGACCTTGACCTTTGACCTTCAAGGTCACACAATAATTGAACACTTTTTATTGAGTATAACAATCATGTATTGATTAAAAGTGATCATAGTTAAAATTAAGCATTTTCGCTAAACCATGCTTAAGTCATGACCTTGCTGTGACCTTGACCTTTGACAGATTGTAGCCGAAACCTTTTCAAAAATTTTTACTTTTCCAAGGATGATATATACCAAGTTAGAGCTTCATAGCACAAAAACTTTTCAAGTTACTGTGTTTACAAAGAATTTTGTGGTGATTTTATAACTCGTGACCTTGACCTTTGAACTTGAAAGTGAACATGTCATAATGATTCCCTGGAAGTATTAACATTTAGACATGTTCATGAGTTCTGAAAAGCTAAATGGGATAAAGTTATACCCAAATTTAGTGCATTTTGTAATAACTCATATCTCATGACCTTGACCTTTGACCTTCAAGGTCACACAATCATTGAACACTTTTTATTGAGTATAACAATCATGTATTGATTAAAAGTGTTCATAGTTAAAATAAAGCATTTTCGCTAAAACATGCTTACGTCATGACCTTGCTGTGACCTTGACCTTTGACGGATTGTAGCCAAAACCTTTTCAAAGTTTTTTACTTTTCCAAGGATGATATATACCAAGTCAGAGCTTCATAGCACAAAAACTTTTCAAGTTATCGCGTTTACAAGGAATTCTTAGAGTGAATACATAGCTCGTGACCTTGACCTTTGACCTTGAAAGTGAACGTGTCAAAATCGTTCCCCCGAGGTATGAGTAGTAAGGTATGAATAAGAGTTCTGGAAAGCTTAGGGGAAAAAAGTTATAGCTAGTAGTACGAGTGCGGCGGCGGCGGCGGCGGCGGCGGCGGCGATGGAAACTTCACAAAAACTGATAGCAGCCCCGTCCTTAGACGGGGCTGCTAATTATCAAAATACGGATTTGGAGTACAGTGATGTTGTGGTAAGCATGCTGGCCTCTCACGCCAGAGACCCGGGTTCGAATCCCTGTGGAGAAACCAAAGATTTATTACTTGGGGCTCATCCTGTGTTATGTCTCTGGGCAAACCACTTCATCCACATTGCACGCAGTCCAGATAGCTGTTAAAATGGGTACCTGAAAATTGGATGTACTAACCTATGTGGTCGTGATTAGCGTTTAATAGCAGCTGTGAAAGTACACTTCTTCAGGGTAATAATGTAGCGCTTTAAGCATGTCTAAGGACGTGGAAATGGCGCAATATAAGTCGCAGAGGTCGCGTGTATTTGCATTTGAATACACAAACTATTCGACCCCGAGAGCTATGCCAGCTGGAGCTTTCATGCTCCTGGTAGGGTCACCCAAGCTGGACAGGTCGACGGGTAGAAGCCAGACCAAATTTGAGTCCTTCTAAAACCTGCTTTCTATCTCTTACTATGCCTTTCATTCGTCTTTTACCTCATCCTTTCGATCCCTTTCTCTCTGATCTGTCTACTCTCTTATGGATGGCAACATCCACGTGTTTAATAACTGAAATATTGTTCAAAACACGTCAAACACCATCTCACTCACTCACTCACTCATATTTTCGGGTCAAAGTTAATATGTTTATACCTTTATGCTTAAAAACGGTACAATAATATATACGGAAACGTCGCTACTGTCAGAAGAAGAAGTTGTTTATCGATAGAATTACTCTTATCTTCCCTATACCATCAACTTCTTAAATGCCACTTAAACAGCTAATTCACTTCACTTTTTTATATCTTGGATCGTACCACTCTTTGACAAATTAATAATTACCTCGCATGTGCAAAGAATCAAAGAACTAATACCGTTCTCATCAACATACTGTAATTCGTATTTAAGAACATATCTCTTAATGAAATCTGACACAGACAAGTGAGATGTTTACGTTTTACCTGTAGCAAATCTTTTTTTTGATGATTTTCATCTTGAAGGTTAACACATTTGGCACTGATCTGTGATAGTTTCCATGTGTGGTGGTTGTTGATTTGCTTTGGGAAGAGCTTTCTATTACCATATTGATAGGCATGATGGGTGGCCCTAATTGTAAAATTAGAATTTCAAAATTATCCTTCACAGCAAGTTACATGTAATAATTTTGATTTACAAACGCTTCTAGCAGATAATATATCTATTAGTATACAACTCTGCTGTTATTCAGTGAATGTTATAACATTTATTCACAAAAAGTTTAACAAGAGTGAACAACTCAAAACTTTCTGTAAATATCAAGTACATGTTAATCAATCTGCAATTTCATTTGCAGTTGTTTATGAAAATACTTTATTTGAATTAAAACACTTTCTTGACTATAGGGATTTTTATTATATACTCATGTAATCTTATGATAGTAATACAAGGGTGCAATACGGAATACGTCTTCAAATTCCGTATTGCACTCCAGAATCCGTATTGCACGCCTGCCGGTTCTACTTTTTTCAGCTTCGGCAATTCTCGGAATTTTCCGTACGTAACAATCATTTTCCTAATTAGAACACCGGATTTGACGTATCTCAATGCATTGGTAACAAACCTCCTTTTTAATATGATATTGAAGAATGATATAGTGAGAAACTAGTGTTATCGTCAGTAAAGAAACTGCAAAACACTATAAAAAAGGAAATCCTAAACAAAACTCCGAGAAAATCGCCAGTGACACTGGGCCCTTATGACGTCATAGCCTACAACGATTATGACGTCATTTCCAAGGTGACGTCGTTTGAAAGGATCCCGTCGCTCGGAATCCTGAACTTACGTTTATCATATTCAGAACTTTATAAATAATAACTAAGGATAAACTTTTATCACTGTATTTAGTTTTCACACTTGATAAAATTGCCTCCTATGTTTAACTACGCAAAGTAATGAGAAAATAAACAGATAATTGAGGTATCAAATCATCAGTCGAGCGTATCATAGGTAATCGCCTTCTTTGCATTATGTATCAATGCGCAGTGCGACGTCTCGGATTTTTTAAGCAATTCAAACTTACATTAAAAAGGTTAAAAAGAGAGTATATAATAAATACAGAACGTCATAAGTGTGCATTTGGGTCGTTTGTATTAAACTCGAAGATGTCATGGACGCGGAGAAACAACTCGTTCTTCGAACTCGTTGTTCCTCCGCGCCCATGACATCTACTCGTTCAATACAAACGACCCAAATGCACACGTATGACGTTCTGTATATATATCAACTACAGGTATCAGAGTAAGAGTCTGTTTATTGCTGTTTGTACAGACATGGCACTTTCATTCTACTAGGCAGAACATAACAGATACTTGTATATAACTTACAGTGAGTCATAAAACTACTTCCTGTAGTTCCAATTATACCTGCAAACAGTACTCCATGATGAGGTCATGAAGATGTTCCTTTTAGCACTCATTTGTTTGCCTCCCACAAATACATTGTTCTTTTTTTGAAATCTCATCAAATGAATACGTTAAAAAAGTGGAAAGAAGTGTTCTTGTTATTGAAAATCATATACACTATCACATGTATGAATAAAAAGAATAAGTGACAAAAATTAAAATTTGATATCTTCAAAAATTTTGGAATGATATTAGAAATTTTAAATTATTACAACGAGAATATACATTCTGTGACTTTAAGAAGCAGCATAAGCTACACATGGATAATGCCTGTATCTATATTCATATTCATATCGTATATTCAAAAACAAGCAGACATACAGATTAAAGGGACAGCCCACTCGAGTTATTTTTTCTGGAAATAAAATTCAAGATGACACAGGGATGCATTTTATTTCAGAAAACAGCCTGCTTCCCTCGTGACGGCAGAGAACAGATGACTTTCATTTAGAGGTTTAACTCAGAACGCTAAAAGAGCTCAATCAAGATGATGCATTTAAGGATAACACTTTGTGAAGTTAAAAATGCCTTGAGTTAATTTTGTTTATATGGGACTATTGAGAATGAGACTACATTGCAATTGGACGCAACAATAGGTTCGAGAGTTATTGCTTACACTAAGAGTAAATGCATGTCAGACACTTAAACGAGAAGCATGTGCACTCCTACTCAAGTATGTGCAGGTGTTTTGTAGTTCTCAACATTAAGTTTCTCTAAAACATTATATATGTATCGTTAAAATGTCAGTGTTATACATTGTATACTTTATATAATTGGTAAGGTGTGCTATGTTGTCATTGTCTTGGTAATGGAAATTTAAATTTATATTATAATTTAAAAACTATTATTTTTTTAGATGCATTTGGATCATGGAAATTATAAACAATAGCGTTCTGAAAACTATATCAATCAAATTTATATTGTTTGTTAATATATGATCATATGTATGATTACTATATTGAAATCTATAATGGCGATGCTTACCCAGATTTTTTTTCAGACTACACAATGTAAACATTTTACTGAAACTGATAGGTACGACATATACTTGAAAATAACTATATATATACACTTCAAGGTCACTGTAACCAGAATTTCATATATTTATGGTTTATTCAAAAGCATTTGATGAACTGTTCTGTATAGATCGTTGTGTCTGATTATGCAAACATTAACCAGAGTTTGTTTATCACATATTGTATTATTCATGAACTAAGCAACAATGCTAATTCAATATGTTTTCTTGATGTTGTTTATTTATCCAACGTAAACATCTTTGATTCTGGCATACTCATGTTCCAAATGCAAACTTTAGAAACGAATTATCAAAATACGGATTTGGAGTACAGTGATGTTGTGGTTAGCATGCTGGCCTCTCACGCCAGAGACCCGGGTTCGAATCCCTGTGGAGAAACCAAAAATGTATGACTTGGGGCTCATCCTGTGTTATGTCTCTGGGCAAACCACTTCATCCACATTGCACGCAGTCCAGATAGCTGTTAAAATGGGTACCTGAAAATTGGATTTACTGACCTATGTGGTCGTGTTAGCGCTTAATAGAAGCTGTGAAAGTACACTTCTTCATGGTAATAATGTAGCGCTTTAAGCATGTCTAAGGACGTGGAAATGGCGCAATATAAGTCGCAGAGGTCGCGTCTATTTGCATTTGAATTCACAAACTATTTCATATTTTCGGGTAAAAGTTAATATGTTTATACCTTTATGCTTGAAAACGGTACAATAATATATACCGAAACGTCGCTACTGTCAGAAGAAGAAGTTGTTTATCCATAGAATTACTCTTATCTTCCTTATACCATCAACTTCTTAAATGCCACTTAAACATCTAATTCACTTCACTTTTTTTATATCTTGGATCGTACCACTCTATGACTAATTAATAATTACCTCCCATGTGCAAAGAATCAAAGAACTAATACCGTTCTCATCAACATACTGTAATTCGTATTTAAGAACATATCTCTTAATGAAATCTGACACAGACAAGTGAGATGTTTACGTTTTACCTGTATCAAATCTTTTTTTGTGTGATGATTTTCATCTTGAAGGTAAACACATTTGGCACTGATCTGTGATAGTTTCCATGTGTGGTGGTTGTTGAAGAGCTTTCTACTACCATATTGATAAGCATGATGGGTGGCCCTAATTGTAAAATAAGAAGTTCAAAATTATCCTTCACAGCAAGTTAATGATTTGAATTTACAAACGCTTCTAGCAGATAATATATCTATTAGTATAAAACTCTGCTGTCATTCAGTTAATTTTAAAACATTTATTCACAAAAAGTTTAACAAGAGTGAACAACTCAAAACTTTCTGTAAATATCAAGTACATGTGAATCAATCTGCAATTTCATTTGCAGTTGTTTATGAAAATACTTTAGTTGAATTAAAACACTTTCTTGACTATAGGGATTTATATCAACTACAGGTATCAGAGTAATAATCTGTTTATTGCTGTTTGTACAGACATGGCACTTTTATTCTACTAGGCAGAACATAACAGGAACTTGTATATAACTTACAGTGAGTCATAAAACTACTTCCTGTAGTTCCAATTATACCTGCAAACAGTACTCCATAATGAGGTCATGAAGATGTTCCTTTTAGCACTCATTTGTTTGCCTCCCACAAATACATTGTCCTTTTTTGAAATCTCATCAAATGAATACGTTAAAAAAGTGAAAAGAAGTGTTCTTGTTATTGAAAATCATATACACTATCACATGTATGAATAAAAAGAATAAGTGACAAAAATTAAAATTTGATATCTTCAAAAATTTTGGAATGATATTAGAAATTTTAAATTATTACAACGAGAATATACATTCTGTGACTTTAAGAAGCAGCATAAGCTACACATGGATAATGCCTGTATCTATATTCATATTCATATCGTATATTCAAAAACAAGCAGACATACAGATTAAAGGGACAGCCCACTCGAGTTATTTTTTCTGGAAATAAAATTCAAGATGACACAGGGATGCATTTTATTTCAGAAAACAGCCTGCTTCCCTCGTGACGGCAGAGAACAGATGACTTTCATTTAGAGGTTTAACTCAGAACGCTAAAAGAGCTCAATCAAGATGATGCATTTAAGGATAACACTTTGTGAAGTTAAAAATGCCTTGAGTTAATTTTGTTTATATGGGACTATTGAGAATGAGACTACATTGCAATTGGACGCAACAATAGGTTCGAGAGTTATTGCTTACACTAAGAGTAAATGCATGTCAGACACTTAAACGAGAAGCATGTGCACTCCTACTCAAGTATGTGCAGGTGTTTTGTAGTTCTCAACATTAAGTTTCTCTAAAACATTATATATGTATCGTTAAAATGTCAGTGTTATACATTGTATACTTTATATAATTGGTAAGGTGTGCTATGTTGTCATTGTCTTGGTAATGGAAATTTAAATTTATATTATAATTTAAAAACTATTATTTTTTTAGATGCATTTGGATCATGGAAATTATAAACAATAGCGTTCTGAAAACTATATCAATCAAATTTATATTGTTTGTTAATATATGATCATATGTATGATTACTATATTGAAATCTATAATGGCGATGCTTACCCAGATTTTTTTTCAGACTACACAATGTAAACATTTTACTGAAACTGATAGGTACGACATATACTTGAAAATAACTATATATATACACTTCAAGGTCACTGTAACCAGAATTTCATATATTTATGGTTTATTCAAAAGCATTTGATGAACTGTTCTGTATAGATCGTTGTGTCTGATTATGCAAACATTAACCAGAGTTTGTTTATCACATATTGTATTATTCATGAACTAAGCAACAATGCTAATTCAATATGTTTTCTTAATGTTGCTTATTTATCAAACGTAAACATATTTGGTTCTGGCATACTCATGTTCCAAATGCAAACTTTAGAAACGAATTATCAAAATACGGATTTGGAGTACAGTAATGTTGTGGTTAGCATGCTGGCCTCTCACGCCAGAGACCCGGGTTCGAATCCCTATGGAGAAACCAAAAATGTATGACTTGGGACTCATCCTGTGTTATGTCTCTGGGCAAACCACTTCATCCACATTGCACGCAGTCCAGATAGCTGTTAAAATGGGTACCTGAAAATTGGATGTTCTGACCTATGTGGTCGTGATTAGCGCTTAATAGCAGCTATGAAAGTGCACTTCTTCAGGGTAATAATGTAGCGCTTTAAGCATGTCTAAGGACGTGGAAAAGGCGCAATATAAGTCGCAGAGGTCGCGTGTATTTGCATTTGAATACACAAACTATTTCAATTTTTCGGGTAAAAGTTAATATGTTTATTCCTTTATGCTTGAAAACGGTACAATAATATATACCGAAACGTTGCTACTGTCAGAAGAAGAAGTTGTTTATCCATATAATTACTCTTATCTTCCTTATACCATCAACTTCTTAAATGCCACTTAAACAGCTAATTCACTTCACTTTTTTATATCTTGGATCGTACCACTCTATGACTAATTAATAATTACCTCGCATGTGCAAAGAATCAAAGAACTAATACAGTTCTCATCAACATACTGTAATTCGTATTTAAGAACATATCTCTTAATGAAATCTGACACAGACAAGTGAGATGTTTACGTTTTACCTGTAGCAAATCTTTTTTTTGATGATTTTCATCTTGAAGGTAAACACATTTGGCACTGATCTGTGATAGTTTCCATGTGTGGTGGTTGTTGAATTGCTTGGGGAAGAGCTTTCTATTACCATATTGATAGGCATGATGGGTGGCCCTAATTGTAAAATTAGAATTTCAAAATTATCCTTCACAGCAAGTTAATAATTTTGATTTACAAACGCTTCTAGCAGATAATATATCTATTAGTATAAAACTCTGCTGTTATTCAGTTAATTTTATAACATTTACAAAAAGTTTAACAAGAGTGAACAACTCAAAACTTTCTGTAAATATCAAGTACATGTTTCATGTTTCAATTTCATTTGCAGTTGTTTATGAAAATACTTTATTTGAATTAAAACACTTTCTATAGGGATTTATATCAACTACAGGTATCAGAGTTACAGTCTGTTTATTGCTGTTTGTACAGACATGGCACTTTCATTCTACTAGGCAGAACATAACAGGAACTTGTATATAACTTACAGTGAGTCATAAAACTACTTCCTGTAGTTCCAATTATACCTGCAAACAGTACTCCATAATGAGGTCATGAAGATGTTCCTTTTAGCACTCATTTGTTTGCCTCCCACAAAAACATTGTCCTTTTTTGACATCTCATCAAATGAATACGTTAAAAAAGTGGAAAGAAATGTTTTTGTTATTGAAAATCATATACACTATCACATGTATGAATAAAAAGAATAAGTGACAAAAATTTAAAATTGATATCTTCAAAAATTATGGAATGATATTAGACATTTTTAATTATTACAACGAGAATATACATTCTTTGACTTCAAGAAGCAGCATAAGCTACACATGGATAATGCCTGTGCCTATATTCATTTATATCGTATATTCAAAAACAAGCAGACATACAGATTAAAGGGACAGTCCACTCGAGTTATTTTTTCTGGAATTAAAATTCAAGAAGGCACAGGGATGCATTTTATTTCAGAAAACAGCCTGCTTCCCTCGTGACGACAGAGAACAGATGACTTTCATTTAGAGGTTTAGCTCAGAACGCTAAAAGAGCTCAATCAAGATGATGCATTGAAGGATAACACTTTGTGAAGTTAAAAATGCCTTTAGTTAATTTTGTTTATATGGGACTATTGAGAATGAGACTACATTGCAATTGGACGCAACAATAGGTTCGAGAGTTATTGCTTACACTAAGAGTAAATGCATGTCAGACAATTAAACGAGAAGCATGTGCACTCCTACTCAAGTATGTGCAGGTGTTTTGTAATTCTTAACATTCAGTTTCTCTAAAACATTATATATGTATCGTTAAAATGTCAGTGTTTACTTTATATAACTGGTATGGTGTGCTATGTTGTCATTGTCTTGGTAATGGAAATTTAAATTTATATAATAATTAAAAAACTATTATTTTGTTTGATGCATTTGGATTATAAACAATCGCGTTCTGAAAACTATATCAATCAAATTTATATTGTTTGTTAATATATCTTTAAAAATAGGAGCAATATAATAAGCTGTAACATCTTTCGTAAAATCTGAGAAAGGTCTGATTCAAAATGGAAAAATCAATTTATAGATTAATATAACAATCTTCTTTCATCTTTCATTATTATCACACAACAAGTTGAAACTTTGGAATACCACGCGTCATGATTACTTGTACCAGTACTATTTTAGATGTGTATCATGGTGGTTTCTGATACAAATAGCCAAATGGCAATTATCTCAACGATTTATAAAAAAAAATCTTGATTCTAAACAATTCTGCTGTGAAACATTTGTTAACTTAACTATTTGGCTTTTGTACATTTTCAAAGCAAAACTTCCCACCCGTGTATAAACCTAGGGGTTGCTTTGCTTTGTTTATTCACGCCCACTTCACCAGTCCAGGTCAAAGTGAACCAGAGCGGTTTATGAGGTAAGTAAAAAGTTATTTTCAAGATGATAGAACCCAGCCTGGAAATATTTAGAAATTCCAACAGTCAGGAAAATAATCTATGCTTCTGCTGTCTGCAATATGTTAGAGATATACCCATACTTGCCGAGGTGTATCGCTCAATAACCTCCTGTTTGAATCGTGGGTCTCCAAGACATAGCGATACACCGAGGGAAGTGTGGGTATATCTGACTTATACCCCACTCCGGTCGAGTCATGTTTGACCAAAAAGAGCATTCGATCATTCTTTAAGTATACAGCTCTTGACATAATTAGATCAATAGAATATTATTGGTACTCTTCTAACTGCGGTTTAAAACCACAAACTAACTTCATTTCATTAAAATTGGTACATACTAGTAATTATATACCTAGGTTAATATATATAGATTATATATACATAAAACAACAGAAAATACCTCTGCTTGTATCAATCCTCATTAGCTCAGTCGATATATATAGTCGCTGCTCAACAACATAAAGGTCCCTGGTTCGATTCCCACCATCTTTGATTATAATTCTCAAAAAATGAAAATTCTAAATTTTACAAGTCCGTTTATTTGCCAACGTTGAAGATCTCTTCCCCTGACTAAGTGTAGATTAACAATAAAGTGTTGGTGTATCAGAAAAGTAGAGGTGTATCAGTGGATAACCTACAGTTACAACATAGAAAGGAGAGGTGTATTCGTCAATACACCTACAGTTAGAACAAAGGAAACCATAGCAACGAGACCGGAAGTGGGGTATAAGGTAAAGTTGAGCAGTGCTTGACAAAATGTATCAGAGGTTGATGAGCATTTTTGTTATTATATGAATGGATTGTATCCGTTTTTCTGATTGGCCCACTTGGTCACATAACTGCATTGACGTCAAGCAATGTCAACCTGTGTGAGTCGCGAGTGGTTGATATAACAATCCAAGCACCTCTGGTAACTAAAATAGATTTGAAAATTAAGTCTCGAACTCTGCACATCACATGTTACTCTGTTAATCAAGCAATAGGCATCGCTTTGTGACTGTGCTGAATTAGAGTTATGTTCCTTATTAGGCATATTAGAGTGATGTCCCTTTTTTGCACAGAAGGAACGTGATTTCAAGAACATTTTTCATATAATAAAACAATTATACACTTCAGATTCGGTTGAATCAATGATCCAAAACATTGGATCAGCCTCACTTGAAGTCAATAATTGTTTTATATGAATAACTAATTTATCCATATCTTTATCAATATAAACGTTTTAAATCTTTGTGAATGTTTAAGGAATTATTCAGTTCAACATGTATTGGTGTTTACTTAACATTCTGGTATTATATTAATATATATTATATCTTTTATTAACTCCAATGGCAACCATAATTCTGTGCATAGGCTGAATATTCCTAATGTTTAAATGTTGAGTAAAGAGGGATATGTGATTGATATAACGTTGATTTAAGAAAACCTTTACACTATATTCCTGATAACATTCAATATACAATTAAAGTATAGTAGATCTACAAAGTGCCCAAGCAGTAGTACAATAACATTGCTTGAATTTTAGTGAGCTAAGCTTTATTCAAGGAACTATCTCTGTTATTGTCCTGTTTCAAGAAAGAGTAAAACTAGATTTGTCCTCTGCTGTACAGTCTCATAATGGACACTGATTTTTATTTTTTGGATCACAAGTGATATACATTTTGAACATTGCATAAATGTTTGTGTTTAAATTAAATTTGTTTAAGAATTTGTATCCACTATAAAGTAATGTTTTAAGTGAGTGTAAACACATTTGTATATTGCAACTGTTGGGTACAACATACACGTAATAGCCTTGGATCTTTACTTTAAGGTCACTATAATCGTTTGTAATGTGTGCTTGTTAGTCCATGCATTAATATGAGTCTTTATCAGCATGGTTTATTTCAGATAATGTTGATCGATGTGCTTTTCCGTATAGAGAGATTTGTATGTTTATCTCGTCTTGTTTCAGGCATTTAGGACTACAGAATTGGTGCATGAAGCGTGAATAATTCTAGTCTTGTTGTTTGCAACGGGATTGGCCTTGAACATAACAGTTATTATGGTTGGGGTGGTTATAAAGGTATTGTGTACGAATGAGGTAGTTAATTTGAGGTTGTTTTATCAAATTCTGAAAAACTTACATTTGGATTGTCGAATATTGATTCGAGGCGAAGCCGAGAGGCAATATTTAAAAGTTCAGAATGTTTTTTCTCCAGGAAAGATATGTCCGAGGCGAAGGTAAGGATGTAAGGTACCTGCCCGAATAAAAAAGCCTCTAAATAACCACTACTGTCATTCGCATTACCACAATAACCAACCTCAACACGTGGCAATAATTGGTTATTCTGAAAAACAACTCGTCAGAACAATGAACATAACTTTCCCTAGTGGTGTAAATACATGTATCATAACATAACTAAAATTAACTAGAATAGAATAGAATAGAATTTGATAACCAGCCTCACGAAAAGAAAGTCACACACAAGGCTTATAACAAAGGGGTTACATTGTATATAAGTATTTTAGTCTTTAAGTGTTTCTCTCAGAAATACGGTTTATGAGAGGTATCTGTATATACTATAGCAATGTTGTCATAACCCGTTGTGTACAGTACGCAACCCTGTGCACTTGGATCTATTGAAGGAGACCAGGTGGTAACCTCATAAACACGTGCCGACACAAATAACCAGGCGTAATAAGTCCATTTGCAGTGGAACATCCACTGTACAGTTCAGTAATGGAGAGATTGTTTTGTTAAAACCCTAAATGTAGTGCTTCAAAAACGTAACATTAGACCTACTTATGCAATCTGTCTACTCTACTTACATCCCTTGGTCTTTGCTTGGTCAATATTCTCGATAATATCCATAAAACAAGATCATTAAAGGTGGAAAAAACCAACTTATTGTACACATCCAATTCCAGAAATCAGCAACCTTCATGTAGTATAAACATGTCATTTTCTTGTGCACGTGCACGAGAAGTTCGTTAAAGGTAGGAACAGTTCCTGAAAAACATATGCACTTCGTAGAAATTGACAACCCACGTGTAGTTTCAGCAAGCAACACCTGCTAAATGGAAACTTAAGTGCTATTTATTAATCTGTTATTTGCCACGGATGCGTAGTCAATGATTAACAAAAACAAACAATGATGTTGATAGTTACAATGTGTCAAGACTACATAGATAATCACTTTTGAACGACAACTGTCAAAGTTAAAGCTTATATTTATATTGAAATATAGTTAAATGTGTGTGCAACAAAAAGTGATGATCATCGACATCATCAAATGATTCCTATTTAGAGAATCTGCGTAGTACATGTATATAGAAAAACAGTTATTCTTTCAATCCAATATCTTAGGCGATATGTGTGTGTCAAAAAATTGATTATCATTGAAAGAATATGTGTAAAGACCCGCGCGTTTGCGTTTGCAATAGTGGTAACAATAATCAGGGAAAGATTAAGCTCCTGACTATATTTGGTTCTGTTGACTGTCTTTAGCATACTTTAGCATTTTGAATGATATAACACTGATAGTTTGACCATTTCATTTACCCTGTGACATTGAGGAGAACATTTGGTTTATAAAAATGCATAGTTAAATTCCTTTAAGAAAACTTCAGAAGGGTCCCACATATGTTTAATGCTAGGGGAGACCAGGAGAAAACGAGCCCCCTTATGCATAAACATTTTTAATGTGCACCTATTCATGTTCAGAAAGCATCGTGCAGTATATCTCTAATGCTTATGAGATATACTATCGTAAGGCAAATGTTGTTAACCTCCAATAACTGCGTGAGGATATATTGAGGAAAATATGTTTTGACAAAGGCAATTTTTGCTTGGGGCAAAGCGTCCAATGTCAAGAGACATCCGAATGTGATATACATGTATCAAACACCTGTAATAAGCCCATACAATACCAAATGTTCATATCAAAAGTGCCATGCAGCTCAGGCACTTACATTGAGGCTAAACAAATAATATCAAAACCTGGTACTGTATGCAAAGGCAGACAAAATATTTTCTTAATGTCATGTACCTACATTTTTGAAGTTTACAATCAATAACATTCAAGTTAGTTACATACGATTTTCTTAAAATAATGAGGGTTTTGACAATCAAACTCAGTAACTGTCTGAAAACAGTAAATATATGACAGGAAAGAAGAGATTGATTGGTCTCAAAGACGTGTCATCACTTTGTAAACAGCTAAGCTCTGAGGGACTTTCCACTGCAGCCTATATTGTTAATGGTTTTTGGATAAAATAGAACATATAATAAGTATCAAACTCATTAAAAAACAAAGAAAATGCATGTGTTTCTAACTGTCAGTTGAACTAAAAAAAGGAAAATAAAAACAGTCTGATATAAATTCCTATTTTCATATATACAATTTTATGATCAACTTGAACAAAACATATGAACATTTCAAAATAAAAATTATATTTCTATTTTAAGATATTTGCTTGTGAAAGGTAATTAAAAGCTCTGACACTTTATGTGTAAAAGTAAATGAATATTCAAAGCGCTCCCCCTGCTCACTTTGTCCTATTGAGGGTAGAATTGAATATTTGCGAGATTAATTTTTAAGTCAATAAACTAAAACATTGCCAGATTCAGATGGAAGACCTTTGTTGTAACCCTTGTTCGTAACATTTATTTGCAAGACGACTTGTTCCACAAGCGATTAAACTCTTTATACCTGGTGAAGATTATGGTAAAGGCACACTTCAAGTACCGCAATTAGCAATACCAATTAGCGAATGTGTTATGAACATTGAACATTCATTTGGAATAGATGAAGTGCGCTACCTCAATTTCCTTAATATCCTGGGCCTAGATCTTAGTGCTTAATCACTTAAAGGGCTTCGAAAATTCAGTTCCTGATTATCATAATTCACAGGTTGTTTAATCTTTACATACTTGTGAACTAAGAAGTTCAAATGCATGATCATACATTTCAAATGCGAATTTAATGGAAAGGATCACAACATACTTAACTCTTATCAGTTAAACTTTTCCTTTAAAGTTTCCATGCATCGCACTCGATCATCAAAGATAAATTTGATGTAGACAAAAGCGTTGCAGGAAGGTGAGGCATTATTACATCCACGTTATGTCTTTTAAAATAGTACAGTCGAACTCTGATGTCTTGAGGGTAAGTAACGTAACAATTGAGATACAAAAACGTCTTCTCCAAAATTCATTAAAGAATGCCCCTTTGGTCATTTATTTAGTTAAGTTAACGTAATGCAATTGTATGCCTGTACGGTTCTCACATTTATTCGTCAATAGCATTAACTAGTTCTCTTACTTTAAGGGATAGTTTGGAAATTGAAATCTTTACCCAAGGGTTTAAAAGAAGATAGCAAAGTAGATGGTGTTTTTCTTCCTTCTGTGCAGAAGTCTACAACAGTAAAGTTGTGAAGTATGTGAGTATCCGTTCATTTCAAATACCATACTTTGATAGATTTGTCTTGGTTGAATCTGCACACGTTGCAGTTTATTTATCATAAAGAGATAATGACAAGAACAAGATACTCTGTATTTAAGAGTCAATCATAAATTTTCGTTAGACTGTAAACTGCATTGACACACCTTTAACTGTAATACGTTTGTAGAGAGTTATCAGATTGTGTACAGTAAAACACTCGAAATATAAAATGTCTCTATGAAGTTGCAATCACACTAGTGCATATACGATGCTTATGTCATCGTGGAACACAGTAGTGCAGTTGTTAGCATATTCGCATCTCAAGCCAACGGCCCGGGTTCGAATCCATATTGAACAATTTGCATTAACAATTTGTAGCCTCGGTCTCATGGTGTGGTATGTCCCTGGGCTAGGCACTTTATCCACATTGCAGTCAGTTCACTCAGCTGGTGGTACATGAAAATAGGATATACGGACCAAATTGGACATGATTAGTGATTAGTAGCAGCTGTGAAAGTACAATCATTCAGGGTTATAATGTAGGAAGCGCTTTGAACATGTTATATAACATATATTTTGTAATCTTACAAATACGACACGTTGTGCATTCTGCTGTTTATTGACTGCAGGAGAAGGGATGCATCACATAATCATTATAAAATGAAATGTGCTAGATGATAACTTCATTATTTATGGTATGTAATGTTTTGACACAGTTTTTTTTGGTTCTCAATCAGAGTGAATAAGACGTTGCCACCCATACATTTGACTTCATTATGAAGACTCAATAAGTAAATTTACTATGGAATTGATATTTGATAAGAAATTACTTAAAGCGTTTACATTTTACGTTTTCAAGTGGCATATCACTTGATGAAGAACTGCACAGAAGTTTATCTCGGTATACTGTGCTAAACGTGATTGCGTGTCGTACAAGGAAGCTCCTTAATTCCGAATCATTTCCTTGTACAGTGAAGCTAATAGAACTGAATTATGTGTGGGACTAAATCCATCACTGCTGGAACAATAGCGTGATAGTTAGAGGCTCCTTATTCTAGCTTTAGGATACCTTGAAATTAGTTTTCCTAAATAGTCCATTTTCATTATTTGTTGCGAACCTGTGTTTGTAAGAAAGTAAATGCTCTGTGCGAAAAATATCATTTGTTTTAGGGTAAAACCATTAGGTTTTTTTTATAAAAAGCATTGTCTTATATCAACAAAAAGAACATCCAAAAACTAAAGGACATGACAATACATTGCTGCTTAAAACTGTCTTTTTTTTATTAGTTAAAATCAACAGTGTGCAGGTTACTTTTGAAATATGTCTCTGTTTCTGATTTAAGACTAAAGTGATATAAGAAAATGTTTTGAAACGAATAGAAGCATCATTAGATATCTAAATTGTCACAATCCCTCCTCTTTTTAAATGTTGCAATTGATAGATAACAGTTTTTGATCAATGGTATTGGCCATAAATCACATAATTATACATCAGAGAGAATAATACATTTAGTATGTCAACTTCTTAACATGGACAAGCTCATTATATATATATGTATTATTATCATAAATAATTATTTCCTTGTAAATAGGAAAGGTTTGAATTGAAACACTCACAGCCAACGGGATGGCGAAGATCCACAACATACATAATCAAATTAGTTACCACTCTTCACTTTCACTTCCCTACAACGCCGCTGGCTTTGCTCTCGAGAGTAGTTGTACAGTAACACAAGTCAAGTTACCTGCTGTGTTTAAGAAATCTGAAAGAGTCTAATACTACTATACTTTCATATGAGTGGATACGATAATTGAAGGAAGATGCAGATGTTCACTCGAGTACTATTGTTACAAATTTCTTTCGCGTTTTTGTTTCGGATTGCATATTATGTCAGTAGTACTTGCTTGTATCAGTTGCTGTCACGAGTACATTACGTTTCCTAAGATGTGAATTAATGAGGTCAGACGAGTGACCATAATGCTTTCATTTAAAAAGGTTGCCTCAGCACCAAATTTACACTGTCCATTGTTTGAGGTCACGTCTCAACCCCTGAGAGGTTGCGGTCAAGTTGGGAAGCCTAGCCCGAGCAGAGTTTATTGCCATAACCGCCGGTTATCAGGTTATTGTCTAATGCGAGATCTAAGTTCAAAAGATAAAAATGAAAAAATAGTTACTTCGATTAATTTGTATATGTTACTGAAATAGTTTGCAGGTTTTCTGGACAAAGAAACAAATCGTATGAAAATACACTCCTGCTTTGAATTCGAAAACAAAAGACTTGATTTCTTGCATTAAAAGTTGCGCTGCCTGACAACATTGATGTTAACGAATAATATCTCACTATAAATGTTGATAAAAGTTTTGTATCGATTTTATTAAACTATTAAACTGCAAAATATTTCTGTTGACAGTGTTTTAGATTTTGACAACTAGATGTTTCCTTATGAGTTATGTAAACAACAATAATATGATTCAATCTAAATTTTCGATTTCCCTGGCTTTGTTGAAAATTGTTTAAATGAAGAACTGTTCTAATAACTCAAACTTAATATGATTTATCACGATTAATTTGGTGCGTGTCATGATGACACTGTCAGCAGTTGTTTGTGCTTCCCTCTATAAAGACAATTAACTGTTTATTAGGCTTGACATCAATAAATCGATCTTGTCAGGAAAAGTCTAAGATCTTGATTTATTAAATGTTCTGTATTATATGCTGTATTTTTCCTTTAAATCAAAATAGAAAGATGCTCTTATGCTTTTAATGTTTTTGTTATCGTTTGATTAGTATTTGTTACTTAGCCCTGATTTAAATATTGACGCTTTCTCGAATTTTCAAATTTAGTATATATCTTCAATTACATGTAAGTACAAATTAGGACATTCATTATTGTTAACTTGATGAAATAACAATTATTCCTAATCAGCCTTAATTTACTTGTCTGTTCTACAATAACCTTCAAACCTCCATATATATATATATGATAAATATGTAATAAGTTGTTCTGTTCAATGGATTGTTCAGAAACAGTAGTACAGGCTTTCCTCTTTCAGCCTATCTAACCAACAGGTCAACTCAACTCACATTTCAGAACTGGGATTGATGAACAGTACAGTCTATTGAAAATCATAAGTAACAAAGACAAGACATTATCATTATACTCCACCTACATAGACAGACATTTGAATTGCTATTTGAGTATATTGCCATTACAGGATATCATTCATTATAAGTGTGTGGTCTGTTCAGAAATTTCAAAACTGAGGATAAGTATGGCTCTATTCACCTCCATAAACCAAGCTGTTTCATACCATAATAAACGATGTTTATTATGTGATCAGTCTGCTTATAAAAAAATATATATTTATTACCTACGAGAGCAGTCATATTGGTTCATATTGTTTAAATGATGTCCTGGGCAATATATCACTATTTCATTGTGACGTCACGTAATAATCAATGCTTTGACGGATCGGTTCGACAATGATGTCTCAATCACTTTGGGCCGCCGGTGGCTTTTCCGTTTCACTGAGAAGTATGTTTTCAGTTTTTTCTTTAAAATTGGGACTACAGAAATCAACAGAATATTATATTCGTGCCCATAATATACTATGTTTATGACACTCAAACCTTAATTTAAGTCTCGCTCTCACTATGGGAATATTAATATTTAGCCACTTGTGTCATAAATATAGTATATGTATGTCAGCGACACGTATATAATATACTCTATACTAAAAGAATGTAAACTGTTTAGTATTATTGTATACGTAAGGAGTGCATTGTGATCTAAATTTTAGAATGTATGTTTTTACTGTAAAGAATCGTTGCTTCCTCATAACCATAATTCTATGATAAGTACAATCGTAACGAAACAATTCAATTATTATCCAATGTCTTTCAGAAATAATAAACACAGATGCATTAAATTGAATCACAACATTGTCATGAAGACGTCTCAGTGTAGCAGGGTCTGACACTGTTTGTACACTATATCTAATGCATTTTATAAAACTTTATAAAACTCATCTTCCTGTTTTTATCTTTTTAGTCATAAAATACACTTGAGTCTACTATAAATTTTAAACTTATACATCTAGTTTGATCAATCATAAATCATGTTGTGAATATTATATTCATTAAAATTATCATTGTTTTGTTTGACCTTCAAATTTTAATGAGGATAATATTCATCTTTCTGTAGATTGTTAAAAGTCAACAAATTATTGTAAAGCGATCTTTGAATCAATGTCTAATGAACTTTTCCATATGGAATGTTGAATCTTAAGCGTAAGTCAAATTGTTTCCTACAAGCTCTAATAGGGTGTCTCCTTCAGATTGACTGAATTGACATTCGGTAATGATGTGTCTGTAAGTTGGTCGCCATTAAGAATCAAGCTGTAATGACAAAGGCAAATGGGTCTAAAACCAGTATTTGCTAAACAAATCATTTTGATATGATAACATGAATAAGTCAGTTAGCTATTGAAAAGCTTTGAGAAATTGTCCAATTTGACATCTGTTTGCTTAAGATAAAACGTAAACATATAAGCATATCATCATAAAATTGTTACTTAATGACAGAGATTGTTTTTGTTTAAAAAAACTCATACGAAACAAAAATCAGAAATTGCCTGAATGAATTCTTAAACAGTATCAAAATTAGTGATAAAAGATGAAATAGAGTTCTACTTAACACATTTATTGATAACAAACTCTGCTAATTTCTTTTTATTTCATAACACAAAGGGGAATGCTCGAAGCCCGTAACACACTATTCCCCTGATGAAAGGATAAATATTCCATTACCATTCTCGAATCCGTGAGAGTATGCGAAGGAGAATTGACAGCAGAGTACCTATGGTTATCTGTCACATGGTCTCCCTCCTAATTGCTGAAATACTGCCAAAGATATGTCAAACTCCAACTCACCCACTCACTTGAAACAGCTACAAAGGTAATGAATTGAAAGAATGGCTGAAGCATTTGTCAAACTACTGTTGGTGTATTTATCATCAAGTATTTCAGGATTACTTTTCTCTTTGAACTTCGATTGATTGAAAACAATATCCTTATCACAATAAAAAGTAAACTATTTCAGAAGATCGAGATGACATTTAGTAATGACTTATCTGTCAGACTGTCTACATTCTGTTTGTGTCAGTAAAATACGAGTTTGAAATGATCACGCTATAGACGCTCTCTTTCACCTTTTATACTCAGGATATTTTTTGGCATTGGCTGAAGTTTTAAAATAACGTATTTATTGTGTTATGCATACATCTGTATCCAATATGTATTTCTGTATGTATAAATTGACAAATAATTAATCATTTGACTCTTTATGGTTTTCAATATTGCAACGTTTGCATATAAAAATAATTCATTTCTTAATTAGCGTCAATACCAAGTTTTCGAACTAAAAGAATAGGGTGGTTGGAAGGAACATTTACCTTTAAATCAAACTTGTGAAACAGACTTGACAACAATCACTCAACTTTGAATGATCGGCAAGTATGGACAGGGGAGGAAATAAACGGTCATATATCATTATAGCCTGATCTCCAAAAGCTGGTAAATGTAAACTTTTTGTGCCTGTGTTTGCACTTTTATATTTTTTAATATCCATATGTCATACAACTTTTATTTTATGTGAATTTTAAAAGAGTTTTAGTTTTTCATATATGACAGAAAATCCTTCTTCACATCATCATGAGAAACCAGCAAATATCACTTTGTTTTTTCTTTTGTTCTATCATATTTGATTGAGATGGTTCCACATTTGCGAATCATTCAGTTTAAAATATCTGATTTTAAATTTGCAGTCGGTGATAACCTTATCAATAATTATATCATTATCATAATGACCATGTAGAGATGTTTATGCAGAATGATATAAATCATTTCATTTTCTTCAAGATGAACAAAATCAGGCTTAAACAATTACATAGCTTTCAACAAACCCACTAGAGAACATGTACTTAAATAATCCAAACCCCAGTAAATCATTGGTAATTGTCTGTTGCTTCATTAAAGTTTAAAGCGACTACAATTTAATCTATTGCATTTGAAGGATCAATTCAGTAAACAACATCCTAACAGATTAAGAGCTGTTCTGGGGACGAAGCAAATTGATTTAATTCGATATTTCTTCAGAACTAGTCTTTAAAAGATACATAAATCACAGAGTGCAGTTAGATCATTCACTGATTAAAAGCAAAAGTGAAATCCTCTGTACAATTCCATGTCAATCTGTAAAAAGTGCATCAACGATATTGTACATCATACTCATTTATTCACTCATTCTCACTTCTGTTAACATGTTTTTGTTTATTGTTTTGTTTCTGTCCACATGTTACCTGATAAATAGGTAAGCATTTTCTGAAGCGTTGTGGTTTTCTATACACAAAACGTTGATATCAAGAATATATGGCTGTTACTAATTTTACCTCTTGCAAATGCCCTTCTTATATTAAATAGAAAACTCTTTTCTGTTTCATCGACCAGAAATCTGCTGTAAAGGTTCATATAAAAAAAATAGAGCCATTGGCTCTGTAGCTCATCAGGCTTCATCATCAATTATGCTGTAGAGTGTGGCAATGTGATTCCCAATTTGTAGAGGCCACAGGGTCACCAATCATTAAAACTAAGTATAAGGCGACAAGTTTCAGTTTTCTAGGCTTAATACTTCAGGAGAAGAAAATGAAAATAGATTTGAAAAACGTTCATGTTGCCTTTATTAGGGGCAACAGGGTCACAAAAGCTACAATTCATAATCCTCACTAGTTAAGGATTCTGTACACAAAGTTTCAGCTTTCTAGGCCTTATGGTTCTGGAGAAAAAGATGAAAATAGGTTTTTAGGGCCTGGCCCCTGTGGCCCTTATTAGGGGTCACAGGGTCACCAAAGCTACAATTTATAATCCTCACTATCCAAGGAGTTTGTACACAAAGTTTCAGCTTTCTAGGCCTCATGGTTCTGGAGAAGAAGATGAAAATAGGTTTTTAGGGCGTGGCCCCTGTGGCCCTTATTAGGGGTCACAGGGTCACCAAAGCTACAATTTATTATCCTCACTAGCCAAGGAGTCTGTACACAAAGTTTCAGCTTTCTAGGCATTATGCTTCTGGAGAAGAAGATGAAAATAGGTTTTTAGGGCCTGGCCCCTGTGGCCCTTATTAGGGGTCACAGGGCCACCAAAGCTACAATTTATAATCCTCACTAGCCAAGGAGTCTGTACACAAAGTTTCAGCTTTCTAGGCCTCATGGTTCTGGAGAAGAAGATGAAAATAGGTTTTTAGGGCGTGGCCCCTGTGGCCCTTATTAGGGGTCACAGGGTCACCAAAGCTACAATTTATAATCCCCACTAGCCAAGGAGTCGGTACACAAAGTTTCAGCTTTCTAGGCCTTATGGTTCTGGAGAAGAAGTCGAAATTCAACAAAGTTTACGGACGGATGGACGGACGGATGGACGGACGGACGGACGCCGGACACCATGCCATGCCATAAGCCCATCGGGCCTTACAGGCCAGATGAGCTAATAAACATTGTTTTTAAGGGTATGGCCCTCCAGGGAGACTGTTGACAAAGTTTCAGCTTTCGAGGCTTTATGTTTCTGGGGGAGAAGATGAAAATATGTTTTAAGGGTGTGGCCCTTTTGCCCTTAGCTGGCGTCACATGGCCACCAAAGCTATACGCTATACTCCTCATTAGTTTAAGGAGAGTGTACACAAAGTTTCAGTTTTCTAGGCATTACGCTTCTTGGGATGAAGATGAAAATATGTTTTAAGCTTGTGGCCCGTAGTTTGAACCACAGGGTAATCACAGCTATAAGGTATAATGTTCACTTGTCAATGAAATTTCAGGATTCTAGGTCTTATGCTTCTGGAGAAGAAGTATAACATGCACAAAGTTTACGGTCGGACAAATGGACGGACGGACGGACGCCGGACACCATACCATAAACCGAGCAGGCCTTACAAATTGAAAGAAAGATAGATACGCAAGGTAATTATGCACCTAATGCTTTGTTTATTTATGCATCTAATTAAACAGGTAACAGGGCAAGGTGTTAAATGTCAGCCTATTGAGTTGTTTATTCATTTGTAATTGTACATCTTTCTTTGATTTTTTCTTTATTAACCTTTTTTAAAGTGGAAGCTATGTCAGCAGTACAGAATTGTAAAGTTGATACTGTCTTTATTGATAGTTTTATAATTTACAATGTTACTCTTATCCCACTGGTACTGGTTTGATTTAGTGATGCGTTTTCTCTTAAAAGTGTTTTTTGGTGACTATCTATAGAAGCACGTTGATGATATTGTCTGTAAAAGAAAAATATTTCACATTTCAATGGCCCTGCTTGAAGACTAAAAAGAGAAGATAGAATTTGTAAAATGTGTAATTTAAATCTTATTGAAGACGAATATCATTTCCTTTGTGTTTGCCCTGCCTATCTCACTTTGAGAAATAAGTACATTAAGAAATATTACTTTACACATTATTATATTTATAAATTTATATCTCTATTAAATTACTCTAGCAAAGTACATTTAGAAAATCTGTCAATGTTTCTATACTATGCCTTTTTACTCAGAAAAAATATACTCTATCCTGCCTGAACATATATTGTATGCACATTGTGCTACAGGCCTGTGGCCTATAAGTGCAAATAAAGATTGATTGAAACACGTGCGAACCCGGCGTATCATGGCGGACAACTATCTTCTGTGTGACAGTCCACAACTATTTTTGGTGATATGCATTCTTTTGATGATAACATGTCAAAATTAAAATATAATGAATAAAAAAAACATGACCTATTTCACACAGTGCATTTAATGAAAGTTGATGTTTTATCAACATTTCGAAAAAAGGTTAAAATTAAGATTCGTCTGACATAAATAAGATGTTTATTGAAGCTACTTTGTGGTATGCTCATTACTTCCTGTGCATACGCCGATACACTTGATTCAACTTCTGCCTGTTGCAAGCCCGGATTACGCCGGACACGTGACAGCCGTTTACGCCTATAAGACGAATCAAGCATATGCATAGCTAATATTTCAAATGCAAACATACATGTAGTGTTAATTGTTTGTTAAAAGAATAGATAATACATAGCATAAGAAAATCATTGAATAATGTAAAATGTAGCAATACAACAATACAACAATACATAGGACCAGTAAGATTTTCTTGTCATATACCATTTAATTTCCAACTCAAATATGAATTTTTTTTATTAAAGTTCAACAAACATTTTGAATTTTTAACCAATTAAACGTGTTTTGATATATATATATCGATATCCAAGAAATTGCTTTTTTAAAATTTTTTTTAGCTTTTTTATTTATTAATATCGGTATAATTTCACACTCTGACAAGTTGACACATATAACCGAATGTTGTTAGGTCTAGGGCATGGTTATGTGATCAAGGTTTAATCGATTCATTTATCATGAACTCACCAAAAAGGTGTTCATACTTGTGTGAACTTTTTCACGTTGTTTGAACGTTCACCCTAACTACTTTAATTCTCGGTCAATCATCAAATCAAATGTTATTCAATAATTCATTTTTGTAAAGGTTACCATTGGAACCTTAATAATAGCTTTATTTAACAACTAACATATATTGATTTGAAAAGCATTCAATTGAGCATTTGGTTTAGATCATAAGCTTATCGTTTATTGCCGAATAGCTCTGACAGAACTGACCAAGATGCATTTACAGTTTCTTGATAAATTTTACATTACAATCAATATTGTCTTCTGTATGGCGTAACAAAGACAACCTTATACTCATGATGTCTATACACAAGAGATGAAAGTGTTTCGATAGAGCAGGTACATGTCACTTAACCACTGCTGATTACATATTTTGACGATGATACCCTACAATTGAGGGCCAGCATAACACAACGTAATGCATAAGGCAGATAACTCTGATCCCCTGTCCTTGCGCGAAGGGATTTTATAATAGCGTGCGCTTCATTTAGCATATCTAATTTCATTTTATATCTAAGACATTTTTGTTATAGATATTCAAATGTTATCCAAATTGGGGATATTTCTTGTCACATGTCGCTGTGTTAATCGTTCAAAGAATAATACAGGATTAATATCACTCCACCATTCCATTCCATATATGGTGCAAAATTATAAGACTTGAATGTCAGTTCGTGTATTTACACTGGAAAATAAACGATGTCAAAGCTATCGAACTCGCTGGGTTTACACGAGTTTGAATGTAGCTTTGACATCGTTCATTTTCCAGTGCAAACACACGAACTGACATTCAATTCTTAAATTTATCTGCATTCTCCGACATTATGTGAGGCAAATATTCCTTCAGATTCCATTCAGTTAAAATATTGTATTTTTTATCTAAATTTAATCTTTGAGTTCTAATGATCCAAAAATCATAACCTTGAGATGTCCTTCTTAAAGGGGCAGTAGCACGTTTTTAGATAATTTTATATTTTAAATTTTTCACTGAAAATAATAATAATAGTCCATTTATATAGCGCATATATCAATGCACATTGCATGGTCAACGAGTACAGAACACTCCCTAAGGAGAATACAACCGGTCGCCTGTCAGGCGCTCGAGGTTCAAATTCAGACTACCATCGTATCATACCAGGTACCCAATTACTGCTGGGTGGACAGAGACACGCTTCAAACTAAGTCACTTACCCAGGGTGACACCACAAGTTTCTCAACTCATGTCTCAGTGTGGGGCAGGGAATCAACCCTTCAAACTCTCAGATTATCCAGCAACGGGTTACCCACCCATCCAGCGAGCTGTGCCCGTTGTTGCTGAACTACTCTGATAGCGGTCGACTGAGCATTGCACAGGACCACGTGCCACCACGTTAATTGTAAGTTAATGCTAAATGAATTATCTTGACAGTGTCAAAAATCTCATTATACAAGCCAATCATCCATAGTCAGAGGACAAAGTATGAAGATTCACATAAAATCCATTGCCGGCCATTTTGTGTGAACACCTTTAATTCTTTTCGTGCAAGAAAAAGGAATCGCATGGCTTAACTTACTTACGTTATATATTTGAATTATTACTGCTCCATTTTGTTTATATACATTGTCTTTCAATTGGAACTATTAATTTTTATTTTCCTGACATCACCTTATATTCCTTCTAAAAACGTGCTACTGCTCCTTTAAGAATAATCAACAGCATTCATTCACTTCAATTTTGACAATATTTCTTTTTCTTATTACCTATTACCAATGTTACTTTTGGGCATAACCCTTTATTGTGAATGAGAAGAGACTTTTACTTCGATCAAAGAACTGTTTTATTGATTTGAGAACCCTGTGATAAAACATTATGAATTCAGATTATTGATTAATGCCCTGATAGCATGTTGAGAATTACTGGAATTCACATATATCAAGCACGCAACCATTCACAGTAATCGGAAGCAGAAGGTTATCTTAACTACATGTACACCTTTATTTTTCAAATATAATATCGAATATCAGTTATACCTAATTAATAATTCTTTAAGCAATCTACACAAATGTACGAAAAAATCTTTAAAGGAAATATCTAAATGAAACAAGGCGTTTCTGAATGAGACTTTCTTTTCTGAATTCTATCATATCACAAGTACAATCATGAGATTTGATTAATTAATAAACGCAGTTCCTTTACACATCATGAACGAACACTGAATGTAATTTTTTTCCTTTTATATTATCAGAGATATTTGGATGAACAGATGACCGATTTTAGACATTATAAAGTGTGTTCTGTACATGTTTACTAATGATCATTGAATCTCTGTTTATCTTCATTATAGAATTTGTATATACCATTGCAACATTTGTGTTGCAGGTTTTCCTATTATAAACCTATTAGCCGCCCTATTTAAATGCATAGCAAAGCAGCGTTTAACCCAATCGTCCCTCAAATCAATTGCTTAAAAGGGTTACACGGTTACAGTCTACTGTCACATTTTGAATTCTGCTAAAATATTATGATACTATCTACCTACATAGAAATACGTATTCGAGTTGCCTTCATCTGTTGTAAAGTAATAACAAAGACAATGAGTTAAATATTCAATTATTGAAATTAGAACAAATATGTGAAAATTGCACTAAATGAAAGAGGAGAGGAAGTCAACATAAAGAAACAAATCACTGAACGTTTTCCTAGATTCCTTGAACACTGATTGAAACAAAATATCAAAAATTCATCCTGACACTAACTCAGTTACCTTTTTCTGTCAGCTCTTATTTAATGGTTTTGTATTTGATGAACTATATTTTTAAGACAGAAAGTTAACAATGTGGAAAGCACTCACCTTACATATTACGGGGAGTTATTTTCGACATAGAAAACAAATAAATGTCTTCCAAAATTTAATGTAACAAGTATCTTACATGTAAAATTTGAAATACAAATAACTGGGGAAAAAATTAGGTAGCTCTATTGATGCTGAAATTGATTGCTACATCGTATTTTGTTTGAAATCATTTGTCAGTTCAATGTGATCCATTGTCGTATTCTTCCAAACATTAAGATATATAAAGGTAGAAAATAGACTGAAATGCTGATCAAATGCACATTCATAAGAAAAAACATTGGTTAACAAAGGGAGGTCTAACAAAACATTCGGTTCTTATCGGATTGAATGCATTGTCATAGTTTACTCCATTCACCCTCACATTTATCTATTAACCAGTATCAAGTTTCTTTGAAAGTATGATATTCAGATTGGTTTGTAACATTGGTAATTTCCATAAAAATGTTTATAGTGTATTATGTCTCCTCTTCTCGATTGATTTCAACATTGTAATGTTATATCTGAATGAATGTCTGAACTTTTGAATATAAATATCCGCATCTGGAGAGAAAAATTTTTTATTTCCTGCAAGCTCTGAAAGCGTGTCTCCTTCAAATAGACCGAATTAACATTTAGTAATGACTTGTCTGTAACTTGGCCGTCATTAAAAGTCCATCAGTCATCACGAAGGTAAAGAATTTAAAGCCAGTATTTAATGGGTGTATTTTACTTTTAATAATGCTAGGATGAGTGAATAGGATGTTGTCAAACTCTGTTTATTTTCAATAAAATTGCAAAAGTTTAACAAATGGTTTGAAACGGCCAAACCGCTAAGAAAAGCTGCAAAATGACAGCAAAGTAACACTAAAATGTTTTCAAGAAGAGCATTAATTGCCGATGTGAAAAAGACCTTCCTCGAAATGATAAAAATGTAAACAGGAAGATAAGGATAGAATTAAAGTGCTACAGGTAGAATATTGAACCATTTGCCCTATAAAATTAATAAAATAATGTGTTATGTTCTCGAAATTCTTAGCTGAAATGTTAAGTCAGATCATTCTTGGTATATTGATCAACAAGTTTTATCAGATTTACTTTTCTCTTTGAACCTTGATTGATGAAAAACAATATCCTATCACAAGAGAAAAGTAAATTATGTAATAATAGCTCTGACAGCTTCTCCCCTTTCAGAAGATTGAGATGACATTTAGTAATGACTCGTATGTCAGCCTGTCTACATTCTGTTTGTTAAGTACATACAAGTTGGGAGCGCTTTCGCTATAGAGCATTTATTTCACTTTTAATATTAAAGACTAGTACCTGAAGTGTAAATAATATAGTGTTAGGTGCCCAATAACTTTAAATGTATCATTATGTATTTCGGTATGTCTAAATTGACAAATAATGAATCGAAGGAGCTGTTCACGTTTTCAGTAGTTTTGCATTTCAAAGAGGCACTTGCCTTCTCTAAATTCAACTAATAATAAGCGTTCGATGGTCACCATCAGGTTCTTGAAACTTATTATTGCAGAAAGGAAAAATTACCTTTGAAACCAAATCTTGGCATCACTAAGCGGCCTCATTTAGTGCTAAGTGAGGAAATAAACTGTCTCAACTAGACTAAAGCGAATCAAGAATTTGATTTCAATGAGATTGGTTTTAAATGAGTTTCAGTTCTTCATACTTAGCAGGATATCATTGTCCTCATCATCATTGCATGGGATGAAACCAGCATTAATCACTATGATTCCCATTTGTTAATAGAATGACCACCATAGTCTTTAGAGACGATACCAAATATGAAAATCATTTAGTTGAATAAATCGCTTTTAAAATTGGACGCTCAGGGATTCTTGTTAAGAATTTTAACATTATAATCTTGTAGATTGCAGCATCATTTCATTTAGTACAATTTCAGACTTCAAACGTTGAGGCCTTAAAATTTACATAGCCAACAGTGTATTTGATTAATCAAAACCGTAATAAATCTTGTGGCTTCTTACAGATTCTGGGCAAAGCCTAGTATGTTTATCAGTAAGCGTTTGTGACCCCTTAAAGTGACAAGCTGTTTTGAAACTTTAATTTAGCTCCATCTTGACTACCCTTGCGATGTCATGTTACATCGTACAAACATTTAAACCAATCGTGTTATGTATAAGGTGGCAAAGCCTTGTTTGACATCACAGCTAACGCGTCGTGCTGAGGTTGCTACCTATATCCATAATTTAATCTGCAAAGGTGAATAGAATTTTTGATAAACATTTTATAGCTCTAAAAGTTTCCATTCGTAAAATCATTTATTGTGACTTATTGTATTTTAGTAAATACTTATATTCAACTATTTAAATTCCAAAAGATTCCAAGTTTGTCGAAGGCAAATACATACCTGTGCATATTTGTGTAAGGTGTTTTTTATTTTATTCAATACATGTGTTAGTTCTACTGATCCAACATTAATACCATTGAGATTTCCTTCGTAGGAACAATGAAAAGCCTACATTGACTTCAATCTCGACAATGTCTTGTAGTTCATACTGCTTTGAGTCAAAATAGCTTAAAACATGATTCTATTGAAAACAATTAACGATGTATCTTTATGTTTCCATAACTTGAACTGTAAGGTTAAATGAAGTTTTAAAGAGGATTCTAATAAGCTATAGCTATGAATGTTATCTTTAGTTTTGGCATAAGCTTTTATTGTGAATCAATCAAGAACCGTTTTATTGACTTGAGAACCGTGTGAGAAAACAAATTGAATTCAGGATATTAGTTAATGCCTTGATGTAATGTTAAGAAATACTGGTATCACGGATAACATGCACGCAACATTTCAAAAAGAGTTGATGTATGAATTAACCATAACTATATCTGGCTTCCTCTAGCAAATTATCGAATTTCTGTGATTCTTAATTAAATGGATTAACAAATCAAGTCTAGGTGTCAAAGCCAATATTGATGTGTTGTTACCCGATTTCAAGTTTCATAACAGTTTTGATTTGAACATGAATCTTGCATTTCACATAACATTTATCAGTTACTTAAAATACGTTATTGGACGTTTGGTTAAATCTTTTCATTGTTAATGTGTTATCATGCCACACAATGTGCCCTGATAGCCTTTCAGTTTAAGTGTGATGTATAATACACTATTGAAGTGGTTGGTAATGGTTTACGTGTCACATCGCATATGTATTGATATGAATTAAATAATCTGTATGTCCTATATTATCTTTCAAATGAACAAGTGTCTTTGTTTTCACGAAGATATATCTCATAAATTTTAACAACATTAGCTAAAATATATGTGCACATCAAGAATGAACATTTGATAAGATATTTTTGGCATAAAGGCCTCTTTTTACCCTTTTGTCAATCTGTGATACGAAATATAATTAGTTTTTCCAAAAACATTTGGCCAATTATGAAAAAAATAAACAGTATTTACCATTACGTTTAAGTTGTTTTCAATTTTAAACATATTTCTACTTTATGATTTTCATTATTTCTTTTTCAGTATTTGAAAATATATCAAGAGCAAATTCAATACTTAACCACTGAAAATTGCACCAAATAATGTGCTTTGGTTGAATGGTGCACAGATGCAGTGCCATATAGAGCAATCTGACATGAACAATGTACTGAAAGCACTGCAAGAAATGCATTTACTGTGATTTGTGATGTGATTGGATGAGGTAAAGATAATTGAAATGCAGTCAACTGTAGAACATGTTGCCTTTTTTATTGCGTGATCGAATAACTTCTGAACCGTTGCTTTCACAACTGATTATTTTAGCTATCAAAGTTTATTTATTTGGATTTCCAGAAAGCAATCCAGAATGGGACAACACTATGATTAGAGATATCGATTCTATGTAATCAACTTCGCGTTACATTTAAGTCCAATGGGGTGAAATATTGACTAGATGCACCAGTACCAATTGCAAAATCCAGTGTTACTGATATTTACACATTTGGTTCTTTGTTGAGACCATACTAAATTTGTAAGCTCTACATTGCTGATTATCAAAACAATTTCCATACTATAAAACTTGACATTAAAACGTAAGTACATGTAAATATCTTTCTACCATTCTGTATTATACTATTTTCCATGTTTTCATGTATGTCACTTTATATCTATCATTTTGTAAATACTTGGGAGAAGGTTACCTAAGTTGGATAACTTGTTCCTAATCCCTTTCTTTATTGAATAAAATATGTTTAAATCAAAAAAATCAAATCATGTATATCAAAGCTAAGTTACATGTATGTATGTTAAGACGTTTTTTTCGCTACAAGACTTTTAAAAATGATACGTTACCAAAATGTTGAATCAACTAGAAATCTTTTCTAAGATTAGATTCGATATGCATATTCAAGTACACGTAGGAATAACTAAAAGCATTATAATAAGACAAAACACTTCACAATTTGTTGATGTTGTATCTGACTGTGGACACAGGTAAACATAATCCCTTGATGTGCATGCACATGTTAGGACGAATGAAGAAATCTAGTACAAATGCACCTCTCTTAGCTAGTAGCTAGTTTCTGTTAATCAACTTACCAGAACTACAATTTCAACGAAATAACAACATTTCAATTATCAAATATGTTTTATCTTAAACAAGTATATAATAGACTTTTTTTCATTTATTTAAATCCACTTGATTTGGGATTTTGTTTTAAGAGGAAGTTGTGATCTTATTTATTTCTGTTTATGTGTCTTGAGAGAAGGTATATAAAATTGATAAAGAATGTTGTTTACCAAATTGAAAGTGTCAATTTTTGACTTGATTATTGAGGAAGAAGATCAAATAAGCCCACAAATCAAGGTTAAACACACCTTTTTTCGAAATATGATATTGAAAATTAATGTTTAGATATCAGACATCTTTAGGAAACTGCATGTGTGCTGTCTTACAATTTTGGTTTTAAAATCCCCTTTTACACATTATAAATGACAATATCTCTAAATTAGCTGTAGAAATTCGTACCATTTGACAATGGTGGTTACAGGAAATATCCCGCTGCGCCATGTGTAGAGGCCTTCAAGGATATATGATCCTCAACTTTGTATTTAAGTATTTGAATTAAACAGTTCTACACTCATTGTGTTCATTAAAGTATTTTAAGTAGACAAATTCCTTTGTTAATCACATTGGAAAATGTTAAATGAATATCAATACAAATTATTAATAGCAACAATCTGAACTTGAAGAGTAACAATTGAGGAACACATGAAATAGGCATGGCAATCATTAGATTATTGGAATGCAATTGTGTTACTGCTAATGTGAAGATAAATGAACCTAAAACTCCATAATGACAATTTTCACAAGTTTCATTTTGAACAATGTAAGGAAATAAACTGTCAAAACATGAAAGAGAAAAGCTATGAGAGAGTCATGAATGTTTAAAGTTATATCCTGTTATAATTTTAAAAGAATATTGGTTTTCTTTGAAGTATTATCTTCGGAAATAACTGAATAACTAAGAAGTTAGACCAAAAAAGCCATTACAAATCGGAGACATAACAGATAAAGGAAATGATGTTCTTGTGTATTTGTTTGTTCATTGACATTACAAAACTCTTTCAAATCTGTTCGGAATACATAAAATTAAGAAGGCTACTTTGTTTTAGAACTTAGGAAATAGAAACATATCTTCATATTGAAAAAGGCACTTTTTGCAGGACTATCGTCTACTAATGTCCCTCTTGTGGCAGGAAAAATAAATCTGCCAGTAACAACTTAATACATTGGTAGCCATTCGTGTGGGTTTTAACAGTTCCCACAAACTTTGCCTTCAAATATCTTGATTGAAGAATAACAAGTGATCAAACATGAACCATTTTGGCAGGAATAACTTTGACCAGTTTCAGCAAAATCAGCTTAATACGCAAAAGCACAGTTTTAATTTCAGCATTAAGACGTTTGGTAGTAACTGTTCCCATACACACACACGCATTGTAATTATGGACTTAAAATTTGTTTAATGAGGAACCAACATTTGATAATGACATATCAAGATTATTATACAAGCATTGTTTCAAACAACTGATATCGTTTTGGTCATATACAGTGCAGTTTTATTTTTCGTGAGAATGATCACATCCATATCACAATGATTATCATGAAAATGTATCGACAATTGAATTAACATGCAAGTGACATGCACTGAAGATATAGCCTGAATTAAAAATTGCACTTTATCCACAGTGCTTCCTATATTTATGCAATCAGATATAATGTGAATGTTGAAGTATCAAGGATCACAAAATAATTACTTGTTATCACTGAATAATTATTAGTAATCACTTTTACTTTATGAAATTTATAAGTGAATAAAATTTAGAATATCTTAGCAATCTTCACTTAAAAAAATAGCATATCTTCACTTTTCATAAATATGAGAGACAAAAATCTATTTGAATGTTCAAAAGCAAATAAGAATGATTGATGCTTATCATCGATCAATCTACAGCTATACATTACTTTATCTACAAACTGCATTCAAATTTCAATGGAGGTTGTAATCAGCTGAGACTCTTACCTTTAGGTATTCCGAAATAGTTCACAATGATTGCAGGTAATTCCTTTTATGATAATATGTTTCAAGAAAAAAACAGTCTTTACACAAATAAAGTCTTGATTTGTAACACGAAACAATATGTACTCTTGACTTTCTTAGCTAAGACATGTGTTCATGTTGTTAGGTGTAGGGGCTTATTTCATAACGTATGTAAAATCTAGACTCTTCTCAGTGATGAACGGAAACATAAATGATACACCCCATGGATAATATACTTTGAAATTAAACTGCACATAAAGATATGAATAAATAAATTTATTAATACTTCATACAAATATCAGATACAAATGTAGCCTTAAAGGGTTGCTTTTCAGTCATAAAATGTGACTTCGTATCATGAAGAAATGTTCTTGACACTCACCTTCCTGCTTCATAAACAGTTTGTTGACACTCTGATGTAAAACAATCTAGGTTTTTTGTGCAACGGGGAAAACAAAACCAAAAAAATATTTAATGCATAAATAATAATGAACATATTAAAGAACATCTGGTGAAGACAGGAATAGCTCAGATATAAATGAGCCTGCATGATGTTCTAGTTCAAAACATGAAGTCAAGCAGACAAAAGATTGATGTAACGACCTGTAGTTCTAACACATCATATGCAGCCATAGCATAAGAACAAATTAACAGGGGAAAGTTCGATTTATGTCTTGCCACTCTCTAAGAACTCCTTGCATGTGAGGAAAGCCACCTTGCAACGATACCGAATGATTTATTGGAAACGAAACCATTAATTAAGGTTTTGGATATCCCTAAACAGAAAATCGATTATTATTGATTATCTTGTTAAATGACTAAATGAGAGATTTTTATTGCCCGTTTCATTTACTTTGAATCAATTACAATTTTAAACAAAGATTTCAATCTGCCAGTGTATTTCTCAATTTCTGCTTAAAGGAAGCATTCAAAATCGATGAGGGCGTTAATGTTGATGGAAAGGTTGTAGGTCCATGTTGTTAATTAAATTACTTTGAAACAATTTGCCATTGATAAGATGTATGAAACCATTTGCGTTACTTGTATGTTTTATATATACTTTAAAACGTTAGTATTTGTAAAAGTCAGTCATTGATATAATATATATAATAATATCATATTTATGTAATTCATTTAACCTCACATTTAGTTCAATGATTTGAATAGTCCGAATACCAAACTGGTTACAAACAATTACGAACTGATTGAATGAATAATCATTTAAACATTGGTTTTGCTACTGGGAGATTAGTAAAATGAAATATTTATCATTTGTGAACATTTCAAGCCTCTATATTGTAAAATGAATGGGGTTTAATGAGAGCTGTTATAAGAGCTTGAAGATGAAAGCAATAAAAACAAGGCAGACATGTGATAGGAAATTATAATGTTGATCGAATAAATGAGTTCCAATCTAATGAAGGGTTCATTTTGTTCAGTCAAACATTGGTAAAGTAAATGATGAGAAACGAAATGTTAGGAATTAGATTGCAAGGTGTGTTTTTATCTTTCAATTGCCACTAAGATCTGAGAAACATCGACGCGTAATGACATATGATTTTTAGAATGATGTATAAAAATACAAACATCAAATGCCGAACTGATGTTGTAAATTTGTTCATTTTTTCATTTCAATTATCAAATTATGTTGTGAATAGAAGACCAAACATGCAAAACCACTTCAAACAACAAATTCTCATCATGTATTTCAGGATCGATCTTTAGAAGCTTAAACAGATCAACAGAAAGTTAATATAAACACTGAAAGTTCTCCACCATCGCAAAAAAAATTATTCAGTGAAATGACAACATCTTCCAAACACGTTATTCTTTAAAATTTCCCTTAAAGTCCGCTTCTAATGAATTAACTAAGATGGTATTTTCAAATCTAAATTAACTCAAATGAAGTGCGTATTACACACACATTCTTAATCCTCCATCCGTTTGTAATGTCTACTCCCTTTTGATTAAATCGTGAAATATATAAAAATACTAATCATTATTTTAAAATACAAAACAGGTTAAACGCTGATGAACCAAGGGATATTTGAATAGAGAGGTAAACGAAGTATAAATCATAATGGTAAACTCCTTAACATTTGAGATTCGCAATGTTGGTGAGTATTGACCTGATTCCTCATACAATATTCTACCAATTTCCTAGCAGACTCAGTTAAAGGGGCAGTAGCACGTCGTAAGGGGGAATATAAGGTGATGTCAGGAAAATGACAATTAATGATTCCCATTGAAAGACGAAGTATTTAAACTAAATGGAGCAGTAATAATTCAAATATATCAAGTAAAATTTAGACATGCGATCCCTTTTTCTTAAACAAATGGATTTTATGTGAATATTTATACTTTGTCCTCTGACTATGGATGATTGGCTCATGTAATGAGATTTTTGACACTGTCAAAATAATACCTTAAGCATTAACTTTAAATTATCAGTGAAAAAATATAAAATATAAAATTATCAAAAAACGTGCTACTGCCCCTTTAAAGGGTTGATGTTCTATTGCCCCCTCGTTTGAATTTTACCATTGAAAGTCTCATAATGACATATCTGCTGCCCATTATTGAAATATCAACAAATTCAACATACTCAAAGGCATCATAAGAAAGGCCAGAACTACCTAGTCATTATAAAGATAGTTTGAGCTGGAAATATGATGAAGGTCAACTATTTTGTGTATTTATGTATGTATATACGCCTACTAATTGCGAAGTTATTCGATGTTCTCTATTTGCCTGCATCACAAAATATGATCATAAAAATATGAAAAATAAGTGCAGTTAATCATAAAGATCACGATTCACATTAAAAAAATAGAGCCATTGGCTCTGTAGCTCATCAGGCTTCATCATCAATTATGCTGTAGAGTGTGGCCAATGTGATTCTCCCTTTGTAGAGGCCACAGGGTCACCAATCATAACATTAAGTATATAGGCGACAAGTTTCAGTTTTCTAGACCTTATACTTCAGGAGAAGAAGATGAAAATAGATTTGAAGGAAGTTCCTGTAGCCTTTATTAGGGGCAACAGGGTTACCAAAGCTACAATTCATCATCCTCACTAGTCAAGGAGTCTGTACACAAAGTTTCAGCTTTCTAGGCCTTATGTTTCTGGAGAAGAAGATGAAAATAGGTTTTTAGGGTGTGGCCCCTGTGGCCTTTATTAGGGGTCACAGTGCTACCAAAGCTACAATTTATAATCTTCACTGGTCAAGGAGTCTGTACACAAAGTTTCAGCTTTCTAGGCATTATGGTTCTGGAGAAGAAGATGAAAATAGGTTTTTAGGGCGTGGACCCTGTGGCCCTTATTAGGGTCACAGGGCTACCAAAGCTACAATTTATAATCCTCACTAGCCAAGGAGTCTGTACACAAAGTTTCAGCTTTCTAGGCCTTATGGTTCTGGAGAAGTAGATGAAAATAGGTTTTTAGGGTGTGGCCCCTGTGGCCCTTATTAGGGGTCACAGGGCCACCAAAGCTACAATTTATAATCCTCACTAGCCAAGGAGTCTGAACACAAAGTATCAGCTTTCTAGGCCTTATGCTTCTGGAGAAGTAGATGAAAATAGGTTTTAAGGGTGTGGCCCCTGTGGCCCTTATTAGGGGTCACAGGGCCACCAAAGCTACAATTTATAATCCTCACTAGCCAAGGAGTCTGTACACAAAGTATCAGCTTTCTAGGCCTTATGCTTCTGGAGAAGTAGATGAAAATAGGTTTTTAGGGTGTGGCCCCTGTGGCCCTTATTAGGGGTCACAGGGCTACCAAAACTACAATTTATAATACTCACTAGCCAAGGAGTCTGTACACAAAGTTTCAGGTTTCTAGGCCTTATGGTTCTGGAGAAGAAGATGAAAATAGGTTTTAAGGGTGTGGCCCGTGTGGCCCTTATTAGGGGTCACAGGGCCACCAAAGCTACAATTTATAATCCTCACTAGCCAAGGAGTCTGTACACAAAGTTTCAGCTTTCTAGGCATTATGGTTCTGGAGAAGAAGATGAAAATAGGTTTTTAGGGCGTGGACCCTGTGGCCCTTATTAGGGTCACAGGGCTACCAAAGCTACAATTTATAATCCTCACTAGCCAAGGAGTCTGTACACAAAGTTTCAGCTTTCTAGGCCTTATGGTTCTGGAGAAGTAGATGAAAATAGGTTTTTAGGGTGTGGCCCTTATTAGGGGTCACAGGGCCACCAAAGCTACAATTTATAATCCTCACTAGCCAAGGAGTCTGTACACAAAGTATCAGCTTTCTAGGCCTTATGCTTCTGGAGAAGTAGATGAAAATAGGTTTTAAGGGTGTGGCCCCTGTGGCCCTTATTAGGGGTCACAGGGCCACGAAAGCTACAATTTATAATCCTCACTAGCCAAGGAGTCTGTACACAAAGTTTCAGCTTTCTAGGCCTTATTGTTCTGGAGAAGAAGATGAAAATAGGTTTTAAGGGTGTGGCCCCTGTGGCCCTTATTAGGGGTCACAGGGCCACGAAAGCTACAATTTATAATCCTCACTAGCCAAGGAGTCTGTACACAAAGTTTCAGCTTTCTAGGCCTCATGGTTCTGGAGAAGAAGATGAAAATAGGTTTTTAGGGTGTGGCCCCTGTGGCCCTTATTAGGGGTCACAGGGCCACCAAAGCTACAATTTATAATCCTCACTAGCCAAGGAGTCTGTACACAAAGTTTCAGCTTTCTAGGCCTTATGGTTCTGGAGAAGAAGTCGAAATTCCACAAAGTTTACGGACGGATGGACGGACGGATGGACGGACGGACGGACGCCGGACACCATGCCATGCCATAAGCCCATCGGGCCTTACAGGCTAGATGAGCTAAAAATAAATATCCAACTTTATGAAATAAAACTTTAGGTAATGAAATATATAATCAATACCAATTTTCAGTCATGCTGCATAAATAATATCAGCTTTGAAATCTCAACGGGCATCATGGTCTAAGAATTTGTGAAATGAAACTATGTATAATATGTGATCGGTACAAGCCTGTTTCTTGTGACATGAATGATTTTTTTCAGGCTTATGTTGCCATCAAAGATTGAACTTGAAAGAACAATAAAAACAAGACAGACATCTGAAAGGAAAAGAAACACTTTGATCTTTACTACGTTTTCGATCTAATGAAGGGTTCATTTCCTTCATGTGTGAAGCGATTAATAAGAAGCGAAAATATTTACCATCTTAAGCTATAATTGAAAATGAGGTGATCTAACATCTAGAAATTGACAAAAAGATCTAAATATTTAATTTATAGTTGCATTACTTTCTGGTTGAGAGATCTTATCAAACAAGAAAAGCCTGTAAAAGGCAAGCTTGAGGGTACCTCGGTTATGTTTATCACTCCATACTCATGTTCTTTGATAGTTCATTCGTTTGACTTAAATTCCACCCACTATAGATACATCTCCCATCTCAATAATGATATAAACTTTTGAAAGATAAGAAGGGTAATTTATGTTGCTTTAATCCGTCTTTAAAAGGTGACTGTCGGTGAGTTTAACTAAGTACACCCGTATACATTAATCAGTTCAAAACTGACAAAGGCTGCTATTTATAATTATACATACGCAAACATTAATTCATATACATTCATTTGATATAGTTTTCTATTAATGATGATGATGATGATGATGATTATGATGTAATTATGCCATTCTGGATTGACTGAATACACATATGAAATAAAAACTTGAAGAAATAAAATAATGGAATTTAATGTATGGTTATTATTTTAAGCATTTCATAGACTGAATCTTAGTCTATCGAAAATAGTCTAGCAGCAGATTTCGGAATTAATATTTGACAGTATTTTTTATGCATTTTGATCATCAATTTAGACTGAAATAGCGTGTACAAATACTCATGATAGTATCTAATTACATACGTGTTCTGGATATTTTCATAAGACAATTTTCATTATTTCAGACAAGAGTTGTGTAACAAGTTGAAAGTTATTCAGTTTTAGTTATAATATCGCAACCGCTTTACATAATCAAGCAAAAAACTAAATTATTATTGATCGTTCAGCAAAAACGGTTGAACCGTTCAAAATTCAAGTCACTGGCATCAAGCTTGACGATATTCTCTGTACAGTACCAACAACAGTTTGGATTTTTATTGTTAAAGCATTTGCTATTGTCTTTGTTTTGGACAATTCCTGTCGATAAACTGTACACAAATGTGTTACATTTATGTGATCACTGTTTGATCATTGTTACAAGGAAATCGAAATTATCTTGTGTATGTAATAAATAGATCACATAACTCATGAGAGTTGAATATCGAACATATTTTCAAAGTTTTGATTTATTCACTTGTTTTCTCTCGTGAATAAATTAAAATGTTTGAAAATATCTCCTTTTATGATTTTTGATATTCAACATTCACTTGTTATGTAGTTTCTATATAAACATCATGAACAGAAATATTTCACCAAAACATGTTTCTATCAAATGAAATGTGGTTACCCGAAGTGTAATTCACCAAAATCCGAAAACAAACAGGAATTTTAAAACCGTCAGTTCTCACCTCGTTAGATCTGTGCTACAATAAATCAAAATGATCTCAATAATATTTCCTTAAAGAAACCTTAAAGTCATATCATATATCAACAGGATTTAGAAGTCTTAAATTAAACGGAAGAATAAGCATTCAATATCTTCAGTAAAGAATGTATCAAAAACTTCACATTCAAATTTCACATACGAATCCCCCAGATCCAAAGCTTTGCTCCTTTTGCGACCATCACTGTAGTTTAGTTAATAATGCAAGTGTTGGCAGAGATAGAGTATACCATGATCTATACACCCAAAGGAACATGAAATCACATCATTCACAATAGCTTGTCTGGTGGTTCTCAAAGGATTGCCTGAAAATTGTATCAATATTTCTCTGAGCAAATTTCTTTTCAGACAGGCTACGACAGAATTCCAACAATAGCTAAGGACTCACCCTGATATGAAATTCATTTTTATTTTATATAATAGTTAAGATGGGAACGGGCTAAAACGGCGAAGAACCAAAACGGCGAAAGGCGGAAACGGCGAAAGATTGGCGGAAACGGCGAAGGAATATCGGGCGAAAACGGCTATGAATTTTATATAGTGAAATAAAGTATAAAAGTACTTTTAGGTCTTCAAAACAAAGTCGTGAAGACCTATTGTTTTTATCCGTTTTCTTCAAGTTTTTTTTTTTTTTTTTTTTTAACGTGAAGACCTGTAGTTTTTCATATCGTTAAACTGAATAGAAGAGCATAAACAATTTGGAGATGATGTGGATTAAATCATTCGCAATACTTTAGCAACAAAACAGCTGCTTATTGCAAATTTGGTGCAATATTCCGCCCTATGTCATGAAAACTTATATATTTTGAATGATGACCTCATATTATTTACAATACACTGCCTCCTTGTTTATGATTATGGTATATTTCTCATCTAAATTTAGAGCTATACAATTGAATATTTGCATTAGCATATGCTTATAATGATTCATGTTCTGCACACATCATTCTATTTTGATATACTACAGTATGTTATTAAAGTAGTTTCTACATTAATAGATTTTGCTTTTGTGTAATACTAAAATATTGCGTCTGATTAACATAACTCTTGGGGAAATGTAAGCATCTCCATCTACCTTGTACCAATTTCACTTTACCTTCTCTTATTATGAAGTAATTTAGAAATAACTGAGTTTTATTATTACCAAGTTTTTGGAAATGATATGAAACAAATATCTGCAATGAAGTAATTCATTCTATTTCTTGTGGGAAAGAGATATTAGGAAAAGGTTACATGTATGCAGTGTAATAAGGCACCACAATGGAATAGTTGTTGCAAATTATTTTGAAATATGAAAACAATGCACAAAAAACTGTACTATCCACAGTGAATGAGTTAATAAAGTAAGATGGACTTTCTCGGATGCAACAATAATGAAATATTAACATTAGGCTGGAACAGTGTATTCTGTTCAGTAAGTTGTGTTTTTGTATATTAAAGTGGTCTAAAAAATCAAAGCTTTGTGAAAGTGATAACTTCAGAAGATAAGCATGTGTTTAATGATACAGATATTTTCGTTTAAAAATTCAACTTAAAATCCCTTTAACCTTTAACCTAACCAGCGACAGGCTTACAAGATCAATTAAGTTACTTATTTCTTTAGACTATAAAAATACTTACTGTTTGTCATTGAAAACGGTATAATGATTTTTAACCTTGAGGGAAACAAACTGTTTTTGTCTAGCATTACGGAAGTTGGCTTCCATGCATCAACTTACCTTGTTTCCATTTTAAAATAAACCCAGCTTGAAGCAAACTTTTAAGTTAAACCTCATTATTCCTATTAACGCTTTTGCCATCACATTTTAAAGAAAGTTAGACCTGAGAACTGACTTATTTTATCTTTTGCAATAATTACCTCATGGCAACTCAACATTTCTTTACTCAAAGCAGATTTTCTTTAGACGTTTACTACTCTCTATCAAATTTAGCTATCAATTTTAGAAATAAACTTTCTTCTTTTTTCCTCTTTTTTTTTGAGGCAACTCATTGAAATTGATTAAGTTTCAAGCTAATTCTAAATCGCTTAAAATCGTCTAAGCAGATCATATAGTTTTGGTTGAATTAGAATTGATAACATTCTGTACATTTTGGCAAAACTGATCGCACAACATGAAAATGATTCAAAACACAATTCGTGACATAAGTAAGATGATTAGATGATACAATATAAGAAAAATATGATATAACAATCAAAACCTTAATCCAAATTGAAGATCTTAATTATGGTAAATTGAAGGAAGATTTTTTAATTAACATTTCAATTCGAGATGACAATGTGAGCTGTACTAACTTTTGCGCACACAAATTTGTGAAATGCTTAAAGTATGTGTTGGGTTGATTTGTGTATATTGTAGCCTTCAAAAATTTCTTTCAAGGGAAAGCCTATTCACTGTGTGCTCCTTATCAGAGTTGACACGTATTCACCGTGCATTTCAAGTGGGTTCGAAAATTCAGCAAAGTGCGAAATAAGCAAAGTTAGATCTTGTTAACCTGTTAACTATGCTGTTTAAACTATCTTGGACGCACATAGAACTACAAGAACAAGTTTAAGCCCCTTCTTTCGTTTTGGACAAGTTTCAGGTTCTGAAGAGAGGGCCAGACTGAAGTCTATGAGTTGATAGCCGAATTATGGGAATTGTTTGCACATGTAAAGGGAAAAGAAACGCCATGCTTTGATTATACATTCGTGACAGATTGGTTAAGATATGAGATTAAGTACAGCACACTTATTCATTGAGACTGATTAAATGATATTGTTTGAGGTTTCAATTTCTAAATGACTTGAATACTTTACTATATTTTAAGTAATGTTCCTGCGAAAACAAATCAGATCATTTCAATTGTAAATTACTCTCTCAAGTATAAAATAATAATCAATATTAACAGCTATCAATCATACTTCAACTAGTTTCATAAGTCATTTCCGAAACCAAGTGAAATGAAATCATTTAAAACTTGTCATGTTTCCATGTTGAATACATGGGTTTTATTATGTTGAAGTTGTAATTAAGGATTAAACATAAACCATTGTAAAATGCAGCCATCTGATTGGAAATGAAAACTTTGATCTCTGGAATGACTTCCAAACCAATGAAGGGATCATTTGTTCAATCGAACATGTGTAAATTGATTGACAAGAAACGTTCAAAGTCGTACTGATTTTAGAATCAGATGTTTTATATGTAAACAATATTTGTTAGATCTTTTTTGTGATCTTCCTTTCGAATAAACCATCTATTTATTCATGTATTCGTGATACCAAATCTCCTGATAGGCTGAATATTGATGATTATTAATCATCCTCAAATGCAGCGTTGATTGAACAAAATTTCGACATACTTCGTGAAATCACAACATGAAAATGATGATATTTAATCTAACTAGTGAGGGAAGACTAAGATAAAATTTACAATCCCTAAGTATGGAAACATGTTTATCAAGAATGTTCATAAGATAAGCCATTAACAGGCAGAAAACCAATGGCCAACACTTACAACAGTTCAGATTTCCTGTTGCGAAGCCACATCATTCAGTAACAGAGCGATAGGCCAATATTGGAAAATGTTAACGGACAGAATATTGGACAAATTGTAATCAAAGTAAAAAATACACCTACCTCATATTTATTTACAACACCAAAGCCTTTGTAACGACGTCAAGTTTGAGAATTATGCTAATCGCTAACAACCTTCTTGAAAAAATAACTTCATTCTCAACTCCAAAATAAGTCAATACTGTAGGGATGTCTGTCCGTTGAAATCGTGCACAAAAAGGTTTTTCTTAGATTTTCAGATAATCACAACAGTATTTAAAATTTATCTTATCACAGAATAAGGAGGGACGTAAAAAGAATTGTGATTCATTTATAGCCGAGTTAACGGGGTAACATAACTGTATAATGATTGAGTTGCAAAAAATGGACATACATGTAGCCTTTGTGGGGAATTTCTCTTGATTCAAATATTCTGATAGGGAAAGTAACAAAATGCTCATGACAGTGGAAAACAAAAACACTTGGAGCTTGGCATTGCTTCTTGATTGAATCACAATCCCTCAATTACATTACAGAAAAAACATGTAAAATTAGATTTGCATTCGCATTGTGTTGTTGTTTATTATGCTATGTTTTATGAAAGTCTAAATTTGCATATTATGATATATGCATGATATTAAGATTATATACATGAAATATTTGTTCTAATGTTGAATTTGTAGACACATTTTGTTTTGTTAATTCATACAATTTTATTTGCTTGTTGGCTTTAATTGTTGAAAACTACTAATTTAAGACAAAACCCAAATTGGAGGCAAGAACTTACTTTGAATATGTAACATTCTTTAAATGTAACATTCATTGCATCATATTTTCAACATCATTCCTTGAGTCTAAATGTTTGTACACACAGTGGAACTTAGAAGTCAACTTCGTTTATCTATGATGTACAGATTGTATGATCAATGATTCAAGTTGACTTTCAAATTACAATGTATATATATAATATATTCAAATAACTAGCATGGCATTGTATTTTCTTTCTAATTATTGACACCTTGCTTGCAGCATTGTTCTTACTTCTCCCATTGCTCGCCCTGGTCTGTTTTTATTTTCTATGCCATGCTTTGTACAGCTTTTCGTACGAAATAAACTCTTTAAATCTTATATTGTACTATAAAAATACCATCTAAGAGATTCATTTCATCCAAGACATTAAAAGGGATTCAAACATGATTTCTGGAAAGTTCTCAAGTTTATAAGTTGGATATTTGATTTATCATAGTTTGAAGAATTCCTTATCTCCAGTCTGTTCCGCATTTCTTAAGTTCACAATGAAGACCAAACATCTATAATTTGACATTTAGTTTTTGACAAATATATTTTAGTTTGCAACATAATGTTTTCATATGTTATGATATCCAATCAAAAGATTTTATCCAAACCGGTTTTGTCATTTAAACAATTTAGAAAGGATAAAAAACATGCTAATGATGTTGAAAGACAATGTATGTTTAGTCTGACCTTATCTTAGGTTTGAACTTTGAAATCTGGCACTAAACTTGAACATCTCGGAAGATTTGAATCAATAATGTAAGTGTTGGCAGAGATAGAGTATACAGTGATTTATACACCCAAAGGAACATGAAATCACATCATTTACAATAGATTGTCTGGTAATTCTCAAGGGAGTGGATGGAAATTGTATAGTTAAGTTATAGTTATAGATAAAAATAGTTATCATATATAATTGGGTATTTCTGCAAAAACAATGTTGTTATGCCTGATTGACAAACTGCCTGATTGGTGTTGATCACAATTTTCCACTTACCTTTGCACATTTCCGTTGTAATATTAAATTATTTGCTGATGACACATCTTTATATGTGATTATTGATGACCCTATCTTATCATCCAATTTGTTAAATGATGACTTAAAATTAATAGCTGAATGGGCTAAAACATGGAAGGTAGATTTTAATCCATCTAAAACGGAAACTATAGTCTTTTCTAGAAAGAAAACAGTGACAATAATCCCAGATCTTGTAATGAATGATACAATTATTACATCTGTTGACTCGCATAAACATCTAGGATTGACTTTGCAAAGTGACGGCCAATGGAATAAACATATTGATAATATTATTGCCAAAGTTAGTCCTATGATAAATTGCTTAAGAAGCCTGAAATACCGCCTTCAAAGAAAAAGCCTTCAAACACTTTACACTTCATTTGTTCTTCCAATCTTTGATTACTGTGATTACATTTGGAATAATTGCACAAAGTCACAAGAAATGTTATTAGAAAAATTACACTTAGATGCCTTGAGAACAATATGTGGATCGGTTAGAGGAGTAAGTCATTCTAAACTTTATTTAGAAACTGGGTTTTCATCATTATCTGACAGACGAAATCTTCACAAAATGAGTGTATTTTACAAAATGTTCCACGAAAAAAACCCGAAATATTTATCAGAATTAATTCCACTGAACTTATCCTCTGTATCCACATATGAATCTCGATCAACGAACATTCTTCAAACTCCACTCTGCCGCACTGAAGCCTATAAGAAATCGTTCCTTCCATCATGTGTGGGCGAGTGGAATCTGCTAGATGACAATGTAAGAAATATTGATTCACTTAATTCGTTTAAAAAACATATCGATCGAACTTTGCCTTGCAACGTGCACAATATATTTAAGCACACTGGTACTAGACACAATCAAATTATTCATTGTAAGATAAGACTGGGCTGCAGTGATCTTAATGGCCACAAGTTTGACCGGTTTATTCAAAACAATTCCAAGTGTGATTGCGGCTATTTTTATGAAAATACCATTCACTATCTTTTCATGTGTCCAAATTTTGCCGAAGTTCGATCGAGTTGTTTTTATTATACAAAAGGGTTTGACTTATATACTGTCTTATATGGAAATAAGTCGCTGTCTGACGAAATAAATCAAAACATAGTCACTTCAGTTCATTCATATTTTACCCAAACTAAACGTTTTACTAGCTAATTTTCAAGATATAATGAACTATATTGTATATTGAATGTATTGATGTATTGTATTGTATTGATGAGTGAATTTTTGTTCTACATGTAATTTTTGTATTGGAGAGGTATTCAGATAGGCAGTATGCCTGTTTACCAATCCAACCATGCATTCAATGGAATAAATATTGTTTAAACCACCTTTCCGTTGATGTTGAACATTAAAGTGATAGTTCAGTTGATGAAATAATACTTCTTTCATAAAATGCAAAATGACATCCTATAGCAATAGCAAAATGTCAAACATTTGTGACATTTTGTTTTCCTAGCTTAACAATTGTTTGATGATAGACACACTTTATACTCATTGATAGTATGGCTATTATTTCTATATATTGATTAAAAATTACACTAAGGGGTATAAACTTGATTGACCTGTTGAAATATACACTGCGGTCGAGTCTTTTCCTTCAATCCATGAAGGAAATCTCATATGGTATAATCTCAATTCATGAAGATAAGAAACTCATATGTGGTCTCAATAATCAATGAAGTAGCGAAAAATCAATGAGCAGGTAATCAACACTTGATCCAAGAAGTAATCCATTACCGTATCTATTAAGTTGATTGCTACATACACACATCGTTTGTGGTCGGTTATAATCTCTAATAAAAACAGCAGTGATAGAGTAAGAACATTACCACTAAAAACATAATTTGAGACATGATTTGACTGTCACAATGTGCACCAGATTTATAAGGGTTCTCATAAAACAAAATAAATTGTAAAGGCACATACATGTATATATTGATAAGGAGCAAAGTCGTGTTGTGGTTAGCATTCTGGACCCTCATGGCAAAGACCCAGGTTCGAATCCCTAAACATTTATGACTTGGGTTTCATCCTATGTTGTCACCCTTGGCAAGACACTTTAGCCAGATTGCATTCAGCTATTGAAATAGTTACCTTAAATCTGGATGCACTGAGTCCACCCACCTAAAATAGCTACCTGAAAAGTGGATGTATTGACCTACGTGGTATTGATTAGCGCTCAGTAGCAGTTCTGAAAGTACAATACTTCAGGGTAATAATGTAGCGCTTTCACCATGTCTAAGGATGTGAAAAAGGCGCCATATAAGTATGCACTTTTTTATCTTTTATCATTGATCCAGATAGTTTTAGACAGTTTAGACTTGAGGTCTCTTTTATAACAAGCCTTAATGAATTTTTTTCTATATACCGACAAAGTCTTAACTCTTTGTCAATTACAAAACGCTAAAGGTTTTAGAAGCTCGAAGGCAAGAAACTGTTTTTGGCTTGCGTTGAGAATGTTGCTTTCGGTTATGTATCTTCGTCTTCAAGTAAAGTCAGCTTGAAGCTAATTATATGTTTTTTTTCTTATTATTCCTATTAGCGGTTATCCTGTCAAATAAAGTAGAAACCTGAAATTACTTTTTATCATAATCATTGCAAGCCCATTAAATGATAATAATGATTTTAAATCGAAGCTTATTCCAAATCGCTGCATAAGTACCCTAAGCAGATCATACATTTTTGGTAAAATTACACCTTCAAGATATTTTCATTAGGAAATTTTCATTTGAAAATGATACAATCAACACCAATAAACACGTTTGATTACGTAAAAATGTCAGGAAATGAAACATTTTACTTTATAAGAAATCATAAGTATGACTTTAACAACAAGATGTGTTTGTGAAACACGAATGCCCCCGGATGCATCCTGCTCGCTGTGTCAAGGTCAAGGTCACAAGGTCAAATGTCATGGTGTCATCTGAAAGGTCTCATCACAAGGGATCCATATGTCAAGTATCAAAAGACCTAGCTCTGACCAGTCAAAAGTTATGACCAAGGTTAAAGTTTTTGTGGACAAACGGACAGGTGAAAAACAATATACCCCCGGAATCTCCGATTCGGGGGCAAACAAAAATTAAGCCCTACCTAATACAAAGTTTGAGACCTTTTATTGAAGTGAGTTATGAGCCAGAAAGGATTGAGATGACAAATGATGTTAAATTTAGCTATTTGCAATGCATAGAATGCAGAAAATGTAATTAAAAGTAACACACCAAATGCAACTCTCCTTGTCTAATACGTCCAGAATTAGCACATTTACCGTTTTTGCCTTACTCAACCTACATTTTCTGAAAATTGTTTCTTCAGACCCCAACTACCAATAGAAATATTTAGACAAATAGATAAAACGTGGCATGATTTAACTATACATTCTCAAACATTTTGTGAATCTTACAATTCATTTGTATGGCATCAGCTACCTGAATTATTCATGAAAAAAACAAGTATCCAGCACAGAATGTAGGACAAGAAACAATTGTACCACATAACATGCTTTAAAGCCAAAGCACCTAAAACGATTTAAAGCGTAGTAGCTGAGTAAAAAATCAGTGACTGGAAGTATCTGTCATTTCAGGCAGACAACTTAGAAGAAGGGCTTTAGTTTGATAGCCATTTTGAGATTTTAAGGTTCGTGATACCTTGTCTTGCATAGATAATACACATTAGTGTTCAAAGCATTTACTAAGTCAGTTGTTTGGTGGTCACGATCAAACAATCATAGTGTCCTAACACGACAAATGTTTACCAAGATACTGCTTGCAAACTTTCCCTGTTTGGCTTGTGGTTTCAAAAAATGTTTACATAGTGCATTTCATAGATTTACTTAATGTAATCCCCATTATCCAATGGGAGTTGAACCTCACGACCTTCTTGGCTACAAGTAATCTTGAAAACAGAAGTGACAGACTGAGAACATGTAATGATAAATACGACATGAATTGTATTGATTTTGCTACTTAGATATACCGAAATCGAAATAACCCCTTTAAGTAGAACACTGCACTTCACTGCAGAACTTCAACTAAGTAAGGTGTCACAGTATCCAGCTGAGGTTGCACTGACAACATATCATCTTACAAGAAAGAGCGCAGAGTCAAGATTTTTATAGTTTGCAAGGGGGATAACTCCCAGCAACCACGGAAAGTGGTTACCGCTAATGAATAAATGCATCATGTAATCTACTGGCTGATAAATTGAATTAAACTCTAATACTAATAAATACATAATCATTTGAGGGCTTCACTTACTATTTATTATAATCATTATCATTGAAATCCTTCTCCAGAAATTCAACCTTACTAATCTTCTTCCAAAGTCTTAAGCCTTGAATATGTCTTTCAAAATATCCTGTAAGTTTGGAACTTGCTGTTTGATGCTACAAACATGGATATATTGTTTGGCTGATTAGATTATATGATTCATCATTCCATCATTATAGACTATTCCAAACCAAACAAGGTACTTTGTTATATTGCTTTTAAACTCTAAATGGCTATTAATCCAAACTTCAAGATCATTCCAAAAATATTGTAAAACTCTACATTCCCAGTAGACATGGCAAACACTCTCATTCTCATTGCAAAAACCAACAGGATAAGTAGTCAACAAGTTTCATTTTAAACAGTTCTTTTTTAGTATAAATAATACCATGCACAAATTTGTATTGAAAATCAAGAATTTGAGACAAACCTCTTGGAACCTCTTCACTAGAAATTAAAGTGTCTTAAAACAGTCTGGAACCCTTCCACGATTTTAATAAATTTGAGTGATGACTGGGTATAAGTAAATCAACGATAGGGATATAGCCTGAGTCTCTAATGGTACATTTCCAAGAATATGGTATAATATTCAAAACCTGTAAATAATCCAAATAGGTGCCTCCTATGCCATAAGCTTCTTTCAAATTATTAAAAGATCTGAAACCAGTATGGTCACAAATGTCTTGAATTGTAATAATTCCTTTACTTGCCAATTTTTAATAAAGAGAGTTGCGTTCTTGTAGTTATGTTTAAACCATAATGGTTGAGATAGAATTTCATAAACATTATCAGAATTCACAGGGTTTTCTTTACAATAAATATTCCAAGCTTTCAAAACATCCTTCCAATATGGGTTTTCAATCTTAATCAATTGATCAACATTTGCACCAAATTTAAAAAAGGCCTCAAAAGGAATATTGCATGGGTTTTCAATGTGTATTTATTTACAATAAGATCTCAAGTTTGATAATTTTAATGCATTACAGAAAGTAACAGTATCAACCATCCTTAGTCCACCATCTTCATATTTCTTTTTCAAATTTTGCCTTTTGATTTTATCTGGTTTATCATTCCATATAAGTTTGAAAAACATATTTTCCAATAGAGCAACACATTCTTTTGGGGGATTGAGCAACGTATTAAAAATGTGTGCTAGTTTTGACATGGCTAAGGTTTTAATTACCGTTACTTTACCAATCAAGGTTAAATGTCCTTTCCTCCATTGAGCTAGCAGTTTATTTATTTCTTCTAGCTTTTTCTTTGTATTGATTACCCATAAGGAGTTCAGATCATTGTGGAATTTTATTCCAAGAACTTAAAAAAAAACATTTTGCCATTCAAATTTTATATCTTGGCATAACTTTTCCAAACTATTCCTTCTAGATCCTATCCATATTGCTTTAGTCTTATCTATGTTTATCTGAAGTCCTGACATTTTGTAAAATGTATTTATTTCAACAATAGCAGCTCTTTAACTCTGCCCAGAACCATCAAGAAATAATTCAGTGTCATCTGCATAATGGTCTAATTTATACTCATTATCATCAATCACAATACCTTTTATATTTTCATTACTTTAAATCATGCAGCCCAATATTTCAGCAACCAATATAAAGAGATAAGGTGATAATGGATCCCCTTGCCTGCAACCTTTCATTTCATTTGTAAATCGTCAGAGAGTTTTCCATGTTGGATAACACAGGAAGTTGTTACATATGTCAAGATATTAATCCAACGAATGATTATAGGGCCAAAACCAAATTTAGTTAAAACTAGATTTAAAAAATCTTTGGAAACTGTATCAAAAGCCTTTTCAAAGTCTATCAGAAGTAGTAATCCTGGTATATTACTTTGTTTGGTTTCAAAGATTATATCATAGAGTAATCATGTATTTTCACTAAGTGTTCTGCCTGGTATAAAGCCTGTTTGATTTGTATGTATTAGAAAATCTAAAATCTTTTTAAGGTGGTTAGAAATACAAGCACTAATGATTTTATAAAGTGCATTCAATAAGGTAATAGGTCTCCAATTCTTTAAAATAGCTTTAACTTTGTTAGCTTTAGGAATACAGGTTATTACTCCTCTTTTCATGATAAAAGACATTTCATTTCTTTTAGAAATATTATTCACAAATTGAAAAATCCAAATCTTAAATTCCTTCCAAAAGAATTTTAAAAAGTCAATTGGAAAGCCATCAATCCCAGGGCTTTTGTTATATTTCATCTTTCTAACTGCACAGGCTATTTCATTCATATCAATGTCTTTATCTAAGTCTTTTCTAGTATCATCATTGAAGCTTAGGAGTTACAATATTGTCCAGAGGGGAGAAATCTTTTTGATTTATTTTATCCTCAGAGTAAAGATTTTGATAAAAGGATTTTACTTCATTAAGAATAGAGTTATGTTACGTCTGTTAAAATTTCATCATTAGTTGACCTCAGTTTATTAATTGAATTACTGACATAATTCCTATTTTCCAAATGGCAAAAATATTTAGTTGGTTTTTCTCCTTCTTCATACCAAAGAAGTCTATTTCTCATTGATATTCCTCTCATTTCTTCTTCTTTTATCTGTTCAAGTTCAGTTTTGCATTTTGATAAGTCACCTAAGACTTGTTCACTTATATTTTGAAAGTCTCTTCTTATATCCTCTTCAAGTATCTTTATCTTAGCTTCTAATTAATCAGTTCTATTTTTTTTAGTTTTTTTCACATTTGTAGCATATGATATAGTCCTACCTCTAATTTTCATTAAGAGAGTTTCTAAAAATAAGCTAGCATCAATCTTGAGTTGTATCTCTTCTGGATTATCATAATTTGTTGATTTGCAATGTATTCATCAATAGTTTCTTTCAGAGTATCCCTTACTAGGTAAGCATATTCAGGATTAAGGAGTAAAGAGTTATTAAACTTCCAATATCCTCTCCCTCTTTCCTGATTAATCGAGTTGGAAAATATTAGTAAAATAGAAGAGTGGTCGGATTTATATCCTGGTAGAATATCAGCCTCCAAGGTTATGTCACACATGTCCTGTAAAATAATTTAAAAAATCAAACTGGCCTATTGCCTTGGATTTTTCTTCCACCAAGTGTATTTCTTTTCATTTGTATTACATTGTCTCCAGACATCGAAAAGATTGAAATGTTCAAGACAAGTCTTAAGTCTTAATCTTATTCTTTTCCCATAAAACTATCGATTTAAGAATATAGAATAGGGGATTATCTCCATATTGTTTTTTTTTGCAGATATCAGTCTTCAATATTTTTGTTTCTTTCCAAATGTCCATAAAGAGTTTAATAGATCAAGTATAAATACTTAAATAAATTAATAACGTTTATGTTTCATACTTCACTTCGGGTATTGAAGTTCAAAGAAGAACAGTTTGATATCTAAAAACGGAATGGTTAGTTGCTCAGAGCCAATTTTGAATCAAGTTCCTGCATGTGTCACAATGATTCTCTAGGATAGAAAATTTCCACCTCAACGGACTTTTGAAAGAAGAAACTTCTGCAAAACAATCGCTACCTGCAAGGATCATTTGTCCTTACAAACAGACACATTTGTCATTTTATCTAGACTGTTGATAAGCATTAATACGGTTTATAACCAGTATAGCTCTGTCATCATGTTAACTGTAGCGTAATGCTCCCTGTCATTTAGCAAAACTCTTGAAAAGGGAAGCTTGCCTTGTCTTAAATAAATAGTACACATATAGCACTGTTCAAAGAGGTTTCTGTTCTTTTAGTCACTGTGTTCTGTCAGATGTGTGATGTGTCTAGTACTTCTTTTACAGTTGATTATTCACTTCTTCTGCTATCAAGATGAACGTTTGTAGACGTTTTCACAAGGTCACTTAACACTATCAAAGTATTTTAACCTTATACAAACATATGATTAATGAACAATGAAAAAGTTTATTCATCCAGTTTGGTACGTCGGCACTATATTCAAAGACATTAATATCATGATTTTGAGAGTTCTTGAATATGCTTGTTTATTAAAGAACTTAAAACTGAATCAGCGCAATAATAAAGATAGCACAATTGTTTGAATAGAAAGATATCTGTTCTCTTGAAGAGATTATATGTCATTAATGACTATTTTGGAAAAAATAAAAAAGTGAAATTTAAACAAAAACTATTTTTTTTTTTTTTATTTTGTCCAACTTATACTTAAAACGTCAATTATCACCCGTACTCAAAAAAAACATTATTATGAATTTATCTTAAACTGCTGACAGCCATTTGCATACACATTTTAACCATATGGAAATATGGAAAAGCTTCGTGGGACTATTTATTGGTAATGAAAGATATTCATGTGTAAGAATTGCTTTTCATTTGGTAACATGTTTGACATTTCTTGAGATATACCTATTAGATTAAGCAGATTCAATTTCAGTCATGATTGGCATGTGATTTTTAGTCAGTTTGCCTACAATGAAAGAGAGAATGTCATTTGTCTCAGTAACCTAGCCTCAATGATATCCGCTACGCTCGAATTTTTAGTCTAGCAAGACACAGTAACTGGTCGCGTCAGCCTACCTAAAGTATTGACCAATCAGGGCTCATCTTACAAATCCGTGATAGTATGCATTTACACATAAAGATCAAATTTCATATTTCAAACAAATAATACCAATAGTAACAGCTTTGTGTTTGAATAAATCCATTTGACCACCTCACGTTTGATGTCCCTGAAAGGTAGGCTGACGCGACCTTTTAATGTATTTTGCTAGATTCAATATCGGAGTATAGTGAGAATATTGAGGCTTGGATAACTTAGACTGAACTTACATGTGTTATCATGTGTGTTAAGAAAAATACATCCACGTGTGGCATACAAGAAGTAATCAGGACTATCGACAAAATCTTTACAGACATACTGCCAAATTCTCTTAAGCCCCAAAACAAGAGTTTCTATCCAGCCTATTCGACGCATTAAGAACTTCGATTGGATCTATTTACCGTATAATAGAGTGTGGAGAAAAAGAGAGGGAAAAAACTGTGTATTTGGTGAATCAACTACAGAGGCTTTACTGTTAATATGTTTGAAAGTCGTTACATTTCTACTTTAGAAATTAGCTTGATCGGCTTCTTTGGAGAATCATCTTATTTCAAACTGTGTTACACTTTAACCAGAGGGAGAAGGATTACATCCAATTGTTCATGAAATGAGATAAGGTGAAATCTTAGAACACAGCTGTCCAAAGGATTCACAGCATTAGATAGAATCAGAATTTAGGCTTAAATCATGTGATTCTGATTCTGTTGCCATGCGTTTTTATAATACATTATCTCAAATATTGGTGCCATTCCTTTTGTTTTGTTGATGAAAAACTCGATATCGATCGGCTGAAACTAGCTCGCCCATTTATAATCAAACCACACAAATGTTACTAAGAAAACCTATTCTTATTAAGGCTAAGAAGAACTCCAAGCTAACTCATACTTTAAAATTAAGTTTTTTTAAATGACTAAGCAAATTATATCTGACATGCTGAATAATATCTGTTATTAATATGTAAATGATCTCATACTTTTTAAAACAGTAATACCTGTGATAAATAATTAATTTTAGAGACGTTTACAATACAGTTGTGTCAATAACGCTTGAAGAAAATATTAAATAGCAGGTAGGCAGGTACGAAATGATATAAGTTAGATGATATGAATGGTCATGACTTGAATAAAACGTAATATTTAAAAAGATAAGATATTCATACATTCACAGTTGAACATTTTCTTTTGGCCGTTTTCTATTTGATTGAAATTAAATTCAATAGGCCTATGATAAAATATTCAACCGATTTATTACAAATATTTCTTCAATCAGTGCTCATGATTTCAAACTGTATTCAATAAAAAAGTTACATTGCATGTTAATTGCGTCTTATTGATGAACTATATACTTCACTTTAATTGTATTTAAGAATAGATTAGGATCGAAGATCATAAATTTATTTACTATCAAAACATAAAGACGTTGATATTTTCTAATATATTCTAAACGTTTTCATTGTATCTTCTCTCTATGAAGTACTATTTTTGTTTTTATGTTGTTGATTTGTTTTTTATTTAAATTTTAAGATAAGATAAGATTTTAGATATATATGTTTTTGAAAAGATCTATTACAAGTCAACGATGTTTAAAGTATTGAATATGCTAGTTATGTAAATGTACATTTAATGTACATCTTTACACCTTAATTATGGAAGTCAATATTGTTTAAATCGTATGCATAGAATCATCTGAAATATCTTTGATTTATATCATAATTCTAACAAAAGTATGGTGTTCACAGTAATCATTCAAATCTAACAGTGAGTTAAGTTTCCGTATGTGGCAAACAATGGGGTTTACAGAAAATAGAATTATTACATGACAAAGTTATCAAATTAATTTTACAATGGTTATTTTCTAGCAATTCAATCATTTGTTTTTGTTCAGAATAGTAACAGATTTAGAATCGTATTCTCTCTTTTCCATATCGAACAAGGCACTAAGATAGACGTTCTTTCATATGAAATGTCATTCAACATGATAGAGATGGACATCTCTATTCATTTGCATTTAAGCATCAATCACTGTATATCTAATCAGAACACGCACATTTAGGGTATACTAACTGGATTGTCAATGGATCTAAAAGTATTGTCAATGGATCTAAAAGTATTGTCAATGGATCTAAAAGCAGTCTAATGTTCCAGCGATGTCCAATTTTGATCTGAATTGACCTTGCTCTCTAAGTTGACGTGTATCTCAAGTCTCGATTTTTATTTCAGTGATCTCATCAGTGGCACTTTACGCAAACTTCTTATGAATTATCAAATCTAAAATCAGTTAAATTCTAAAAACCATACATTTTTTTATTTCGTTTGCATTACTTCTAAGAATAAACAGACCCGGAAACTTCCAGACAGCTAGTCAGAGATACTTAACAATTTGACCCAAGACTGCGACATAATATTGGGAATTGATGAAATCTTCCAGCAAACATGGTCAATAACACTGTGATTTGTACAGTGCTAATTTACAATTGCTGCTTTCGACTGCTGAGTCGAGGACATGATTTGTGAGGGGACTCTTAAAATAAACACAAATTACACTAGTTTCAAATTCACATTGTCTTCGTTACTCTCAAAATCCGGTCGTCAAACAGATCAGATATTCTCATTTAAAGTTGAATCTGCATTTAACAAAATTCAGTCCAAATGGTGGATGGACCTGGGGACAGATACAACAATGGGCTCAGGACCGGCAGTATTGGCGATCTTTGGTAGAGGCCTTATGTGCTCCAAGCACGAAGAGGATTAAGTAAGTAAGTAAGTAAGTTCAAATGGTGTAGGAAAACAAACAATCTTGTAATGTTACAATATAGAAATCTCATTGAATTATTCGATTATTACAATACAAAGGGTGACATCAAACAAAGAACTTCAATGTATTACAATCCATATATGCTGCAAGGTTTGACAGCGATATCAAAACACGAACTCATATTCATCTATTCAGATATAACTCATCAAAAGAAGTTTTTTCTCTTTATGATACATGGAATTTAAGCTACATAGCAGATGTCAGCTTGTCCAAGTACATATTACACGTTTATTGCATTGTTAATTTTTTTCTGTGAAGTTCACCCGTGAGCAAATAACTGCAATAAAATAATAACAGTTTGCTTAATAACCCACATATTTTATAATGCAGTTTGTGTACCAAATTAACTAATTATTTATTATCAATAAAAAAAGTAATGGAATTTAACAGCAATCATTGGCCTACTTCAGATATAAGTTCATGTCACGATACGGAATTTCATGATCGTATAAACTATTCATAAAAGTAGTAGATATCCCTTTTAACTTTTTAACGAGTTATTGATAATCCCTTTATATCACTTTGGATTGTAAATCCTTGTTTCATTTTACCAAACATTTTCAGTACCACTATCATTTTCCTCATACATGATTTAATGGAACACGAGCAATCCGAGTAACGGTGCTTTCAGACCTGTCTATTCATACCAAAAAGCAGCCATTTAGAAGAATTCTATGCAAGATAACTAAAAACAAATTTTCTTTGTATTTGTTCTACTTAAAAACAACATTACTACATTTTGAAATTTGCTTTCATATTTTAGAATAACTATATCGTACGAAACGAGACTCTTCAGTCTCTTCTATTTAATGAGGATATTATAATATGAAAATGTATGTTTTATAAATCAATGATATAAAATAATACATAAGAAGAGCAACTTGTGTCTCACCAACAAAACATATTTACAGCAATGCACACTACAGTTTTCCTTTTTCTCGAAAGACACGATCAAGTTTCCATTTCTTAAACCAGATTGACTATGATTAGTTTTTATAAGGCAACAGTTCAATGTTTATGAGTGAGTTTGATATACCAAAACCAAATCTTTCACGGATCACATTAAATGAGAAATATGATTAAATATTTAATATCATTGAAGTAAAGTGAACTTCTGAAAAATCAATATAAAATCAGTTGTATTCCTACAATGAGACAAAACAATGAACAGAGAGCGAAAGCATAACTTTAATCGATAACAGCAAACAAAACAATAATGTTTTTCTTCAAACTTCTTTCAAGTTATTGGTTCAGTTGTCAGGTTATTCCAAATGGGTTTATGACTGGGTTCTTCTTTTGCCAATCACAATTTTATTGTAAAGTAACAGCAAAAGGTTTGAACCCCTCCACTCGTGTATGACAGATTGTTTCAAAGGGGATGCTGACATTGTAACTAGCCCACATTGAGATCAACTCAACTCATCAGCAACAGGAAGTTATAATTCTTTAACTTGAATCCTGGAGAGGATATATTATGTATGGCTGTTAATAGTTAAAACAGCGATAGTTACTTTACTGTCTTGGACAGGAGCTTCTTAGTAGTTCTTACTCATCAAAGGTATTTGTGAGCACAATATCTGCTCGACTTAGAGGTCTCCAGGATCTGAATTAGATGCCTGTTGGTATAACTGTCTGTTCTTGGCAACTGCAATGCTGATATATTTCATAATAAATAGATATATTGCTATTTTCTCCACTTTGGTAAATGATCTCTTTTGATTAATACAGATTCTACTGCTCAGTATGACGTCAACTTAAGGAAATTCGTTGTAATTAGAAAGTGATTAATGACTCAACAGTAAACACAGAAGAAGTGATGGAATAAAACCGATGATTATATTTGAAAAAATCCCCCTTTCATATGGCGAATGATATGTAGGAGTTGACTTTACTGACGAAGAAAGATCAAGTGAATACAGACTGTTTTAATAAGGGAATGATAAATAGATTGGTTTTGAACATCAATCAATTCAGTTAATGAAAAGTTTTTGTTGATGATTACGTAGGAGGGATATGTTTACAGGTATTTCATATGTTCTCAATTTGATAGTTTCCAGTCAGTAAAGCAAACACATTTGCAGTGTTTTTTTCTAACATTATTTTGAAATATCCAAATCATGTTGAAAGCATATCATGATCATTGTTTTAATTTTATCTTCCTGTTGTCAGGGATACCTGCTACGAACATTTATATTGGATAATGTTTCGTTTTAAATTTTATTCTGAGCCATTTCACTTTGAGATTTGGGTTTGGTTTGATTAATGGAATTTCAAAAAGCCAATCGAATGAAATCGATAGAGCCAGTTTGCCAAATACATTAACAGCTACAGCAGTGTTTGACATGCACTGAAAACCTCCCTACAAATGGCGTCATGTTTAATCCAATGTTTGAAGTAGAACAACATTCACAAACAACAGAAGAGTTCATTGTTCCCCCCAGGATGTGCAAAACTTCAATAGGGCAGGTCCCTGTGTCTTTGATCAGTGTTTTTTATCTTTTCAATAATCCTCAGAAAAGAATAGAACTAATATTTTTTAGGTATTATTATCTTTGATTTAAGGTTCATTCTAAGATGCCTAGCGGTTAGATCAATCAAAAAAAAATAACTTTATCAGACAATAAAGGTATAGTTTTTACATGACGTAACAATTGAATGACGCTATCCGCTCTTCCCCGCTGCCCCCTCGTAAATCAAGCGTGTCCATGGTAACCTTTGATCTCGGTTCTATCAATCAACATGGTGCTTCCGAAGCCGGGGTTGGGGCCCTTTGCCTTGGTATCATGTCCGTCTGTCCGTCACTGGTCACATAAATGAGCAGTCGTTGAAAACCTTCATAACAACTCCATCTTACAGGGGAACAACTCTGCGACCAATGCTCTGCCTCCGACATGCTTGTCGAGTGACCACGTTGACATTCCACGTCAGGTCACGGCGCCCCATAGCATTTGTGACGTTGACACACGTCAACCGTCTCTGCCAAGCAACGTGTCATATAGCTCAACCAATACAGTTTGTATTCCTATTCATGGTGTACAGCTCCTCCAGTCCAGTGGTACCATCAACTTTAACTTTAACAGCAACAAAAAAAAGAATGATCTACCACGCTTCCTGACAAACAATACCCATAATTCTTTGTGGAATGTCAATCACGTGATAAGCCTTATATGGGCAGTGTGGCCCGCACTGCATTATCACACAACTTGACTGTTCAAAAGTAACGTTTTATCAAACATGAGTTGTCTGATATTTTTGTTTTGTTTGAACAATGAAAAAATAACAAGAGAATAAAATTTTAAATTTATAAATGTGAAAATAAAACTGCTACATCAACATAATCAACTGTTTCACCAATAAACAGTATTTATGAATTAGGGGGTGAGTTCTAAACATTGAATAGCCAGCAGTTAGCCCTGTTCATGGATATATAATCTAAGTTATTTTAACAATATTTTAATTTGAAATTATAAGAATGTTTTAATACTTCCCTACAAATAAGTTTGGTATCTTAGAAAATAAATCAAGTTCGCTCTACCCCAATGTGTTTTGTAATAAAGTATATTTTTGCCCTAAATTATTGAAGCTACTGATAAGGAAAATGATATTTTGTTGAAATTCAAAGCACTGTAGGTTTAATGATAAAGCTCAACTTTCATAATAGTTTTCTTCAAGAACCCATTCTGCAGATCCAGGCTCTAAAGCCCCTGTCACACATTTGCAGCAATACGCAGTGGTACACAAGACAAACACACCATACGCAGTGTTTTCCTGCATTTAAACATACGCATACGCATACGCATACGCAGCATAGATTTGAGCATGCCAAAAACTATCAAGCGTTTGAAGCGTAAAAAAAAAGAACAAAACACAACCAAGGTGCGTTGCGTATCTTGCATATGACTGCATATTGCTGCGTCTGATAGAAACTCGTACGCTGTGAGTATACGCTGAAGTGTGACAGGGACAAAATGTTACACTTACATTTGGCCAAAAGTCAGAGTCACTTCTGTTTTTTGACAACGTGGTGCTTGTCCGTTTAGAATATTGTAGGCGAGGGGTATTGTTATCTTTATATGTTTAGATATTGATTATTTTCAATTTCCTGTGTGTAATTTATATCTGAGCTAACTGAATTTTAAAGTATCAACTACGTGACTACGTCACAGTCACTTTAGGTAACCCGTCATAAAACAAAAAAGTGAGACTTAATTACTGAAATTTTATAAACATTAGAGCTCATAACTCAGGTTTTAAGCATTTTTTCTAATCAAGGCAGGTGCAGATAAACAAACTAATAAGGAAAGGGACCAGGAGAAAAATTATGATTTAATGTTAGGCTTGTTCTTTTGAAGTCATTAATGCTTAAGGGGAACATTTTCAGTTCCTTCAGTTGCTGCAGAAAAATGTTTGACTTCATATCCTTGATTAAACACAATGCTCTAATGCTTTGGGTCCTTGACAAATACAGTTTTTGCTGTTAATGCAATTTACAATCCGTCTCTATCAATTCCATTTTGATTGATTATAGAATACGATCTTTTTCCCCCAATTTTGATTTAAGCTTTGAAATACATTACAACTGCATCAATTGCAGACCTGCAAGACGACATATTTATATAAGGAAGACTGATGAATTATGTCTTGAACAAGTTTTCTTTATTACATATGAAAACATAATACTTTAAAGGGGCAGTAGCACGTTTTTAGGGGGAATATAAGGTGATGTCAGGAAAATGAAAATAAATGGTTCCAAATGAAAGACAATGTATTTAAACTAAATGGAGCAGTAATAATTCAAATATCTAACGTAAGGTTCTGCCATGCGATTCCTTTTTCTTACAAAAATGAATTAAAGGTGTTCACACAAAACTGGCCGCCAATGTATTTTATGTAAATCCTCATACTTTGTCCTCTGATTATGGTTGATTGGCTTGTGTAATGTGATTGTTGACACTGTCATTATAATACATTAGGCATTTACTTACCATTATAAGTGCAATTTTTAAAATATAAAATTATCAAAAAACGTGCTACTGCCCCTTTAAAAGGTTAAAGGTTTTTTTCTAATAATTGATATAATTCTTTTGTTGATTTTTGTTGGGGGTTGTAAGCATATTTCACAGTTCGTCAATTGTTATTGTAAACTTTTCTTAAATATAATGTTAGTCGAAACAATCTGTACCAATGTGCCTTTAATATACATTTAAAAGCCAACAAAAATATATAGAAGTTTCCAATCTTCCAGTGATGAGTTACACAATACTACAAAGTAACTATATAACTCATCATATCAGACAAAATCATTAATGTGAAATATTAATAGCATATCTATAGAGAAGAGTATATGAAACTTCTCATGCGATTGTTTGGTATCAGAAATGGCAGAAACACATGATGTTGAAGTTTTTAAGCTTCCCTCTAACTTGTTTCCGGTTCATTAGAAAAGTCAGTCAACCTGTCAAAGAAACATAAAATCGAAAATCTGATTCTAAAATTAGTTAAAAATTATCTATAGACCTTTAACAAGAGCATGCACGCTTAGAGTAGGTAAAGCAGATTGTCAATAATTGTCTGAAACCTTATATTTCTGCCGTTTTTTCACATGCTGAAAATGTGGAATATATGTTGTGCTGGTTTAAAGTCAAAGTATTGGCAGTAATATGCATGGGTATTTAAAAATGTGCATCACCTTTTCAAGTCAACAAAATATGTTTTGTATTAATGTAGTGCTGCTAACATGTACAATTAACTTCTGAATCAGTGACAAGGCTTACGACTTTGAACACCTCACCATTGTAAAGTTATTAAACTCATAAGGGACGGAATCACTTTTATACTCAGTGTTTGAAAACTATGATGAGGATTATACATATTAAGGCGTGAATCATTTTGAATTTTTTTAAAAAGTTAATCTATTCCAAGGTTAAACTTGTATTTGGTCAAAAGAGTTGTGTGTGCCATTGATAAAATGCATGACCCATCATCTCTGACTCATCTTCTATTTATAAATTCTTGATTTTTTGAACCCCAACTAGTTACTAATTGACTAGAAAGACACTTGAATTATGTCTTGCTGAGCAGTAAGTGGTCACTAAGTGGTCATTTATGTAAGCTATCCTTTTAACTGTATTTAACAAAATTGGGCCTACTTAACAAATCAATTAACAACATTAATGTATAAGTCGTTTAAGTGGGTTTAATCATCTGATACCATATGTAAATATATTTATTATATACATAGCAATGTAATGTACTTATATTCAAAAAAATTATATTCCCTTTTTAATCAAAAGCAGAAAGTAATGTTGGCATTTATCACCTCACTTATTCCCATTTTTTGATCAAATGTCAGCTATGCAGCTACACAGTGCTACATGGAGAATAAACTCATAAGGCAATGGTTGGATATATAACTGTTGAAATTTTGCATTGCCAATTATGTATTATCTATTTCTCAAGAAATTAATGTAACGGTTCTTCGTAAAAAAAAATGAAGAAAATTTGTGTTTAAGAATAAAAAACTCTGAAAGAGCTCCAATTTTTCCTCAGTAAAACTAGCACGTTTTACAAATCGTACATAGGATTAAGTGATAGAGAAATTGCATTCGCTTTTCTTGACAAGGAATTTAGCTATTTCCCATTTTTTAGAAGTTATCTCAATTCTGAAAATCTTTAAGCTCGAATCACTTGCAATTGTAAAGGCACTGGAAGTCTGTGAAATAATGCAATCTGAAAAAAAGGAATATTGAATAGAGAAATATAATTATGTCGGAGACACAGTCACATTAATCAGCATATTTAATCATCAAATGATTGCTATTGTGTTTTAGTTATTGTTTGTTTCTTGTCAGATTTGTCTTTACATTGATATCCAACATTATTGAATAAATATTAACAACCAACGTAACTTTAATCCATTTACAAAAGAATTCATGCAAATAATAAGAAATCAGTCCTCTATCAGAAGCATTTTTTTATGTTGAATCAGTTAAATTGAAAGAAATGAGTACACTTTCAAATAGACTTGATGCACTTTACTTCCTTATACAAATATGGAGTACGTTTAGAACTGTTTCAGATAAATATAAGATTCTATATTTCTTTAATTTTTTACAACATTAACTAAGATATATGTGCGCATCAAGAATGGACATTTGTTATATATTTCAGGTATAAAGAGGCACAATGTTTATTCTTTTTATCAATCCGTGGTAAAATGAAGTGTAATAAGTTTCTCAAAAATAATTATCTTAATAAATAATGTTTACTTAATTACTGTCATTATTTAATTTAAGTATGTGAATACATATCAATAACAAATTCAATTCTCAACCACTGAAAATTGTATCACAGATGCAGTGTATTGTAGAGCAATCTGACATGAACAATGTACTGAAAGCACTGCAAGAAATGCATTTACTGTGATTTGTGATGTGATTGGATGAGGTAAAGATAATTGAAATGCAGTCAACTGTAGAACATGTTGCCTTTTTTATTGCGTGATCGAATATCTTCTGAAACATTGCTTTTACAACTGATTATATTAGCTATCAAAATTTTGTTATTTAGATTTCCAGAAAGCAATCTAGAATTGGACATTACTGTGATTATATATGTAATCTATATAATCAACCTCCATTACATTTTAGTCCAATGGAGTGAAATATTCATCAGATACATCATTACCAATTGCACTATCCAGTGTTACTGGTATTTTTATATTTTGCTCTTTGTTGAAACCATAGTAAATATGTAAGTGCTACATTGCTGATTTATCTAAAGGATTTCCATACCATAAAACTTGACATTTAAACATAAGTATTTCAAAGCTAATTTTTATATCTTAAGACGTTTTATCGCTACAAGACTTTAATAATTATATGTTACCAAAATGTTGGATTAGCTTAAAATCATTTCTAAGATTAATTTTTAAAATTAACAAATAAAAGCATTGACAAAGCACTTCTCAATCTGTTGATGTTGTATCTTATTGTAGACATCCGGTTCAAACAGGGGTAAACATGCATGCTGACGCAGAAATTGCACTTTGGTTCTGGGATTTAGAAGCAAATGCATCTCACTCAGCTAGTAGCTAGTTTTATGGAATCAACTTACAATAACTAGAATTTCAAAGAAATAACAATATTTCAAATAATCAAATATCATTTATCTTAAACAAGTACATGATAGACATTTTTCATTTATTTTAATCCATTTGATAAGCTTATTTTGTGATTGTTTTAAAGTCTAAGTTGTGATTGTGTGCGATCTAATTATATCTGTTTATGTGTCTTAAGAGGAGGTATATAAAATTGATAAATAATGTTGTTTACCAAACTGAAAGTGTCATTATTTGACTTGATTATTGTGCACGAAGATCAAATAAGCCCACAAATCAAGTTTAAACACACCTTTTTCAAATATAATATTGAAGATTAATATTAAGATGTCAGACCTCTTTAGGAAACTGTGTGATGTCTAACATTTGGGGTTTTAAAAATCACCTTTTACACATAATGAATGAAAATATCTCTAAATTAGCTGTACAAATTTGTACCATTTGACAATAGTGATTACATGACATATCCCGCAAAGTCATGTGTACTGGCATGGCCTCCAAGGTTATATGATCCTCAACTTTGTGTTGAAGTATTGGAATTGAACAGTTCACCATCATTGTGTTCATTAAACTATTTTAAGTAAACAAATTCCTTTGTTAATCACATTTGAAAATGTTAAATAATATCAATACAAATAATTTAATAGCAACAATCTGAACTTGAAGAGTAACAATTGAGGAAATTTTTTTATTACAATATTGTTGATACAGGCATGACATACAAACATACAATGACATCATATTACAGAATTACAGAAAAACTAAAATCAAAGTTCACTGCCACATACGACTTATATGCGTTATATTACTACATCGTGTACACCGGTACATGAAAAAAAAACATTTAACCACATTCGAATCTACTATGGATATGAAAAAAAATTGAACAGAAGATTACGAGTTTCTAAAAGGGAAGATGTAGTGTTGACCAGAATCGTATGAATTTTTCTTCATTTTGCTTGGATAGGTAAATACATTTTGTTGTATCGTAATATTTGATTATTTCACTTTTGATATAAGAAGTCGATGGAATAAACATTTTCTTGCTTCTTCGGTAGATTATGTTCTTGGTCAATAGGATTATAGCTATCAAGGGATTATTTTTTCTCCCTTTTATCCCTAAGATAACTCTTTCAATAGTAAGATCAATAGGGATCTGTACAGAATGCATCCATGCTTCCAAATCTTTCTATATGTTCAAAATAATATCACATGTCCAAAAAAGATGTTCTAGTGATTCCATTTCCGCTTTACAGAATGAACAAATGGGTGATTCTAAAATTATAATCAATTTGTGTAGATATTTTCTTGTAGGCAGAATGTTATGGATTATTTTGTATTGAAACCATTTAAGATCTGTGCAAGGAGTACATTTGTTACTGATAATGTTAAATATTTCCCATTCGGACTCGGTAAACTCACAGTTTAATATCCTTTCCCATTTTGAGTAACATGGCAGGTACTTAAAGGTAGACTTCAATAACGTGGCATAAATAGTTTTACTCGATAAATAATTATTAATGTGCCTGATGTTGAAAGGATAGATAGGATCTCTGCTTTTGTAAAATTAAGACGACGTGCATATGCCATGACACATCTTTTTATACCTTCCTAAGTTAAGAAATTTGCATTGATTGAATACTTGCTATTGAATTCGTTCAAGGTTATTATATTACCAGTTTCACTTATAAAGTCATTTATAAACCGAATACCATCTTTGTACCAAGTGTTGTACAAAACCGTTTTGTTTCCTATTTTTAATTTAGGAAAACATGAAATAGGCATGGCAATCATTAGATTATGGGAATGCAATTGTTAATTACTGATGTGAAAATATATAATCCATAATGACCATAAAAAAGTTTCATAAGTTTAATTTCGAACAAAGTAAGGAAATAAACTGTCAAAATATGAAAGAGAAAAGCTATGAGAGAGTCATGAATGTTTAAAGTTATATCCGGTTATGATCTTAAAAGAATATTGGTTTTCTTTGAAATTTTATCTTCGGAAATTACTGAATAACTAAGAAGTTCGTCCATAAAAGCCATTACGAATCAAGAGACATAACATATAAAGGAAATGATATTCTTGTGTATTTGTTTGTTCATTGACAGTACCAAACTTAGTCAAATATGTTCATAATGCATAAAATTAAAAAGGCTGCTTTGTTGTAGAACTTAGGGTAAAATATCCTCATATTGAAAAAAAAACCACTTTTTGCAGCACTATCATCTACGAAAATGTCCCTCTTGTGGCAGGAAAAATATAACTGCCAGTCACAACTTTATACATTGGCAGCCATTCTTGTGGGTTTTAACAGTTCCCACATCATTTGCCTTCAAATATCTTGATTGAAGAATAACAAGTGATCAAATGAAGAAACTGAAAATCGAAAATTGAACATGAAACAATTTGGCAGGAATGACTTTGACCAATTTCAGCAAAATCAGGTTAACACGCAGAAGCTCTCTCTGACTTTCAGCATTTAGACGCTTGGTAGTAACTGTTCCCATACACACACACACACACACATTATAATTATGGATATTAAAATATTAAAAACTTTAATGATTTACCAACATTTGATTGACAGAAAGTATAATGACATACCAAGATTATTATACAAGCATTGTTTCAAACACCTGATATCTTTTTGGTCATATACTGTGCACTTTTATCCATTTCACAATGATTATCATGACGATTGTATCGACAATTGATGCAACATGCAATGGTGCAGCGAAGATGTATCTGATGTAAGAATTGCACTTTATTAACAGTGCTCCCTATATTAGTGCAATCAGACATGTTAAGTATTAAGGATCACCAAATGATTACTTATTTTCACTGAATAATTATGAATAATCACTTTTACTGTATGCAATTTATAAGTTAATCAAATTATGAGCATATCTTAGCAATCTTAACTTTTTACAAACATGTTTTCACTTTCGTAGACATGAGAGACAAAAAGCTATTTGAATCTTGATAAGCATATAACAGAGATTGATGCATTCTTAAAAACTTCTTACCATCGATCAATCAACAGTAATACAGTACTTTATCTGCGAACTGCATTCAACTTTCAATGGAGGTTACAAGCAGCTGAGAATGTTAACTTTGGGTATTCCCCTTTCACTCTGAATCAGTAAACACATGTTTTCATGAATGTTTATTTGGCATCAGCAAAATATGAGAAGTAGTAATGACATCAAGTATTTATTATGTCTTTTAAAATACTGGTATGAAGGAAAAGTACAACGCAAAAATTCACAATGATTGCAGGTAATTCATTGAAAACGCTGTATCCGGTTTCCCGTCCAAAGCAGTACACTCTTTTATGATATGTTTCAAGAAAAAAAACAGTCTTTGCCCAAATAAAGTCTTGATTTGTAACACGAAACAATATTTACTCTGGACTTGTTCAGCTAAGACATGTGTTCATGTTGTTAGGTGTAGGGGCTTATTTCATAACGTACGTAAAATCTAGACTCTTCTCAATGATGAACTGAAACATGAATAATACACCCCATGGATAATATACTTGGAAATTTAACTGCACATAACGATATGAATACATGAATATTAATACTTCATACAAATAAAAGATATAAAATGTAGCCTTAAAGGGGTAGAAGCACGTTTTTAGGGGGAATATTAGGTGATGTCAGGGAAATGAAAATTAATGGTTCCAATTGATAGACAATGTGTTTAAACCCAACGGAGCAGTAATAATTCAATCTTATAATGTAAAGTAAAGCCATGCGATTCCTTTTCCTTACAAAAAATGAATTAAAGGTGTTCACAAAAAATGGCCTCCAATGGATTTTATGTGAATCTTCATACTTTCTCCTCTGACTATGGATGATTGGTTTGTGTAATGAGATTTTTGACATTGTCAAAATAATACATTTAGCATTAACTTGCAATTATCAGTGAAAAAAATAAAATATAAAATTATCGAAAAACGTGCTTCTGCCCCTTTAAAATGATGATGTTCTGTTGCCCCCTCCTTTGAATGTTTACCATTGTAAGTCTCATAATGACATATCTGATGCCCATTATTGAAATACCAACATTATTAAAGGCATCATAAGAAAGGCAAGAAATACATAGTCATTATAAAGATAGTTTGAGCTGGAAGTATGATGAAGGTCAACTATTTTGTGGATTTATGTATGTATATACATCTACTAATTGCGAAGATATTTCATGTTCTCTATTTGCCTACACCGCAAAATATGATCATAAAAACATAAGCAATAAGTGCAGTTAATCATAAAGATCTCGATTCACATTTAAAAATATAAATATCAAACTTTATGTAATAAATATCAGCTTAGAAATCTCAAAGGGCATCATGGTCTAAGAATTTGTGAAATGAAACTATTTATAATTTGTGATCGTTGCAAGCCTGTTTCTTGTGACATGAATGTTATTTTTCAGGCTAATGTTGCCATCAAAGATTGAACTTGAAAGAACAATAAAAACAAGACAGACATCTGAAAGGAAAAGAACACTTTGATCTTTACTATGTTTTCCAATCTAATGAAGGGTTCATTTTGTTCATGTGTGAAGCGATTAATAAGAAGCGAAGATATTTGCCATCTAAAGCTATAATTGAAATTGAGGTGATCTAACATCTAGAAATTGACAAAAAGATCTAAATACTTAATTGATATTTGCATTACTTCCTGGTTTTGAGATCTTATCAAACAAGTAAAGCTTTTAAAAAGGCAAGCTTGAGGGTACCCCAGTTATGTTTATCAATACATATGCATGTTCTTCGATGGTTCATTCGTTTAGCTGAAATTCCACGCACTATCGATATACACTCATGGCAAAAATTGTTGTCACCCCCTAATATTTAATTAAATTGGAGTTTATATCACATTGTATGCATGGCAATGTTGGTTTTCCATGGAAATGTCATTACAGGCATGAAGTTACATTAACTTACACTTTACAATGAACAGTGTCAGCGGTTTCATGTAGACCACGTGCATTTCATTGAAATGATGGAAATTTGTCTCCTTAGGTTTGTCATTTCCATCGATTACTATAGACCTCTTTCATAAGATACAGCTTCACGACTATAGTTTCTGAAAAGCATAGACCATGCCTGGTCCCACTCCACCAGTAATCAGACATGAAATCATTGGCATGAGTCGTGGTGGCGCTTCGAATCGTGTCATTGCTGCAGCATGTAACGTCAGTGTTAGAACTGTTCAAAGGATTAAAAGACTGCACGCCATACAGGGAAATGTTGTTCCGAATAAGTCTTCAGGCCGTCCCAAGAAAACTACGGTTCGTCAGGATAGAATTCTTCTTCGTTTGACCCGACGTCATAGACGTCTTTCGTCTTTGACTCTTGCACAGAGATGGGGGGCTCATATTAATACGCCCATTTGCCGGAGAACTGTAGTGAACAGGTTGCTCCAGCATGGATATAAGGCAAGAAGACCTGCCATCAAACCATTCTGGACACTGGCCAACCGCAGGGCACGGCTTGCTTTGGCGCAGCAGCACCGCAGAATCCAACTTGGACATTGGCGTCACGTCATATTTACTGACGAGTCTCGTTTCCTACTGCATAAGGTGGACAGGAGAATGAGAGTGCGACGTTTACGTGGGGAAAGGCTCAATGACGACTGTCTGCAGCATCAGGTTGCCCACGGTGGCGGTTCTGTACACGTATGGGCAGGAATACACCATAACGGTAAAACGGATCTTGTCGTCCTTCAAGGAAACGTCAACCAGAGGTCGTACAGACGTCTTCTTGAAACCGTTTGCCTCCCACATGCAAGAAGAGTGTATGGCAACAACTTCCTGTTGCAGGACGATAATGCACCAGCCCATCGTGCACGTACAGTGAACGCTTTCATTCAGGCACAAGGAGTAACAAGATTGCCCTGGCCTTCAAAAAGTCCGGATATGAATCCGATAGAACATGCTTGGGATCAGCTTGACCGTGCACTTAGAAGACTGGACCCTGCTCCTGCAAATTTACAGCAATTGCGGGCTGCTCTTGTGAATGAATGGAACAATTTGGCTGTTGCAAACATCAACACACTGATAGACAGTATGCCTGCCCGAATTATCGCCCTTGAAAATTCCAGAGGCGGTGCTACCCGATATTAGGCTTGTAAATATACTCTTACATGACTGCAGAATGAAATAAAACCGACAATTGAACTTGAAAATGTAATTTGTTTTATTGATACCCATCCAATTGATACTATATGGATACTGTAAAAAATTGCCCTTTTTCACAGGGACCATACATATCCTAGTAGAATTTCTTAAATTGGCCAGCACAAGACCAAAATACAAGCTGGTATGTTTTACGAATGTTTTTCCCAATCACACAAATCATTCTGACAGTTATTGCATGTTTGATTATTTGTCAACACTCAGTTAAACTTGACGTAGCGTTCTCAGTCTGGGGGTGACAACCATTTTTGCCATGAGTGTATCTCCCATCACAATAATGATATAAACTTTTAAAAGATAAGAAGGGTAATTTTCGTTGTTTTAATCAGTCTTTAAAAGATGACTGTCGGTGAGTTTAACTAAGTAAATGTGTATACATTGATCAGTACAAAATTGACAAAGGCTACTATTTATAATTATTTAGACCATGGCTCCTTTGTTGTGAACCATGGTATAACTAACGCCAATTTCAATTAAACCACTGACGGAACTACTGTTTATGACCAAGGCTATGTCGTGATAAAAAAAACTTCACTTAGAAACAACATAACAAATAAATGCATTTTATTTAACAAATTAAATTTACAGATTGAGCAGCTTTTCCTTTAGCAGAAAAGCATGTACAGCTTTCAAAAGGTACCCTTTAAATCAATTCCGGTGGATTTCCTCCGTCGAATTTCGGCATATATCATCCGTATTTAGGCCATTCTTGTAATAGCATCGAGATGACTGCGCAGTGCTTTCTCCATACCAGTAAATGAAAAAAAACCACCGAAATCAGGACTGTAGACTTTCATATCCTGATACAGTGAACGAATGACAACATTTCAAACGCAGATTTTACAATGTTTACAGAGAGGTTACCATTGCAAACAGTATGGAACAGTTCATTATCCAAGCAGCGGTCAATTTGGATGTCGGAACACAAGGTCACAAGTGTTTGTGGTCCGCCACGTCACCACTTACAAATATCGTTATGTGGCCTTCAAATAATATATCAACTATTGTTTCTTGGAACGATTTGTGTTGATTACTGTTTATCGTTTTAATACCCACCATATTCACCAGCACAACTTCTTTTCTAAGGCTCCACATGCGTAGGCTAGATCTTTGTCAATATACGTCCGATCCTTTCCATTTCCCGTGCCCAAATGACAGAATTACAGTATGGGCATGTCGAAACTGAAGCTGCACGTGCATCTCGTGAGGATGCGTCTAAAACGCAAATTCATGAGCTCTATGATTTGTTTTGATGTCAATTACATGTGTGACACGGTCGCCGTCAAATAGTTTGCAATCAATACAACAAAATTGATATAAACTTTTGGTTTAACAAAGCGTTTGATAAATCAAGTTTGTGGCCATGATCTAAGTAAGTTAGACCATTCAGGCCTTGTTGTCTAATCGTTAAAATGATTAGTTAGACCACTCGCGCTACGTGCTCGTGGTCTAACTAACCATTTAAACGATTAGACAACAGGCCATCATGGCCTAACTATTACATATATGAAATAAAAACCTGAAAAAATGATATAATGTAATTTAACGTATGGTTATTATTTTAAACATTTCATAGACTGAATTTTAGTCTATCGAAAACAGTCTAGCAGCAGATTTCAGAATCAATATTTGGTATATTTTTATGCATTTTGATCATCAATTTAGGCTGAAATAGCATGTACAAATAATCATGAATGTATCTTATTACATACGTGTTCTGGATATTTTCATAAGAGTTGTGTAACCAGTTGAAAGTTAATCAGTTATAATATCACAACTGCTTTACATAATCAAGCAAAACACTAAATTATTATTGAACGTTCTGTAAAACCGGTTGAACCGTTCAAAATCCAAGTCACTGGCATCAAGCTTGACGATCTCTCTATTGTACAGTACCAACAAGAGCTTGGATTTATATTGTTAAAGCATTTGCTATTGTCTTTTTTTGGACAATTCCTGTAAAATAAACTGTACACAAATGTTCCGCATTTATGTGATCACTGTTTGATCATTGTTACAAGGAAATAGAAATTAGTTTGTGTATGTAATAAATAGATCACATAACTCATGAGTGTTGAATATCGAAAATATTTTCAAAGTTTGGATTTATTCACTTGTTTTCTCTCGTGAATAAATTAAAATGTTTGAAAATAACTCCTTGTATTATTTTGGATATTCAACACTCACTTGTTATGTAGTCTCTACATAAACATGATGAACAGAAATATTTCACCAAAACATGTTTCTATCAAATGAAATGTGGTTACCCGAAGTGTAATTCACAAAAATCTGAAAACAAACAGTTATCATCTCGTTAGATCTGTGCTACAATAAATCAAATTGATCTCAATAATATTTCCTTTAAGAAACCATATAGACACATTATATATCACCAGGATTTAGAAGTCTTAAATTAAACGGAAGAATAAGCATTCAAGATCTTCAGTAAATCATGTATCAAAAACTTGTCAAACTTCACATACCCCCAGATCCAAAGCGTTGCCCCCTACTTGCAAACATCGCTGTGGTTTATGTTCAGTTTATGTTGCTCTCACATTTAATCTTGATAAAACATATACATGTAGAAGAAGGAAATAGAGTAACTGTTTCTCTACATTTCCGAAGTACCAAAATCCACAAAAAAAAATTTAAGTATGTCAATATTGTACATGAATAATATTTGTTCTCTTCACTTCAGTTAATTTCACTTTTCAAATATTTTGCATGAAGAAAAACAAATCAAAGATTCAAATGTGGTTTCCTTTGGGCCTCCATGGAAATGTTATGAAAAAAATCCAAAATTGAAATAACAATTGTGAATTAATCAGTAATGTAATCATAGAGCTCGGCCATAACACTGGCTGCATCGACGATTTAAAAGATGAAATCGAATACATTCTTGTCATTTCGGAAGAGCCGTGCTATCCTATTAAACAAACGTCTTTTACAGAACGGATCCATGAATTCCTTCTTTATACTGAAATGGAATGTAGTTTCCAAATGCAGAAAGTAAATAATACTCATAGTTCATATACATGTATGTGAAACTGGTATTTATGAAGGGTGCAATCGAGATATTGCTGAAAAATTAAAACTTTATTATGGAAATTAGTTTCAAAATTAAAGCTAGCCAATTATTTCGTATCATCCACATGGTCACATGGGTAACAATTTGCTACAGCTGTGTCCGTTGGTCGTTAGAAATACTAAATATGTTTAAAACAAAAAACATTGAAATTTCTTTATGAAGTTTCGAAGAAGAGTTTTCAACAGCACATGCTGCAAAACTTGGCAGCAGCTGAGCCCCCAAGCAATAACTTTGATGGACATGGGCAATTGTGTCGGTGTTACATTATGTAAACATATTCATTAAAACAAAAGGTTTTTGCAAAAATAATGCTAGAAAAACTTGAAATGTATTATTCTGACCATAACAGAAACCATAACGAAACTTTGCTTAAGGAAAAACACAGTATGTTGAATGGTGCAGTTCAGGGTTTTCACATTATTCAGACTACCCTTTCTGATTGTTGTCATGGAGACATCTTTTAAACCTGCGCTACGCGATTTTATACAATTTGTTGCTGTTATACATCGATAGAGGCACAAGACATGTTAAACAATCCTTAATTGAAACATATCTCCTAAAATGATATTGTATGGTACCATATAATCTTGGAATATTGAACAATCATCATATGTAAATGCGATCTCTAGTTATCTAAATTGTTGATACTGAAATAAAAGTAGGTGTGCCTGCTACTCGAAAAACGTATCTAGAAACAAACGTTTCGTGGCAAAATGTTAATGCACTTAGAGTAGTTCAACCCTTTTAATAGACATTAGTAATGTCTGGATTTCATATTAGATGTTACATGATACACAATATGTTCAATTCCTAAAGGTCAATTGTTGCTACAAGCTTCTTGTATTGTTCAGGACCTAGAGTTTCGAAGCTCTCCTAGTGCTAAGATAGTCTTAAGTCAATGTTTATGTATGGTACTTACGACAATCTTAGGACTAAGAGAGCTTTGAAAATCTAGCCCCAGGAATCCAACCAATGATGAGTTTTGAAAGACAGAAATGTATTAGGCTATTAGTGTATTAGTATCAGTGAAATTATGGAACTAGCAACTGCGGCGTCAAAATCTCGGAGGACTTGAATCAATAATGCAAGTGTTGGCAGAGATAGAGTATACAGTGATTTATACACCAAAGGAACATGAAATCACATCATTCACAAGAGCTTGTCTGGTGGTTCTCAAAGGATTGCCTGAAAATTGTATCAATATTTCTCTGAGCAGATTTCTTTTCAAAGAGACAACGGCATAACTCAAACATTAAGCAAGACTAACCATGATATCCAATTAATTTTCTCTTTGAAGTAATAGTTAAGGTAATGTCATTCTTAGACTGCAATATTAGCAGTCTTCACTGAATAATATAAAAATTGCAATGTGATTTTGCTTGTTACAATATATTGCACAAAACAAAATTGAAATAAACATTGTACATTTTAAAGACATATAAGTTGTTCTGAGGCACAGTTGCAGGTTTTCTTTCACAGACGCAACAAAAGTGAATCAATCATATAAGCTAGAACAGAGTGTTCAGTAAGTAGTGTCTTTATATATTAAAGTGGTCCACAAAATCAAAGCTTTGTTAAAGTAATTACTTAAGAAAATAAGGATATGTCTAATGACAGTGACAGGCTTGCAAGACCAATTAAGTACCTTAATTCTTTAGACTATAAAAATAATTACTGTTTGTCATTGAAAACGGTATAACGATTTTGAACCTTGAGGGAAACAAACTGTTTTTGTCTTGCATTACGGAAGTTGGCTTCCATGCATCGACTTACTTTTGTTTCCTTTTCAAATAAACCCAACTTGAAGCAAATTATTAAGTTAAACCTCATTATTCCTATTAGCGGTTTTGCCAAAAAAAAAATTAAAAAGTGAGAACTGAGAACTGACTTATTTTATCATTTGCAATAATTACTCCATGACAATTCAAAATTATTTACTCAAAGCAAATTATCTTTAGGCTTGTACTACTCTCTATCAAATAAAGCTATCACATTTAGAAATAAACTTAAATAGTTTCTTGTTTTTTCCTCTTTTCGCTTTGAGCCCACTTATTAATATTGATTTAGTTTGAAGCTAATCCTAAATCCCTTAAAATCGTCTAAGCAGATGAAATAGTTTTTGGTTGAATTAAAATTGATAACATTCTGTAGATTTTGGCAAAACTGATTGCACAACATATACATGATTCGAAAACACAATTCGTGACATAAATTAGATGATAAGATGATACAATATATGTAAAATATGATATAACATTCAAAATCTTTATCCAAATGGAAGATCTTAATTGTGTAACATTGGAGGAAGATTTTTTAATTAACATTTCAATTCGAGATGACAATGTTAACTGTAGTAACTTTTGCGGAAAAAATCTGTGAAATGCTTAAAATACATCTTAGACTCAAACAGAACTACAATAACGAGTTTGAACCACTTCTTTTGTTTTGGACAAGTTTCGTGTTCTGAGGAGTGGGACTATGCTGTAGTCTACGAGTTAATAGCCAAATTATGGGGATTGTTCGCACATGGAAAGGAAAAGACAACGCCATGCTTTGATTATATATTTGTGACAGATTGGTTAAGATATGTAATTAGTTCAGCACACTTATTCAATGAGACTGTTTGATGTTTCAATTTCTAAATGACTTGAATACTTTACTATGTTTTAAGTAATGTTGTTCCTGCAAAAACAAATCAGAACATTACAATTGTAAATTACTCTCTCAAGTATAAAATAATAATCAATATGAACAACTATCAATCTTATTGCAACTAGTTTAATAAGTCATTTCAAAAGTATAATGTAATCATTTAAAACTTGTCAAGCCTGTTTCTTGTTGAATAAATGGGTTTTATTAAGTTGAAGTTGTAATCAAGGATGACACATGAAAAATTGTAAAATGCAGCCACCTGATTGGAAATGAAAACTTTGATCTTAGGGATGAAGTAATGAAGGGTTCATTTTGTTCAATCAAACATGTGTAAATTGATTGACAAGAAACGTAAATGTTTACCATTCAAAGTCGTAATGAGCTTAGAAAGATGTGTTTAATAAGTAAAACATATTTGTTAGGTTTGTGAAACACACTTTTTGTGATCTTCCTTTCGAATAAACCATTGATTTATTCATTCATTCACTCTTGATACAAAATAATAAGTCACCTAATGGTGAGAATATTGATGATTATTGGTCATAATCAAATACAGCGTTGATTGAACATTATTTTAACACACTTAATGTAATCATAACTTGAAAATGAAGATATTTAAACTAACTAACAACGAAATAAGAGAAAACTTGAAATCAATAAGTATGAAAACATGTTTATAAAATGTTCTACCATAAATGTACTAAAATGATTGGCTAGTGTGACAAATCTAAAGGCGTATAATTTGGTTATACAGGGCTCGCTTTTTTTTCTAATCCACAGGACCTTATTTGTTGCCAAAAAAACAAGTTGTTCTCAAATATTTCTGTCAGAAATGTTCCCAAAATTAGTCATTAACAGCCAAAATACGTGGTAACAGTTCAAAGTTGTTGGAAACAGTGTTTAAGTCAACATGGTCTTTGAAAAGTGTTAACCGGACAGAATATTAGAAAAAATTCGATCAAAATATGGAATATGCTCACCTGACATAATACTGACATAAGTTTGGGGACATATGCAGAACATATTTTAATCGCTAACAACCGTCACAAAATAGTGACTACTATTTTGTGAGGTGTACTGAATAGAGTGAGTCCCTTTGGTACATTTGGATATCCTCAGTAAAGTCAGAGGCGTCCTTCTCCAAAACAATTGATGCATCACTTACACATCAATGATCATTTTAACGCTCAAAACGAACCACACATAGGTTTTCATGGAATAAATATGGAAGACCACTAGATAAAATCTTAGCTCATAACCCTTACCTAAATAGTATTTGAAAATATAGAAAATCATCAATCTGTCAACAACTGTTCACAAAAATTCTGTGTGCAGACTTTGTCTTGATTAAAATATTCTAATAAGAAAAAAGACAAATTTATCATGAGAAAGCAAAAAAGCTTGGAGCTCGGCATTGCTTCTTGATTTAATCAAATCAAATCAATCAATTACATTAAAGAAAAATCACCACCTTTATTTATCGAACATATGTAAAATTAGATTTGCATTGGCATTTGTGTTGTTGTTTATTTTGCTATGTTTTATGAATGCCTAAATTTGCATTCTTTCGAAAACGTATCAGTGTAAAAGATTGAAATTGACCTCGCTTCCCCGCAGCTTATAATGTAATTCTAAATCCATGAGATAAAGATTGAATCCATGAAATGGTTGTTCTAATGTTGAGTTTGTAGACACATTTTGTTATTTTGTTTACACTGCGGCTTAGTATTTCTATTCATCACCATAGTTTTCAATTTCATCAAGGTCACATGAGATAAGAGGTATATAAGATTACCACAGTTAAAGTAATGTAGTAAAGTAATAATGTTTGTACAAAGCTGTTGTAGTAATCTGTATACAAAATGTTTAACTCTCAGGAATGTTGATTTGATTCAAACCATTTATTTTGCTTGTTGGCTTTGATTGTTGATAACTACTAATTTTAACTTTGAAGACAAAACCCAAATTGGAGGCAAGAACTTACTTTGAATATGGAAAATTCATTGCATCATATTTTGACTTCTTCTTTCAAGATCATTCCCTGAGTATTAATGTTTGTACGCACAGTAGAACTTAGAAGTCTACTTCGTATTTTTATTATGTACACAATGTATGATGCATGATTCAAGTTGACTTTCAAATTACAATGTGAATATATAATATATTCAAATAACTAGCATTGTAATTTCTGTTTAATCATTAACACTTTACTTGCAGCAATGTTCTTACATCTCCCATTGCAAAATGCTCGCACTGGTCTGTTTTTATTTTCTATACAATGCTGTGTTTATACAAAGTAAAGCCTTATCATTATATATTGTACTAGAAAAATACCATCTAAGAGAGTGAATTCATTCATGACCTTAAAAGGATTTTAACAATGATTTCTGCAAATATATAAATTTCTCTAAGTTCGATATTTGATCAAATTTTTATTTTTTATTTTTATTATCATATTTTTGGATATAGGCTTGATCTCCTGTCTGCTCCGCATTTCTTAACCACACAACATGAAGACCAAACATCAGTAATTGGACATAAAATAAACTTTAGTTGGCAACATTATTTCTTCATATCTTATGCTATCCAATCAAAACATTTTATCCAAACGTGTTTGCCATTTCAACAATATGAAAGGATAGAAAACTTGCTAATGATGTTAAATACAGTGTAGGTTCAGTCTGACCTTATCTTTGGTTTGAACTCGGAAATCTTGCACTTAACTGAAACATCTCGGAAGATTTCAATCAATAATGTAAGTGTTGGCAGAGATACAATGATTTATACACCCAAAGGAACATGAAATCACATCATTCACAATAGATTGTCTGGTGGTTCTCAAGGGAGTGGATGGAAATTGCATCACTATGTCTGTGAACAATTTCATTTTCAACCAAAGGGTAGTTCTACCTTTAATCCAGTTTAACCAAGATATGTGATTCGTTCTGTTAACGAAATGAGAACTTGTAATGCAGTTGTGTTGATTAATGATAGTTCTATTATTAAAGACAGTAAATAGTGTATATATTTCTAAAAATTAAATTATCATCTTTGCTAAAGTTTACATTTAAAAAGATAGTTATCATATACAAATGGGTATTTCTGCAAAAACAATGTTGTTATGTCAGATTGACACACTGGTGTTGATGAGAATTCTGCACTTTCCTTTGCACATTAAATATAAAGTTCGGTTGATGTTGCACATTACAGTGATAGTTCAGTTGCTGTAATAATACTTCTTTCATAAAATGCAAAATGATACCCTATATCAATAGAAAATGTCAGCAATATGTGACATTTCGTTTTCCTCTCTTAACAATTGTTTGATAAAAGACACATTTTAAATCTCTTGAAATCTACTCATCAATTGTATGGCTATATATTTATTATTCATTAAGTACACTAAGGGATACAACATTGATTGACCTGTTGAAATATTAATCCATAAAGGAAACCTCATATGGTATAATCTCAAATCATGAAGATAAGAAACTCCAATGTGGTCTCAATAATCATTGAAGTAGCGAACAATCAATGAGCAGGTAATCAACACTGAATCCAAGAAGTAATCCATTACCTTATCTATTAAGTTGATTGATACATACACACATCGTGTGTGGTCGGTTATAATCTCTAATAAAACAGCAGTGATAGAGTAAGAACATAACCACTAAAAACTTCATTTGAGTCATGATTTTACTGTCACAATGTGCACCAGATTTATAAGTCGTGTTGTGGTTAGCATGCTGGCCCCTCATGGCAGAGACCCGGGTACGAATCCTGGTGGAGAGACCAAATATGTGTGACTTGCATCTCATCCTGTGTTTTTGCCCTGGGCAAGACACTTCATTCACATTGCACTCATCTGTTGAAATAGCTACCTTAAATCTGCATGTACTCACCAACATGGCATTGAAAGTACTATACTTCAGGTAATAAAGTAGCGCTGTGAGCATGTCTAAGGACGCGAAAAAGGCGCCATGTAAGTATGCACATTATTATCTCTTAATATTTATTCAGATAGTTTTAGACAGTTTAGACTTGCGGTATATTTTATAACAAGCAGAATAACGACAATTTTTTTCTAAATACTGACAAAGTCTTAACTGTTTGTCAATAATAAAAAGCTAAAGGTTTTAGGGGGTCGAAGGAAAGAAACTGTTTTTGGCTTGCGTTGAGGATGTTGCTTTTGGTTATGTATCTTCTTCAAGTAAAGTCAGCTTGAAGCTAATTATAAGTGTTTTTCTTATTATTCCTATTAGCGGTTATTCTGTCATATAAAATGGAATCTGAAATTACTTTTGATCGTTATCACTGCAAGCCCATTAAATGATGATAATGATTTTAAATCGAAGCTTATTCCAAATCGCTGCATAAGTACTCTAAGCAGATCATACATTTTTGGTAAAATTACACCTTAAAGTTATTTTCATTAGGCAATTTTCTTTTTGAAAAGGATACAATTAACACCAAACAACACATTTTGTTTAGTCACAATGTCTGGAAATGAAACATTGTATCTCATTAGAAGTATTATCTTAAAACAAATAGAAGGCCTACCTAATACAAAGTTTGAGACGTTTTATTGAAGGGAGTTATGAGCCAGAAAGGATTAAGATGACTATGATGTTAACTTTAGCTATTGGCAATGCATAGAATGCATAAAATGTAGTTAAAAGTAACACACTAAATGCAACTCTCCTTGTCTTATATGTCCAGAATTAGCACATTTACCGTATTTGCCTTACTAAACCTACATTTTCTCAACATTGTTTGTTCAGTTCCCAACTACCAATAGAAATATTTAAACAAGGAGAGAAAACGTGGCCTGATTTTACTTTAAATTCACAAACATTTTGTGAATCTTACACTTCATTTGTTAGTCATCAGCTACCTGAATTATTCATCAAAAGGTTATTGCCAAGTATCCAGCAAAGAACAACGTTTTATAATCAACCAATTTATACTAAGGATTATTATTTCATCAACGATGTAGAAAGTTGATAAGTTGTTCAGTTTGTAAAACTGTTTTTGAATGTAGGACAAGAAACAATTGTACCACATATAGAGGGTTTAAAGCCAAAGCCAATAAAACGATTGTTAAGCATTCATGTAGTAGCTGAGTAAAAATCAGTGACTGTAAAGTATAGATCATTTGAAAAGACAACTTGAAAGAGAAGGTTTGCTTGATACCCTTGTTGAAATTTAAATGTTCTCTTTACCTGGTCTTGCATAGATAATACGCATTAGCGTTCAAAGCATTTACTGTAACTACACTATTTTGTTATGTCAGTCGATTTGGTGGTCATGATCAACAATTATATGGTCCTTACACAACACATGTTTACCAAAATTCTGCTTGCAAACTTTCCCTGATTGGCTTGTTGTTTCAAGAAATGTTAATATAGTCAAACCATTTCATAGATTTAATTAATGTAATCCCCATTATCCTATGGGAGCTGACACTCACGACCTTCTTGTCTACAAATTTCCTTTTCTTTACTTAAAAACAAAAATGACTGACTGAGGACATTTATTGATAAATAAGTACTTAGATATCTTGAAATCGAAATATTCCCTTCAAGTAAAAGGGTGGCCTTAGCTGAAGAAGTTGGAGAAGGAAGGTATCACAGTATCCTGCTGAAGTTGCGCTGACAACATACAATCTGAAGAGAGGAACGCAAATGCGCGTGATGATTTTTATAGTTAGCAAGGGGTTTAGGTAACTTAGGCCTTAACTCATTATCTATTTTTCAATCATTATCATTGAAAGTCTTCTTCATAATTTCAATCATTATCATTGAAAGTCTTCTTCATAATTTCAATCATTATCATTGAAAGTCTTCTTCATAATTTCCAATAAAGCTATCGAGTTAAGAATATAGAATAGTGGATTCTCTCCATAGTTGTTTCTTGCAGACATCAGTCTTCAGTATTTATGTTTCTTTCCAAATGTCCATAAAGAGTTTAATAGACAAAGTGTAAATACTTTAAAAAATTAATAACGTTTATGTTCCATTCTTCACTTTGGGTATTGAAGTTCAAAGAAGATCGATTTCATATCCGAAAACAGAATGGTCAGTTGCTCAGAGCCAATTTTGAATTTAGTTTCTGCACGTGTCACTATGAGTCTCTAGGATAGAACAATTGGCAACTCAACGTTTATGTACGTTTGAAAGAAGAAACTTCTGCAAAACAATCGCTACCTGCAAGGTTCATTTGTCCTTACAAATAGACTTGTCTTAAATACATGGTACACATAAAGCACTGTTCAAAGAGGTTTCTGTTCTATTAGTCACCTTGTTCCGTCAGATGAGTGATGTGTCTAGTATTCTTTTTGCAGTCAATTATTCACTTGTTCTACTATCAAGATGAACGTTTGTAGTTTCAAGACGTTTTCTCAAGCTCAATTGACATGATCAAAGTATTCAAACCTTCTCCAAACAAATGATTAATGAACCATGAAAACAGTTTATTCATCCAATTTGGTATGTCGACACTATACTCGAAGACAATAAAATCATGATTTCCGTTTTTGGGAGTTCTTGAATATGCCTGTTTAATTATGAGCTTAAAACTGAATCAGCGCAATAATAAAGATAGACGCTATTGTTTGAATAGAAAGATATCTTTTCTTATGAAGAGTCTATATGTCATTAATGACTCTTTTGGAAAAAATTAAAAAGTTAATTTTTTCTTTTTGCCCAACTTATACTTAAAACTTCAATTCTGCAGATGGTGAAAATATCATTATCATCCGTACTCGAAAAAAGAATATTATGAAGTAATCTAAATGTGCTGGCACTGCTTTCACTTGGTAACATGTTTGACATTTCATGAGATATACCTATTAGATTAAGCAGATTCAATTTCAGTAATGGTTGGCAGTTGCTTTTCATTCATTTTGCCTACAAGGAAAAGGGGAACGTCCCTTTATTCATGTTTTTAAACGTCCTTTGGCATTTCTTACCTTGATGCAAAATGTTTCCTCTTTAAACGTCCATTGACAATTTGAACAACAGTTTTCAACCAAAAACAACAATAACACAAAAATCAGATAAGGCCATAATGTGCTTTATATCAATAACCTAAACTTAGCTGGTAGTAAGTTTTGATAGATTAATGGCGAATAAAAAGGAAACATGAATGATATGAGTGAAGTGTCTCCTCATTCAGGAAAATATATGGCGATACAGACTTAAAATATTAGGAGAAACACTATAAAACCTTGATATGTAGTAATGTCAAATGATTTAATAAACAACAACTGCTAAAATGATGTCTAAGTAAACCTAGCCTCAATAATATCCACTACGCTCAGAATTTAGTCTAGCAGGACGTAGGAGCTGGTGGCGTCAGCCTTTCTAACGAATTGACCAATCAGTTCTCATCTTACCAAGTCTGCATTCACACATAAAGTTCAAATTTCAAATTTCAAACAAATAATACCAATAGTAGCAGATTTATGTTTGGATAAGTCCATTCGGCCACCTCACGTTTGACATGAGGGTAACAGGTCCCTGAAAGGTCGACTGATGCGACGTTTTACTATATCTTGCTAGATTCATTATCAGAGTATAGTGAGTAATATTAAGGTAGGTTAACTGACGTGTCCTTGATTCGTGATTACCAGCATGTGTTTTGATTCAGCGTTAAGAAATATGTGTGACATACAAGAAATAATCAGGACTATGATAAAATCTTTACAGACACACTGCCAATTTCTCTTAAGTCTCAAAACAAGATTTTCTATCAAGCCTATTGGACGCATTAAGAGCTTCGATTGGATCTGTTTACCATATAATAGAGAAGAGAAAAAGAGAGGAAAGAAACTACGTATTTGGCGAATCAATTACAGGGGCTTTACTGTTAATGCGATTGGAAATCGTTACATTTCTACTTTAGAAATTAGCTTGATCGGGTTCTTTGGAGAGTCATCTTATTTCAAAGTGTGTTACAACTTAAACCAGTGGCAGAAGGGTTACATTCAATTGTTCACGAAATGAGATAAGGTGAAATCTTAGAACACAGCTGTGCAAGGGATTCACAGCATTAGATAGAATCAGAATCAGAATTTCGGTTTAAATCATGTGATTCTGATTCTGTTGCAATGCGTTTTTATAATGCATTATCACAAACATAAGTGTCATTCTTTTTGTTTCGTTGACAAAATACTTGATATTGATCACCTGAAACTAGCTCGCCCATTTATAATCAAACCACACACATGTAACTAACAAACCCTATTCTTATTAAGGCTAAGACGTAATTCAAGCTACATTATACTTTAAAATTAAGTTTTCGTAAATGACTAAACAAATTTTATCAAATCTGTTATTAGATATGTAAATTATCTCATACGTCTTAAAACAATTAAACCTGTGATAAATATTTAACTTCAGAGACGTATACAATACAGTTGTGTCCATAAGGCTAGAAGAAATATTAAATAGCAATAGACACGAACCCCTAAGTAGGTACGACAAGACCTGTAAATTGAATTGATATAAGGTAGATAATATGAATGGTCATGACTTGAATAAAACTTAATATTTATCTGGAGAAAGATAGGATATTCACAAATTCACAGTTGAACATTTTCTTTTGGTCGTTTCATCAAATATTTGATTGAAATTAAATTCAATAGGCCTATGCTAAAATATTCATCCGATTTATTACAAATATTTCTTCAATCAGTGCTCAAGATTTAAACTGTATTTAACACATTGCATGTTAATTGTGTCCAATTGATGAACTATATGCTTCACTTTAATTGTATTTAATAAATAGATTAGGATCGAAGTTTATAAATTGATTTAAACAAAACATAAAGATGTTGATATTTTCTAATAGATGCTAACGTTTTCATTGTATCTTCTCTCTATGAAGTAATATTTTTGTTTTAATTTTTGTTGATTTGGTTTTTATTTTAATCTTATAAGATTTAAGATATATATGCTTTTGAAAAGACCTACCAAGTTAACGATGTTTATAGAATTGAATATGCTAGTTGTTATATGCAAATGTACATTTAATGTACAACTTGACATCTTAATTATGGAAGTTGTCAAAATTGTTAAATACATATGCATAGAATAATGAAATATCTTTATTTTGTATCACAACTTTAACAAAAGTACTGTGTTCACAGTAATTCACATTCATATTGTAATAGTGAGGTAAATCTCGGTATGTGGCAAACAAGGGGGTTTACATAAAAGAACATTATTACATGACAAATTTATGAAATTAATTTTTACAATGATTATTTTCTATCAATTCAATCATATGATTTAGTTCAAAATAATTTCAGATTTAAAATATCGAACAAGGCACTTAGATAGAAATTCATTCATATGAAATGTCATTCAACATGATAGAAAGGGACATCTCTATTCATTTGCATTTCAGCATCAATCACTGTATATCTAGTCAAAGCACGCACATTTTGGGTACACTAACTGGCTTGTCAATGCATCTAAAAGCAGTGTTTAAAATATAGCCCGTCCGCCAGTCCTTGACTGGCTAGTTTTTGCCAGGACTGATTTCCTTTTGGTCAGGACTGATAGCTTTTCAATTGTTTTCTTTATTTTCCCCTTAGGAATTGACCAATTAATTTTCAGGACAGGCTAAGTTTCAAATCTATTTTATACACTGACTAAAAGTATTGTCAATGGATCTAAAAGCAGCCTTAATGTACAATTTGGATCTGAATTGACCTTGTTCTCTAAGTTGACCTCTATCTCAAGTCTCGGTTTTTATTTCTGTGATCTCATCAGTGTCATTTTATTCAAACTTCTTATGAATCATTAAATCTAAAATCAGTTAAATTCCAAAAAAACATACATTTTTTAATTTTGTTTGCATTACATTTAAGAACAAACAGAACCGGAAACCTCCAGACAGCAAGTCAGAGATACTTAATCAATTTGACCCAAGACTGCGACATAATGTTCTGATATTGATGAAAGGCTTCCAGCAAACATGGGCAATAACACTGTGATTTGTACAGTGCTCATTTACAATTGCTACTTTCAAGTGTTGAGTCGAGGACATGATTGCAGTATTGCCTACTCATTAACTTTATGACTTCATTACGCTTGACTTACTTTCCTCAGATCACAAATCAATTGCTGTCTAAACATGGTTGTTGACTTGGTGAGAATTCTTAAAATGTCACATATGGCCATTATTTTATGATAAGGAGCATCACGATTGAAAGTAAACGTATTTTACTGAAAAGTCACCAGTCAATACAGATATGATTGAATGACATTACGTTGAATAATTGAATAAAACATACAAAATATGTGAGCCTTATTCTCCTTCCTTATACATTTTATCTAATATGTGACCTCACATATCATTTGACCAAACACTGAATTTATAATACGGATTAAAAGTAACCCAAAAAAACGTGAATGATATAAAGAAGTATTGCACATTTATATAAAAGGAATGTTAAGAGTACTATTTTATGGTTAAAATGTAATTGTTTTCTACAAATAAAACCTTTGCCAAAGACAAGTGTCCCGTTTCACTAAACAACCATAACTGAGGTTGGCCTTAACTTCTAATCTTTAATATTGTACTAAGGCTACCTTATTGCTTTGTGAGGGGACCCTGGAAATAAACACAAATTATGCTTGTTTCAAATTCATATTGTATTGGTTACTCTTAAAATCTGGTCGTCAAACAGATCATATATTCTTATTTAAAGTTGAATCTGCATTTAACTAAATTCAGTCCAAATGATGTAGGAAGACAACCAATCTTGTAATGTCAAAATAGAGAATTCTCATTGAATGATTCGATTATTACAATACATATACAGAACGTCATACGTGTGCATTTGGGTCGTTTGTATTGAATGAGTAGATGTCATGGACGCGTCCAAGACATCTACTCATTCAATACAAACGACCCAAATGCACACGTATGACGTTCTGTATTTATTATATACTCCTTTTAAACCTTTTTACAAGAAGTTTTTTAAGTTCTTAAATTATCTGAGAAAACGTACTGCGCTTTTATACATAATGCGAACAAGGCGATGACCCAGAACACGCTCGACTGATGATTTGATACCTCGATTATCTTTTTATTTTCTCATCATTCTACATAGTTAAACGACAAGGATATTTTTTCAAGTGTGAAAACTAAATAACGTGATAAAAGTTATTCCATAGCCATTATTTATATAGTCCTGCATATGAAAAACGAAAAGTTCAGGGTATCGAGCGACGGGCTTCATTCAAACGACGTCACCATGGAAATGACGTCATAATCGTTGTCGGTTATGACGTCATAATGACGAGTATCGCTTGCGATGCTGTCGGAATTTGTTTCAGGATTTCCCTTTTCAAAGTGTTTTGCAGTTTCTTTACTAATGATAACTCTAGTTTTTTACTATTTTATTCTTCGATGTCATGTTAAAAAGAGCGCTTCTACCAATGCATTGAGATTATTAGAAATTATTATTTATTAGAAAAATGATTGTTACTTGCGGAAAATTCCTAGAATTGCCGAAGCTTAAGAAAGTAGAATACAATGCAATACGGATTTTGGAGTGCAATACGGAAATTGAAGACGTATTCCGTATTGCACCCTTGTATTACTATCCTAAGATTACATGAGTATATAATAAAAGGGGTTACATCAAACAAAGAAACTTGAATTTATTTAAATCAACATATACTGCAAGGTTTGATAACGATATCAATAAACAAGTTAGCTCATATTCATCAATGAAGATATAACTCGCCAAAGAAGTAACGAAATCATAATTTATGATACATGGAATTTTAAGCTACACATCTGCTGTCAGCCTGTATAAGTACATATAACACGTTTATTGTATTGTTAAGTTTTTCTGTGAAGTGCACCGCTAGCAAGTAACTGCAATTAAATAATTACTGTTTGCTTAATAACCCACACATATCATAATACAGTTTGGTTACCGAATTTACAAATGGAATTTAGTAGCAATCATAGTAGTCCAGCAGATATGTGAGGAAATTGTGCTTTTCGTGATACAAGCATGAAACTTGGTATACTGATAGAGCATTCATTTTTGAAGATTTTGAGATATAGGGACATTTAAATTTATTCCCAGAACAAAAATGGCGGCCATTTAAAAATGGCGGCTTTCTGGTAGTAAGATAACATTATTTAAGTCATAGTACTTGGAGAAGAACACCAAGGAATTTTGTGTTTATGATGATAATTAAGTGAAAAGACTCAAACAAACATTAAGTGGTCTTTATTTTTCATTAAATATCAAGACTTTTGAAATTTTAATTATCTCTCAACAAGATTACACAGATCAAAGAAGACGGGAGTTATCTGTCCCTGTGCTTGCTTTGGTCATGTAACCAAGCCTCAGAGAACGGTCACCAGAGCCACCCTACTCGCAGGAGGGGAGGCAAGGGTAGGAATGAAGGAATGGTGAGTTGTCAACGGAAAATATATATAATAATGACGTTTACAAAAACGTATTATTATTTAACTTACTATTACCATCTCCGACTCACTGTAGCCCAGATTACAACAGCGGTAAAGGGCTGCGAGACCCAAGCAGGAAGGTAACCACCTCAACAGTCAAACTGTCTGGAGGTCCGGGCCCCCGTTAAAGATGCTGTATCATACTTGCAAGCGGTTCAGGATGAAACTTAGCTATTGAGAAATGAAATACATCACTTTGTAGAAAAATCTTTCGTCGAGATTTTGATATCATATTTAGATTGTTTAATCAACAATAACATACTTATTTCGACGCTTCAAGCACAGTACCCCTCTTAAAAAGGGCATGTCATTTTGTGAACCCGCTTTCGGTGACGTAATCATTATGCTTGTAGGATTTACACCGTGTCTCAACTACCGTAATTGCGTTCGATTGGTATCAACTTTGAAAGCAACGAATACCTAATTCGGAGAAAAAGAATATAAAATCTAGCTGAGCGCGACAAAGACGGTTTTCAAGAGTACATTTAGATACCGGAAGTTGTGAAATGGCCACACTTGATTCGCCCTTATGTCGACTGCCGTTTCGGTATGTTTTGGTAAATTATCTCCTATTTGATGAATTTTGGTCCGATTTTCTCAAGGTTGGTCGCTAAATTGTTCGCTAAAACAACAACATGTGAATGCGATCTAACGGTGAGCTGCAATCCCTCTGGGGTAGCAAGACCTGAAGTGCATTGTTAAGCGAATAACTGAGTCACCATCCTTGCATTGTCCGTCTTCCGTAGAAACGTCTCGAGGGTAGTGGTTGGAAAAGAGGATGTATGACTTCCAAAAACAGCCCGACGGATGTCCGCCACAGCAATATTGATGTGAAACGCTATGGTGGCAGAGACTGCACGGATCTCGTAAAAGTTTGAAAGAGATTGTCGCGACGAATAAACTGTCTTAACTTTCAGGCATAGGATGATCATCTCTAATAAGGGCTTGCAGACATCCGAACGTAAGTGCTCAGGGACAATTACCAGATCCCACTTAATCTGAGACCAGACACCTACTGCTTTCCATCACCTTTAATGGGTGGAGCAGGACACCTCTGAGGACGTTTGCCTCTTCCCTGAGGTCATAACTAAGCAGGAACACATGTCTGGACACCTTTTCCCTGACGTGCACGTTTAGGAAGACCTGAAATTATCTCAACTGCAGCCAACCCCTCCTAGTTAAGTCCTGCACTTATAGGTGAGCAATCCGATGATCTATTGGACCTAGTGGAGCAAGATTCACTCTATTCGCTCCATGCGTTAGCTGAAGGCTGAGCAGCGTCCAGAATAGTGCCCAGGAAGGTGAGCGAGGTGGTTGGCTTAAGGTCCGACTTGAACAGATTAATCAGCAACTCCAACCCCAGAACAATCAGGGATGGGTATCAAACCCGTAGTCCACGAATGGAATGAACTGGACATTGTGAGCGAAAAGAAAGTTGACTATGCTGAGTCACCCTTGTGAAAATCCACGGAGCGAATGATATTCCAAATGGGAGCACATTCCACTGAGAATGGCGCTCCGCCAGATCGAAACTGAGGTACTTGCGGTGGTCTCGGAAATGGGAATGTGCAAGTATGTGTTCTCCATTTCTAGGGCTCCAGCAACCGCATGACTGATGACAAAAACAAGTGACAAAGATATGGCGGCAGTACAAGGAAAAAGTGGTTTACTTCAACATGTCGTTAATCAGCTGTTATTTTCTCCTGTCTCTCTTGGGTGGAACGAACATAAGGGAGTAGAACCCCGACTTGAGGTTTGGGACCAGGATTTCCTCCACTGCCCCCTTGGATATAAGAATATCCATCTGTTCAAACGTAACGTTGAGCCTGTCTGCCGCCCGCGATGCTCCATTGAGTCGCAGGTGAGAGGTGGGCATAGACGAAACTGGTATCTGGAACCCCCGCTTCAGAAATTGACACACAAAAAGATCCAGTCCCAGCTGATGCCAATACACCAAGAACCCCGATACCAAAGGACACGCCTCCTGCCTAGAAGGGGTAGGCTAATCTACCCCTCCTCTGTTCTTGTGAGTGAACAAACCCGATCTCCGCTCCTCCTGCCAGCCTGTTGGTCAAGTCCTGCTGTTGAACTGCTCGTGTCCCTGGCAGAGAGTTTCTTGAATGGCTCAGATGAAAAGCTTACCTAAGGCATATCGCAGGTTTCTACCGATCTACACCAGGAGATCGGACCGTCCCAAAACAAACCGTCCCTGTCGAGGTTGGTGATCACTGTTGAGATCCATCCCGGACTCAACACCTGCGCGAGGCCTCTCGCCACGCATCCGAACGCATGGTAGAGAGCTGAAGCCCATTTTACATCTCTGCCTATTCAGAACCTATATTTTGCTGGAAATCAGCGGGACAAGAAATAACCTCTTCTGTTTCTTCCAATCAGTCAGAGTAGACGAGTAGCATTCTAGCCTGTTGATTCAAAAGCTTGAATTGTTTATTAGCCATTGTCGGTCACGCAATATGCAGCACCACTAATGCAGTCTCGGATTGAAAATATTTTGAAACTGATAATTGTTAAGAGAGTTTTTGAACAAATGTTTTATCAACAAGCAAAGACTGAAGTCCTGTGGAGTCAGATATCTAATCGGCGGGCCGAATTCTGCAATAGCAATTAAAAAATCTTTTTTCTTACCCACTGCAGATGCTTTTTTTGAGCTCAGTATGAAATAATTGCAAAGCATATCAGTTTAAGTAAATCTAGCTTCAATGATACTCGCTTCACTCCGATATTGAGTCTAGCAAGATGGAGTAACAGGTCGCGTCGGCCAACCTTTCGCCGACCTATGACCCTCCAACGTTGTATGTGCGAATGCATACTATTGCGACTTGGTAAGACGATCCCTGATTGGTCAATTCCAAAGATCGGCTGACGCGACCTTCTACTACATCTTTTTAGACTCAATAGTGGAGTGAAACGAGTATTATTGAGGCTAGGTTTGCTTAGACTGATAGCATATGCACAACAAGTAATTACATAATACCTAAATTGTGTTTTACACCAAACACACGTGATAAGGATTTGAACAGGTTGGTATAATTCATTAACTAATTTCATTCATTAGTTTGTAGCCGCCATTTAAATCTTAGAGGGAATCTGGAATGTCCCTATATCCAAATTTCACTCTAAGGGTACCCCCTAACTGTGTACCAAATTTCATGCTTGTATCATTAAAGGCACAATTGTATGTAAATTCTTCACATATCTGCTGGACTATAGGTCTACTTCATATATAAGTTCATGTCACGATAAGGAATTTCAAAATGGTAAAAACTATTTATAAAAGTAGTAGATATTCTTTGTTTACTTGTCAACAAGTTATTGATCATCCCTTTTTATCACTTTCAATTGTAAATCCTTGTTTCATTTTACCAAATATTTTCAGTACCACTATCATTATCCTCATACATGATTTAACGGAATACGAGCAATCAGAGTAACGGTGCTTTCAGGTCTGACTTTTAATACCAAAAAGCAGCCATTTGAAAGAATTCTATACAATATAACTAAAAACAAATTTTCTTTGTATTTGTTCTACTTAAAAACAACATTACTACATTTTGAAATTTGCTTCCATATTTTAGAATAACTATATCGTACGAAACGAGACTCTTCAGTCTCTTCTATTTAATGAGGATATTTTAATATGCAAATGTTTTTTTAGAAAGCAATAATATCAAATAATATATAAAAAGAGCACCTTGCGTCTCACCAACAAAACTTTTTACAGCAATGCAAACAACAATTTTAATCTTTCTCAAAAGACACGATCATGTTTCGTTTTCCCTAACAAGATTGACTTATTTTAAGATTTTATAAGGCAACTGTTCTAGGTTTATGAGTGAGTTTGATGTACCAAACTAAATCCTACACTGATCATGTTATATGAGAGATATGATTAAATATTCAATACGATTAACTTAAAGTGACCTTCTGAAAAATCAATATGAAATCATTTGCATTCTTACAATGAGACAAAACAACGAACAGAGAGCGACAGCATACCTTTAATCGATAACAGCAAACAAAACAAGAATGCTTTTTATGCCCCCGAATACATTGTTTTTCACCTGTCCGTCTGTCCGTCTGTCCGTCCGTCTGTCCGTCTGTCCGTTTGTCCACAAAAACTTTAACCTTGGTCATAACTTTTGATTGGTCAGAGCTAGGTCTTTGATACTTGACATATGCATCCGGGGGCATTCGTGTTTCACAAACACATCTTGTTCTTCAAACTTTTTTCAATTTATTGGTTCAGTTGTCAGGTTATTCCAAATGGGTTTATGTCTGGGTTACTCTTTTACCAATCCAAATTGTATTGTAAAGTAACAGCAATAAGTTTGAACCCCTACAAATTCCTCAACTCGTGTATGACAGATTGTTTCAAAGGGGATGCTGACATTGTAACTAGCCCACATTGAGATCAACTCAACTCATCAGCAACAGGAAGTTATAATTGTTTAACTGGAATCCTGGAGAGGATATATTATGTATGGCTGTTAATAGTTAAAACAGCGATAGTTACTATACTGTCTTGGAGAGGAGCTTCTTAGTAGTTCTTACTCATCGAAGGTATTTGTGAGCGCAATATCTGCTCGACTTATATGTACACATACTCAAACACCTGAATTTAATGTCTGTTGGTATAAGTGTCTACTGTTGGCAACTGCAACGCTGATATATTTCATAATAAATAGATATATTTCTTTTTTCTCAACTTTGGTAAATAATTCTTTTTGTATTAATACAGATTCTACTGCTCAGTATGACGTCAACCCAAGGAAATTCGTTGCAATTAGTAAGGGATTAATGACTCAACAGTAAAGACCAAGAAGTATTGGAATAAAACCGGAGATAAAACACTCACACACTCTCAATTTGTCAATTGATGACATCCTTTGCAGCAGCAATCCACCTTTCATATGACAAATGATATGTAGGAGTTGAACATCAATTTACTTTACTGAGGAAGAAAGATCAAGCAAATACAGACTGTGGTAATGATAAATGGATTGCCTTTGAACATCAATTAATTCTGTTAATACAAATATTTTTGTGGATGATTATGTAGGGGGGATACTTTTACAGGTAAAAGCATATATTCTCAATTTCCAGTATCCCTATACGCAGGTGTATTTGTTACGCTGTGTTTTCAATATCATAGATTTTGTGGGATAAATGTTGTTTTTTATGTGACAAATCTCAATGTTTAATTTATTACATTATTTAAAATATCCAAATCATGTTAAAAGCATATCATGATTTTTGTTTTAATTAAATCTTACTGTTGTCGGGGATACCTGCTACGAACATTAATATTGGAGAGTGTTTAGTTTTGATTTTTATTCTGAGGAACTTCACTTTGAATTTGGGATGTGGTTAGAATAATGGAATTTCAAAAAGCAAATCGAATGCAATCGATAGAGCCAGTTTGCCAAATGCATTAACAGCTACAGTGGTGTTTGATATTCACTCAACACCTCCAACCAAATGGCGTCATGTTTAATCCACTGTTTGAAGTAAAACAACCTTCACAAACAAAAGTAGAGTTAATTGCCCTCAGGCTTTCCAAAATGTCAAAAGGGCAGGTCCTTGTTTATCTTGGATCAGTGCTTTTTATCTTTTCAATAATCTTTACAAGAATAGTTCCTAATATTTTTCAGGAATTTAAATATTTTTATTTTACTTTCATTTCAAATATCAGTTAACATTTAGTGACAGTTAATTTGAGATTCGCATCTGAAATAATTGAACCTCATTTTTCAATATTATCAATAAGGATTTGTTATTTCTACATGCTTTGGGTGTCACAGAGCCATGATTACATGACAGCCTCAACCCTGCATTTTACATCGTACTGACATGGGCTTAGTTATTTTATTGATATCAACCTCATTTAACTTATTTATGGGATTATATACTTGCTCTTTTAACACATCAAGAGGAAAATAGATTTTGAATAATGCAATACTCAATAATGCGTCTACTGGACTCATTTGTATGTAATGTTGATTAATTCTAATGCATCTACTTGATATATTTCATTTAAAAAAATGTTATGTATGAAAATACATAGAATTTAAATATTCCTCATCGCCAAAAGTTCATATGCTTAATTCAGTGTACAATTGTAGTAGATTAAAACAATATAAGCATCCTAATAAAAGCAAACGATGTCATAAAATGATACCTATAGAACACTCTTCGTTATCTAAAATTGAACAGTTATGTACTTGTGAATTGAAATCACTAAAGTATAGCTGAAAATCTTCAGGAAATTCCTGAAAAAGAATAATTGCTATCTTGTCAGATTGTCAGATTGTCAGCTGTAAATGTAATAACATTAGTCTGCTTCTTTCAAGTTTAAAGACATGTCTACTTATTTAAATCAATGAAAGTTCTTTGAAATATGTGATATCACTTACATAAAAAACGAAACCGTGTTATTCCACTTCTGTTAAAGAATACTGTTCATAATAGCAAGATGTTGAGTAAACAATGTAAACAGACTTAGCTCAATGGGTACAAGGGAATATATCTCTGGTGACCTGTTACTTACATCTTCAATTGAAAGATTGATTGCAGTCATTGGAAGCGGGTTCAAGCAGAGTTAATTCCTTTATACATTTCCTTGTGAATGATCTGATTCGATATGATATGTGCTCTCACAGACATCTATGAAATATGAGGAATAAATTCACCTCAAACATGCAAACAAACACCGAATGACGTTACAAATAGAAGGCCTCGGAGATTACCGACAAATATCGGAATGCTGCAAAGGGAACTCAACTTATTCAGTAGACGTTTTATTATTTCGTGACGGTTGTTAGCGTTATGTTAAATTCTGCATATATTCACAAACTTGACGTCGGTATAATTGCATTGGTGCTGTGAATAAATTTAAGGTAAGTGTATGCCTCATTTAGATTCATATTTGTATGAAATTTTGGCCGGTTACACTCTGTCGAGCCCGTTTTGGTCTAACGCTACAGAATGATGGACCGTGCAAACGGGAAATTTGAACTGTTTACGTTGTCAATTTCGTGTAATTTACCGGTTTTGACAGACTGCAAGCGTTAAGCTAGAGGAAACTTTGAATAAATTCTATAAATAATGTATATACAACGCTATAATTGCATATTTTGGGAAACTTTTCGACACAACAGCAATATTTCAGAACTATTTCTTGCGCTTTAGACGAAGTAAACAGAGCACTGTATAACCAAATTAAACACCCTCTGATTTTTCAAAGCAGTCAATCAGAAACGAGTATTTTGCACATTTCTGGTAGAATAAAAGCTTTAATGTGACTTTGATTTGGGATAAGTTTAGATAAATAATCAAAACGACAGTCATCGATTATACATTTTTGTGCTAAATCTAATAACAGGGAAAATTGAAAACTGTCAATAACGCTATCAATGTGATACGAACTACGATAGAAGGCCTAGAGATAAATGTCTAATGTCCACAATCTGAGTGCTAATTACTACTCAACTGGAGTACCCACAAAACTAGTCCAATCAAATCAAGGGCTACTTCTGCACAGGTGCATAAACAAACAAATGTAAGACGACAGATTCAAGTTGAAACAATCTCTGCAATAGGATAAATATTCTAAGAAAGTCGGTTTGTAACAAACACAATTGCAATCTTAACAGAAAAGTAAAAAGTAAAACATAATGTCATCATTTAACATTGCTACATTAGTGATTGAAGTTTTTAAGGGAACAAACTCTTTACTAGGGTAGGTCAGCTGACTGTATCTTTGTTTTGCAAACTATACATTAGAGAAAATAGACCTTTACCTCAGGCATATGAGGAACTGAAACGGCAGATTGAGCTGCATATTGTAAAATGTCTAGCCTCTGGTCATTCAGAAGTGAATTATGAAATAATTAACCCTGGTCTGTCAATGACTGCAATCAATATTTCCATACTAGCTTAAAGTTATCTGCTATATAAGAGTATATCATTTATAAACGCTTAGGAAATAGCCTCCCAGTTCTTTTAAACAAAGCTTGTAAAGCACCATTAAAATGTTCATCTTTTGCATAACTTTTAGGTACAGTTAACCAAAACAATGGACCGCAATGCTTCCTTACATACTATAAATGCTTTGATTTTGTTTAAACCAAATCCAAACAACAAATTTTAAAAGTGTTTCAATAGTTATACAAAGTATATTAAACATATGCCCGTAACTTAAGAAAACAATCTCTTAATAATATAAACCAAGAAGAAGACCCTCTTGAGAGGAGTGGGCTTTTTGTATACTTTCCTTTTTAAAAGATTAACTAAAGAAAACAAACTCTTGATAATATAAATCAAGAAGACCCTCTTGACAGGAGTTTTCTTATTATATACTTTCATTTTTAAAAGATTATTTCCTTTGTTCGTTTGACATGCAGATCGAATGCAGTGTGTGTAGAATTTAAGCACACGCAGCATAGTTTTGAGCATACCACAGACAGACAGACAGATTTTATTCAGTAATGTGGGCCATATGGCCTATGTTACAATGGAGTTGACATAATAAACAGAGTCACGTGTTTCTTAATCTAAGTCTAAAAAGTTTACAAAGATATACGGAGGTTAATTTTATAACACTTTCATTTTGACAATTCAGAATATTTGGCAGTGTAATAGGACCAGCATAAACATCTCGCAATTGTTCCATATAAAGCGCTCGTAAAATCTTGTAACGATCACAAGCGAAAAAGACATGTTGTTCATCTTCAAAACAGCCCTTATTACAGTATTGACAAATACTTTTTTGAACATCTTGTGAATTTTTACGTAAAAATTGTACATTAAAATTATGTAAACTAATCCTAAATTTACAGAGTGCTCTTCTTAGAGATTTATCATGTAAAGAAAAAACATATCTTTCAACATTTAGTAAAGATTTAACATTTGAATAATGGGATAAATAATTAGAAGCAGACAATTTTGCGAACCAATTTTGAGAAGCAATATCTTTTAATCTTTCCAGAAATTGATGCATAAATATATTTACATCACCAACATTTTGGTAAACCCAAACATATGAAAAACCGTTAAAAGTTAAACATTTTTTAACATCCGAAACCCAACTATGTTTACCTTGGTCATCTAATCTTTTAAGAAAATAGTAGCATTGTTTGGGATATCTACAATCTTCCATACGCAATAATTTTAACCAAAATTTTATCGCTCTCATTTGGCTCTGAACAAACATACAATGACGCCCAGTTTCACCTAAAATAGCTATATTTGAGGCATATTTACCTACACCTAGAAAATATTTAAAAAAAGAAGCTTGCACTTTTTCTATACAAGAAAAATATTTAAGCCCCCAAATCTCTGCACCATATAACAATATTGGACTAATCTTACAATCAAATATTTTACAAGCTGATGAAAATGATAAAAATGAATTTTTTTTAAATAATTTATAAACAGGGAAACATGCTTTAACCGCCTGTGCTGCTAAGTTTTCACACGACTTTGTCCAAATCAATCTAGAGGAAAAAATGATACCCAAATATTTATAATATGACACTGTTTTAAGTAAATTACCATTATAATACCATTTTTCAAAGCGATTTAGAATACCACCATTTCTGAACACTACAATTTCCGATTTTTTAAGATTTATCTGAAAACCCCATTTCAAACAAAACTTTTCTAAAATGTCTAATTGCCTCTGAAGACTTACAACATTATAAGCAAAAAGTACAACATCATCTGCAAAGAGCAACAGCATCAAATCTTCAATATCTTGAGAAATAAATATACCATTTTGACAATGTTTATACATTTCAGCAACAAGATCATTTATGAAGAAAATGAATAATATCGGGCTTAACATACAGCCTTGTCTAACACCAGCAGTTGTTTCAAACAGATCAGTTTTGCCAGAATCTAATTTAACACAGGCTTTCACAGAGCTGAACATACTTTTAAGAATAACATACATTTTACCATGACAACCTTTTTGAAGAAGTAAATACAATAGTTTTTTTCTGTCAACATAGTCAAAGGCTTTTTTAAAATCTATAAATGCTGAATAGAACCTTCCTTTCGGTTTACATAGATATTTTGTTACTAGGGCTTGTAGAGTAAAAATGTTATCAGTGGTTGAATAGTCTTGCCTGAATCCAGCCTGGGCTTCAGATATCATGTCATTAATTTCCATCCATAGTCTTAGTCGCTTTTCTAGTATTGTGGTAAATATTTTGCCAGTTGTATTTAGAAGAGATATACCTCTGTAATTTGTTGTGTCTTCCGCATTTCCAGATTTATACAGTGGGATAATCATGCCTATATTCCAGTTATCAGGAAACACTCCAGTATCAAAAATCTTGTTGAATAACATGTTCAAGTATGGTGTAAAATAAGGATGAGAAATTTTGTAAAATGAATTAGGAATACCATCTTCGCCTGGACTCTTGCCTTCTTTTAAATCTTTAATAGCATCCGTTATTTCTTTATCTGTAATGACACTTGATAATAGTTCTTCATTAAATGGAAAGTGTTCACAGTGTTCACAAGTGTGACGTTCAATGAAATCTGTAACAATAGTCCCAAATTCACATGATTCATTTATTTCTGGATTTAATAAGTTCTTGAAATATGATAACCATTCTTCTGACGAAATGGATGGTTTTGCAGAATGTTTTCCAAGGGCACGTTTAAGTGCAGTCCAAAATGTTTTACAGTCTGTACCTGCAGCAGCCTCAGAAATCTCAGAAGCTATTTTCTTCTCATACTCAATTTTCTTCACTTTACAGAATTTCTTAAACTTCTCTTTAGCTTCAACATATTTAAGTCTATTTTCACTACATGGGGCATTTCTAAATTTGGTTAGTTTCCTGCTTTTCTGTGCCTTTAAGTTTTCACACTGTGTGTCGAACCATGGAGGCTGATCACGAGGTTTAAAGCTGCCAGTTGTAATTTTCCCTAGATGTGATGCACAGAACAATATCATATCCTGTAATTCCAAAACAGCTAGGTTTATATCTATCTCAAGAGCGGATGTAAAGTGGTCCACAATAGTATTAAAACTGTCTTCAATCATCAAGTGTTCAAAATGTTCCTTATTCACATTATGTAGTCTTATTCTAGGCACAGGATTAAGTATGATTTCTTCATTTTCACCTGGGGCGGTTTCACAGAATAAGTTCGAGAAGGAGCAGATAATGGGTAAATGATCAGAACAAGTAATAGTATCCACTGAAAAGTCAGCAATACAATGGAAAATTTTACTTGAAACCAAAAAGTAGTCAATTACACTGGCTCCATTACGAGAAATAAAAGTGAAATTGCTTGGGTTGTCTCCCTTCATTCTTCCATTTACAACATGAATTCCCATATGTTTACACAGATCTAAAAGTTGCCTTCCATATCTGTTTGTTTCTGTATCACAGTTTACTCTTGGCAGATCAAACGCATCCTCACTGTAATCATACACTGGTAGATATTTACTGTTGTCGTCCATTATGAAGTCTGGCAAATCACTAGTTCTTGAATTAAGATCACCACACAGAATGAATGTTACATCTTCTCCGAAATCAAATATTATTTGCATCAATTTATTTTCCAACATTTCAATACCTGTCTCTTCGGAATCGTTATATTCAGGTGAGCCTTCCGGGTGAACATATAGAAATCCCACAATCAATTTATGCACTTCTTGATTTGTGTTAACAATAAAAAAGATACCATTTGTCCAGTGATTATAAATTCGTTGGAAATGATGAGCCAGAGTGTGGCGAATGGATACTGAGATTCCACCAGAATATCTTCCGAAAGCCTTATTTCGTTTTGCACTACTAGTAAAAGTAATATAACCACTAAAAATCGTACTTAAATCAATATCAGAGTCTCTACACATAGTTTCACTGAAAGAGAATACATCAAAACGTTTGCAAAATTTTACAAATTCAATGTCTGATAATTTGCTTTTCAAGCCGTTAATGTTCCAAGTACATATTTGAGTTAGGTTAACATCTTGTAGGTCAGTTTGTTGGTTTTGTTGGTTTTCACTGAGGACACGGCCACTGTCCTATTTCGTTGTGTCTGTTTCTGTCTCTGTCTCCGTTTCGCTGTCTCCCCTCGCTTCATCCTGCTTGTGGCTATCCTGGCGACTCCCTGTTCCTCGCGGCCCTGGTGTCCAGCGACGACCCACCTGCTGAATGTCATCTTCTGCCTCGTCATACGAGTATACAATTCCATCTATCACAAGTTTGTCATAACTGAGATATGACGTCAGGCCCTTATCCCGCGCCTCCTTCAGAAAGGGGAAGAGTTGTGATCTGATCCACCGGACTCTCTGGGTGAAGTCCTCCGACACCCTAACTTCCCTGTCCCCCTTTAATTGCTCCCTTGCCTTCTCTAGAATATGTGCCTTGTCCGTATAAGCAACAAATCTCACGATAATCGGCCGATTGTAGGACGATTTACCTCTCAATCGATGCGCTCGTTCGATTCCAATCGAGTAATTTTTCTCAATATGCAGTCTATCATTTAGAAAACGTCTGACATTTTTCTCCGTCTCACTCCAACTTTCAGTTTGCTTTCCGGGAAGTCCATGAAAAAGCAGGTTATTTCTTCTTGCCTGTGCTTCAATTTTGTCAGTTTTAATTTCTAAGAAGGAAACCTTATCTTTAAGCTCACTATTTTCATCTTTCAGAACTTGGATTTTTTTATCATATTCGCGAGCGAATCTGTCGAGCTTGTTGTCAAGGGAGGTAATCTGTTTTTGGATTGTTTTGAGGGTGGCTGATACTTCGCCTAATATCGAGGGGTCATCATCACGCTCAGAGGTGAGAAACTGACCTGTGACATTTTTGGAAGACAAACGGGTCTGCCTAGTGTCGGGTTTACTAGTGCGTCCGTAGCGGGTATCGGTAGGTCCTGGGTTTTGTTCTACATCTCCCGCTAATAACAGTAGAGTGAAAGTCAATAGAGTCAAACGAAGACCCATCCGTAGAGGGCCCGAGCATAACGTTATAACGGGGTATCTCGCGCCATGCTTTCTCGGTTTCGGACAAAACACACCAATTCTAGCTCTCCAAAGTTCGGTTGGAATGCACATGTCTAACGTATGCGTTCTACAGTTTGTGTTACCGTTGTGGGTCCAGATATTTCAGCTCTATCTCATTTCAGTCCGCTGTAGTTGAAGAAAATTTCGGAGCTCGGTTCACACCCGACTTGTCAACATGCGATCACGTGACTATCATACCAAAAATTATCAAGCTTATGAAAATTGGTCTACGCATGCTGACGTAAAAGAGAGGACCATAACACAACCAAGGTGGATATACGTTGCGTATCTTGCGTATTGTTGCATATAAGAGAAACTTGTATATACGTGAGTATACGCTGAATTGTGACAGGGCCTTATTGTGACACTTACATTTAGATTATTGTAGAGGGGAGGGCTGTTGTTATCTTTGTTTGTTCAAATATTCTAATACATATATATAGGTATAAAGATGAAGGGGTCTCACGTGAACTAAATGTAGATTTGAAAAATAAAATACTTCAGAGGACACTTGCTGTAGATATCATTTTAATGATGACTGGATGCGTCGCATTTCGACTTGTTAACAAGTCTTTTCAACAGTGTGGAGTTTTAACAACATGGCGAATATATAGTACATGCTTGACAATGTAACAATGTGTAATGGATTTGATTAATTGACATGTGACAAGTGGTCAGCTTGATTAGCGCACAATGTACCATTTATGAGGGATTAAGATTTGAGTCATTGTAGTTCACACATCCTGGTCGGCCCAAAACATCGGTTCATTGACTTGGGCCGACCAGGATGTGTCCATTACACATTGTTACATTGTTATGTAGGGTATTTAAAAATGTGCATCACATTTTCTAGTCAACTAAATATGTTTTGTATTAATGTAGTGCTGCTTACATGTACAATTAACTTCTGAGTCAGTGACAAAGCTTATGACTTTGAACACCATCATTGTGTAGTTATTAAACTCATAAGGGACGGAATCACTTTTATACTCAGTGTTTTAAAGTTATGATGAGTATTATACATTTTAAAGCGTGAATCATTTTGAATTTTCTTTCAAAAGTTAATCTATCCATAGCTTTAACTTGTATTTGGTCAAAAGAGGTGTGTGTGCCATTGACAAAATGCATGCATGACCCATCTTCTCTGTTACATGGGAATTAGTTCTTGAGACTTTCCCAAATGGCAGGTCTGATTTGACATTGTGATGGATTTGTATTTTGATTTTGCACCTCGAGTTTGACTGCAACAACGTTATTACTCTTATTGATGACATGAATCGTATTTTCATCCAAACACGAATTTATAAAAGTAAATGTAGATCTTAAGTTCATCTAAACATGACTTTAATTATCGGTTAAATTTCAATACTATTGCAACATATTACATATCGTTTGGAATCTGTTTCCTACCTCTACATACCATAAAAATCTAAACATACAGATAGATTAGTAGATTCATAAAAACTCAAAATACCTTTTCATGAACATTGTATCATTATGTAACGGTTCATTCAAGTCTACGTCACACATGAGAAAACTCTGGTTTACAATTGGTGTTTCCAGTTTTGTATAAAGAACTAACCTGTTGTTTAAAGTCGTATCAGTTGCAGTTTCAATGATGTAAGATGTTTAATGTTCCAACTCCAACTGATGCACAGTTACTTTGCTCCGCAAAACTTTGTAACATTACTATGCATTTTAAAAACACGTGTCTGCTGTCATCTACAATGCTTGTCTACTTAAAGTTCTTGTTTTCAGTTATGTCAGTGAATTAGCAAATTGTTCAAAGCAGAACCAACTGACATTAACGCGATAAGAGTTGTTTAATGTTCTTAGTCAAATGCTATACCTGTTTCTCTCCAATAAGTGTTCAGTGACCTTCAAATTGCTTTGCTATATTAGTTCGAGTCCAGCAGTTTGTTGATAAAGGTCATATGTAAAACAAATGACAAACAAAAGGTGACTGACAAACGACATTGTCATATGTATTCATGGAAATGGTTAACAAATTGATATTTTTATGATTAATTTGACTTTTTAGGTAAATATATGTAAGAATCAAACACTTGAAAATCGACCACTGCAATAACAAATAAAAAGATAATAGCTTTTTGGGATGTTTAACATACGATCGTAATCAATAAACGTTTTAATTGTAAAAAATTTCATATCTTTTTTAATTTGAATGGCATATTACAATTTCAACCATTTTTAAAGAAACAATTCAACATTATCCTGTACTAAACTTTTAGATTATTGAGTTTTATCTTTTTTACATAATATTTCATTACTTCAGGGGAAAAAGGCATTGAGAAAATATAAGCATGACAAAGTAAGAGGAACCTAAAAACATGTAATTTCCAATGGAACTCGATAAACAATATTTAATTAAATTAGCCTAATGGTACAAGCACTAAAATTTATGAGGTTTTCTCAATGAAAACAAGACAAGGGAAAATGAAATACCAAAGTAAGTATTTTTAAATTCTTGATTTTGTGCACCCCAACTAGTTACTAATTGACAAGATGGACCCTTGAAGTATGTCTTGCTGAGCAGTAAGTGGTCACTAAGTTGTCATTTATGTAAGCTATCCTTTTAACTGTATTTAACAAAAATGGGCCTACTTAACAAATCAATTGACAACATTAATGTATAAGTCGTTTAAATGGGTTTAATCATCTGACACTATATGTTAATACATTTATTACATACATAGTAATGTAATGTACTCATATTCAAAGAAATTATATTCCTTTTTAAATCAAAAGCAGAAAGAAACCTTTGAAACTCACTTATTTCCATTTTATTTATCGAATGCCGGCTATGCAGCTACACAGTGCTACATGTAGAATAAACTCTTAAGCAATGTTTTGGTATATAACTGTTTAAATTTTGCATTGCCAATTATGTATTATGTATTTCTCAAGAAATAAATGTAACGGTTCTTCGTAAAAAAAAAATGAAGAAAATTTGTTTTTAAGAAAAAAAAACTCTAAAAGAGCTCCAATTTTTCCTCAGTAAAACTAGCACGTTTTACAAATCGTACATAGGATTAAGTGATAGAGAAATTGCATTCGTTTTTCCTGACAAGGAATTTAGCTATTTCCCATTTTCTAGAAGTTATCTCAATTCTGAAAATCTTTAAGCTCGAATCACTTGAAGCAGGATTTCATGCAATTGTAAAGGCACTGGAACTCTGTGAAATAATACAGTCTGAAAAAAAGGAATATTGAATAGAGTAATATAATTATGTCGGAGACTCAATCAAATTAATCAGCATTTTTAATCATCAAAAAGATTGCTATTGTGTTTAGTTATTGTTTGTTTCGTGTCAGATTTGTCTTTACATTGATATCCAACATTATTGAATAGATATAAACAACCAACGTAACTTTAATCCATTTATAAAAGAATTCATGCAAATAATCAGAAATCCGTCCTCTATCAGAAGCACTTTCTGATGTTCAATCAGTTAAATTGAAAGAAATAAGTACACTTTCAAATAGAGTTGATGCACATTACTTCCTTATACCAATATGGAGTATGTTTACAGCTGTATCAGAAAAATATAAGATTCTATATCTCTTTAATTTTTTACAACATTAACTAAGATATATGTGCGCATCAAGAATGGACATTTGTTTATATTTCAGGTATAAAGAGGCACAATGTTTATTCTTTTTATCAATCCGTGATAAAATGGAGTGTAATAAGTTTCTCAAAAATAATTTACTTAATAAATAATGTTTACTTAATTACTGTCATAATTTCATTTAAGTATTTGAATACATATCAATTACAAATTCAATTCTCAACCACTGAAAATTGTATCACAGATGCAGTGTATTGTAGAGCAATCTGACATGGACAATGTACTGAGTGCACTGCAAGAAATGCATTTACTGCGATTTGTGATGTGATTGGATGAGGTTGAGATAATTGAAATGCAGTCAACTGTAGAACATGTTGCCTTTTTTATTGCGTGATAGAATAACTTCTGAAACATTGTAAAACTGATTATATTAGCTATCAAAATTTTGTTATTTAGATTTCCAGAAAGCATTCTAGAATTGGACATTACTGTGATTATATATGTGATCTATATAATCAACCGCCATTACATTTTAGTCCAATGGAGTGAAATATTCATCAGATACATCATTACCAATTGCACTATCCAGTGTTACTGGTATTTTTACATTTTGCTCTTTGTTGAGACCATAGTAAATATGTAAGTGCTACATTGCTGATTCCATACCATAAAACTTGACATTTAAACATAAGTATTTCAAAGCTAATTTTTATATCTTAAGACGTTTTATCGCTACAAGACTTTAATAATCATATGTTACAAAAATGTTGAATTAACTTAAAATCATTTCTAAGATTATTTTTTAAAATTAACAAATAAAAGCATTGACAAAGCACTTCTCAATCTGTTGATGTTGTATCTTATTGTAGATATCCGGTTCAAACAGGGGTAAACATAATATGCATGCTGACGCAGAAATTGCACTTTGGTTCTGAGATTTAGGAGCAAATGCATCTCTCTCAGCTAGTAGCTAGTTTTAGGGAATCAATTTACAATAACTAGAATTTCAATGAAATAACAATATTTCAAATAATCAAATATCATTTATCTTAAACAAGTACATGATAGACATTTTTCATTTATTTAAATCCATTTGATAAGCTTATTTTGTGATTGTTTTAAAGTCTAAGTTGTGATTGTGTGCGATCTTATTTATTTCTGTTTATGTGTCTTAAGAGGAGGTATATAAAATTGATAAATAATGTTGTTTACCAAACTGAAAGTGTCATTTTTTGACTTGATTATTGTGGACGAAGATCAAATAAGCCCAAAATTCAAGTTTAAACACACGTTTTTTCAAACATAATATTGAAGATTAATATTAAGATATCAGACCTCTTTAGGATACTGTGTGATGTCTAACAATTGTGGTTTTAAAAATCACCTTTTACACATAATGAATGAAAATATCTCTAAATTAGCTGTACAAATTTGTACCATTTGACAATTGTGATTACATGACATATCCCGCAAAGTCATGTGTACTGGCCTCCAAGGTTATATGATCCTCAACTTTGTGTTGAAGTATTTGAATTAAACAGTTTTACACTCATTGTTTTCATTTAACTATTTTAAGTAAACACATTCCTTTGTTAATCAGATTGGAAAATGTTAAATAATATCAATACAAATAATTCAATAGCAACAATCTGAACTTGAAGAGTAACAATTGAGGAAAAAAAATTGTATTACAATATTGTTGATACAGGCATGACATACAAACATACAATGACATCATATTACAGAATTACAGAAAAACAAAAATCAAAGTTCACAGCCACATACGACTTATATGCGTTATATTACTACATCGTGTATACCGTTACATGAAAAAAGCCATTTAACCACATTCGAATCTACTATGGATATGAAAAAAAAATGGAACAGAAGATTACGAGTTTTGAAAGAGAAGATGTAGTGTTGACCAGAATCGTATGAATTTTTCTTCAATTTGCTTGGATAGGTAAATACATTTTGTTGTATCGTTATATTTAATTATTTCACTTTTGATATAAGAAGTCGATGGAATAAACATTTTCGTGCTACTTCGGTAGATTATGTTCTTGGTCAATAGGATTAAAGCGTTCAAGGGATTATTATTTCTCCCTTTTATCCCTAAGATAACTTTTTCAATAGTAAGATCAATAGGGATCTGTACAGAATGCATCCATGCTTCCAAATCTTTCTATATGTTCAAAATAATATCACAAAAAAGATGATCTAGTGATTTCACTTCCGCTTCACAGAATGAACAAATGGGTGAATCTAAAATTTATAATCAATTTGTGTAGATATCTTCTTGTAGGCAGAATGTTATTGATAATTTTGTATTGAAACCATTTAAGATCTGTGCAAGGAGTACATTTGTTACTGATAATGTTAAATATTTCCCATTCGGACTCGGTAAACTCACAGTTTAATATCCTTTCCCATTTTGAGTAACATGGCAGGTACTTAAAGGTAGACTTCAATAACGTGGCATAAATAGTTTTACTCGATAAATAATTATTAATGTGCCTGATGTTGAAAGGATAGATAGGTCGGATCTCTGTTTTTGTAAAATTAAGATGACGTGCATATGCCATTCCACATCTTTTTATACCTTCATAAGTTACGAAATTTGCATTGATTGAATACTTGCTATTGAATTCGTTCAAGGTTAATATATTACCAGTTTTACTTATAAAGTCATTTATAAACCGAATACCATCTTTGTACCAAGTGATTTACAAAACCGTTTTGTTTCCTATTTTTAATTTAGGAAAACATGAAATAGGCATGGCAATCATTAGATTATTGGAATGCAATTGTTAATTACTGATGTGAAAATATAAAATCCATAATGACCATAAAAAAGTTTCACAAGTTTAATTTCGAACAAAGTAAGGAAATGAACTGTCTAAATATGAAAGAGAAAAGCTATAAGAGAGTCATGAATGTTTAAAGTTTTATCCGGTTATGATCTTAAAAGAATATTGGTTTTCTTTGAAATTTTATCTTCGGAAATTACTGAATAACTAAGAAGTTCGTCCATAAATGCCATTACGAATCAAGAGACATAACATATAAAGGAAATGATATTCTTGTGTATTTGTTTGTTCATTGACAGTGCCAAACTTAAATTAAGAAGGCTGCTTTGTTTTAGAACTTAGGGTAAAAATATCCTCATATTGAAAAAAAACCCAGCACTTGCAGCACTATTATCTACGAAAATGTCCCTCTTGTGGCAGGAAAAATAAAACTGCCAGTCACAACTTTATACATTGACAGCCATTCTTGTGGGTTTTAACAGTTCCCACATCATTTGCCTTCAAATATCTTGATTGAAGAATAACAAGTGATCAAATGAAGAAACTGAAAATCGAAAATTGAACATGAAACAATTTGGCAGGAATGACTTTGACCAATTTCAGCAAAATCAGGTTAACACGCAGAAGCTCTATCTGACTTTCAGCATTTAGACGCTTGGTAGTAACTGTTCCCATACACACACACACATTATAATTATGGATATTAAAAACTTTAATGATTTACCAACATTTGATTGACAGAAAGTATAATGACATACCAAGATTATTATACAAGCATTGTTTCAAACACCTGATATCTTTTTGGTCATATACTGTGCACTTTTATCCATTTCACAATGATTATCATGACGATTGTATCGACAATTGATGCAACATGCAATGGTGCAACGAAGATGTATCTTATGTAAGAATTGCACTTTATCAACAGTGCTCCCTATATTAGTGCAATCAGACATGTTAAGTAATAAGGATCACCAAATAATTACTTCTTTGCACTGAATAATTATGAGTAATCACTTTTACTTTATGCAATTTATAAGTTAATCAAATTATGAGCATATCACATGTAACATATAACATGTTTTCACTTTCGTAGACATGAGAGACAAAAAGCTATTTGAATCTTGATAAACATATAACAGAGATTGATGCATTCTTAAAAACTTCTTACCATCGATCAATCGACAGTTATACAGTACTTTATCTGCGAACTGCATTCAACTTACAATGGAGGTTAGAAGCAGCTGAGAATGTAACCTTTGGGTATTCCCCTTTCACTCTGACATGTTTTCATGAATGTTTATTGGGCATCAGCAAAATATGAGAAGTTGTAATGACATCAAGTATTTATTATGTCTTTTGAAATACTGGTATGAAGGAAAAGTACAACGCAAAAATTCACAATGATTGCAGGTAATTCATTGAAAACGCTGTGTCCGGTTTCCCGTCCAAAGCAGTACACTCTTTTATGATATGTTTCAAGAGAAAAAACAGTCTTTGCCCAAATAAAGTCTTGATTTGTAACACGAAACAATATTTACTCTGGAATTGATTAGCTAAGACATGTGTTTATGTTGTTAGGTGTAGAGGTTTATTTCATAACGTATGTAAAATCTAGACTCTTCTCAATGATGAACTGAAACATGAATAATACACCCCATGGATAATATACTTGGAAATTAAACTGCACATAACGATATGAATACATGAATTTATTAATACTTCATACAAATATAAGATATAAAATGTAGCCTTAAAGGGGTAGTAGCACGTTTTTAGGGGGAATATAAGGTGATGTCAGGGAAATGAAAATTAATGGTTCCAATTGATAGACAATGTGTTTAAACCCAATGTAGCAGTAATAATTCAGTCTTATAATGTAAAGTATAGCCATGCGATTCCTTTTCCTTACAAAACATGAATTAAAGGTGTTCACAAAAAATGGCCTCCAATGGATTTTATGTGAATCTTCATACTTTGTCCTCTGACTATGGATGATTGGTTTGTGTAATGAGATTTTTGACATTGTCAAAATAATACATTTAGCATTAACTTCCAATTATCAGTGAAAAAAATAAAATAAAAAATTATCGAAAAACGTGCTTCTGCCCCTTTAAAATGATGATGTTCTGTTGCCCCCTCCTTTGAATGTTTACCATTGTAAGTCTCATAATGACATATCTGATGCCCATTATTGAAATACCAACATTATTAAAGGCATCATAAGAAAGGCAAGAAATACATAGTCATTGTAAAGATAGTTTGAGCTGGAAGTATGATGAAGGTCAACTATTTTGTGGATTTATGTATGTATATACATCTACTAATGCGAAGCTATTTGATGTTCTCTATTTGCCTACACCGCAAAATATGATCATAAAAACATAAGCAATAAGTGCAGTTAATCATAAAGATCTCGATTCACATTTAAAAATATAAATAGCAAACTTTATGTAATAAATATCAGCTTAGAAATCTCAAAGGGCATCATGGTCTAAGAATTTGTGAAATGAAACTATTTATAGTTTGTGATCGTTACAAGCCTGTTTCTTGTGACATGAATGTTATTTTTCAGGCTAATGTTGCCATCAAAGATTGAACTTGAAAGAACAATAAAAACAAGACAGACATTTGAAAGGAAAAGAACGCTTTGATCTTTACTATGTTTTCCAATCTAATGATTCATTTTGTTCATGTGTGAAGCGATTAATAAGAAGCAAAGATATTTGCCATGTAAAGCTATAATTGAAATTGAGGTGATCTAACATCTAGAAATTGACAAAAAGATCTAAATACTTAATTGATATTTGCATTACTTCCTGGTTGTGAGATCTTATCAAACAAGTAAAGCTTTTAAAAAGGCAAGCTTGAGGGTACCACGGTTATGTTTATCAATACATATGCATGTTCTTCGATGGTTCATTCGTTTAGTTGAAATTCCACGCACTATAGATATATCTCCCATCACAATAATGATATAAACTTTTAAAAGATGAGAAGGGTAATTTTCGTTGTTTTAATCAGTCTTTAATAGATGACTGTCGGTGAGTTTAACTAAGTAAATGTGTATACATTGATCAGTACAAAATTGACAAAGGCTACTATTTATAATTATTTAGACCATGGCTCCTTTGTTGTGAATCATGGTATAACTAACGCCAATTTCAATTAAACCACTGACAGAACTACTTTTTATGACCAAGGCTATGTCGTGATGAAAAAATAACTTCACTTAGAAACAACATAACAAATAAATGCATTTTATTTAATAAATTAAATTTACAGATTGAGCAGCTTTTCCTTTAGCAGAAAAGCATGTACGGCTTTCAAAAGGTACCCTTTAAATCAATTCCGGTGGATTTCCTCCGTCGAATTTCGGCATATATCATCCGTATTTAGGCCATTCGTGTAATAGCATCGAGATGACTGCACAGTGCTTTCTCCAAACCTGTAAATGAAAAAAACCTACCGAAATCAGGACTGTAGACTTTCATATCCTGATACAGTGAACGAATGACAACATTTCAAACGCAGATTTTACAATGTTTACAGAGAGGTTACCATTGCAAACATTATGGAACAGTTCATTATCCAAGCAGCAGTCAATTTGGATGTCGGAACACAAGGTCACAAGTGTTTGTGGTCCGCCACGTCACCACTTACAAATATCTAGTTCATCTAATATAAACTCGTATTCCGGCTACTGCCTTCATAGAGTTTATCAAGCGAGTGACATTTCTTTGACGCACTTTCCGCCCGGATTTCGGGCGGAACGGTAAGAGGGGTATTTGGAATGAAAACTCGCTCAGTAGATGGAAATAAGTGCATGGATAATCAAAACAAACATTCTTCTTCAAATCAAGGCACTTAACTTCACTTAACTCGACTCACTTTATTAGTTTCAAGACCTTGAACAGAGCTACACCTACATTTCACCGCTACGATCGGCCATTTTGAAATATGCTAATGAGCGATTTATGCAAAAAGCGAATCGTCTAAAACGGAAAAGAAGTAATGGAAGCATTTACACTTCAATTATAAAGATTTAATTTATACAAATTTTAACAGTTGAACATCAGTTTATTGTCAAAACGTATCCATCAACAAATTTACATTGATTTGAGTTCGTGTTATGTCAAAGCTTCATATCGAATGGAATCCGTTTTAACGCAATTCCACTTTTGAGATAACCCATGTCAAAATGGCTGAGCGATAGTAAAATGTAGGGGTAGCTCTGTTCAAGGTCTTGAAACTAATAAAGTGAGTCGAGTTAAGTGAAGTTAAGTGCCTTGATTTGAAGAAGAATGTTTGTTTTGATTATCCATGCACTTGTTTCCATCGACTGAGCGAGTTTTCATTCCAAATACCCCTCTTACCGTTCCGCCCGAAATCCGGGCGGAAAGTGCGTCAAAGAAATGTCACTCGCTTGATAAACTCTATGAAGGCAGTAGCCGGAATACGAGTTTATATTAGATGAACTAACAAATATCCTAATGTGGCCTTCAAATAATATATCAACTATTGTTTCTTTGAACGATTTGTGTTGATTACTGTTTATCGTTTTCATACCCACCATATTCACCAGCACAACTTCTTTTCTAAGGCTCCACATGCGTAGGCTAGATTTTTGTCAATATACGTCCGATCCTTTCCATTTCCCGTGCCCAAATGACAGAATTACAGTATGCGCATGTCGAAACTGAAGCTGCACGTGCATCTCGTGAGGATGCGTCTTAAACGCAAATTCACGAGCTCTATGATTTGTTTTGATGTCAATTACATGTGTGATACGGTCGCCGTCAAATAGTTCGCAATCATTACAACAAAATTGATATAAACTTTTGGTTTAACAAAGCGTTTGATAAATCAAGTTTGTGGCCATGATCTAATTAAGTTAGACCATTCGGGCCTTGTTGTCTAATCGTTTAAATGATTAGTTAGACGATTAGACAACAGGCCCTCATGGTCTAACTATTACATATATGAAATAGAAACCTGAATAAATGAAATAATGTAATTTAACGTATGGTTATTATTTTAAGCATTTCAATGACTGAATTTTAGTCTATCGAAAACAGTCTAGCAGCAGAATTCAGAATCAATATTTGGTATATTTTTATGCATTTTTATCATCAATTTAGGCTGAAATAGCGTGTACAAATAATCATGATAGTATCTTATTACATACGTGTTCTGGATATTTTCATAAGAGTTGTGTAACCAGTTGAAAGTTATTCAGTTATAGTATCACAACCCCTTTACATAATCAAGCAAAACACTAAATTATTATTGAACGTTCAGTAAAACCGGTTGAACCGTTCAAAATCCAAGTCACTGGCATCAAGCTTGACGATCTCTCTATTGTACAGTACCAACAAGAGCTTGGTTATTCATTGTTAAATCATTTGCTATTGTCTTTGTTTTGGACAATTCCTGTACAATAAACTGTACACAAATGTTCCGCATTTATGTGATCACTGTTTGATCATTGTTACAAGGAAATAGAAATTATTTTGTGTATGTAATAAATAGATCACATAACTCATGAGTGTTGAATATCGAAAATATTTTCAAAGTTTGGAATTATTCACTTGTTTTTTCTCGTGAATAAATTAAAATGTTTGAAAATAACTCCTTGTATTATTTTGGATATTCAACACTGACTTGTTATGTAGTCTCTATATAAACATCATGAACAGAAATATTTCACCAAAACATGTTTCTATCAAATGAAATGTGGTTACCCGAAGTGTTATTCACAAAAATCTGAAAACAAACAGTTATCGTCTCGTTAGATCTGTGCTACAATAAATCAAAATGATCTCAATAATATTTCCTTAAAGAAACCTTATAGTCACATTATATATCACCAGGATTTAGAAGTCTTAAATTAAACGGAAGAATAAGCATTCACGATCTTCAGTAAATCATGTATCAAAAACTTGTCATACTTCACATACCCCCCAGATCCAAAGCGTTGCCCCCTATTTGCAAACATCGCTGTGGTTTATGTTCAGTTTATGTTGCTCTCAATAACATTAGTAATGTCTGGATTTCATATTAGATGTTACATGATACACAATATGTTCAATTCCTAAAGGTCAATTGTTGCTACAAGCTTCTTGTATTGTTCAGGACCTAGAGTTTCGAAGCTCTCCTAGTGCTAAGATAGTCTTAAGTCAATGTTTATGTATGGTACTTACGACAATCTTAGGACTAAGAGAGCTTTGAAAATCTAGCCCCAGGAATCCAACCAATGATGAGTTTTGAAAGACAGAAATGTATTAGGCTATTAGTGTATTAGTATCAGTGAAATTATGGAACTAGCAACTGCGGCGTCAAAATCTCGGAGGACTTGAATCAATAATGCAAGTGTTGGCAGAGATAGAGTATACAGTGATTTATACACCAAAGGAACATGAAATCACATCATTCACAAGAGCTTGTCTGGTGGTTCTCAAAGGATTGCCTGAAAATTGTATCAATATTTCTCTGAGCAGATTTCTCTTCAAAGAGACAACGGCAGAACTCAAACATTAAGCAAGACTAACCATGATATCCAATTCATTTTTTCTTTGAAATAATAGTTAAGGTAATGTCATTCTTAGACTGCAATACTAGCAGTCTTCACTGAATAAAATAAAAATTGCAATGTAATTTTGCTTGTTACAATATATTGCACAAAACAAAATTGAAATAAACAATGTACATTTTAAAGACATATAAGTTGTTCTGAGGCACAGTTGCAGGTTTTCTTTCACAGACGCAACAAAAGTGAATCAATCATATAAGCTAGAACAGAGTGTTCAGTAAGTAGTGTCTTTATATATTAAAGTGGTCCACAAAATCAAAGCTTTGTTAAAGTAATTACTTAGGAAAATAAGGATATGTCTAATGACAGTGACAGGCTTGCAAGACCAATTAAGTACCTTAATTCTTTAGACTATAAAAATAATTACTGTTTGTCATTGAAAACGGTATAACGATTTTGAACCTTGAGGGAAACATACTGTTTTTGTCTTGCATTACGGAAGTTGGCTTCCTTGCATCGACTTACTTTTGTTTCCTTTTCAAATAAACCCAGCTTGAAGCAAATTATTAAGTTAAACCTCATTATTCCTATTAGCGATTTTGCCATCAAATTTTAAAGAAAGTGAGAACTGAGAACTGACCTATTTTATCATTTGCAATAATTACTCCATGACAATTCAAAATTATTTACTCAAAGCAGATTATCTTTAGGCTTGTACTACTCTCTATCAAATAAAGCTATCACATTTAGAAAAAAACTTTAATCATTTCTTGTTTTTTCCTCTTTTCGCTTTGAGCCCACTTATTAATATTGATTTAGTTTGAAGCTAATCCTAAATCCCTTAAAACCGTCTAAGCAGATGAAATAGTTTTTGGTTGAATTAAAATTGATAACATTCTGTAGATTTTGGCACAACTGATTGCACAACATATACATTATTGGAAAACACAATTCTTGACATAAATTAGATGATAAGATGAAACAATATATGTAAAATATGATATAACATTCAAAATCTTAATCCAAATGGAAGATCTTAATTATGTAACATTGGAGGAAGATTTTTTTATTAACATTTCAATTCGAGATGACAATGTAAACTGTAGTAACTTTTGCGGAAAAAAATCTGTGAAATGCTTAAAATACATCTTAGACTCAAACAGAACTACAATAACGAGTTTGAACCACTTCTTTTGTTTTGGACAAGTTTCGTGTTCTGAGGAGTGGGACTATGCTGTAGTCTACGAGTTAATAGCCAAATTATGGGGATTGTTCGCACATGGAAAGGAAAAGACAACGCCATGCTTTGATTATATATTTGTGACAGATTGGTTAAGATATGTAATTAGTTCAGCACACTTATTCAATGAGACTGATTAAATGATACTGTTTGATGTTTCAATTTCTAAATGACTTGAATACTTTACTATGTTTTAAGTAATGTTGTTCCTGCAAAAACAAATCAGAACATTACAATTGTAAATTACTCTCTCAAGTATAAAATAATAATCAATATTAACAACTATCAATCTTATTGCAACTAGTTTAATAAGTCATTTCAAAAGTATAATGTAATCATTTAAAACTTTTCAAGCCTGTTTCTTGTTGAATAAATGGGTTTTATTAAGTTGAAGTTGTAATCAAGGATGACACATGAAAAATTGTAAAATGCAGCCACCTGATTGGAAATGAAAACTTTGATCTTAGGGATGAAGTAATGAAGGGTTCATTTTGTTCAACAAACATGTGTAAATTGATTGACAAGAAACGTAAATGTTTACCATTCAAAGTCGTAATGAGCTTAGAAAGATGTGTTTAATAAGTAAAACATATTTGTTAGGTTTGTGAAACACACTTTTTGTGATCTTCCTTTCGAATAATCCATTGATTTATTCATACATTTACTCTTGATACAAAATAATAAGTCACCTAATGGTGAGAATATTGATGATTATTGGTCATAATCAAATACAGCGTTGATTGAACATTATTTTAACACACTTAATGCAATCATAACTTGACAATGAAGATATTTAAACTAACTAACAACGAAATAAGAGAAAACTTGAAATCAATAAGTATGAAAACATGTTTATAAAATGTTCTACCATAAATGTACTAAAATGATTGGCTAGTGTGACAAATCTAAAGGCGTATAATTTGGTTATACAGGGCTCGCTTTTTTTTCTAATCCACAGGACCTTATATGTTGCCAAACAACAAGTTGTTCTCAAATATTTCTGTCAGAAATGTTCCAAAAATTAGTCATTAACAGCCAAAATACGTGGTAACAGTTCAAAGTTGTTGGAAAGAGTGTTTAAGTCAACATGGTCTTTCAAAAGTGTTAACCGGACAGAATATTAGACAAAATTCGATCAAAATATGGAATACTCTCACCTGACATATTACTGACATAAGTTTGGGGACATATGCAGAACATATTTTAATCGCTAACAACCGTCACAAAATAGTGACTACTATTTTGTGAGGTATACTGAATAGAGTGAGTCCCTTTGGTACATTTGGATATCCTCAGTAAAGTCAGAGGCGTACTGCAAGTAACGTCCTTCTCAATTCCCAAATTCGTCAAAACTGTTTGATTATCAGTCGCTTGAAAATGTGCATGGTCATTATGACACTGCACACCATGACAATGCAATGGAATATATTCCAAACTTAAATCGCTGTTACGGTAGAATTGAGATAAACAAACAGTTTTCGAAAATAACAGATTTTGTTTAGCTCTTAGTTATCCATTGAGAGCCTCACACATATCAGAACCATTACAAAGCTATTGCTTTATAACAATTAGAAGCTAGCAAAGTCAGCTACATGCATGCATATATATTAATACATCCTATGCCTTTGGCAATGTAGAAATCTGTTTGTCACCTGATATACATGGAGGTAATAAAAGATTAAGGAAATCAACATCGGATCATGATTATGGGTCGAAATTATCAGATCTATAACCTTAATTGGTTAGGTTATTTAACCAAACAAAAATGGTCAACTTCATGAGGGCATTATAACCATAAGGACATATATACTAAAATGTCCAAAACATTTGATGCATCATTATAACGCTCAAAACGTACTACACATAGGTTTTCATGGAATAAATATGGAAGACCACTAGATAAAATCTTAGCTCATAACCCTTACCTAAATAGTATTTGAAAATATAGAAAATCATCAATCTGTCGACAACTGTTCACAAAAATTCTTTGTGTGGAATTTGTCTTGATTAAAATGTTCTAATAAGAAAAAAGACAAATTTATCATGAGAAAGAAAAAAAGCTTGGAGCTCGGCATTGCTTCTTGATTTAATCAAATTAAATCAATCAATAACATTAAAGAAAAATCACCACCTTTATTTATCGTACATATGTAAAATTAGATTTGTGTTGTTGTTTATTTTGCTATGTTTTATGAAAGCCTAAATTTGCATTCTTTCGAAAACGTATCAGTGTAAAAGAATGAAATTGACCTCGCTTCTCCGCAGCTTATAATATAATTCTAAATCCATGAGATAAAGATTGTATCCATGAAATGGTTGTTCTAATGTTGAGTTTGTAGACACATTTTGTATTTTTGTTTACACTGCGGCTTAGTATTTCTAATCATCAGCATAATTTTTAATTTCATCAAGGTTACATGAGATAAGAGGTATATAAGATTACCACAGTTAAAGTAATGTAGTAAAGTAATAATGTTTGTACAAAGCTGTTGTAGTAATCTGTATACAAAATGTTTAACTCTCAGGAATGTTGATTTGATTCAAACCATATATTTTGCTTGTTAGCTTTGATTGTTGATAACTACTTATTTTAACTTTGAAGACAAAACCCAAATTGGAGGCAAGAACTTACTTTGAATATGGAACATTCATTGCATCATATTTTGACTTCTTCTTTCAAGATGATTCCCTGAGTATTAATGTTTGTACGCACAGTAGAACTTAGAAGTCTACTTCGTATTTTTATTATGTACACATGGTATGATGCATGATTCAAGTTGACTTTCAAATTACAATGTGAATATATAATATATTCAAAGAACTAGCATTGTAATTTCTGTTTAATCATTAACACTTTACTTTCAGCAATGTTCTTACTTCTCCTATTGCAAAATGCTCGCACTGGTCTGTTTTTATTTTCTATATAATGCTGTGTACAGCTGTTTATACGAAGTAAAGCCATATCATCATATATTGTACTAGAAAAATACCATCTAAGAGAGTGAATTCATTTATGACCTTAAAAGGAGTTTTACAATGATAACAATGCAAATATTAAATTCATAAGTTCGATATGTGATTTATCATATGTTTGGATATATGCTTGATCTCCTGTCTGCTCCGCATTTCTTAACCACACAACATGAAGACCAAACATCAGTAATTGGACATAAAATAAACTTTAGTTCGCAACATTATTTCTTCATATCTTATGCTATCCAATCAAAACATTTTATCCAAACGTGTTTGCCATTTCAACAATATGAAAGGATAGAAAACTTGCTAATGATGTTAAATGCAGTGTAGGTTCAGTCTGACCTTATCTTTGGTTTGAACTCGGAAATCTTGCACTTAACTGGAACATCTCGGAAGATTTCAATCAATAATGTAAGTGTTGGCAGAGATACAATGATTTATACACCCAAAGGAACATGAAATCACAGCATTCACAATAGATTGTCTGGTTGTTCTCAAGGGAGTGGATGGAAATTGCATCACTATGTCTGTGAACAATTTCATTTTCAACCAAAGGGTAGTTCGACCTTTAATCCAGTTTAACCAAGATATGTGATTCGTTCTGTTAACGAAATGAGAACTTGTAATGCAGTTGTGTTGATTAATGATAGTTCTATTATTATAGACAGTAAATAGTGTATATATTTCTAAAAATAAAATTATCATATTTGCTAAAGTTTACATTTAAAATGATAGTTATCATATACAAATGGATATTTCTGCAAAAACAATGTTGTTATGTCAGATTAACACACTGGTGCTGATGACAATTCTCTACTTTCCTTTGCATATTAAATATAAAGTTCGGTTGATGTTGCACATTACAGTGATAGTTCAGTTGCTGTAATAATACTTCTTTCATAAAATGCAAAATGACAACCTATATCAATAGAAAATGTCACCAACTTGTGACATTTCGTTTTTCTAGCTTAACAATTGTTTGATAAAAGACATTTAAAATCTCTTGAAATCTACTCATCAATTGTATGGTTATATATATATATATATTATTCATTAAGTACACTAAGGGATACAACATTGATTGACCTGTTGAAATATTATTCCATGAAGGAAACCTCATATGGTATAATCTCAAATCATGAAGATAAGAAACTCCCATGTGGTCTCAATAATCACTGAAGTAGCGAACAATCATTGAGCAGGTAATCATCACTTAATCCAAGAAGTAATCCATTACCTTATCTATTAAGTTGATTGATACATACATCGTGTGTGGTCGGTTATAATCTCTAATAAAACAGCAGTGATAGAGTAAGAACATGAACACTAAAAACTTAATTTGAGAAATGATTTGACTGTCACAATGTGCACCAGATTTATAAGGGTTCTCATAAAACAAAATAAATTGTAAAGGCATATATATATTGATAAGGAGCAAAGTCGTGTTGTGGTTAGCATGCTGGCCCCTCATGGCAGAGACCCGGGTTCGAATCCCGGTGGAGAGACCAAATATTTGTGACTTGGATCTCATCCTGTGTTTTCGCCCTGGGCAAGACACTTCATTCACATTGCACTCAGCTGTTGAAATAGCTACCTTAAATCTGCATGTACTGACCAACATGGCATTGGTTAGCCCTCAGTAGCAGTTCTGAAAGTACTATACTTCAGGGTAATACTGTAGCGCTGTGAGCATGTCTAAGGACGTGAAAAAAGCGCCATGTAAGTATGCACTTTGTTATCTCTTAATATTTATTCAAAAAGTTTTAGACAGTTTAGACTTGAGGTATCTTTTATAACAAGCCGAATAACGACAATTTTTTCAAAATACTGACAATGTCTTAACTGTTTGTCAATTACAAAAAGCTAAAGGTTTTAGGGGCTCGAAGGAAAGCAACTGTTTTTGGCTTGCGTTCAGGATGTTGATTTTGGTTTTGTATCTTCGTCCTCAAGTAAAGTCAGCTTGAAGCTAATTATAAGTTGTTTTCTCATTATTCCTATTAGCGGTTATTCTGTCAAATAAAATGGAACCTAAAATTACTTTTGATCGTTATCACTGCAAGCCCATTAAATGATGATAATGATTTTAAATCGAAGCTTATTCCAAATCGCTGCATAAGTACTCTAAGCAGAGCATACCTTTTTGGTAAAATTACACCTTCAAGTTATTTTCATTAGGCAATTTTCATTTGAAAAGGATACAATTAACACCAAACAACACGTTTTGTTAAGTAACAATGTCAGGATATGAAACATTTTATCTCATTAGAAATCATAAGTATTACCTTAAAACAAATAGAAGGCCTACCTAATACAAAGTTTGAGACGTTTTATTGAAGGGAGTTATGAGCCAGAAAGGATTAAGATGACTATGATGTTAACTTTAGCTATTGGCAATGCATAGAATGCATAAAATGTAGTTAAAAGTAACACACTAAATGCAACTCTCCTTGTCTTATATGTCCAGAATTAGCACATTTACCGTATTTGCCTTACTAAACCTACATTTTCTCAACATTGTTTGTTCAGTTCCCAACTACCAATATAAATATTTAAACAAGGAGAGGAAACGTGGCCTGATTTTACTTTAAATTCACAAACATTTTGTGAATCTTACACTTCATTTGTTAGTCATCAGCTACCTGAATTATTCATCAAAAAGTTATTGCCAAGTATCCAGCAAAGAACAACGTTTTATAATCAACCAATTTATACTAAGGATTATTATTTCATCAACGATGTAGAAAGTTGATAAGTTGTTCAGTTTGTAAAACTGTTTTTGAATGTAGGACAAGAAACAATTGTACCACATATAGAGGGTTTAAAGCCAAAGCCAATAAAACGATTGTTAAGCATTCATGTAGTAGCTGAGTAAAAATCAGTGACTGTAAAGTATAGATCATTTGAAGAGACAACTTGAAAGAGAAGGTTTGCTTGATACCCTTGTTGAAATTTGAATGTTCTTTTTACCTGGTCTTGCATAGATAATACGCATTAGCGTTCAAAGCATTTACTGTAACTACACTATTTTGTTATGTCAGTCGATTTGGTGCTCATGATCATCAATTATATGGTCCTTACACAACAAATGTTTACCAAAATTCTGCTTGCAAACTTTCCCTGATTGGCTTGTTGTTTCAAGAAATGTTAATATAGTCAAACCATTTCATAGATTTAATTAATGTAATCCCCATTATCCTATGGGAGCTGACACTCACGACCTTCTTGTCTACAAGTTTCCTTTTCTTTACTTAAAAACAAAAATGACTGACTGAGGACATTTATTGATAAATAAGTACTTAGATATCTTGAAATCGAAATATTCCCTTTAAGTAAAAGGGTGGCCTTAGCTGAAGAAGTTGGAGAAGGAAAGTATCAGAGTATCCTGCTGAAGTTGCGCTGACAACATACAATCTGAAGAGAGGAACACAAATGCGCGTGATGATTTTTATATTTAGCAAGGGGTTTAGGTAACTTAGGCCTTAACTCGTTATCTATTTTTCAATAATTATCATTGAAAGTCTTCTTCATAATTTCAATCATTATCATTGAAAGTCTTCTTCATAATTTCCAAAAAAGCTATCGAGTTAAGAATATAGAATAGTGGATTCTCTCCATAGTTGGTTTCTTGCAGACATCAGTCTTCAGTATTTATGTTTCTTTCCAAATGTCCATAAAGAGTTTAATAGATAAAGTGTAAATACTTTAAGAAATTAATAACGTTTATGTTCCATACTTCATTTTGGGTATTGAAGTTCAAATAAGATCGATTTCATATCCGAAAATGGAATGGTTAGTTGCTCATAGCAAATTTTTAATTTAGTTCCTGCACGTGTCACTATGAGTCTCTAGGATAATACAATTTCCACTTCAATGTTTACAGACGTTTGAAAGAAGAAGCTTGTGCAAAACAATCGCTACCTGCAAGGATCATTTGTCCTTACAAACAGTCACATTTGTCATTTTATCTAGACTGTTGATAAACATTAATACGGTTTATAGCCAATATAGCTCCATCATTATGTTTACAGTAGCGTAATGCACCCTGTCATTTAGCGAAACTCTTGAAAGAGGAAGCTTGCCTTGTCTTAGATAAATAGTACACATAAAGCACTGTTCAAAGAGGTTTCTGTTCTATTAGTCACTGTGTACTGTCACATGTGTGATGTGTCTAGTGTTCCTTTCACAGTAAATGATTCATTTATTCTGCTATCAAGATAAACGTTTGTAGTTTCCAGACGTTTTCTCAAGGTTAATTGACATGATCAAAGTATTCAAACCTTCTCCAAACATATAATCAATGAACCATGAAAACAGTTTAATCATCCAATTGGTTTGTTGACACTATATTCAAAGACATTAAAATGATGGTTTCCATTTTTCCGTGCTCGAAGAAAACTGCTGGCAGCCATTTGCACACACATTTTAACCATATGCAATGTGCGAAAAGCTTATTGTTTGTCGTAGGACTATTTATTGGTTATAAAAGATATTCCTTTGTAAGGATAGCCTTTCACTTGGTAACATGTTTGATATTTCTTGAGATATACCTATAAAATTAAGCAGATTCAATTTCAGTAATGATTGGCAGGTGATTTTCATTCATATTGCCTACAAAGAAAAGGGAATGTCCTTTTATTCATGTGTAATAAGCTTAAACTTGCTTGGGCATTTCTTACCTTGATGCAAACTTTTCCCTCCTAAAACGTCCATTGACAATTTGAACAATATTTATATCCATCCACTCATGGTTGCTCAAGGCGCTGGTTTCCCCTGGTCAATGGCATTCATTCACCGTTCATTTTTCCAATTCAACTCCTTGGGATTATTCAATCGGCATCCATATATGGTGCTCAGGTAAGGGACTATTCTCTGCCTCACAGGGTACCCATCAACCGCTAGGTGAACTGAGACACATAGTCACAGCAGTTTGTCCAACGCTGCTGAACGCTTGTAACCGTCAGCTCGGCGTATGCACATGTTCATGTATCCACCATTCAACCACTGACATGAATTCGTTGGATCTTTTAAGTATGCAGTTTTTGTTGCACTACACACTAGGGCTCCAGGGTTACACTTATAGCGTTCTAACAAAGGTGAACTCTAGGTTTTTACACCTTGCCCTGGATGGGATGCCGACTGAGTTAAGTGTCTCTTCATTCAGGAAAATTTATGGTGAAACAGACTTAAAATTTTAGGGGAAACACGATAAGACCTTGATATATAGTAATGTCAAAGGATTTACTAAACAACAACTGCTAAACTGACGCAGTCTAAGTAAACCTAGCCCCAATAATATCCACTACGCTCAGAATTTAGTCTAGCAGAACGCAGTAACTGGTGGCATCAGCCTTTCTAACGAATTGACCAATCAGGGCTCATTTTACCAAGCCGCAATGGTCTGCATTCACACATAAAGTTCAAATTTAATATTTTAAACAAATAATACCAATAGTAGCAGATTTATGTTTGGATAAATCCATTCGGCCACCTCACGTTTGATAAAAGGGTCACAGGTCCCTGAAAGGTCGACTGATGCGACTTTATCGTGTATCTTGCTAGACTCATTATCGGAGGATAGTGAGTAATATTAAGGTAGGTTAACTTAGACTGAAACGGACGTGTCCTTGATTCGTTTTTACCAACATGTGTTATGATTCAGCGTTAAAAAATATGAGTGACATACAAGAAATAATCAGGACTATCGATAAAATCTTTACAGACATACTGCCAATTTCTCTTAAGCCTCAAAACAAGATTTTCCATCCAACCTATTGGACGCATTAAGAATTTCGATTGGATCTATTTACCGTATAATAGAGTGTGGAGAAAAAGAGAGGAAAGAAACTGTGTATTTGGTGAATCAATTACAGGGGCTTAACTGTTAATGCCATTGGAAATCGTTACATTTCTTCTTTAGAAATTAGCTTGATCGGGTTCTTTGGAGAGTCATCTTATTTCAAAGTGTGTTACAACTTTAACTAGTGGCAGAAGGATTACATCCAATTGTTCACGAAATGAGATAAGGTGAAATCTTAGAACACAGCTGTGCAAGGAATAAACAGCATTAGATAGAATCAGAATCAGAATTTAGGATTAAATCATGTGATTCTGATTCTGTTGCCATGCGTTGTTATAATGCATTATCACAAAAATAAGTGTCATTCTTTTGTTTCGTTGACAAAATACTTGATATCGATCAGCTGAAACTAGCTCGCCCATTTATAATCAAACCACACACATGTTACTAACAAACTCTATTCTTATTAAGGCTAAGAAGCTACCTTATCCTCTAGGATTAAGTTTTCGTTAATGACTAAAAGTTTTTTTGGATAACTATTTAACTTCAGAGACGTTTACAATACAGTTATGTCCATAACGCTTGAAGAAAATATTAAATAGCAATGGACACGAACCCCTAGGTAGGTACGAGTAGACCTGTATATTGAAATGATATAAGTTAGATGATATGAATGGTCGGGACTTGAATAAAACGTGATAATTATCTGATGAAAGACAGGATATTCAAACATTTACAGTTGAACATTTTCTTTTGGCTGTTTCATCAAATATTTGATTGAAATTCAATGGGCCTATGATAAAATATTCATCCGATTTATTACAAATATTTCTTGAATCAGTGCTAATGATTTCAAACTGTATTAAATAAGAAAATTACATTGCATGTTAATTGTGTCTTATTGATGAATTATATACTTCACTTTAATTGTATTTAAGAACAAGATTAGGATCAAAGTTCATAAATTGATCTACTATCAAAACATAAAGACGTTGATATTTTCAAATATATGCTAAACGTTTTCATTGTATCTTCTCTCTATGAAGTAATTTTTTTATTTTTTTTTGTTTATTTGGTTTTTATTTAAATTATATATGATTTAAGATTTAAGATATATATGTGTTTGAAAAGTCCTACCACGTTAACAATGTTTAAAGTATTGAATATGCTTGTTATATGTAAATATACATTTTATGTACATATTTACACCTTAATTATAGAAGTTGTCAATATTGTTCAATACATATGCAAAGAATCATCTGAAATATATTTGTTTTGTGTCATAATTTTAACAAAAGTACAATGTTGACAGTAATCATTCAAATCTAACAGTGGGTTAAGTTTCCGTATGTGGCAGAAAATAACATCATTACATGACAAATTTATCAAATTAATTTTACAATGGTTATTTTCTAGCAATTCAATCATTTGGTTTTGTTCAGAATAGTTTCAGATTTAGAATCGTATTCTCACTTTTCCATATCGAACAAGGCACTTAGATAGATAATCTTTCATATGAAATGTCATTCAACGTGATAAAAATGGACATCTCTATTCATTTGCATTTAAGCATGAATCACTGTATATCTAGTCAGAGCACGCACATTTAGGGTACACTAACTGGCTTGTCAATGGATCTAAAAGTATTATCAATGGATCTAAAAGCAGCCTTAATATACCAGCGATTGATGTCCAATTTGGATCTGAATTGACCTTGCTCTCTGAGTTGATCTGTATCTCAAGTCTCGATTTTTCTTTCTGTGATCTGTTGCATTTTACGTAAACTTGTTATGAATTATTAAACCTAAAATCACTTTAATTCCAAAACCATACATTTTTTAATTTTGTTTGAATTACAAGGACAAACAGAACCGGAAACCTCTAGACAGCTAGTCAGAGGTACTTAATCAATTGACCCAAGACTGCGACATAGATGACCTTTATCTCAAGGCTCGATTTCTTTCTAAAATGTTTGTCACCAGTGTCACTTAACATGGACTTGCTTTGGATTATTAAATCTAAAATCAGTTGAATTCCAAAAAACATATATTTTTTATTTCGTTTGCATTCCATCTAAGAACAACCAGAACCGGAAACTTCCAGACAGCTAGTCAGAGATACTTAATCAATTTGACCCCAGACTACGACATAATGTTCTGATATTGATGAAAGGCTTCCAGCAAACATGGGCAATAACACTGTGATTTGTACAGTGCTCATTTACAATTGCTGCTTTCAAGTGTTGAGTCGAGGACATGATTGCAGTATTGCCTACTCATTAACTTTATGACTTCATTACGCTTGACTTACTTTCTTCAGATCACAAATCAATTGCTGTCTAAACATAGTTGTTGACTTGGTGAGAATTCTTAAAATATCACATATGGCCATTATTTCATGATAAGGAGCATCACGATTGAAAGTAAACGTATTTTACTGAAAAGTCACCAGTCCATACATATATGATTGAATAATATAAACAAAATATGTGAAGCTTATTCTCCTTCCTTATAATTTTTATCTAATACTTGGTGAGAATTCTTAAAATGTCACATATGGCCATTATTTTATGATAAGGAGCATCACGATTGAAAGTAAACGTATTTTACTGAAAAGTCACCAGTCCATACATATATGATCGAAAATATACACAAAATATGTGAAACTTATTCTCCTCCCTTATAAATTTTATCTAATACCTGAACCTCACATATCATTTGACCAAACATTTAATTTATAATAATGACTAAACTAGACTCATGGACTTATTCGATTGTTACAATACAATGGTTGACATCAAACAAGTATACTTGAATTTACTCAGGTCTGTCTATTCTATTAAAAAAGCAGACATTCGAAAGAATTATATACACAATAAATGAAAATAACTTTTTTGGTAATTGTGCTGCTTTCTCTACCCCATTACTCATTCTAGTTTACCTCCATATTTGCAAATTATTACATCGTAAGTACTTTGACTCTTCATTCTGTTCTCTTTAATGTGGATATTGATGAAAATATTTGTTTAAGAAAGCAATAATATAAAATAATACATAAGAAGAGCAACTTGTGTCTCACCAACAAAACGTATACAGCATTGCACACAACAGTTTTCATCTTTCTCAAAAGACACGATCAAGTATCCTTTTCGTAAACCGGAATTGATATGACGTTGGAAGCCAACAGTTCTAGGTTTCTGAGTGACTTTGGTATACCAAGCCAAATCTTTCACGTTAACGTTATATGAGAAATATTGGTTGTCACATTAAAGTGACCTGCTCAAAAATCAATATGAAGCCAGATGTTGTATATTCCTACAATGAGACAAAACAACAAAAATAGAGCAATGGCATGCCTTAAATCAATAACAGCAAACTGGGATAATAAGTCTTTATCTTCAAACTTCTATTTATTTCATGTTATTCCAAATGGGTTCATGATTGATTTCTTATTTGCCAATTAACGTTTTATTTTGAACCTCGAAAAATAATTTCACTCGTTTGTTGCAATTGAGATGCGACTTTTAACCTATCCAAGCCCACATTAAGATCAACTCAACTCATCAGCAACAGGAAGTTATAACTTGTTTAACTGGAATCCTTGAAATGATATATTATATATTGATGGTAACAGTAAACACCGCAATACTGTTCATACTGTCTTGGACGGAAGCTTCTTAGTAGTTCTTACTCATCTAAGGTATTTGTGAGCACAATATTTGTTTGACCTACGGGTACTCAAACATCTAAATTACATTATAGATGTCTGTTGGTATAAGTGTCTGCTGTTGGCAACTGCAACGCTAATATATTTCATAATAAATAGATATATTGCTATTTTCTTAACTTTGGTAAATTATTCTTTTTTGTTAATACTAAATTCTACTGCTCAGTATGACGCAAACCCAAGGAGATTCGTTGCAATAAGAAAGTGATTAATGACTCAACAGTAAACACCAAAGAAGTGTGTTGGAATTAAACCGGTGATTATATTTGAAAAGATCCCCCTTTCATATGACAAATTATATGTAAGAGTTGACTTAACTGACGATGAAAAATCAAGCGAACACAGACTGTTTTAAAAAGGAAATGATAAATGGATTGGCTTTGAACATCAATCAATTCAGTTAATGAAAAGTTTTTTGTGGATGATTATGTAGGAGGGATACTTTTACAGGTATTTTTATATGTTCTCAATTTGATGGTTTCCAGTAAGTAAATCAAACACATTTGCAGGTTTATTTTTATGCTGCTTTTTCTCTTAATTTCATAGTTTTTGTGGGATAAAACGGTCTTTTTATGTGGCAAATCACAAGGTTTATTTTCTAACATTGTTTTGAAATATCCAAATCATCTTAAAAGCATATCATGATCATTGTTTTAATTAATCTTACTGTTGTCAGGGATACCTGCTACGAACTAAATATTGGAGAGTGTTTCGTTATATTTTTTCTTCTGAGGCATTTCACTTTGAATCTGGATTTTGGTTTGAATAATGGAATTTCAACAAGCCAATCGAATGAAATCGATAGAGCCAGTTTGCCAAATGCATTAACAGCTACAGCGGTGTTGGATATGCACTCAACACCTCCAACCAAATGGCGTCAAGTTTAATCCACTGCTTGAGGTAAAACAACGTTCACAAACAAAAGTAGAGTTCATTCCTCTCAGGTTTTCCAAAATGTCAAAAGGGCAGGTCCTTGTATCTCTTGATCGGTGGTTTTGATCTTTTCAATAATCTTTAGAAAAACAGTTCAATTTTCAGGAATTTTAAAATTTAAATTTTTCAAGTTTTTAAGTTTCATTTAAAAAAATCAGTTAGCATTTAGTGACAGTAAAATTGAGATTCGCATCTGAAATATTTGAACCTCATTTTCAATTTATTTCATCAATAAGGATTTGTTTTATCTACATGCTTTGGGTGTCACAGAACCATGATTACATGACAACTTTAACCCCTTCACTTTAAATCATACTGACATGGGCTTAGTTACTTTATTGATATCATTAAACTTATTTATGGCATTATATAGTTGCTCTTTTAACACATGAGGAGGAAAATAGATTTTGAATCATGGCAATATTCAATAATGCGTCTTCGAGACTCATTTGTATGTAATGTTGATTAATTCTAATGCATCTACTTGATATATTTCATTTTTAACAATTATTATGTATGAAAATACATAGAATTTTAATATTCCTAACTTGATGTAATCCTGACTCATTATAATGATACCTGCCGTTATTAATCTTACTGAAATGTTGTCACGGTGAAATATTAACCAAAAAATCCTTCCTCATCGACAAAAGTTCATATGCTTAATTCAGTGTATGGATTGTAATAGATTAAAACAATATATGCATCTTAATAAAGGCAAATGATGTCATAAATGATACCTATAGAACAATCTTTGTTATCTAGAATTTAACAGTTATGTAGTTGTGAATTGAAATCACTAAAGTATAACTGAAAGTCTTCAGGATTCTTGTCAGATTGTCAGCTGTAAATGTAATGATATAAGTCTGTTTCTTTCAAGTTTAAAGACATTGCCAACTTATTTATATCAATGAATGTTCTTTGAAAACTGTAACTGTGATATAAATAACATAAAAAACGAAACCGTGTTGTTCCACTTCTGTTTAAACCATACTGTTCATAATATCAAGATGTTGAGTAAACAATTTAAACAGACTTAGCTTAGTGGGCACAAGGGAATATATCTCTGGTGACCTGTTATTTACATCCTCAATGGAAGGATTGATTGCAATCATTGGAAGCGGGTTCAAACAGAGGTAATTCCTTTATCAATTCCCTTGTGAATGATCTGATTCGATATGAGCTAAAATGTGCTCTCACAGACCTCTATGAAATATGAGGAAAGTAGAAGTTTTATTGTTGACATCTTCATGTCATATATATATACATACACTGTAAAACAAGGCAGGAATGACAATCATTCTATTGATTTTCTTAAATATATCCTTAAACCAATTTAATCTGTCCAAACTGTTGTCATTGCGTTAACTATCATATGACTCTTATACATAAGTTGAGGGTCAATTACCAGTGAAATACTACTCTGTTTGAGAAACGACAGGACTTCTTCCAATGTAATAAAGTGCTTCTTCTGCACAGCAAGGTTCAGCCGTACTTCAGTGGATGAATAAAAAAAAATAATATTTAGGAAGTGATACAAATTGTAAACCTCATAAATAGGATGGTTTGCTTTGAAACAAGACCATCTTAATTTGTTGGTAGAAAGCGATTTTATATCGCATTTTCAGTTAATCGCTTTTTTTTGTTAAACTTGTTTAGCAAATTATCCTCTGTTTTTTATTCTTTCAGTATATCGTCTACTGAGAAAATAGAACCAACTTGTGCCTGCACAAAAGTTAGATTTGTACTTTTCTTCTTTTGAAGATCACTTATATTTTGAACTGAGCATAGATTCTTTTGTATACATGTACCATGAACAAGTTCACTTTAAATATGCTGATTAATAAATGCATTAATGCGAGTTTGAATTGGGATGAGTTTAGATTACTAATCAAAAATAAAAAAGGCAGTTGATACAATACAGTCATCGATTATAAATGTTTGTGTCAATAACGCTATCAATGTGATACGAACTACGATAGAAGGCCTAGAGTTAAATGCCCACAAAACTAGTCCAATCAAATCAAGGGCTACTTCTGCACAGTAGGGGTCTATGATTGCGACTAACTGGGGCATAAACAAACGAATGTAAGACGACAGATTCAAGTTGAAACAATCTCTGCAATAGGATAAATGTTGGTTTGAAGCAAACAAAATTGCAACATTAACAGAAAAGTTGAAAGTAAAAATTAATGTCATCATTTAACATTGCTACCTTAGTGATTTACGTTGGCAAGGGAACAGACTCTTTAATTGGATAAGTCGGAATAGTTTTATCAACTGACTTTATCTTAGTTTTGCCAACTATACATAAGAGAAAATAGACCTTTACCTCAGGCATATGACGAACTGAAACGGCAGATTGAGCTGCATATTGTAAAATGTCTAGCCTCTGGTCATTCACACTTCCGAAATTATGAAATAATTAACCCTGGTCTGTCAATGACTGCAATTTATATTTTCAAAGTAGATAAAAGTTATCTGCTAGCAGAGAGTATTTCATTTAAAAACGCTTAGGAAATATCCTCCCAGTTCTTTTAAACAGAGCTTGTTAAGCACCATTTAAAATGTTCAACTTTTAGGTACAGTTAAGCAAAACAATGGAAATGCTTCCTTACATACAATAAATGCTTTGATTTTGTTTAAACCAAATCCCAGCAACAAATTTTAAAAGTGTTTCAATATCTAAACAAAGTATATCAAACATATGCCCTTAACTTAAGAAAACAAACTCTTAATAATATAAATCAAGAAGACCCTTTCCTTTTTAAAAGATTATTTCCTTTGTTCTTTTGACACACATATTGTACGCAATGTGTGTTGCATACGCAGCATAGTTTTGAGCATGCCAAAAACTATCAAGTGTATGAAAAGTTGTCTACGCATGCCGATGTAAAAGAGAGGACCATAACACAACCAAGGTGGGTATACATTGCGTATCTTGCGTATTGTTGCGTATGAGAGAAACTTGTATACGCGAGTATACGCTGAATTGTGACAGGGACTTAATGTGACACATATATTGTAAACTGTGGAGCTTATACATCAGGTTATTGTAGAGGGGAGGGCTATTGTTGTCTTTATTCATTCAAATATTGATAGATCTACTTCGTGAATACATCACAGTCACTTTCGTGAAGGTAACACTTCATAAATCAGAAAAGTTAGACTTATTTACTAAAATATTGTAAACTGTAGAGCTCACACATCAGGTTTTAAGCATAAGTAATGTTCATAGGTTAATATTTGTAAACATGTCTTCAATGAGGGCAGGTCCTCACCATGTATATATAAAGAAACTGATAAGAAAACGGACCAGGCGACAAATCATAATGGAATGTTAGGCTTTTGAAGTCATGAGAGCTTAAGGGGAACATTTTCAGTTCCTTTGGTTGCTGTGGATACTGTTTGACTTCAAACCCTAGATTAAACACATTGCCTTAGTGCTTTGAGTCCTTGACAAATACCGTTTCTGCTATTAATGCATTTTACAATCTGTCTCTATCATTTCTATTTTGATTGATTATAGAAAACAATCTCTTTCCCCGAATTGGATTTTAGTTTTGAAATAAATTACAACTGCATCAATTGCCGACCTGCAAGATATTTGTTTAAGGAACACTCATGAATTATATATTGACCAAGTTTTCTTTGTGACATATGAAAACAGATATGCTTGAAAAGATTAAAGGTATCTTCTATCTGTTCATCTATCTCTTTTGTTGATTTTTGGTGGGGTTGTTAACATATTTCACAGTTCATAAATTGTTATTGTTAACTTTAACATTTATAATTAACATTTAAAAGCCAACAGATTACATAAAGGATCCCCATCGTCCAGTGATTAAATGCACAACACTATAAAGTAAACATATAACTAATTATATCAGACAAAATCATTAATGTAAAATGTTTATATCATATCTATGGAGAAAACTATATGAAAGTTCTTTTGAGATTGTTTGTTTTAAGAAATGGCAGAAGCGCATGATGTTGAAGTTTTTAAAGTCTAAAGTGCCCTCTCACTGATTTCTGGTTCATTAAAAAAAGTCATCAACCTGTCAAAGAAACATAAAATCGAAAGTCTGCTTCTAAAATTAGGTAAAAGTTATCTATAGACCTTTAACGAGAGCATGCATACTTATAGTATGTAAAGTAGATTGCCAATAACTGTCTAAAACCTTATATTTGTGCCTTTTTTTACGTACTGAAAATGTGAAATTTATGCTGTGTTGTTTTATAGCCAAAGTATTGGCAATAATATGCACAAGTTATTAGACAATGTTCATCGCATTTTTTAGTCAACAACCAATCTTGTAATGACGCAATAGAGAGTTCTCGTTCAATTATTCGATCTTTACAGTACAAGAGGTGATACAGACATCAACAAAAGCCACTTAATAGTATTTAAATCAACAAATACTGTATGGTTTGACAACGATGTAAAAAAACAAATGATCTCATTTTCATCATTAAAGATATAACTCGTCAAAAGAAGTAACAAAAGTTTACTTTATGATTCATGGAATATTAAGCTATACAACAGATTTCAGTGGTACAAGTACATAAAAAGTGCATTGTTAAGTGCTTTATGTAAAGTGTATTTCAAATGATTGCAGAACCAACACATATCATAATACCGGTTGTGTGCTCAATTAACAAAAGGATTACTTCATATCAAAGTTCATGTGATGATACAGAATTTCATGATGGTAAAAACTATTTATAAATGTATTCTATTTATTTAAAACTTTATAACAAATTATTGATCATCCCTTGATATCACTTTGAATTATAAATCCTTTTTCCATTTTACCAAACATTTTCAGTACCACTATCATTATCCTCATACATGATTTAACGGAATACGAGCAATCAGAGTAAGGGTGCTTTCAGGCCTGTCTATTCAGACCGAAAAGCAGACATTTGAAAGAATTCTATACAAAATAAATGAAAATAAATTTTCTTTGTATTTGTGCTGCTTTGCACAAACATTACTACATTCTAATTTACCACCATATTTGAGAATTGTTATATCATAAGTAATGAGACTCTTCAGTCTTTTGGCAGAACTATTTAAAGAGGATATACTTATTTGAAAATGTTTTAGAAAGCAATAATTTAGAGCGCCTTGTGTCTCACCAACAAAACGTTTTTACACCAATGCAAACAACAGTTTTCATCTTTCTCAAAAGACACGATCAAGTTTCCATTTCCTTAACCAGATTGACTTATGATGAGATCTTATAAGGCAACAGTTCTAGGTTAATGAGTGAGTTTAATATTCCAAACCTAATCTTTCATTGATCACGTATATGAGAAATATGATTAAATTAAAGTGACTTTCTGAAAAAACAACATGAAATCAGTTGTATTTCCTACAATAAAAATAACAACGAAAAGAGAGGAAAAACATACATGTACCTTTAATCGATAACAGCAAACAAACTGGGATAATAATTCTTTTTCTTAAAACTTCTATTTATTAGTTCAGTTTTCATGTTATTCCAAATGGGTACATGACTGATTTGTGCCTTGCCAATCAACATTTTATTGTAACGTTCGAACCTCGAAAAATGCTTCCAATCGTGTATGGCAGTTTGTTGCAATCAAGATGCGACTACTAAACTATGCAAGCCAACATTGAGATAAATTCAACTCATAAGCATCAGGAAGTTATAGGTTTAACTGGAATCCTAGAAATGATACCGCAATATTGTTCATACTGACTTGGACCGGACCATCTTCATAGTTCTTAATCGTCTAAGGTATTTGTGAGCACAATATTTAGTGTGATTTACAAATACTCCAGATCAATAGGATCTGAATTAGATGCCATTTTGGTATAAGTATCTGCTGCTGACAATTGCAACGCTGATATCATAAATAATAAATAGATATATTGAGTAAAGCTATTTTCTCAACTGGTAAATTATTCTGTTTTATTATACTGCTCAATATGACGTCAACCAAAGGAAATTCGTTGCAATTAGAAAGTGATTAATGACTCAACAGTAAACACCAAAGAAGTGATGGAATAAAACCGGTGAATATATTTGAAAAAATCCCCCTTTCATATGACAAATGATATGTAGGAGTTAAAACATCAATTGACTTTACTGACGAAGAAAGATCAAGCGAATACAGACTGTTTTAATAAGGAAATGATAAATGGGTTGGCTTTGAACATCAATCAATTCAGTTAATTAAAAGTTTTTGTGGATAATTATGTAGGAGGGATACGTTTACAGGTATTTCATATGTTCTTCAATTTGATATTTTCCAGTCAGTAAATCAAACACATATGCAGGTTTATTTTTATGCTGCTTTTTCTCTTAATGTCATAGTTTTTGTGGGATCAAACTTTCTTTTTATGTGATAAATCTCAATTGTCTATTTCTGACATTATTTAAAATATCCAAATCATGTTAAAAGCATATCATAATCATTGTTTTAATTAAATCGTACTGTTGTCAGGGATACCTGCTACCAAATTAATGTTTGAAAGTGTTTCTTTATATTTTTTATTCTGAGGCATTTCACTTTGAATTTGGAATTTGGCTAGAATAATGGAAGTTCAAAAAGCCAATCAAATGAAATCGATAGAGCCAGTTTGCCAAATGCATTAACAGCTACAGCGGTGTTGGATATGCCCTGAAACCCTCCCAAAAAATGGTGTCATGTTTAATCCAATGTTTGAAGTAAAACAACATTCACAAACAAAAGTAGAGTTCATTGTTACCCGAGGCTGTGCAAAACTTTAATAGGGCAGGTTCTTGTGTCTTTGATTAGTGATTTTTATCTTTTCAATAATCATCACAAGAATAGTTCCTCACATTTTTCAGGATTTCAATATTTTTTATTTATATTTCATTTCAAATACCAATAAGCATTTAGTGACAGATTCGCACCTGAAATATTTGAACCTCACTATTCAATTTATTTCATCAATAAGGAATTGTTTTGGTTGACATGTTCTGTTTCCGAAGGAAAGCTTGCAACATCGTGTTTTCAAAATGATACAAAACCTGCATTTGTTATTTCTGCATGCTTTGGGTGTCGCAGAGCCATAATTTAATCACAGGTTTTACCCATTTACTTTAAATCATACTGACACAGGCTTAGTTCCTTTATTGATATCAACTTCATTTAACTTGTTTATGGCAATATATAGTTGCTCTTTTAACACATCAAGAGGAAAATATATTTGAATCATGGCAATTTTCAATAACCTACTGTCCTAATAATGTGTCTACTAGTCTCATTTACATGTAATGATGATTAATTGAAAGTCTTCAGGATTCTTGTCAGATTGTCAGCTGTAAATGTAATGATATAAGTCTGTTTCTTTCAAGTTTAAAGACATTGCCAACTTATTTACATCAATAAATGTTCTTTGAAAACTGTTACTGTTATATCAATTACATTAAAAACGATACCGTGTTGTTCCACTTCTGTTTAAAGAATACTGTTCATAATTGCAAGATGTTGAGTAAACAATGTAAACATACTTAGCTTAGTGGGCACAAGGGAATATATCTCTGGTGACCTGTTATTTACATCTTCAATGGAAAGATTGATTGCAGTCATTGGAAGCGGGTTCAAGCAGAGTTAATTCCTTTATTAATTCCCTTGTGAATGATCTGAATGGATACGAGCTATTACGTGCTCTCACAGACCTCTATGAAATATGAGGAAAATAGAAGTTTTATTGTTGACATCTTCATGTCATATACATAAACGTACAATTTAAAACAAGGCAGGAATTACAATCATTCTATTGATTTTCTTAGATATATCATTAAACCAATTTAATCCGTCTAAACTGCTGTCATTGCGTCAACTATCATATGACTCTTATACATAAGTTGAGGGTCAATTACCAGTGAAATACTACTCTACTTGAGAAACGACAGGACTTCTTTCAATGTAATAAAGTGCTTCTTCTGCACACCAGACTTCTACCGTACTTCAGTGCATGAACAAAAAGGACGTGATCGAACAACGGAGGATATATATATATAAACAAATTGTAACACTCTTAAATAGGATAGTTTGCTGCGAAACAAGACCATCTTATTTTGTTGGTAGAAAGGGATTTTATTTAGCATTTTCAGTTAACCATGTTTGCTGGAAGGCTTTTTATTGTTTATTGTTTGACTTGTTTAGTAAATCATCCTCTGATTTCTTATTCTTTTCAGTATATCGTCTACTGAAAAAATAAAACAAACTGGTGTCTGCACAAAAGTTAGATTTGTACTTTGAATCTTTTGAAGATCACTTACATTTTGAACTAAGCATATATTCTTTGCCATATCATCAACAAATCAACCTAAGACATGTTGACTTACAAATGTTTTTATGCAAGTTGGATTTGGGATAAATTCACATAACTAAACAAAGATACAAATAGGTCAGTAGATAAAAGACAGTCATCGATTGTTATTGTTTTGTGTTAAATTTGATAAGCGAGAATATCAATATCTGTCAATAATGCTATCAATGTGATACGAACTACGATAGAAGGCCTAGATCTGAGTGCTAATAACTACTCAACTGGAGTACCCACAAAACTAGTCCTATCAAATCAAGGGCTACTTCTGCACAGTAGGGGTCTATGATTGCGACTAACAGGTGCATAAACAAACAAATGTAAGACGACAGATTCAAGTTGAAACAATCTCTGCAATAGGATAAATGTTCTAAGAAAGTTGGTTTGTAGCAAACACAATTGCTACCTTATCAGAAAAGTAAAAAGTAAAAATGTAAGTAATGTTCATAGGTTAATATTTGTAAACATGTCTTCAATGAGGGCAGGTCCTCGCCATGTATAGATAAAGAAACTGATAAGAAAACGGACCAGAAGACAAATCATAATGGAATGGCTTTTGAAGTCATGAGAGCTTATGGGGAACATTTTCAGTTCTTTTGGTTGCTGCGGATACTGTTTGACTTCAAACCCTAGATTAAACACATTGCCTTAGTGCTTTGAGTCCTTGACAAATACCGTTTCTGCTGTTAATGCATTTTACAATCTGTCTCTATCAATTCTATTTTGATTGATTATAGAAAACAATCTCTTTTCCCCGATTTAGATTTTAGCTTTCAAATAAATTACAACTGCATCAATTGCCGTTTGTTTAAGGAACACTCATGAATTATATATTGACCAAGTTTTCTTTGTGACATATAAAAACAGATATGCTTGAAAAGATTAAAGGTATCTCCTTTATATACATCTATCTCTTTTGTTGATTTTTGGTGGGGTTGTAAACATATTTCACAGTTCATCAATTGTTATTGTTAACTTAAACATTTATAATTAACATTTAAAAGCCAACAGATTATATAAAAGATCCCAAATGTCCAATGATTAAATACACAACACTATAAAGTAAACATATAACTAATTATATCAGACAAATACATTAATGTGAAATATTTATAGCATATCTATAGAGAAAAGTTTATGAAACTTCTCGTTAGATTGTTTGGTTTCAGAAATGGAAGAAACAGCATGTTGTTGAAGTTTTTTAAGTGTAAAGTGCCCTCTAACTGATTTCTGGTTCATTAAAAAAAGTCAGTCAACTTGTCAAAGAAACATTAAATCGAAAGTCTGCTTCTAAAGTTAGTTAAAAGTTATATATAGACCTTTAACAAGAGCACGCACGCTTAGAGTAGGTAAAGCAGATTGTCAATAACAGTTACTGTCTGAAACTTTATATTTGTGTCGTTTTTTCACGTGCTGAAAATGTGGAATATGTGCTGTAAATGTACATTTAACTTCTGAGTCGGTGACCAAGAGCACATAGCTTTGAGTAGGTAAAGCAGATTGTCAATAACTGTCTGAAACCTTATAAATTGTGCAGTGTTTTATTTGCAAAAAATGTGGCATATATGTTGTGTTGTTTAAAGTCAAAATATTGGCAATAACATGCATGGGTTGTTATTATAATATGCATGGCTTCAAAAAACAGTTTTAATCCAATACTATTACAACATATAGCATTTCTTTTGAAATCCCTCCCCTCCCTAACATACACCAACACTCCAACCTCTAGAGAGATAGTAGTTTGTTCTATCAAACTCAAAGTATTTATTTTAACTACCATGAACATGATATCATTATGTATGGTTTATATCTAGTCTAAGTCACACATGAGAAGGCATCGGTTTACAATTATTGCCGGTTCGTGTTTCCAGTCTTGTATAAAGAACTAACCTGTTGTTTAAAGTCGTATCATATGCAGTTTCCATGATGTAAGATGTTTAATGTTCCATGTCAAAGATTTTACTTGTTCCAACTCCAACTGATGCATAGTTACTTTGCTCCACAATACTTTGTAACATTACGATACATTTAAGAATACGTGTTTGCTGTGATTTACAATGCTTGCCTACTTAAAGTTCTTGTTTCCAGTTATGTAAAAGAATTAGCCAATTGTTCAAAGCTGTAACATCCGACATTAACGTTATAAGAGTTGTTAAATGTACTATGTCAAGTCCCCTACCTGTTCCTATTTCAATAAGTGTGTCCAGTGACCCGCAAATGACATTGCTATATTAGTTCGAGTCCAGAAGTTTGTTGATAAAGGTCAAACATATTTAAATACAGGGACCGACGAAAGGTTACCAAAAATGAAATTGTCTAGTTTGTTCATCGAAATTGATTAACAAATTGGCATGTATTTTGATTAGTTTGGATTATTCCAGTTTATGTAAGAATTAACGACTAAAATGGACCAGTGTACTAAAAATAGATAGATGATACCTTTATTACCATACGATCAAAATCGATAAAACTTAATTGTAGAAAATTGTATATCTTTATTCAACAAGAATGGCATATCACAATTTCGTATGTTTTTTAAAAAGAATCAATATAACATTATCCTGGACTCAACTTTTCAGATTGTTGAATTCTAACTACATCTATCTCGTTTAAGAGATGAATTTTTCATTGGTTGACAAAAGCATGACAAACGTAAAAGGAACCCTATAACATGTTTTTTTCAATGAAACTCCATTTACAATATTTTCTTTGATAAGCCAAAATGTAAGCACTAAACTTTTGTTAGGTTGAACTCTAGTTCTCAACGTAAACCAGACAAAATAAGGTGTTTTAAATTCTTGATTTTATGAACCCTTTTAGTTCCTAATTGACTAGATAGAGCCTTGTAGTATGTCTTGCTGAGTAGTAAGTGGTCACTAAGTGGTCATTTATGTAAGCTATCCTTTTAACTGTAAGTTAAAAGTGGTCCTACTTAACAAATCAATTTACAACCTAAATGTATTAGTCGTTTAAGTGGTTTTAATTATCTGATATTATATGTACATGTACATTCATTTATTATATACATAGCATGAAATGTACTAATATATAAATAAATTATATTCCTTTTTTCAACAACAGCAGAAAGTAATGTTGGCATTGATATCAAAATAGGATCCACTTTTTCACTGCAGGGAGGACTTAACCTATCACCTCCCTTTGAAACTCAGTTTTTTCCCTTTTTTTATCAAAAGCCAGCTATGCAGCTACACAGTGCTACATGTAGATAGAATAAACTCTTGTGTCAGTGTTTCAGTATATAACTGTTTCAATTTTGTATTACCAATCATCTTTCGATATCAAAAAGCCATCTAAAAACTGAAAAATCCATGAGTTTCCACTGCCCTTTGTTCCAAATCAAATACATGACATTTAAATTAATTCCATAATAACATAAAAAGCAGAATGCTCTCCTCACAGAGGCAGTTCAGTCATGTTACTTTGATCTAGCCTCTGTTACAATACGCCGAGTTTGTGGTTTAGAGATTTCTGATAGGATGCAATCAAAGTTAGTTGTGCTATTAGCGACTCTGTTTTAACAACATTTTGGCTACTGAATCATGGCAAAGGAACTGAGATATGAACAACCTTTTCCATGCGAGAAAGAGTTATCATTTGCTAGCAAAATTGAAATAGATTGTGGTGCATTTTTGTTGCTCCACGGGAAACTGCCAGAAACCCCAGATGTGGTTTAAGTCGAACGGAGACTAGAACGTAGTAATACAACTGAACAGCCTTTGTAGGGAGAATATGATTTCATATGTGATCTCAGAAAAGTCAGTGGAACGTAATGAAGTCTTAAAGTTAATGAGTAGGCAATACTGCAATCCTGTCATTAACTCAATAGCTAAAAGTAGCACTTGTGAATTAGCACTCAGTGGGTTATTGACAGTGTCTCTTGGGAGACTGTAATCAATAAATCAGCTCTGTGTCACAGTCTCGGGTCAAATTGATTCACTTGATACAATGATGTGAAGTAATCTTATGAACCTATTTTTGAAGATGTCAGTTAATGATGCAAACGAAATTTATTTATCTCAGACTAAGCACACATGAAAAGGTAGTTTAAAATTTAGGCCTTTGTCACTTCATCGTATTGAATAAAATATTATAATTATGTAATCATGAAAGATATGTTTTAGAAGTTCATATAAAATCTATGTAGCAATCAATTTGATTACAGACAAATAACATATATTTTTTTAATTGAATTGTTGATTTTTTTCAACTTTTAACTGATTTACTGATGTACCATATTTTCTTACATTTATTCTTATATAAATGGGTGTAGAAACAAAAGTTGCATTAAGATTGCAAGTTAGCAATTTAGAAATTGTGTACTACAACATTAGATATATATTTATGTACGTGTTACAGCAAATGACACAATTTATACATTTATCTGATTTAATAGCTATATATACGTGCTTCAGGTTAGAAATAGAAACCTTAACTAAGCTAGCAATAATGGCATGAAATTATATTCAGGTTAATACAGACCCAGAATTGGACATCAAACAGTTGTACATTAGAGCTGCTTTAGGTGCACTGGCAATACTACATTAACAAGCTGTTTAGTGTTTACTAAATGTGCGTGTTTTGACATCACTCATAAAGATTAATGATAAAAGCAAGTGAATAGAAATTTGTCATGTTTTATTGACACTTTTATTGAATCCACGTCCGTCAAATTTAAGTGGTTGATATGGTGAAAAGAGAAAAAACTTTTGAAAATCTTAAAGGACTATGATGAATTGAATTACTTATCATTTTGTATGTAAGCATAATGTGTTGTAGCAGATTTACAAATTTGTCTTGATAACTTATTTACTGTATCATTAATAGTATGTTTATACACATCTGTAGCTATGATTTATGTTAACCAAATTCCTAAAGCTATACTGTTTCACTTAGATAAATAATAATTGATAAGTGAACCTTTATTAATAAACTGTTTTGGGAGAAATATGTCTTACTTACTCACTAAATGACAAATTTGTTTTGTGTCTACTTGTCTTATTTTGGGGTGATAAATCCTCTTTACTCATTGAATGGTTTACAAAATGAATGGACTTTCATAATAATTAAATAAGTCACTGTGCATCACTAGTAATATAATCAAATGAAAGCTTTTGTGTATGCATTGATAACCTTCATCCCCCAAATGTTAGAACAATTGACCTAAGAGTAATTGAAGGGTCCGAATGACGGGGTATCTAAAACATCAATAACATGCAACCTTTTCCTTGAAAATGATTGAAATGAAGATATCCTGACAGCTAAAATGATTTACTATAAATCAATTATTTCCTGGAAGCCTTGCGTTTGGTTGCAGAATGTATAATCGCAATGAAATCGAGGAGTTTTCGAGTTTGGTTGCAGTCCCTTATAGGCAACTGCAACCAAATTGTTTTCTAGCAAATATCCATCACTTTTCGTGTCTTGACAAACACTAATTTGGTTGCAGAGATTGTAGTTGCTTGTTGAATAGCAAAGAGACATGTTTGGTTGCAGGAGTTTTATAATTTACCTTATTTGACGTGAAAACAAAAACAAATCAACAGTTCTATCTATCTATCTATTTCTATCAAAATCATTTGGCAATTAAAGGAAATTGTGACAGCCAATGAGAATCTTTTTGAGGCATGACAATAATTCTAATCTGCTATGGGAGCACGGAAATGAAATTTAGGGATTAATTTGGTCAAAGATTGTCTAAGGTGCCTACCATGACATGCTGTATGATAGAAATTGTTAAAATAATCAAGGTCAGTGAAATATATCTATCCATAATGTCAGAAACGATTTCAAAACGTGATAAGTGATCAACAGTTGTCAAATCATCATATATTCCATCTGCAACCAAATTTCTTCAAGCCCAGGCTCTTTTGTTTGATAAAAACATGTATTTTCGTGGAAAAATAAGTTGGTTGCAGTTGCCTATAGGGGACTGCAACCAAACTCGAAAGTTATACGATTTTATTGTGATTAATCTTTCTGCAATCAAATTCAATGGTGTCATTCCATATATCATTGTATAGATAACTATCTCACCTATCAGCAATTCCGATGTTGAGTCTTTTTGAAGATCTAGGTTGCATTTAACAGTCCTTTTAGACACCCCGTCATCCGGACCCTTCAATTACTCTTAGGCCGGACAATTAGCTACTTCCTTGTAGTTGACTGGAAACATAGATTTTAAATTGACAGGCATTGTGAATCAAAGAAAGAAACATATAAAGACAATACTTCATATCAGTTTCCGAAATACTTAAATTTGCTGCAACATATTAAGCTTTAAAATGTATAACACTATTATATATATATGTGTTTTAAGGATTCTTAACTTCTTTTAACAGAAGATATAGATTCAGTGTAAATTATAGCATTATTTTGTTTAGAAGAAGCAAAAAATTTCAAATAAATTTTATAAACATATACTTACATTGACAAGGTATCATTATGTAATTGTTCTATCCAGATAAATGAGACACATATGAAGACTTTGGTCTACAATTATTGCCAGTTTGTCCTGTACGAAGAGCTAACCTGTTATTCAAAGTCTGAAAGAGCTCCAATTTTTCTTCAGTGAAACTAGCACGTTGTGAAGTGAGAGAGGAATTGCAATCGTTTTTCCTGACAAGCAATTTAGTCATTTCCCATTTTCTAGAAGTTATCTTATTTCAGAACATCTTTAAGCTCGAATCACTTGAAGCAGGATTTCATCCAATTGTTAATGCACTGGAACTCTGTGAAATAATACAGTCCGAACAAAAAGGAAAATTAGATAGAGTATTATAATCATGTCGGAGGCTCAGTCAAATTAGTCAGCATTTTTAATCATCAAAAGATATATATGTTGTTTTTATTATTTTTTGTTTCTTGTCAGATTCAGCTTTACATTGATATCCAACATTATTAAATGAATATTAGCAATCAACCTAACTTAAATCTATATCAAAGAAATAATCAGAAATCAGTTCTCTATCAGAAGCAGTTTCTGAGTTTTAATCATGTTGAAAGAAATGTGTACACTTTCAAATATAATTGATGCATTTTACTTATAAATACCAATATGTAGTGAGTTACAGCTGTTTCAATTAAAAATGAAAATGTTTGCATTTAATATGTCAAGATGATCACAAACATGGACCTTCTTGTCACCCATTCCCAGACCATATATCCCGAAACTTACACGAATAAATAATGTTAAATTTACTGCCAGTGGTGTTTATGGTGATCCAGCATTCATTGCATGCAACTTAATTTATATATGATTATTTCTAGATTATCTTCTTTAAATTTGCACAAGAATATTTGGGTTATATTAAAACACTCAAATTACAGGATAACCTACATGAACAAGAACTTCTGAAAGTTTTTTTTGTTTTTCAGAGCACTAATTATAATGAACATCAAGAGACTTTTTAAAGATACAAGTTAGAAAGACGAAATCTAAATGACAACTTTGATCAACATTTTGATGGAATTCAAAACACTGCAGGCTTTATGATAAAGCTTTTATTTGATGTCCATTTTCTTGATGAACCCATTCTGAACAGCTGGGCTCTAATGTTAAAGTTCAGTTTGGACTAACAGAGTCTTGCGAGAATCTTGAACTTATTCTTGTCCGTCCTTTACTCTTTTGTAGAGGGGAAGGGACTATTGTGATCTCTATACAATTATATACTGATCTTAGTAATATTTGTTTAGATTTTCATGTGTGGAATTCATATCTGAGCTAACTAAGTCATAAATCTACTTTGAATATAACAATTTATATAAACTCCTGAAATATGCCATCCTGAATGCGAAGGGGTATCTGATATGAATTGTATCAGGTACTCCTTCTGCATAAATGCTCTATAATACGTTACATCAGTGACAAGCACTTCATTCAATATCTTGCCTTGGTGAATGGGTGCGGAAGCTTCTTCGATCTTGCGAGCTACATCAGCAAACTCGACAGATTAACGGGTAGATTATGACTCTTTCCAAAACCTGCTTTCTCTTATATTGCTTTTCCGTCTGTTCTTTCTTTTGATTGTCCTTCTAACTCATCTATCTACACTCTTTTAATATAGCAAAATCCACCTGTTAAATAGCTGAAATATTATTGACAGGACTTTAAATCCTTACTCATTCCATCACATCAATGCATGAACATACACATGTTACTTTACCACCAAAGACTCTTACGTTTAGTACTCATAGACAACATTAAACGTTATAAAATAGGAATTAGTTATTTTCTAAAATAAGTAGAAATGATTTGAAACTACGGTTAATCATCTGTTATTTATTCAATAGATAGGCTTCTACTTTTCAATCGGTTTCTTAACCCTATATTGCAGTAGAATGGATCTAATCAGAGTTCAATATAGGTTCAGTTTGCTAAAGTTTCTGTAGTTGACTCGAGTTTTTTGGCCTTTAGTGACACAAACAAGTAAGGGGATGTGTTCTTATAAGGAAGCAATCAATGTAGAAGTGCCACCTAACTAAGTAACGTTATTCCAACACACCAATTTGTAATGCAATATAGTGTATTTTCACGTCTATAAATCATGGATCTTTTCTTCTATTACATTGCATCACATAACATGCCTTTTTTGTGGAAATTAGAAAGAAAATTCTTACTAGCTTCTTGATTGACTTTTGTGAAACTGGTTGAAAAACAATCTGGTAATTGTATTGAAATGAAGGAGAATGTTCACTTTGACAGCTGGGTGAGATATGTTTAAGCATGGTCATCTTAAGTCTAGTTCTCTAAAAAAATTATAAGAAAGGTTTGATAATATGTATAGGAAATCTGTTGAATTGCCACAGATTTAAAAATAGAACTTATGGATTGGCTTAATACAACAAGACTAAATTAAAATAATGTTTAACGCTTTTATAACCTTTTCAGCACAGTGGTGCGGTGTTTAGCATGAGCAATGTTCTCAGGTTCACATATGTAAACACTTCTTCTGTTGGCAGGTCCTTATCGTGGGCTCAGACTTTATGCAATAACTCATCCCGATAGATTATCAGACAAATAAGGAACCGGAACAGGAGTAAAATCGTGATTGAATGCCAGGCTTGTTCTTTTGAAGTCATTAGAGCTTAAGGGGAACACTTTTCAGTTCCTACAGTTGCTGTGGATACTGTTTGATTTCAAACCCTAGATTAAACACAATGTCCGAATGCTTTGAGTTCTTGACAAATACCTTTTTTTCTGTTAAAATCTGTCTCTATCAATTCCATTTTTATTCATTATACAACGTGGATATCTTACCCCGATTTAATTTTGGCTTTGAACTAAATGGTTAATGGAAAGTTTGCATGACAACATGTTTGTATAAGATTGTATAATTATGTATCGACCAGATTTGCTTTTGGACATAAATAATCATTGTCCTAAATCATTGAAATAATCTAATTATCTATATATTTCTGTTGATTTCTGGTGGGGGTGTATAAAATATGTATTATAATTTTTAACATTTGTGTTCATTGTTTTTGTATACATTTGTTGAACTATAATGTTAGTCGAAATGTTTTGTATCAAAATTCTTCAACGTTTAAATGCCAACAAAATTGAAAATAGATTCCTTTTGTCCTGTACCGATGTTATTTATGAGATCCACAACATTACAAATGGACTATAAAAAACATTTTTGTATTCCAATCCAATCAACTCTGCAGGTCCTTAATATTTTGTTTCATTAGTTAGACTGAGAAGTTGAGACATTATCAAACGATGAACATGTTTCTAGGTAATCCTTGAGATCGCAAGGGTATGTGCAGAAACTAAAATGACATTATTTATATCAGACAAAACCATTATTGTTGAATCTAAAATAGCTTCAAACGTTAGTAGGACCTCTAAACCTTTCTTCTAAGCAAACACACTGTGAACAGATAACACAGATCATCGATAACTCAAACTGTTTTCATGCTTGAAAAGATTGTTCAGTTATGCCTGTGCGGAAACAATGATAGCACTGTAGTATCGTGTGTAGCTATCGTATACAAGCAAAATTAGACAGGGACCAAGATATATATTTTACATACTCATCATTTCAATTGCCTTTTGGTATAATCATGTTTTTTAATTTGTTGATAGACCTGCTTTCCTTTACTTCTTTACCAATTAAAAACATATCATCAGAGATTAAGTTATCCTAACATTGATTTGTGCTAATAACGTCTCATAGAGACGAATCGTTTTAGATTTAAGTTATTAAATAGTGCTGCCATTTGATTAGCAAAACTTTAAGAACATCATAAATCATGCGTTTTAATGCAACACTGTATGTAGTCACATTAGTTTTCAAATTGATAGTTGGTAAGAAATGAAAGCATCTTCATGGAGAAAACTATGTTAAAGTTGTCGTAAGAACACATGCTCTCAGAAATGGCAGAAATGCAGGATGTTGATGTTTTAGGAAGTGTAAACCTGCCCTCAGACTGGTTTTCGGTCCATAAAGCAAGTCCATCTACCTGCTTCTAAACTTAGTAAAAAGTTATTTAAAAATTGTACTTGCAATCTTCTGTGTTCATTTCGTTTTTTCTTTACGTTAATTTTCCTATGAATGACATGAATCTGTTGTTCATTTATGATGTTAAGTAAAAGTAATTCAAACCTTTAAGGTTTATATAAACGAGGCTTTAATTATATTATCGGTTATAATTGCATAACTAATGCAACATATAACATAACTTTGACAATACCTACCCCTCCTTAAACAAACCAACACTCCAAACACACACGGAGATGGTGGTCTGTTCCTTAAAACTCAAAATACCCTTCAATTTCAACTTACATTGACAAGGAATCATTATGTAATTGTTCTATCCAGATACATGGACACATATGAAGACTTTGGTCTACAATTATTGCCAGTTTGTCCTGTAGGAAGAGCTTACCTGTTGTTCAAAGTAGTTTCGATTGCAGTTTCCGTAAGATGTAAGATGTTTAATGTTCCATGTCAAAGCTTTTACTTGTTCCAACTCCAACTGGTGCACACTTACTTTGCTATACAATGCTTTGGAACATTACCATGCATTTTTAAATCATGTGCTTGCTTTGATCTCCAATGCTTGCCTACTCAAAGTTCGTGTTTTTAGGTACAAAAAGAATTAGCCAATTGTTCAAAGCAGTAACAACTGACGTTAACGTGAAAAGAGTTATTTAATGTATAGAGTCAAAACCTTTACCTGTAGCTATTCCAATAAGTTTTCAGTGACCTGCAAGTTGCTTTGCTATATTAGTTCGAGTCCAACAGTCTGTTGACAAAGGTCATACGTATGAAAAAAACAGTGACAGACAAAACGTTACCAATGAATGAATTTTTTTTCATGGAAAATGGTTAACAAATTGACAGTTTTATAATTGATTTTAATTATCACTGTCTATGCAAAAATCAAACACCAAAAATGGACAACTGACACAACCATAGATAGACAGTACTTTTTGGGATGATTGGAATGTAATTGATAAAGATTTTAAATAAATCTAATTAACAGTTTATATCAGTCTAAAATAAATATAGCATATCTCAATTTCAAAAATAATTTAAAACACTACATTATCCTACACTAGATTTTTCAGATTGTTGAATTCTATCTTCAAGAAAAAGATATAAATGTAATATATATATGTATAATATATGAATGAATATTTCGGGAAAATGACATTGAGAACATTTAAGAACAAAAGCAACAGGACTGTAAAAAAACAGAAACCTTTCAAAGAAACTTTATTCAACATAAATGTAAGCACCTAAATCTATGAAGAACTTTAATTCTCCATGTGAACCTGACAAAGGGAAAATACCAAAACAAATATATTCAAAATTTAAGACTTATATGAAACAAAATAGTTCATAATTGACTAGATAGAGCCTTGTAGTATGTCTTGCTAAATAGTAAGTGGTCACTAAGTGGTCATTTATGTAAGCTATCCTTTTAAAAGCATTTAACAAAAGTGGTCCTGCTTAACAAAGTGGGTTTAATCATCTGTTGCTACAAATACATACATTAAAAGCAGAAAGTAATGTTGGCAGTGATATCAAAATAGGATCCATTTTTTTCACTTCAGGGGGGACTTAACCTATCACCTCCCTTTGAAACTCAGTTATTTCCCCTTTTTGATAAAACGCAATCTTTGCAGCTTCAAAGTGCTACATGTAGTTAGAATAAACTCTTGTGGCAATGTTCAGGTATATAACTGTTTAAATATGGCATTGCCAATTATTCTTTAATATCAAAACGCCATCTGATGCAAGTTGTGCTATCAGCAACTCTGTTTAAACAACATTTTGGCTGCTGAATCATGGCACAGCAAACGAAAAACCCTTTCCATGCAAGAAGTATGGATTGTGGTGCATTTGTTTTTCGCCAGGGGGACCAGAAACCACAAATTTAGTTTAAGTTGAAAAGAGTCTAGAATGTAGTAATACGACTAAGCTGCCTCTGGAGGGAGAATAGGAGTTCCTATGTGATCTCAGAAAAGTCAATGGAGCGTTAATTAAAGTTAATGAGTAGGCAATACTGCATTCCTGCCCTTAACTCAATAGCTAAAAGTAGCACTTGTGAATTAGCACTCAGTGGGTTATTGACAGTGTCTACTGGGAGACTGTTATCAATATAACAGCTCTGTGTCACAGTCTCGGGTCAAATTGATTCACTTGATACAATGATGTGAAGTAATCTTTTGAACCTATTTTTGGAGATGTCAGTTAATGATGCAAAGGAAATTTATTAATTTCAGACTAAGCACAAATGAAAAGGTAGTTTAAAATTTAGTCCACTATCACTTCATCATATTGTATAAAATGTTATAATTATGTAATCATGAACGACATCTTTTAGAAGTTCATATAAAATCTATGTAGCAATCAATTTGATTACAGACAAATAACATATTTTTTTTAATTGAATTGTTGTTTTTTTTCAATTTTTAACTGATTAACTGATGTACCGTTTTACACCCATTTATTCTTATATCAATGGGTGTAAAAACAAAAGTTGCATTAAGATTGCAAGTTAGCAATTTAGAAATTGTGTACTACAACATTAGATATATATTTATGTACTTGTTACAGCAAATGACACAATTTATACATTTATCTGATTTAATAGCTATATATACGTGCTTCAGGTGAGAAATAGAAACCTTAACTAAGCTAGCAATAATGGATTACAATTATATTCAGGAAATACAGACCCAGAATTGGACATCAAACAGTTGTACATTAGAGCTGCTTTAGGTGCACTGTCAATACTACATTAACAAGCTGTTTAGTGTATACTAAATGTGCGTGTTTTGACATAACTCATAAAGATTAATGATAAAAGCAAGTGAATAGAAGTTTGTCATGTTTTATTGACACTTTTATTGAATCCGCGTCTGTCAAATTAAAGTGGTTGATATGGTGAAAAGAGAAAAAACTTTTGAAAATCTAATAGGACTATGATGAATTGAATTACTTATCATTTTGTATGTAAGCATAATGTGTTGTAACAGATTTACAAATTTGTCTTGATAACTTATTTACTGTAGCATTAATAGTATGTTTATACACATCTGTAGCTATGATTTATGTTAACCAAATTCCTAAAGCTATACTGTTTCACTTAGATAAATAATAATTGATTAGTGAACCTTTATTAATAAACTTTTTTGGGAGAAATAAGTCTAACTTACTCACTAAATGACAAATTTGTGTTGTGTCTACTAGTCTTATTTGTGGTAAATCCTCTTTACTCATTAAATGGTTTACAAAATGAATGGACTTTCATAATAATTACATAAGTCACTGTGCATCACTAGTAATATAAACAAATTAAAGCTTTTCGTGTGTGCATTGATAACCTTCATCCCCAAAATGTTAGAACAATTGACCTAAGAGTAATTGAAGGGGAGCACGGAAATGAAATTTAGGTATTAATTTGGTCAAAGATTGTCTGAAGTGCCTACCATGACATGATGTATGATAGAAATTGTTAAAATAATCAAGGTCAGTGAAATATATCCAACCATAATGTCAGAAACGATTCAAAACGTGATCTGACATGATCGAAAACAAGACTCGCCAGGTAAGTGATCAACAGTTGTCAAATCATCATATTTTCCATCTGCAACCAAATTTCTTCAAGCCCAGGCTCTTTTGTTTGATAAAAACATGTATTTTCGTGGAAAAATAAGTTGCAGTTGCATATAGGGGACTGCAACCAAACTCGAAAATTATACGATTTCATTGTGATTAATCTTTCTGCAATCAAATTCAATGGTGTCATTCCATATATCATTGTATAGATAACTATCTCACCTATCAGCAATTCCGAAGTTGAGTCTTTTTGAAGATCTAGGTTGCATTTAACAGTCCTTTTTGACACCCCGTCATTCGGACCCTTCAATTACTCTTAGGCCGGACAATTAGCTACTTCATTGTAGTTGACTGGAAACATAGATTTTAAATTGACAAGCATTGTGAATCAAAGAAAGAAACACATAAAGACAATACTTAGTTCATATCAGTTTCCGAAATACTTAAATTTGCTGCAACATATTAAGCTTTAAAATGTATAACACTATTATATATATCCGTGTTTTAAGGATTCTTAACTTCTTTTAACAGAAGATATAGATTCAGTGTAAATTATAGCATTATTTTGTTTAGAAGAAGCAAAAAATTTCCAAAAAGTTTTTAAACATATACTTACACTGACAAGGTATCATTATGTAATTGTTCTATCCAGATAAATGAGACATATATGAAGACTTTGGTCTACAATTATTGCCAGTTTGTCCTGTACGAAGAGCTAACCTGTTGTTCAAAGTCTGAAAGAGCTCCAATTTTTCTTCAGTGAAACTAGCACGTTGTGAAGTGAGAGAGAAATTGCAATCGTTTTTCCTGACAAGCAATTTAGTCATTTCCCATTTTCTAGAAGTTATCTTATTTCAGAACATCTTTAAGCTCGAATCACTTGAAGCAGGATTTCATCCAATTGTTAAGGCACTGGAACTCTGTAAAAATATTACAGTCCGAACAAAAAGGAAAATTAGATAGAGTATTATAATCATATCGGAGGCTCAGTCAAATTAATCAGCATTTTTAATCATCAAAAGATATATATGTTGTTTTTATTATTTTTTGTTTCTTGTCAGATTCGGCTTTACATTGATAACCAACATTATTAAATGAATATTAGTAATCAACGTAACTTAAATCTATATCAAAGAAATAATCAGATATCTGTTCTCTATCAGAAGCAGTTTCTGATTTTTAATCATGTTGAAAGAAATGTGTACACTTTCAAATATAATTGATGCATTTTACTTATTAATACCAATATGTAGTGAGTTACAGCTGTTTCAATTAAAAATGAAAATGTTTGCATTTAATATGTCAAGATGATCACAAACGAGGACCTTCTTGTCACCCATTCCCAGACCATATATCCCGAAACTTACACAAATAAATAATGTTATATTTACTGCCAGTGGTGTTGATAGTGATCCAGCATTCATTGCATGCAACTTAATTTATATATGATTATTTCAAGATTATCTTCTTTAAATTTGCACAAGAATATTTGGGTTATATTAAAACACTCAAATTACAGGATAACCTATGCAAGAACTTCTGAAAAGTTTTTTGGTTTTTCAGAGCACTTATTGAAATGAACATCAAGAGACTTTTCTAAGATACAATTTAGAAAGCCGAAATACACAATGACAACTTTGATCAACATTTTGATGGAATTCAAAACACTGCAGGCTTTATGATTAAGCTTTTATTTGATGTCCATTTTCTTGATGAACCCATTCTGTACAGCTTGGCTCTAATGTTAAAGTTCAGTTTGGACTAAGAGAGTCTTGCGAGAATCTTGAACTTATTCTTGTCCGTCCTATACTCTTTTGTAGAGGGGAAGGGGCTATTGTGATCTCTATTATATACTGATCTTAGTAATATTTGTTTAGATTTTCATGTGTGGAATTAATATCTGAGCTAACTAAGTCATGAATCTACTTTGAATATAACAATTTATATAAATTCCTGAAATATGCCATCCTGAATGCGATGGGGTATCTGATATGAATCTTATCAGGTACTCCTTCTGCATAAATGCTCTATAATACGTTACATCAGTGACCAGCACTTCATTCAATATCTTGCCTTGGTGAATGGGTGCGGAAGCTTCTTCGATCTTGCGAGCTATATCAGCAAACTCGACAGATTAACGGGTAGATCATTACTCTTTCCAAAACCTGCTTTCTCTTATATTGCTTTTCCGTCTGTTCTTTCTTTTGATTGTCCTTCTAACTCATCTATCTACACTCTTTAAATATGGCAAAATCCACCTGTTAAATAGCTGAAATATTATTGACAGGACTTTAAATCCTTACTCATTCCATCACATCAATGCATGAACATACACATGTTACTTTACCACCAAAGACTCTTACGTTTAATATTCATAGACATCATTAAATCTTATAAAATAGGAATTAGTTATTTTCTAAAATAAGTAGAAATGATTTGAAACTACGGTTAATCATCTGTTATTTATTCAATAGATAGGCTTCTACTTTTCAATCGGTTTAAGCATGGTCATCTTAAGTCTAGTTCTCTTTGACCATGAAAACAATTATAAGAAAGGTTTGAATATATGTTTAGGAAATCTGTTGAATTGCTTGTTCTTTTGAAGTCATTAGAGCTTAAGGGGAACATTTTTCAGTTCCTACAGTTGCTGTGGATACTGTTTGATTTCAAACCCTAGATTAAACACAATGTCCGAATGCTTGGAGTTCTTGACAGATACCGTTTTTTCTGTTAAAATATGTCTCTATCAATTCCATTTTTATTCATTTTACAACGTGGTCATCTTACCCCGATTTAATTTTGTCCTTGAACTAAATGGTTAATGGAAAGTTTGCATGACAACATGTTTGTATAAGATTGTATAATTATGTATCGACCAGATTTGCTTTTGGACATAAATAATCATTGTCCTAAATCATTGAAATAATTAAGGTGATCTTTTATGTAATTATCTATATATTTTTGTTAATTTCTGGTTGGGTGTATAAAATATGTATTATAATTTTTAACATTTGTGTTCATTGTTATTGTATACATTTGTGGAACTATAATGTTAGTCGAAATGTTTTGTATCAAAATTCTTCAACGTTTAAATGCCAACAAAATTGAAAATAGATTCCTTTTGTCCTGTACCGATGTTATTTATGAGATCCACAACATAACAAATGGACTATAAAATTTTTTTTTGTATTCCAATCCAATCAACTCTGCAGGTCCTTAATATTTTGTTTCATTAGTAAGACTGAGAAGTTGCGACATTATCAAATGATGTAATGTTTCTAGGTAATCCTTGAGATCGCAAGGGTATGTGCAGAAACTAAAAATGACATTATTTATATCAGACAAAACCACTATTGTTGAATCTAAAATAGCTTCAAACGTTAGTAGGACCTCTAAACCTTTCTTCTAAGCAAACACACTGTAAACAGACAACACAGATCATCGATAACTCAAACTGTTTTCATGCTTGAAAAGATTGTTCAGTTATGCCTGTGCGGAAACCATGATAGCACTGTAGTATCGTGTGTAGCTATCGTATACAAGCAAAATTAGACAGGGACCAAGATATATATTTTACATACTCATCATTTCAATTGCCTTTTGGTATAATCATGTTTTTTAATTTGTTGATAGACCTGCTTTCCTTAACCTCTTTACCAATTCAAAACATATCATCAGAGATTAAGTTATCCTAACATTGATTTGTGCTAATAACGTCTCATAGAGACGAATCGTTTTAGATTTAAGTTATTAAATAGTGCTGCCATTTGATTAGCAAAACTTTAAGAACATCATAAATCGTGCGTTTTAATGCAACACTGTATGCAGTCACATTAGTTTTCAAATTGATAGTTGGTAAGAAATGAAAGCATCTTCATGGAGAAAACTATGTTAAAGTTCTCGTAAGAACACTTGCCTTCAGAAATGGCAGAAATGCAGGATGTTGATGTTTAAGGAAGTGTAAACGTGCCCTCACACTGGTTTCCGGTCCATAAAGCAAGTCCATCTACCTGCTTCTAAACTTAGTAAAAAGTTATTTAAAAATTGTACTTGCAATCTTCTGTGTTACTTTCGTTTTTTCTTTACGTTAATTTTTCTATTAATGACATGAATCTGTTGTTCATTTATGATGTTAAGTAAAAGTAATTTAAACCTTTAAGGTTTATATAAACGAGGCTTTAATCATATTATCGGTTATAATTGCATAACTAATGCAACATATAACAAAACTTTGACAATGCATACCCCTCCTTAAACAAACCAACACTCAAAACACACACGGAGATGGTGGTCTGTTCCATAAAACTCAAAATACCCTTCAATTTCAACTTACATTGACAAGGTATCATTATGTAATTGTTCTATCCAGATACATGAGACACATATGAAGACTTTGGTCTACAATTATTGCCAGTTTGTCCTGTACGAAGAGCTAACCTGTTGTTCAAAGTAGTTTCGATTGCAGTTTCTGTAAGATGTAAGATGTTTAATGTTCCATGTCAAAGCTTTTACTTGTTCCAACTGCAACTGGTGCACACTTACTTTGCTATAGGATGCTTTGGAACATTACCATGCATTTTTAAATCATGTGCTTGCTTTGATCTCCAATGCTTGCCTACTCAAAGTTCATGTTTTTTGGTACAAAAAAGAATTAGCCAATTGTTCAAAGCAGTAACAACTGACGTTAACGTGAAAAGAGTTATTTAATGTATTGAGTCAAAACCTTTACCTGTTGCTATTCCAATAAGTTTTCAGTGACCTGCAAGTTGCTTTGCTATATTAGTTCGAGTCCAACAGTCTGTTGACAAAGGTCATACGTATGAAAAAAACAGTGACAGACAAAACGTTTCCAATGAATGAATTTCTTTTCATGGAAAATGGTTAACAAATTGACAGTTTTATAAATGATTTTAATTATCACTGTTTATGCAAAAATCAAACACCAAAAATGGACAACTGACACAACCATAGATATAAAGTACTTTTTGGGATGATTGGAATGTAATTGATAAACATTTTAATTAAATCTAATTAACAGTTTATATCAGTCTAAAATAAATAAAGCATATCTCAATTTCAAAAACATTTTAAAACACTACATTATCCTACACTAGATTTTTCAGATTGTTGAATTCTATCTACAAGAAAAGATATAAATGTAATATATATGTATAATATATGAATGAATATTTCGGGAAAATGGCATTGAGAAAATTTTAGAACAAAAGCAACAGGACTGTAAAAAAACAGAAACCTTTCAAAGAAACTTTATTCAACATAAATGTAAGCACCTAAATCTATGAAGAACTTCAATTATCCATGTAAACCTAACAAAGGGAAAATACCAAAACGAATATATTCAAAATTTAAGACTTATATGAAACAAAATAGTTCATAACTGACTAGATAGAGCCTTGTAGTATGTCTTGCTAAATAGTAAGTGGTCACTAAGTGGTCATTTATGTAAGCTATTCTTTTAAAAGCATTTAACAAAAGTGGTCCTGCTTAACAAATCAATTTACAACATTAATGTATTAGTCGTTTAAGTGGGTTTAATCATCTGTTGCTACAGATACATACATTAATTATATACATAGAGATGAAAAGTACTTATATATACAAAGAAAATATATTCCTTTTTGCAATAAAAGCAGAAAGTAATGTTGGCAGTGATATCAAAATAGGATCCATTTTTCACTGCAGGGGGGACTTAACCTATCACTTCCTTTGAAACTCAGTTATTTCCCCTTTTTGATCAAACGCAATCTTTGCAGCTACACAGTGCTACATGTAGTAAGAATAAATTCGTGTGGCAATATTCAGGTATATAACTGTTTAAATATGGCATTGCCAATTATTCTTTTATATCAAAACGCCATCTGATGCAAGTTTTGCTATCAGCAACTCTGTTTAAACAACATTTTGGCTGCTGAATCATGGCACAGCAAACGAAAAACCCTTTCCATGCAAGAAGTGTGGATTGTGGTGCATTTGTTTTTCGCCAGGGGGACCAGAAACCACAAATTTAGTTTTAGTCGAAAAGAGTCTAGAATGTAATAGTACGACTGAGCTGCCTCTAGAGGAAGAATAGGAGTTCATATGTGATCTCAGAAAAGTCAATGGAGCGTTAATTAAAGTTAATGAGTAGGCAATACTGCATTCCTGCCCTTAACTCAATAGCTAAAAGAAGCACTTGTGAATTAGCACTCAGTGGGTTATTGACAGTAATCGATATAACAGCTCTGTGTCACAGTCTCGGGTCAAATTGATTCACTTGATACAATGATGTGAAGTAATCTTATGAACCTATTTTTGGAGATGTCAGTTAATGATGCAAAGGAAATTTATTAATTTCAGACTAAGCACAAATGAAAAGGTAATTTAAAATTTAGTCCACTATCACTTCATCATTTTGTATAAAATGTTATAATTATGTAATCATGAACGACATCTTTTAGAAGTTCAGATAAAATCTATGTAGCAGTCATTTTGACAAATAACATGTTTAAAGAAAACAATCACTTACATTATTTAAGTACATTAGTCTACTGATGTACCTAATCTTTCTTACATTTATTCTTATATGAATGAGTGTAACAACAGAGAAATGCATTAAGACTGCAAGTTAGCAATTTAGAAAGTGTGTATTACAACATTAGATATTTATTTATGTACTTGTTACAGCAAATGACACCATTTATACATTTATCTGATCAAAAGCGTATATATACGTGCTTCAGGTTAGAAATAGAAACCTTAACTAAGCTAGCAATAATGGCATACAAATATATTCAGGTTAATACAGACCCAGAATTGGACATCAAACAGTTGTACATTAGAGCTGCTTTAGGTGCACTGTCAATACTACATTGACAAGCTATTTGGCGTATCCTAAATGTGCGTGCTTTGACATCACTTATTGAGATTGATGATAAAAGCAGATTAATAGAATTTCATCATGTTTTATTGACAATTTCATTTAATCAACGTCTGTCAAATTTAAGTGGCTGATACGGCAAAGAGAGAAAATCTATTGAAAATCCGAAAGGTCTCTGATGAATTTAATTACTTATCATTTTGTATGTTAACATAATATTTTTACAAATATGTCTTGATTAGGAATACTTTTTTGCTGTTGCATTAATAGTATGTTTATACACATATGTAGCTATGATTGATGTTAACCTAATTACTAAAGCTATACTGGTTCATTTAGATCAATAATAATTGATAAGTGAACCATTTATTAAAAACCTTTTTGGTGGATAATAAGTCTTACTTACTCACTAAATGACAAATTTGTTTTGCCTCTGCTAGTCTTATTATGTGGAGATAAATTCTCTTTACTCATTGAATGATATACAAAAATAATGGACTTTCGTAATCTGGGAAATATATTTTACGCAAGTCAATGTGCATCACTTGTAATATAACAAATGTAAGAGTTATGTGTCTCATTTAAACTGCAATTGTAAATTGTTAGAACAATTAGCTACTTCCTTGTATTTGACTCGAAACCTTAATTTTATATTGACTGTCATTGTGAATCAAGGAAAGAAAAATATAAAGACAATACCTAGTTCAGGTCAGTTTCCGAAATACTTACATTCTCTGCAACGTATTAAGCTTTAAAATGTATAACACTTAGTTTAACTGCCAATACAATATAAGAAACAATGTGCAATAGTGACAATGACATACGGTAAAAACGCTTTATGTAATGGCTTATTACTTTATGCTTGAAAGTCTATCACTGCCTTTATGACATGATTTCCAAAGGCGCACTGAGCACTCGGTTGTAGAATAATATGAATATTTGAACAAATTTAAAAGTATTGGTTATCTGTTTTTACTCTCTAGATGTGCGTGCTTTGGGTAAAGGTCTATCGATTAAATACCTACATAAAAGAAAGATTTGACATTTCACAAGTTTCAATTCACATTGATTTTGCTGACGGATTTCCTTGTTGAATTGACCGTAAATTAAATTTGGCTCTTATACATCCTATCCAAATAACCTCACGTTTCGTGTAAGCTACCGCATGCGTTCGTGGTACAAATTATGCATTGATTTCTCTCCAACATTGCATTTTCCATGCGTTTGAAAGGGTGTGATCTTTCGTAGTTTTCAACAAATTAAGTTAAACAAACACTATAATCTGTACATATATTACTAAAGCAAAAATTGTATTGGTTCTTAGTCAAAAGAAGAAAATATGTGTTTAAGAATTTAACTGTCTGAAATAGCTCCAAGTTTTCTTCAGTAAAACAAGCAGGTTTAAAAAATCATAAGTCTGAACAATCACATTAGGAAATGTATCTCTTCATGAGGTTCAATTTCAATTCTTATGGTACATTCATTAAAAACTAGGACATAAAATGTTCGACTTTACATACAATGGGATATAAGTTCAAATGTCAGTTTATTTCATCAAAATGAAAAGAAAGAAAACCAAAAGAACGTTTCACGATTTAAGTACATAGGATTAAGTGCAACAGAGATTGCCGTCGTTTTCCTGACAAGTAATTGGCTATTTCCCATTTTTTAGAAGTTATCTCATTTCAGAGAGTATTTTAGTTTGAAACACCGGTATCAGGATTTCATCCAGTTGTAAAGGCACTGGAACCATTTGTAACATTAGACCCCGGCTGTGTTCTGGAACCAAAAGAAATATTGAATAGAGTATTATATTATACCAGAGGCGCAGTCAAATTAAACAGCATTTTTTATTATCAGAAGATAAATTGTTATTGTGTCTTTAGTAATTTCTTGTTTCATGATATCCAACAATTTTGTATTAATATTATTAAAAAACAACGTAGATATATAGAGGATACTAAACGACCTTCCATTTAATACTATTTTATTAAACGAGTTAATGATTTTATATAAAACGAGCGAAAGCGAGTTTGATACCAAATCATTAACGAGTTTAATAAAAATAGTATTAAATGGAAGGAAGTTTAGTATTCTGTTTATTACTTGCCCTAAAAATCACGCAAACCTGCCGAAAATGTGCTAAAACTAACAGTTCCGCGACTAGGCACCCATTGTGACGAAGCGCTTACATTGTGACGTCACAACAGCTCACTTCTGTGACGTCATACTTGCATTGTGATATTACATTAGTTTAATATTGCCGTATAAATATTACACTGCGGTATCTTACACGGGCGTGTAATAAACAACTATATACAAATGAATTTCTGGAAGTAATTAGAAATCAGTTTTCTTTCAGAAGCAGTTTCTGATTTGCAATCAGTTACATTAAAAGAATTTGTTACACTTACTAATATAACTGATGTTTTTTACTTCCTTATGCCAATAGGGAGTAAGGTACAGCTGATTCACATAAGAGTTAAAATGTTTGCATTAATAATGTGGTATGTGCCAAGGTTATCCCAATATTGAACTGCACGTGAAGACGGGGTCGTATACCAAATGGTCCATTCGTTATAAAAAAAATGTTCTCAGGAATTGAAGTTAAACAATACCTACATATGAAAATGGGAAAATCGTTGCTCACATATTTCTTTAAACTGTCTATCAATACGATCTGAACATCTTCAAAGATAGCAAATTTATTTTTTGGAAGAATATGATTAAATTTCAACAATCTATATGTGATTATTATTTATATGTAAGGAAGATCCTTTGCATAGCTATTCCTGCCCAAAAATCTCTTTGATATGATATGATTTTTTAATGGATATTTGAACTTGATCTACTGTTTTCATAACGTTTTTACATCTGTTGCGGAGATATGGTTCAAGCAAAATTAAACCATATCTAATGTGTTCAAGATAGTTTGTGTTTTTTCATCGAACGTACTTCCTTTTGTAACAAGTTGCTAACTTAACAAAATAAAACATTTAAATTGGGATTATTTTGCAAGCTTTGTGAAAAGAAGAAAGTGTTTTTGTTTAGCGTTTACAAAGGACATACATGTAATCCCTTAGGGTAGATTACTTGTATCTACTATGTTTAGATGTATTGCAGTCAGTAAGAACGGGTTTAAGAAGGGTTAATTCCTGTATCGATCCTGCTTTGACCTATCCGACACAAGAACACACATAATGTTCTCATAGAAATATTAAGAATAAAGAAAATAATGGCCACATCCACAAACTCCATGTATTGTAGGGAACCTTAATTAGATGTAGCCAGAACATTCGTCCTATATAGGCATATTGAACATTTAAGTAACAATTGTTACTGTCGTTGATTATGATAGCCTAATGGTACATTTATTTTCTAACGTTTTCAGGATGTGTGTCCGAAAGGAAAGCGTTTAATGTCTTTTAAATATCTTAAGTGTCTTAAAAGAGACAAAGTTTGTTGTAAATGTATCTAAGCTGATTCATTAGAAAAACATTCATTTGGGAAATAAGCAGGAGACTCTACTTATACTTTGATACATTGTTGCTTTTACAGTTTAATTTCTATTAAATGACATGCGTGGGTAAGCCTACACATCCCCGTGAATCATTTTCTGGGGGAAATTTGCTTTACCGCAAATAGAAAACATCGTTTATTTGTCAACTCTAGTATGATTTTGTTGTTTGAACTTCTCGGGAGAAGGTATGCTGAAGTGGAAAGGGAATCACATTACAAGGGGATAACGCCATTTGTTAATCAATTAAAGGCGACTAACAGTAAATGCAATATCAAATCCCTTTCTACCTACTCGAGAACATAGTCTGATCCTGTTTTCAGAAATCAAACCTATTTCAGAGAGTGCAACAACTTGAATCCCTCGTCAAGCAATCCAATCATGTATTCATGCGCTGAAGTATGGTGTAATTGTAGAAACCTTGCTGTTCAGAAGTAGCTCTTGATTAGATTGGGAGGACTTTTAGCGATACTTATGCTGAGTTGTGAATCACTTGTAATTAAAACTCAACATGTGGGTAATAGACATTCAACTCAAGACATCCTAAAAATTGGGATCATACTGGTGACAGCAATTTAAACTTCTTTATTGTTTGGTTTGCCAATTAAAAGGGGTGATTCGTGAAATGCTTATAACGTTTGGCATTGATTATGCAAAATTCAAATGTACACTATATATACAAGGAACATGTATGCCGCAAGAGATTTTAACATAACCTCAAAGAGGCACATCACAATTTATGAATCAAGAAACTTGTGTTCGCTATAATTTTCTTATCTCAAGAAAAATACATTATGTCAGTTCTTACCCCAGCTGGCAATGATATGCCGGTAATAAAATAAGCATAATGGTCTTTGAAATTACAGGGTTGTTTTTTTTTAAAATAACTCATTTTTTTCATTGGTAGACTTTTTTATGCACACATTCATGATACACTTGGATCTTTAATTTCAGTTGAGAAATGTAGATGAATAGATCTAATACCAACAGTGTGAAAGTCATATCACTGTAAATGTTTAATAGGAAATCAAGGCCTCTTGATGTTTTATTGCCATAAATATACTATTTCATGTTAGAGTGTAAGTTTGGAACTACTTACTCACTACATCCTGAAAAAGTGAGAACATCATGAACTGTATATGTGAACAAATTTATCTTTTACCAACTGAACGTGTTTTTTTAATGAAACTCGTTCTTTCCCGTTTTTCTGCATAGAATTGATCTTTGAACATGGATAACCAATTCGGTGATCAGAAATACGGATCATCTGTTCCTTGTGAATTAACTTACAAACTAACAAACTTTTGATGGAGGACTGCTGTCTCTATCGTGACATTTTGAGAAAAGGCTATCTCTAAGTGTGTTAAGAGAATTTCGATTAGGCAAACACAGCTGATAGTTATTGTTTTAATGAGGCATTAGCAAGTTTTTAGAGGGAATATAAGGTGATGTCAGAAAATGAAAATAAATAGTTCCAATTGAAAGACAATGTATATAATATAAACTAAATGAAGCAGTTATAGATCAGATATATAATGTAAAGTTTAGCCATGCGATTCCCTTTTCTTACACAAATTAAATAGTTTGTGAAGTGAGATTTTGGTCACTATCAAAAAAACTTTTTTTAGCATTAATGTACAATTATCAGTGAAAATTTGAAAATATAATAATTTCAAAAAACGTGCTACTGGTCCTTTAATGTGTCCCGAGACAATGTATTTAAACTAAATGAAGCAGTAAAAAATCAAACATATATACGAGGTTTTGACATGCGATTCCCTTTTCTTACACAAAAATGTATGCCTATGGACTTCATGTGATACTTTATAATTTATTCTCTGATAATGTAAGTTTGTGTAATGAACATTTTGACACTATCAAGATAATACATATAGCATTAATGTAAAATTATCAGTGAAAATTGAAAATGTAATTTTGTTTAAAAAGGTGGTACTGGCCCTTTAATGTGTCCTCAAACCATGTGTAACATGAGAGTCCTGCTGTGAATGCTTTAAATAAATGGACGTGAAAACAGAGTTTTATCATTAACCTTCAATGTGTTAATCTAGTAAGTATTTTCGATCATCAAAAGGTGAAGTTTTCTTATCATGTGCGTTTGAAATATTTGTTTTACCCCCTTTTAAGAATTGTTTGAATTTTTTAGTCAATGTTTTTAAGATCTGAAAACAAAAAATGTACCTTACAGCTATTTGAATACTTGGCTCATTAAGAACTCACTACCCAAATAGAGGATGTTTTTGTTCATTAATAACATTTACAAGGAAATCTGCAACAAAGATAAACCCATGTAACTTGAATATCCATATGCTTTATTAAATGTTGTCATAAACACAATTGTCGTGTTCATCAACTGATACTGCAAAACGTAATTAATAATTGTGCAATTACGTGTAGCAAGATGTGAATGTTTCAAGATATAAGGAAATTATCCCTAATTTGAGATATTTCAAAATCACCAAATTCGTTTTTACTCAAGTATATATCTTCTTGTAATTATGTTGTGTTTTCGAAAAGGTTCATTTAATATGGTGAATAATAACCTTCAGCGAGTGGTTTGCTGTTATCATTTCACATATACCACAAGGTCCAACTAATATCTATGCCTGATGATTTGTAATATGTTGTTATATAACATTTCCCTGCTGAAATCATTGGAATGATGAATACTGAAAGGAAATACATGTAAACAACCACAACTATATTGTCACAATATAAAAGCTTAAAGTATTGCCTATCATCTAGAAACAAACAACATATTGTTGTTGACGTATATTGTACCCGCATATTTTATTTGGGTATGTTAACGTGTGTAGACAACAAACAGTGTAACCATACAACTATAAACAGAATCATTAAACGAAGCAATTCATATAAAATCTCTTGGATGTATTCATTATAAAAATACATACAAATTATCAATCTACTTTTTATCAAAATTAAGACAAAAGGAAAAAATCCATTTACGATACAAGGTCAACAAACATCTTGTAAAATAATTAAATTAACGGTTCTCACCTTCCATCTTTATGCGAGATAAACATGCCAAATTCGTTTCTAAACCTGAAAAGCGTGCAAACTGAACAATTAACAATCACGTGCAATGTACATTCACGTGATTTGAACTGACAATGTCATGCTTGCAGGTTGTGAATATGAATTCAGATGAAGAGGTTCTGATTCACAAGAAATAGAAGGTATTCAGAATTGGAAGAACCCATTGAGAAACTTAATCGGGAAGGTTGATCTTCAGAAGGGAAGGATTCGGATGAAGACGCTGTCCTCACATCACAAGAGGTAGACAAGAACGCATGTGTAAAATAAAAAGCAAATGTTTTCCTGAACCGGCAACTAACTCCTCCTTGATTCACAGAGCATAAACACACTTTGAAATGAGCAGTGAACGCATGTAATGCATGGGCAATTACATGCAACACTCAACACACTACAAAAAAGAAAGAGGTGATCCAAGCTATTGAAGTAATGTTACCAAACAACTAAACTTCTGGCTGTCAAAAGTTTAACTTTGAAATACTGAAACAGGATGGAAATGAATCTATTATTAAGTCTATGCATTGGAATTCAAAATCAAATTCAAATAAAGAATAAGGTTAATCTAAGCATCCCCTGAAGCCCGGATTTGGAGGATATCGGGAAGGTCCTGGATGGGAAAATGAAACCTTTACCTATGAAGGCGGGCGGCCAACGTTTCCTCAAGCTCAACCCTTAACTCCTGAAGAAGGAAAGATAAATTCTGGAGAAAAGAAGTTATTGGGGGATCACGGCGTTCAGACCTTGCTCAGAACCACTCTGTTCTTTAACGGGAAACACTGTGCTTTGAGAAGAGCACTGAGATACACAAACAGCCAAATCACCCTTCACCAGAAAGACGAAGAGGAGTATCTTGAATGTAGAGGAAAACCAAAGTTTGTGAGACTGAAGTGAAAACTTTTATGTTGCATTATTATTCACGCTTGGTGTATTTGCTAAGTGTTTGCAAAGGAACTAATCTCCTGTGGCAGGTTACTTATATCTCCCAGAGATTGATTGAAGTCACAGGGGGTTCAACCAAGGTTAATTCCTTTATCAATTCCCTTATGACTGATCTCACTAGAGATATGTCAAAGCATGCCCCATAACATCATAAACAATGAGGAGAGTAGAGGACACATACAACTCTTTGTATTTTTAGTAGAATTTTTAAAGGTGCAGTAGCACGTTTTTTTTTATATTTTTATACTTAGAATTGTTCACTGATAATTGTAATTTAATGTTAAATGTATTATTTTGACAGTGTCAAAACTTTCATTAAACAAGCCAATCATCCATAGTCAGAGGATAACGTATGAAGATCCATATAAAATCCATTTGAACACCTTTAATTCATTTTATGTAAGAAAAAGGAAACGCATGGCTAAACTTTACGTTATATTTTTTAATCATCACAGCTCCATTTAGTTGTAATACATTGTCTTTCAATTGGAACCATTAATTTTCATTTTCCTGACATCACCTTATATTCCCAAAAAAGCGTGCTACTGCCCCTTTAAATGTGTTGCCAGATCTGTATCTGTATGAATACTGACAGTTGGTCTTATAGAATGTTTTCGATTTATATGTAATTAATATAATCGAAAATGATATTGAGATGTTACCTTTCTTGTTTAACGTTCCAGGGATTTGTGTTCGAATGGAAAGGCTTTTGATGTGGAATATTTTAGTAAATTGAAAAAGGAAATGTTTTTTGTAAATGTCTCTATTATGATGCAACAGAAACAATCTTCGTTTAGAAAAACGATAGATGACTCAAGTTATGTTTTGATACTTTGTTACTTTGAAAGTTTTATTTTATAGTAAGTGACATACGTTAGAAAGCAAATTTTTTTTTAGGTTATTAAGTTCTTACTCTGTCCTTGAATCAATGATCTGGGTAATAAAGTGATGTCTAAATTTTTAAATAAATCATAATGCAAAATATTGTTTATTTGTCAATTCTAGTGAGATTTTTTGGTTTCATCTATTTTCTTGGTAGAAAGTATGCATAAGTGGATGGTACATCAGATTTTTATGTGTTAATCAATTAAAGGTGATTATCAGCAAACGGGATATCAAATTCCTTTTATTCCTACTCAAGAACATAGTCTGATTCTGTTTCAGAAATCCATCCTATATCAGAGAGTACAACAACTTGAATCCCTCGTCAAGCATCACATCCGTTTGTTCATGCAATAAAGTAAGGGGAATTGTAGAACCCTACTGTACAGAAGTAGCCCTTGATAAGATTGGGAGGACTTTCATTGATTCTCATGCAGTTGAGTATTTCATTGGGAATTAGAACTCAACAAGTGGATAGACTCTCAACTCATTCCAGAAATCAGTGTCATAGCGCTGACAGCAATTCAAAATTCTGTTATTGTTTTATTTGAAAAAATAACAATTGATTATCCTTGAAATACGTTTGGCATGTTTGGCAATCCCTTTTGATGAACATATACAGAGTTTATTATCAAAAATTCAAAACCACAAGGGTTGAAACAGTTTTTTTTTAAATTAAGTTTATTTATCTTATATTACCTTTCCTAGCTATTGACTTCACGACGGGAAGTGAAACAAAGACTTCATAAATTTACTTTTAAAGTTTAAGACAAAATTTTCATTACCAACTTTCTTAATTTTGATATCATTTTCAGAATTATTGAAGAACATTTGATCAAAAAGTTTGATAGGAGGGTTCCTGTTTACATTATTCACATTAAACTACAACAACACCATTCTATGGGATGCAGATTTTGAAGTAATCTTTTGATTGAAATGTAATGACTGAAAGAATATCCAAATGAAATACATTGTTCATTATTTTGTATTCGAAAGAAAGATAGACCATTGATCCTTCTAATCCTGGCAAAATGAAATGTTTACATTTAATAGCATATACAATTTATGTTAAACAGACATTTCTGGTTACGAAGACAACAAAGCAGTTGAGGTAAGGTAAACCGTTAACGGAATTTTTGTTTAATTCGTATTGAATTGCAATCACTTTAAATCCAATCGTTTTAAAGTTGTAACAATTTAAAACGATTCATGATATCTTTTTCGCAGTTGATTTCACTTCAAACTTTCATCAACGGGTTGATCTACGAAAGTTTATCCGCAGGTGAAAAGCTAACTTGTCAGTTCTGAAAGTTTCCTTCCTTAAGTCCAAGTTGACATACAGCAGTTATTTGTCTGGTAGTCGATTTCATAATCTATCCTTTAAATCAAACAGTTTGTTATATTCGTTTGTAAATTTCCAATGATCGTTTCATTTGAGATCACTACAAAACGGTCGTAGTTAAATAACAACAAATTATTTCTAATATATGAATTAGTTAAGAGGCTTTGTTGTCTTTATGATGACAATCGGTTTTACTACTGTATTTATATATATTGACAAAAAAGGTGACTATCCTATATTGAATAGGTTTTCGTCAATTCAATAAAAGCTATTGTGAATGGTTTATGTTTTTAAAACGTATTGAGATGATGAATCATAAAGCCGATGGACAGTTTTACCTTAAATCAATAATTGCACAAACAGAATAGAAAATGAAGAAATTTACACAATAAAATATTGAAATTTGAAATTCAAAATTATCAAAATGCAGGCATAAATATTTGACCATATAAGTGTTTGAACTGACCCTTTCAAGCGAATATGCGATGTCCAATTAACTCCGATAGTCTAACCGACACCATCTATGAGGCTTAAGTTGATTCTAAGAGCTAATTTACAATTGCTGTTCTTATCTGTCGAGTCTGGTACATGATTGTACCATTGCCTACTCATTAGGCTGATGGCTTCATTATGCTGGAATTGTCTGACTTCAATAAACAATCAATAGGTGTCAAAACAGTCTTAGACATATTTACCAATACCTACTGTTAAATGCTTTACGAACACATTGTTATAATATTATAGCTATCGTCCATCAATCCTTTACATAAACGAGTTATGACAAGACCATTTATATATTTCAGAGACTATCGATTATTTAGTTACAGCTGGTTGTAATAGCTTTAATGCATATAAGTGCTTACATAACGGCAGGTACATACGAAATCAATAGCAAAACTCATTTGTATTTCTTAGATATAAAAACTAGCTGTGATTAAATACGTCCTTAAGTATAGATTATTTTAACCAAACTGAAAAGATATCATCAGTAAAAAATCATGTCCTTTTGTATTGTAGCTAATCTGACATAAAAGCTAAATTACATTAATAAAGACTAAGTATTTACCTTTTGGAGAATGGCATATGTCAATGAATACATAGATAAATCCACTAACTTTTATACTATAAGTTTTATTCGGTATTTCCAACCTATGGGTTAAATAGTGTATATTCCTTTTTCACATCGGCTCCTATTATGTGCTTAAAGGGGCAGTAGCACGTTTTTTGATAATTTTATATTTTAATCTTTTCACTGATAATTGTAAGTTTATGCTAAATGTATTTTTTTGACAGTGTCAAACATCTCATTACACAAGTCAATCATCAATAGTCAGAGGGCAAAGTATGAAGATTCATATAAAATCCATTGGCGGCCATTTTGTGTGAACACCTTTAATCCATTTTGTGTAAGAAAAAGGAATCGCATGGCTAAACTTTACGTTATATATATGAATTATTACTGCTCCATTTAGTTTAAATACATTATCTATCAATTGGAACCATTAATTTTCATTTTCCTGACATCACCTTATAATCCCCCTAAAAACGTGCTACTGCCCCTTTAAAAGTAAGAAAATGGTAAATGGGCAATGTTCCCGAGGCCTATTCTTAAATGTTTTCTTATTTATTATTTACAATCCTTATTGACAGGAATTCTTTTACACAGTTTTGTTTTTGGCATTATTCATTTAGATGCTATTTTTTATATTTAATGGTCACACAATAAATATATTTCTATTATATATATTTTAGGATCAGTGTGCCAATTCAATTTCACTCCATCATCAACATGTAATGTCGCGCCTGCGAGGAATATTCCATCAGTAATTGTAACATATTCATATTCAGCTCTTTCCCTTTTACGTCACATGCTTTAATAGACCAGTAATGATCCAATATGACTGATGTGTTCTCCATCTCCGGTTCCATCTTCAAAGTGAAACAGGATCTCAATTTCTCCAGGCTTGTTTCAGCAATCAAAGAGCGCCTGTGTTCGATTAAATCCCATATCTTCACTCAAGTAGTTTTTTGCTCACAAAGAAATACTAACTGCCTCTCTTTGATTGAGAGCTTGTGGCCGGTCTGATTAGGGGGGAACTCTTGTTCACATTTCATTATGCTTTCGTTAGTGTAACAGGCTGATATATTGAACTCCAAACTGCCACTTTCCCATCCAATTCTCTTGTCTTAGCTGTGAATAGTTCCAGCGGAGATGCCACTTTACGAATCTCCCTATCTAATTGGCGCTGTCTAGCACTTGGGCAGATGAAAGTACCTTTGCCTCACTCACACGCTCTTGAGAAGTGAACAGACGCACTGCGAGCCCAACACGCTGGAATCTGAGTAAGGCTCGGCTCTGCTGATCGACCAGTTGGGAGGAGGACCAAGAGAGTCGGTCACAGTAGATTTTACTGGCGGACTGTTGTATACGTAGGTGTTGTGCACAAATGATACTGGGACAGGAGATATTATGAACATGAATGAAAAGAAAGAGAGGGAGAGTACGAGTGAGAGAGAGACAAATAGACAGACTTACAGAGACAGAGCCGGTCATAGTAGATTTTACTGGCGGACTCTCTGGATCTCCTATGGGGTTTTTTATAAGTGATATTGGGACAGGGGGATTTATGTTAAATGCCAAGAAAGAGATCGAGCGAGTACGAGTAAGACAGACAGATAGATAGACGTACAGAGAGACAGACAGCCAGTCACAGTAGATTTTACTGGCGGACTCTGATATTGGGAAAGGACAAGAAAGAGGAAGATATAGAGAAGATTTTTAGGAGAAGCATATAAAGAGAGAGAGAGAGAGATACTAGAGGGGAGATCGATAAAGATATTAGGAGAGAAAGAAGAAAATAGGAGAGGGAGATTAGGAGAGAAATGGAGAAATAATAGGAGAGAAAGATGAAAATAGGAGAGAGAGATTTTAAGAGAAAAAGAAAATAGGAGAGAGATTAGGAGAGAAATATGAATATAGAGACAGAGAGGAACTAGGAGAGAGAGGATGATAGACAGTGATAAGTGAGAGAACTATAGGAGAGAGAAATATGAATATAGAGACAGAGAGGAACTAGGAGAGAGAGGATGATAGACAGTGATAAGTGAGAGAACTATAGGAGAGAGAAATATGAATATAGAGACAGAGAGGAACTAGGAGAGAGAGGATGATAGACAGTGATAAGTGAGAGAATTATAGGAGAGAGAGGTATGAATATAGAGACAGAGAGGAACTAGGAGAGAGAGGATGATAGACAGTGATTAGTGAGAGAACAATAGGAGAGGGAGAAGGAGAGAAACAATAGTAAGAGAGTAAAAGAGACGAAATGAACAGATAAACATCCGAAAGAAAAATAACACGAGGGAGATGTATATTATACTTCTCACATAACATTAAGCATCGAGAATATTTGTTCAGAAAAATATGAACATATTTAAGGTAGCCATACATTACGAAATAATGTAAGCTGATTAACTGTAAGGATACATTACCTCATTACATGTTCATTTATCAAATTGCTTGAACACAACATCAAACAATAAACAATAATTAAACAAGATGCAAATGTTCCAAATTTTACATATTACTTAATTATTTGTGAGGGGTTTAGGAACACATACAAAGATAACCGCATAAGTTCAGAAACTTAATATTATCATCGATCTGATCTTTACGCTGTATCTCTAAAAACAACGTGGTGGTATTGTGTAATTGCTGGATTTGTGTTAAAAAAAGATTGGGGTTTTATTTCAGTTTTTTTTCTTCTCGATAACAGCAAGCTAGATATATATCTAGGGTGAATCAGAGAATGGTGAATTTACAACACTAACATATGAACCTTTGAAACAGCGTTTTGGTCTATAACAGGTATAAACAAATGATCAAATGCATTTGTGATTGAGACATACATCATTTCAAATTGCTGGAAGCCACAGTAAGGAGATGAGGAAAGTCATTCTGAACATCCCACAAAAATTCAAATAATTTCGTCTGTTTGAAAAGGGGTGACATGTTTTGGTATAACAATAGCGTGGCCATAGTACGTAAACACAAAACTATGAACATTGGATGTTGAGAGTGTAGTTTAAGACACTATATATAACAGGCAAGGTATATTATGAAAACGCTCTGGTCCCAACATTATATGTCTCAGTAACTGCAGCAGATATCATTGGATTCAGTCCCCCCCCCTCCTATTCTCTCTCCTATGTCTTATGGTAACCTCTGTTTTAATACGACCAATTATCGGACTCCTTGCTTCATAAGTTAGCCCCGAAAACAATCTGTAAAATAAAACCGAATGAAAAGACATTTAAATATCGAAACCAGGCAACGAGGCCTATCGCATGATTGTTTCGCCATATTGCGAATATCATGTTGCAAAGAATAAATTAAGAACTAATTCTAGATTTCCTGAATTATACGGAAACAGCGTCCATAAGAAACAACATTACAGATAGCGCAACTATCTTTGATTACATCAAATTAGTCTTATCCATTTCTAGACCAATCATTTTGTTATTGAAAATAAGGTTTCCTCTTGAAATATATGACATGAGTGACGTCTATTAGAAGAGAATGTAAAATGTCTCGCTCTCTAGATTAGGTACGATGGTACTCATGACTTAAAGAGACAATCCATTATTTTCACCATGTAATTATTTTGCTTTTGTAAATGGCATAATTCATAATGTATATTTAAAAACTCTGACATATTCATATCACAAAGGCATATATATGACAACATACTTGTTTTCAAAAGTATAAAAACACGTCCAATTAACATGAATACTTAGATACTATTATAACCTATCGATCACTATCAACTCGTAACTGTCAGTGTGAAAGCTTTCGATAAGAATCCATATTACGTTGTACTGCTTGACCCGCGTCATTGTCCGGTTTTCGAACTCAATCGCTAATTCAAACTTCCTATTGTCACTAAACGTCGATTGGCTTTAAAATGACACATTCTTGCAACAGTCAAAACTTCTTGATCAAATGACACTGTTCATAAAGTCAAATTTGACACCAAAAGTGTCTCGTTAAGAAAATTGACGAAGAACTTCCTCGCTCGTTTTTTAACATAGCAGTATATATTAAGGATATCAACAAGAATGAAATTGTGTGTTTAGACATCTGTTAACCAATTGTATCGATGTCATTCGAGGTTAAACATTTTGATTTTATTTCCCCTGAACCAACGGGAATGATCTTTCAAAAGGCGACATATATAACTTGTATAAATATGTCTGAACATATATAGAAAGCATACCAAACTCTCTGTCTCTGTCTCTCTGTCTCTCTCTCTCTCTCTCTCTCTCTCTCTCTCTCTCTCTCTCTCTCTCTCTCTCTCTCTCTCTCTCTCTCTCAAGCCCTCTCGCTTTCTCTCTTTCTCTCTCCCTCCCTCTGAAGCTCCCTCTCTCTCAAGCTCTTTATCTCAAGCTCTCTCTCTCTCTTTCCTTCCCTCTCAAGCTCTCTCTCTCTCTCTCTCTCCCTCCTTCTCAAGCTCCCACTCTCTCAAGCTCTTTATCTCAAGCTCTCTCTCTCTCTCTCTCCCTCCCTCTCAAGCTCCCACTCTCTCAAGCTCTTTATCTCAAGCTCTCTCTCTCCCTCCCTCTCAAGCTCCCACTCTCTCAAGCTCTTTATCTCAAGCTCTCTCTCTCTCTCTCTCCCTCCCTCTCAAGCTCCCACTCTCTCAAGCTCTTTATCTCAAGCTCTCTCTCTCCCTCCCTCTCAAGCTCCCACTCTCTCAAGCTCTTTATCTCAAGCTCTCTCTCTCCCTCCCTCTCAAGCTCCCACTCTCTCAAGCTCTTTATCTCAAGCTCTCTCTCTCCTTCCCTCTCAAGCCCTCTCTCTCTCAAACTTTCTCTCTCTCTCTCTCTCTCAAGCTCTCTTTCAAGCTCAAGCTCCCTCAAGCTCCTTTACATTGACACCAACAGTGATTTCGTGAACTGAGCCCGTATTAAAAAATGCTGAATTCGTAAGGAAAGCGCACAAGAGCAATTTTCCATTAAAATTCGATGTTTCTTATTTTATGAAACTGTTTCATAAATATGCTTCATTTCATCTATTGCGTCCATTCATGTGGATGTTACTCACACCAGTCCAAACCAGTAATTTGTATAAATATGTGTTTCCTCACCATTTGGCAATGCGTTTGCATTAAACAATCTGTTAACGGTGTGCAAATATTTCACAGAGTTAAAACATGTTCAATATAATGTTAAAACAATATGTTGTTATGGATAGTCTAATGTGAACAGAAGATTTTGCCTCAAGTAATGACGATATTATTAAAAGACAAATAATTATCGATAACAATTGCCGCCGGTATCGAATGACTGCAACAGTTCGTAAAGGGATTATTATGCTGCTAATATTTTCCTTGCAGTGATATGAGAACGATTGTGAAGTAATGTATTGGAATATTTTACGTCGTTTGATTCATGCACATTTGCACGGACATCTGTGTAATTTGATATCTTTAATGGTCTGGATTTTACCTGATGTTTACCAGTCACCCGTGCATGGTGCATTTAAAGTGCACATAATGCATGGCGAACAATAGTAATATGCAGATAATGCACTGAAAATGGCAGACATCAGAAGCTGCACTTGAATTAATGAAGGACATGTCAGAGGGTATAAATCGTATATCGAATTTGACCATCCATAGAAGGCGTTTTATCTGTCTGCTTTCATTAAGGGTAGCAATAACACTATTGAAACGTGCCTATTTAGTAGCTAGCACAGCACAATATCCAGTTGCAATCAGCCAATGGAGACAATTGTCTCACGTGTAGATTACAGGGCGCCAAATCCTACGTAGAACCCCCTGTGGGGATATTAGTCGTTTAGAGAGCATACACAGTTCAACAAAACAATATCGCATGTTATAAATAGACGTTTCATGTTGTTAGGGATGCGCAATTTCATATTGTCATGCGCTTGATTTATGCTATACATTGTTCACACGATATGGAACCATTAACTTCCTGGATTTTCCACTGTTAGTTCCGACCTAGGCTTAGTTCTATCGGTAATTCTGTACTCAAACTGCGAAATAGTCTTTTATCATTTGCAGATCATAACATGTGCGGAAACTAATGACGAAACACGTCACAGAAACATGTTGAAGAGGAAAGAAGGTGATTCTCTAATAGTTGGAAGTGATCTTTCCTTGCTTGAGGCTATTCCGCCAACACCGTTCTAATCAGATCAGCGTTGTTGTTAGAATGTGTAATTATTGCATAAATCATTTTCACAAGATTAATGTTTCCATTTAGAAACAAATTCCAAATGAATCGGCCAAATTTACATTTTGAAGAAATTTGGACATTGCATTCGTCTTGCAATCAACCAACAATGTTCGTAACAAGTGTATATTTTGATTTATTTTATTTAATAAAATCCTGTTTCCGTTTTTATAAATGATTCCAATATCTAATATAGAATTGAGAAATGTCTTTAAAATACTTTTCACAAAAATCATATTTCAGTATTGTAAATGAACATTTGAAAAAATCAAGAATCGTAACACAGCACCGCAAAAGAGAAACGTTATGTTCAATCTTCAGACCCTTTTGCACATAAATTGAATTTGCAATCTACTTAAAACTGTAATTTTACACTCAACGTGCCACAACAGCTTGGTTGATGAACACATAGTTATCCTTTTCGTGGGCGGAAAGCTCTTGTCCAGCGAATCTTGCGACAAGAAGAAGTGCCCGATTCATTTAGCATTAAATCAAGTTTTGGGGGCATAAGAAAGTGAGGAAATGGCTTGTAAAATGCAATTTCCTTATGCGAAGCAGCCAGAAAATAGAATTTATGGCTCTTAGCCGGAGGTTTCAAGTCGGAGTTGCCTACCTTTTGTATTCTCCTGGCACTGAGGTGATTTTATCAATTCCGGGTCCTTATGCGGACGAGGCAGTGAAACAGGCACTGGGCAGAATTCGATAATATCTTTTAAAGTTGGTTGTAAGCAGCAGACCCAAGGGAGATCTCTATTCCTCCCAGTAACCTAGGCTTCTATCTGTAGTATTGAACTTGGATCAATCTTAATAAACAAGCCTCTAGAGTCCCTGATCGATGAAGCACAGGCCTTGTGCAGTACAGAACTTCCATACGTTGTGTATCCGTCTTTATAGAAATGACGTTAAGCTGAGTTGGTTACTTGTTCTTTTCTCAAAGGGAATGCAATTTTTCTGTTCATATTCTGGTTGGGGCACGTATCCGGGGACCGTTGTAACTAGCATTGGGTAGGGTTAAGACCTAAAAGGAACATAACATTACGAGTGATTGTGCCTGTATCACGACATATCTCAAACAGATGAGATTTATGCAGAGGTAATGGCTGAATGGACCGGATGACGACAACTACTGCCTTCAAAGCCTAGTCGCTGACGTCAGAGCTGCTCTGTGACGTCACTTCATGAGAAGTGATGGTTAGCGTCCCATTAGCTAGGGATTTTTCTTCTCGATGGCACTCTTTCATTGATTTATCACAGGCGGCTTAATTAAGGAAACTATCGAATCGCTTTCTCCCGCTTCCTGCAGAAATAGTGCTACACAAGGGGAGCTTGATATTTTTAGAGTTAATTTCATGTCTTCTCTAATTCCCTTAAACATTCCATTTGTCTTCATTTCATTTTAAACAGTGCTAAAATTCACAAAGGGAGTAATCGCACTTGACTCGATAGCTTAATTACCTTAGTAAAAAGTTGTAAAATGATCTAATTGTATGCAAATGTACAAGAAAATTCTCAACATTAACTCAGTTTAATATTCTTTTCAAACGAAACTTGAATGTTAAAGTGTGCAAGTACTTTCCCAAACCAGTATCCCTGAAACATGAAACGCTACCTGTCCTATTCTCAGCGCCTGGACCATCCATTACAATGAGTTATAAGCCTGCAATACACTTGCCTCTCTTCTCTCTCTATTAGCACTGAACACCTGCTTCTAATCTGGCCCATTCGGAAAATGCACTTGTCTGTAATCCGCCTGTGTATGGACTAAAGGAATCTGAACATGAATCCCACGTCGATACAAGTCCGATACCCATTCACATATCTTCCTGTGAACACGGAATTCCTTTGAGAAAAAGATCCGACTATCGAGTGGGCTTTGTGGCAAAAAGGGGATACAAATAAATTCAATGTGACGGAATTGTGAATGACGAGGGATAAAGCAAGGGTTTATTTTGGTTCTAGCGTTTCTATCTGGACTGGCAGAGAGAGCTGGAATCCTTTGAAGATCAGCTGGATATCCCATGGGTACTGTGTCGGAGTTCACCAGCACACGAGTGATTTGCCTTCAATACAAGACAGCAGCTCGTCGGTATGGCACTTGTAGCTTGATGCAGTGTGTAACAACAGATTTCTTGAGAATGGCACTAGATTGTACGTGACATGTAGAACGTAGATCTGAATTGCCAAATCAGGAATGTGTTAAATTTGTGTAACATATGACTTCTTGAGAAGTCGCCTGTTTATACTATGTCCATATCTTATGCTACATTGAACTTCTTACTGGATGCCAATGCACCATGTGCTGTTCTTGTACATTCATTGATTTTTATGACATCTGTATATGTCCCATTCACACATAATGATAATCAATCGTTGTTATTTGGAAATTCTAACACTGACCCTCATGTATATGTATTGTTGACTGGCTAATTACTTCAGATATTACATGTGAATGTTTGCAAATATTTTTCCTAAAATTTATTTCTAAATCGCTCAAGACGAAATATAAGTTTTGCACTCTCGTTTCGTGTCAGGGTAGGGTAAATTATAACAGGAAATGCTTACGTTACTTTAAAAATCCTGTTGTTTACAGCAGAATTAAGTGTTAAAAATCTGTTGTTGTTTACAGCTTAATTAAGTGTTAAGTTTTAACCCTAAAGTTCTCATTTAAGGCTATTTCTATCATTGTTCAACATAGGATATTACCGTTATGATATCTCATCAGGACCAATAGTCGCCAAGAGAAATACGGATTATGATAGAAAATCTATACACTAAGCCCCATACTGCACTCCTACACACATCTTATTTCTTGAGAATGGCTCTAGTTCTAGCATTGACAACCACTATAAAAGTTTGTATCCTTGTATGAAATCAAGGTTTTTACGACTTTTTACAGAACAGAATTCCTTAGAAAATCCCTACAAATAACAATTCACCTTTTCAGTAAAAGATTAATGGACATGATTAGGTATCGCTACAAAACAGCCCTTGAGTTCTTAATGATGTACTGGCAATGGTGTGTAACTTTTTACAAAGTTCACCAACTGAAGTTTATTGGATAGTCAACTTATTGATTGCATGAAATGCGATGTTTGTGAAGATATTATAATTGGGTATTTATTTAACTACATATCCACATCGAATGCATGCTCAAGGCGTTATCTGAATTATTACCCTGGTCTAACCCAAGCTGCCGATTAAGTCATTGATATTTCATGTAAAATATACTTCTTATATGCTGTGAAACCCTTGGGAACCAATAAAAAAAATTAAAAACCTTTTATTTATCAAATTCAGGTTCGGTTAAACAAATAAAGAGAATAAAAACTATGATTAGTCCACAAAAAAACAACCACAAAAGTCCATGATGGGTCACCTCCATCACAACATTCACCAGATGCCCAGTTCCTGTTGGGTGAACAGAGGCACATTTTGAATGAAGTCTCTAGTGTCTCAGCGTGGGGCAGGGTATCCCCCTTCAAACTCTCAGTTCATTCAGCAATGAATCGGGTAACCAACCCATCCGGCGAGCCACGCTAGATGTTGCTGAACTTCACTGATAGCAGTCTACGTAGTCTAGGAGTACGTGCAACCACTATCAAGCAAGTGATACCTATGATAATATGAGTGCAATTGGGATGACGTCCACCATTATCAAGCACGTGATACCTATGATAGAATTAGTGCAATTGGGATGACGTCCACCATTATCAAGCACGTGATACCTATGATAGAATGAGTGCAATTGGGATGACGTCCACCATTATTAAGCACGTGATACCTATGATAGAATGAGTGCAATTTGGATAACGTCCACCATTATCGAGCACGTGATACCTATGATTTGATTACAGATAAGTGTTATACCTAAATAAATTTATATCTTTTTCAATCAATTGATTTGATGTATACATTGTTGAGATAAGAAATGGTATTGCAGTTTAGTACAAAGTTTAGGGTGACGTAACTGAGGTGCAAGACACTGAAAGGACATGAGCCTTAAACAGCCTCAGGAGGTTGAATATTGGTATTTCCTGTAGAAGAAAGAAGAACGATTATGGCAACTGTGTAATGCTAATGCTTCTGGAGACGAGTTTATTACCGTTTTGTTTGTGAAGCTCTTCTCCAACAACGGAATTTTCCGACACCGAGATCCTATGTTGAAAGCATGCCACTGTTATGAAACTATTGTGTACAAAAATATGAGGCATGTAAAGAACCTGAACTCATTCATTAATGAATAGCTTTAAGTACTTTAGTTATTCATAGTACACTTGCCATAAACACATACCATGTATACATCTGTATATTGATCTGATATTTCATATTCTCATGTACAACCGTTTGATGGTTGAAAAATAAAATGTTCTGTCTGTCAGTCTGTCTGTAATTCGTCCAGAGAACATTCTCTTCAACAACATTACTATACATGTATATCACTGTGGTTGCAGTTACTAAAAGCAATTGCAAACTGCGTTGAGCGCGGGTAATGTAGTAGCACTATAAGTTTCGTAATTATTCATGCTTAAGTCGATTGCGGAACAATCGTCTCTCGTCAGTTTCCCCCTTAGTTACTTATTGACGTGATTCATGTGATGCGTTAAGAAGTTTCAAACAGCCATTTCAAATTTAAAAAATGTCGATTTTATATATTGTTATTTGTCGATATTGATACCTGGGCAAGGTGCTGATATCAGTATTGCCCTCAAAGAATTCAGTGTACCAGGAGCTAGTAAGCTCTTTCGCAAACTTATTGGTCAGTAGTAATTGTATTTCAGGTACTTATTCTCACGGTTTGATAGATTGAGTGCCATTGGGATGACAACAATTAGGACACAATTAGTCACAGTGAGAGATCATGTGTGTCTTCGTCTCACATGTTTGGATGGGGTTAGAACTTTTTGAGTGACCTTCATATTACTCGCGATTTTCGTGATGTTTCTTTTGACTTTGATAAGTTCCAGATTAACATATTTCATGAGATATCATCAAAACGCAAGTGACAGGTAGAATTACTTATCTTTACATAAAAAGTGAAAATATCAAATAATTGTTAATTTCAAACCTGCAACCATACTAAATCAACGTTTGGCACTAGGACGCAGTGTAATATATTGATTAAGTGAATAATCAGATTTTTATCAAATAGAATAAATTTTGAATAGGAGCGGTGTATACAAACAAGTAAAAGTGACAGATTTACATCAACAATGTTACAAAGGAAATCAAGTCGTAGACTTAGAGTATGGTTTATTTGTTGCCAAAACATTTAAAAATACTTTTCTAGCGAAAGGTCATTATATATCGAAAATTGAATTTCATGGCTTGCATGATCATTGTGTGTCATAGCTACAGTGGCCTTATATAGCACAAAGTCAGATTTTCCCGAACTTTCGCGTGCTAGGTCACCATCTTCCTAAGGTCATATTACAACTTCTCTAAGTGTCAGACAGTCATATTCATCTAGATAAATATAACACAAATGTGGTTGAAGCGTTATGGCAAACCCAATAAGCAATGTGCAAAGTCTCGGACGAGAAAAATATCGTTCATTGAGACTGTCACTTCTATTTCTGTCCGGGTTTCTTCACACATGAGAGCAGCAAGACAACTGGACATTGCTTAAGCTTGAGGGAACCTAATCTTCTTGTCGACGATCCAGAACCTTCTCTAGAAAAAAAGGATATTAAGAAAAACACCACCTTTGAAATTATCTTTTAAAAAGACTTTTGTTTTCGACAAAACAAATCCCAATATAACCTGCATGATTGACAATTTAATCAGTCCTGATTTTTTTTATATAAAGGGATATGGAGTTTGAATACCAGTCAACTTACTAAGTAAGATGTTCCTGTTGTGCCCTATACATTATATAAAAATATAATGACAGACAATGATAGTCAACAAAATATTCAAAAACAGCAGCTATGCAAAATTACACTTAACCATAAGCACAATAATTGGCTTACGTGGTTGTCGTGATAATATTGCAGAATAGCAAGTCTAAAATTACCGATTCATTATCCCTACATGTTATAACCAGCAGTGTTACAAAACAAATGTCATGGCCTCATTAATGTTTATTGAACACTTCATGGCAGAACATAACATAAACCGTAAGTCGCTTTATATAAACAGTAATTTGTTAAATAGCATATGCTTAACAATGATATTATCTCTTTTATTCTAGATTTCGTTTTGAAACGTCTCAATGTCCTATATTTAATGAACGCGTCTTCCATTACATGGCGAAATAACCTTGTCATCAAGTTTAAACGATAAAACTGTGTGTTGGGAAACCCATATCCAAAACAAAAAATAGTCTGTTCAAAGAAGGCATATCAACAGATAAACATGTACATTTGTGTGGTATCCCTGAGTAACATGAATTACTCGATGCCAAATGAGTGACATACGTTATCAACAGATATACAATATATACTATACTATTAATTGTTTGTATAGTGCCAATATCCAGCTCGGAGACCGCTAAAGGCGCTTTGCATTTCCCTCGATCATATGATATCAGTCTTCATGACACATATTTGACCTTTTCAACTCCCAGGGAAGCATACATAGATAGTGTCACTCTCAATTCTTACGAGGTACCCATTTACAGCTGGGTGGACAAGTCTACTGCACAGATATGTAGGAAACAATCAACTTGGATTCTTGACTTCGTCAAAATATTCCTAAGTTTATCATTTAATGGTCAAGAATGACTAATGTCATAATCTCAAGACCGAGGTTGCTCAAGTCGACAGATCTTAAGTTACTTTTGCTTTTAGAAGAACCTGGGCTTACCTCATTCAACTTAGGGTCCAAACATTTCAACACTCACACAAACAGTAAAATTTACATGTTAGACAACTCTTCTTACATAAGAAGCATGATTGTCGTCACCGAGGTCCATACTATGACTCAGATGTTAATTACTTGACCTTATTCTGTCAAAAAGATGTAAAGGGTCAACATGAAAACTCGAATTTAGCCTAGTTGTCCCGAAATATACGAAAAAAATAATCTTTTCGAACTATGACTTTTGAAATGGCTGACTGAACAGTACACTTGGACTGCATCTAATTTGGATCCTACATTTCCAGCCCGATACGTGCTCGTGTTAACAGAGGTTTGCATAAACATATTTGGGAGGGGGAGGGGGGGAGGTAACCAGTTACCAAACACTGACATCTGAACTGAATTATGTAGTTGTTTCATAGTTCTAAGGTATCAGTATTTTGTCGTTATCACAAAACAATAATTATTAGTATTTTATGAATATTTATATAGCGCGCATATCCATCCATTCATGGTTGCTCAAGGCGCTTACATTGTTTCCCCTTGTCAATGGCATTCTTTCACCGTCCGATCATTTTTCCAATTCAACTCCCTAGGGAGTATTCAACCGGCATTCACATAGATGACTTTAAATATATTGTTATATAATTCCAAAAAATGCCACAATACTTTTCATGTGTCATCTAGGGAATTACCATCTTATTTAGAGGGAAGCATATCAAAGAGTAACAATCATGCAAACATTTAAACTGATAACTGATTTTTTTATTCTACTGTAAATCGTCACAGACTACGAGCACAAAATTAAAAGCTTATTATTTATGTGATTACGTCGATATTCTGCTCTCTAGCGACAGCACTGCACTACGTATCAAGCCCAGGCAACAAAAAAGATTCAGGAGATGCATACAGCCTGATTTCTACTGGGATCCCACTGGATTTGGGGGTTAATATGAGAGCTCAATCATACAGTGATTGTTCCCAGCAGTGGCTTTTAAGTACCGCGGAATCTCGTGAGAGAGATTGCCATCGCGAAATGTCAGAAAACTGCTCCTATCGGCACAAAGAGTCATAGGAAGCGATTATCAATTTTTACATTTTCTGCAAATTTATTGTTCTTTATTTTTGTTTTGGCTTGAATCCATGCAGAGCCAGTAAGCTGTTTAGTTATTTCCCTGCAGGGCGCTTTGGAATGGAACTTGTAAAATGTCACAAAACCTTCAAATGAAATCATTTCCACGATCACATGAATCCAAGCACTCTAACACTGTGCTTATTGTGATGAACGTGTTTCTACCATGATTGCCTTACATCCGCGCGATTAATCTCCTAATTGCAGCATTAAGGGAACACATTGGATTCCTAACTTGTACCAGAAGGCTTTCACAGAACAACCTGTCGTATGTTTATATCTGCAGTAAATGAGAAGAGCAGCGGGAATGCTGTGATTACGCTTACACGCCATGTTTTGCATATAAAACAGCTAGCATGTATTATTCATGGAGCTTTTTTAATTTTATTAACCTTTAAGATGTAAGAAATGTGTTTCGTGCAATCGGTTAGTTTGTTTTTTGATCATCTAATTACCTCTCATAAAAAACTGTCGGTCATTTTTGAAAAATCTTAATTATTTTTCAGAAGAACTATGTATATCACACTAGTGAGATCTCTCGTGGCTGCAATGAGAGCACAGCAGTGAGAAAAGCGGTAAGTGTTGTATATCTCTGCTATTACGTTCTCTTATAGGCTGCGAATTGGATATACGGTGTATGTATACAGAACACAACATATTTAGTCTAAAGAATGAGGCTTTAACTTACAATCGTGTTTTCCAGGGCATGATTATTTGAGGTAAATTCAATAGAAGATACCTAATTGAAATGTGTAGTCTTCAACATTTGTCTTCAACATTTTTGCATTTGACAGATAGAGAAAACGTATCTGTATCCATTTTGCATTAGCTGAATGGTAAAATTCTTCTTTAGAAGTTGGTGTAGTCATACAAGACAATGATATCGATGGCAATTCATTTAGCGATATGGATATAGATGATATCTCATCTATTAATTTATGTATTTCACACGACTTTTTGGGGTATAGATAAAGAAATTAAGAAGTTGTCATCTATATCATTGTCTTGTATTAGTTAAATTGTAGTTGGGGAAAGCATCACAAGAGAAGCACGTCTTCCTGGAAATTAAAGCTGTAATTGTTTTGTTAACTTGAGGTGATAAGTTAACATGAGGTGATTAACCAGAAAGCAAAGGTTTCATAAGTGATGAAAATAGTTGGTATCATTTACACGTCACAACTGTAAAACTGTAGTCGTCAAATGGTACCTATGGAAAATAAATCCGTCAAATATAATACTTTCATATTTTCCACTTGCAAACTGTTCACAGACTTTGAAAACAAACTGTTTTTCTGTCAAACAGTTTCATCATCATTAGTAGTAATATTATATGCATTAAATCATTTTTAAAAGTTCCATTCCCACAAGGAGACATGTGTTATTGTAAGAATAGCACACACATTGTACTGATAGGTTAATAATTTACACAGACACGCATAGTGACGCTGCTGGTGTATGTACACACAAAACAAACAAAAGTCTATAATTGGTCACAGCCTTTGTATGTGACTAATGTTTAATAATGTAATCGTTGACGTTAACAATCATTGCTTGCATTTTGTTTCAACCATACACAGCGTTAATATCGTTCATAAGCATTCTTACAGTTGCAAATAGGCTAAATTGGAACAAAGGAACTCTTTGTTGTATCTATCATTTTATAATATTCCACCCACAAGAGCAATTTTCACCTCTATGCAATAACCATATATCTAATTTAATGAATTTATGTAACTGGTTTTTCGTTCTCATAATGTCAGAATTCATGATTAACAAGTTGACAAGCTGACAATGCAAACTAATATATATAGCTATATTAGTCGAGATCTAGTTCACATCTCTGTTGCAGTGTGATGTCTTCTGCATTAGTCTAACATCATCTCTCCAAACCGAAGAAGCTTAAGTCATAAAATAAACTCATCGACAAGAAAGTATCTAAAATTTAAATGACTGTCGTTAAATAACGAAAAGCGCTTCAAATTTGGAATAAAGAGGTCTCTTAAATAAACCAATTGAAAACAACGAGCGGATTAGGCAAATCCGGTATTGCGCTTCAGAAATGAAAAGTGAATTTGGGCAAAAAACAAAAATACATACTTAAAACACTCGAAAATCATATTGAATATTGTTGATAATTTTACGTAAGACCAGAATATGCTTTTGACTCGTGTAACTCAAAATGTTTTTGGCCATATCCGGTATTGCGACTCAGAAATTTAACGTGAAGAGGGGTTTAAAAACAGAATTACATAATCTCATTTTTGATACTTTTTACACTCCAAAAATACCAAAAATTGTAAATAAACTTACATAAGCCCATATATGATGAACACGGGTGTAAACACTTAACAAACCATTACCTGAGAGAAATTGAAATGACAATATGACAAACATGACAATACATGTCAAGCTTTTTGCTCTTATTGTGTCAACGCTATTGAAGACGAATATCATGTATTTTAACAATTGCCTTTATATTCTGATCTACACGGCAGATATATCCCTAAATATTATTGTGTATATCCCAGTTTAACAAAGTTTGGGAAGCCAACCCAAAATGCTAACATTTTCCTACGCCCGGCTATATGCGATAACAAATTACATATTGTATGAAGCTCATGTTGATATATTTACCATGACAGCGCTCTGATGTAACATACGAAATACGAAATTAAGCCAGGATTTTATTTTACTTTAATTCTTTCAAAAGGTAGTTTCTAAAACCTAGTTTTAATTTAAACCAACTCAACTTAATGCTTTTTTTTTTGCTGAAGTACATGCCATCAATAGCTTAAACTGTATTCTTTGAGAGGTAAGACTGCTGTTTTATTATTTATTTATTCTATACTCTTTACTTACAACACTGGGGCAACAAGATAATAAAATTCTTCATCAAATTCTTTTTAAAGGGGCAGTAGCACGTTTTTAGGGGGAATAAAAGGTAATGTCAGGAAAATGAAAATAAATGGTTCCAATTGAAAGACAATGTATTTAAACTAAACGGAGCAGTAATAATTCAAATATATAACGTAAAGTTTAGCCATGCGACTTGTTTTTCTTACACAAAATGAATTAAAGGTGTTCACAAAAAATGGCCGCCAATGGACTTTATGTGAATCTTTATAATAAGTTCCTTGACTATGACTGATTGGTTTGTATTGTGAGATTTTTGACACTGTCAAAGTTATACATTTAACATTAACTTACAATTATCAGTGACAAATTTTAAATAAAAAATTATCAAAAAACGTGCTACTGCCCCTTTAAAGAAGGGTAACTACGTACCTTAAAAACTTAATAATTATGACATATCAAGTGCAAACTTAAATTAAAATGTACAGAACAAAATGTAGGTTTACGCAGATCTTTTGATCTCATTAACTGGTATTTCGAAACCTAGAAGCGATTGGTATGATATTTGTCAAACAAACAAGACATAATCACAATCATTAAATGTAATGTACAAGGTTTGTTCACCCTATCAAAGAATCGCCAATTAGTTCTACGCGTGTCTCAATATTACCATGTTATTACGTATGGAGCGGTCACTGTCAAGCTTAATGTTAGTTATGTTCAGATTCGCTTCGTATCAATGCTGATTTTGGCTTCATTAGAATACTATCGATACACAAAAAGTTAAAAGAGCGTATCACTATACTCTATTTTGGATGCAAGAATTTATCGTGAGAAACAAATAGCTTGATATGAGTAACCTTAAACTGTAATGGTTATTTTTGTAGATTTTAAACATTATGCCTTAAGTCTGATAAACAAACATTCCCCTGAAAACTGTTAGATGAAGGTACAAGTAAGAACGCTTCAATCTCAAGTGGGCCTGTCGTGTGTTCAAATTCTGGAGAAACATTTCGTTCCTTTTCTCGCTGGAATTCCTTTTAACGTTATCGACTAACGTAACAATAACAACGAAAGCGATACGTTCATAAATCATTCATAATGTGTGTAATTAGATGCCATGTTTCAAACCATTCTCGGTGTTATTGTAACGAACATACCCTTCTCAATTATTCCGCCAGCTACACCAAGTTTTTTCCAATACAAAGTGCTTTTGCTTGGTTGACAGAGAATTACCTTGCCCTTCAAAGTTGTGAGAATTTATTCGGGGTTCCGAATCTATGTTGTTGTCAATCCTGTCCTTGTTTGAAACAATAAAAATGAAACAAACATTGTTCGTACCTTTAAAGTAAATGTACCGCAATCCAATTTTGACATCGAAATGTTTAATGACTGATTCGTTTTTGCAACTGTGTTTGATGCTCTTTTGGGAAATTTTACTCTCATTATCAAGTGGTGGTTTGTGACTTATAATTTAAATAATATATTGATATGCGATGAAACTTTCCTTCCTGTTTACTCAAACAAAATAAATATACTAAATATATATAAACTTGACACCATAGGCCTCTCTTATCATTTATTAATGTGATCTTTGACCGAAATCAAAACGAGGCTTAACCCGCGACAATGGCGGCAACGGATAAACAAGGAACTGATTTTTGCCGCGAGCCTTACATAACGTTTGCTTTCGAAGAAGATTACATACAGGCGAATTCCCGAAGTGCTGGAAATGTCAGCTTAACAAGAGGTTGAAAAACTATAGCGAGGGCTTCATCTTCAATCTTAGATGTAAGTTCTCCAATCATCAATCTTAAAATTTGATTGTTATTTTGTTGATGACCAACTAGTAGTAGGTAGTGAATAGCCATCATGTATTAATACTATTATACCGCAAAGTTTATTTTGGTTAAATTTATAGGCCTTACGTGGTCCATCTATAACCTAATTTCCATGCAGTTTCATATGATGAGATTTCTTCCGTGTCGACTTTCTCTGCTCACTTTTACCGGTCAATGAAGATAAATTTTACTTTTTTTCAGGTGACATTGGTCCCTAAGAAAAAGGGTCCCCTGAAGGTTGATTTTGCCAGCTGTACTTATGCTATTGGCACAAGTCAGCGTTGTGGATATTGTGTGTCAGGTATATGTTTACAGAATTATCTGCACTCCCTTTAATTAACACTAAACCTCATAAATAATAAATGAGCATTTCGGTTCAGTATTTTAATATCAACTGGTACATAAATAAATAAACAACAGAACAATTATTATTTTGCAACTCGGCAACATAATTTGTAAAATAAACCTAAGGGTGCAATTATATTATGATTTCATGTGTCCTCTATCTTTTGGTCCACTATAAACAACTTGGAGTGAGGTCAATCCAACAGGATGAGATAAGTCATCACTGCCCCACGCTTGGCACCTTCTTAAACTGGAAAATATTACAGAGATGTCTGTAAAGGAGGTCAAGGTCTGCGCATATAGAGCGGAAAGCGAAACCCGGCCTTTGAAGTCCTCTCTATGCAACCCTATCAGATGTATATTTCCATCATTAGCATCTCTACGTTCTTCTCTTTCTTTGGATGATCCTGATATATCTTTGTTATCTTCTGTTCAACAAACTTTTTCATCCTTTAGTGAAGACTAATTTTGGATATTTCATAAGGGCAGTACTCTCAGTCATCAACAGAATTTGTCAGCAAATTATATGTTAAATATACTGGATGCATTTTACCCTGACTTGCCAATAAGTGTCGAACTGGTTGTTACGGATAACTACTGCATAGTGTCAACAGAGAGTCAGACAACTCTAAAGGACTTAGGTCTGTTAGGTACGAAGAGTCTATTGAAATAGAGGAGGCTACGAGACTGCAGGCAGGTGGCAAGGAGTCGGTTAGGCTCCGCCATTTCAGGGCGACAGCGTCAAAAGTTAGAGTTTTTACCAAATAGTACCCACATTGAGCCTTTAGGTTATATGTCAGATTTTGCCCCTGGAAGTGTGGCAAACAAATCGTGTTCTCTTTGTCACACATCCCAGTGACCAATTTAATATATAACCAAATGTTACTAGCAGTTCCTTCATACCGTCTAGCCTCATACGGAAAAAGATCATTTCAATATGCAGCCCCATCTCTATGAAACAGTCTCCCAATCGAAATCAAACTGAAATCAATTGACTCTTAAAAACTCTCTAAAACACATCTATTCAAAAGAGCTTACAACTAATATCTATTATTTTTCTCTTTTAGCGCCTTGAGTATATTTTTCTGTGTAGATATAAGGCGCTTTATAAATATGCATATTATTATTATTATTACTTCTTATATCAACATAAATTTTTAATTCATATTACGTATGCAATATTGCATAAGAACTGTTAAAACTGATTTATTTTAAAACATTGCAATTATTTCAGATCATCATTCAGTGTAGATCATCGAGTAGAACTGTCATAAAAGAGGCAATGAGAGAAGGGATTGCTAACAAGCCAGTAGAAGCATACAGCAAGGTTAATATTTCTGCTCCCATTAAATATTAATCTAATTCTAAATCCTATATATAGGTATACATTATTTATCCTTTTATTGCATATGCATTTAGTGTTGTTTGCTTTACTAGAAATCTATCGATAACCTGCTCTACAGACAATCAATATTTTTTAAATTGGAAAATCTTTAACCTATAAAAGTTCTTGATATTTGATGATATACATTATTTTATAAAGTTAAAGTGGTTATTTACTTAAACCTGTAACTAAATACTGTATTACAGATGAAAGTTGAGGTATTGTTATCAGTCCAAAGACTTATTGGATGGCAGCTTCCCCTGACAGGAAAATACTGGATCCGAGCTCTAACCCTTAATTTGGACTGCTGGAAGTGAAGTGTCGGAACCTCAACAACACGGAACTTCATCAGCTCCAGTACCTTACCAAAAAGGACAAATGTCTGCATGCTCTCAAGACAACCGACAACTATTACCACTAGATTCAGATGCAGTTGGCAATGACAGGACAGTGATTTGTTTTTATGGTCTGAGAGGGATACACACCTGAGAGAATTTCCTTTTCTGGCAGGGTGTGAAAGACTAAGCAGACAAATTCTATTTTGACTATGGTCCCCATTGAACTAAACTCACGGGTAAAAGAAACTATACGGAACCTAAATACAAAGATATAAAGAAGACATGTCAGGGCATATGTGAGAAATGATCTTCGTATTTATTTGACAACGGTTATTCATATCAGTTACATGAACTTTAGTTGACATGATTCATATACAGTCATGCAAATAGAGAAGGGGTGAAATATGAATTTACAAATTTATGGATCTTTCTTCACAAGCTTGCCAAATCAATTGATCATTTGTTATTGGTCATTTTCTTAATCAATTCCAGTACTGCTATCGTGTGTGACTTCCATTGGATTCAATACCTATAGGCATAATCAGTAATTTTTTTAATAATCAACCAAAATTACCAAACTTGGTGTGTGGGTAGAACAAATTTTGAATAATAACATTCAAATTAACGTTTCCAAATAAAAAAATTCGTTAAAAAGATACTTGATTTCAAAGACACCCATCCTCGAAACAAATAGAATAAATTTATTTTTCATCGATTTTGTAAGGGTCACACAATCAAAATCTAAAAATAAGTGTCTCTGGATTTGTTATCCTATTTTCTTTTGTAGTATTTCGATTTTTTGTGCAATAAGAGGCAACGGTACGAAAAAACGTAAAACCACTCCCCTCTTTGGACCCCGATTTCCAACCAACTCTTTACGCCTGCGAAAAGTGTTGTCCTGGTTATCTCCCCTTTCTGGTTATCGCTAATACCTATCTGAAAACGACGTGAATTATTGTTGTTGTTTCAGATTGACAGTTATTCCTGTTCTTATTCGTGTTCAATATTGCTACTGGTAACGTCGCAGTGAGGGAACGATTACATATAAGTGGATTTATTGCAAACATTTTGCTTAGAAAAATCCACAAAATTGCATTTAGAATTTTGGTTACTTGATTTTGCCTGTGAGTTTATATTTGTTGCTAAAATCTGTCTTATCACTCATTATTCAAACAACCGCCTTAATGATGTTAATACCTGGGTAGGACACGTGTTAATGAAAATGCAAGCGCAGATGATCCCTTCAGCTGTATAATACTTCTAGGGGTTCATTGATTAATTCTCCTCCTTTCAAAGGTCCCTGAAAACCAGATGTAATACATGGTACAGTCAATAACTGATTAATGCTGCCCAGTTCAGCTATGGAAATGTTTGAGTCAAACAAGTCATTGTTTTCTGTTTTCTCATTAATCTTTCAACATGACTTCTGTGCGATGCTATTGTCTGAGTGTCTTCTACCTCAGCAGTGTACTGACCTGAACAATGGGGGTATGTTGAAGCCAACACCTTTCCCACTAAGTATACTGGTAATTGGTAAGCCTTTGTCAGCCATCACACCTATCACCCTATCTCCAGATGCATATAGATCCAGTATACCTTAAGCTTGGTAATTTCTATATCTGACATTACACCTGTATACAGATAAGACACAAACGTAACAGCATCAATTGTAGCAATACCAAACAGACATTGCGAAGTGCAAGAACCTTTATTAATAGTAGTAAAACATGGAATTGATCATTAAAGAAGAGAGGATATGAATTTCATTACAGTCCAAAACAACTCCTGTGGAAGGGAAAATGTATTGTTGTATCTAAATACGTATAGGTTAATGTCCGAGTAACACTCCATTCATAAAAAATAATGGAGCCGAGGCTCATTATTTTTTAGGAATGGAGAGTTACGAGGATATTAACCGACTTAAATAACACTCAACTTAATGCCCATTTAAAAACATAACTTAAAATATCAAAAAAAGTTGAAAATGCAAGTGAAAACTTGATGTAAAATACAACTCTCAATTACTGAAAAATAATTGAGTGAGAGAACAATAGGCTGACGTCACAAGTGTAATTTAATTTCCTGGAATCATGATAAATTTACTTAAGTGATGATTATGTTCTTTGGAGTTAAAAACGACAGTGAGCTGTCATACCTCCTGTCCGACACGCACTGGGGAACGTTACATGTTCTGTGGCCATGTTGTGTGTTTTGACACCTCGTAAAGCCTCGTTTTGGTTTCAGTGAAAGGTTACGAGCATAAATATTAAGAATCGGCTATGTTTTGAGGCGGTATTATCAATGTCCATATTCTTTTCTACTCTGTTTCTACTTTAATCTCTCACCAGAAGCTTAATCATCCTGTCACAGGGAACGAACGTTCCGCTAACTCCACCAATCTGTACCCTGGGTTCAGAAGCTAGATTCGCTTGCGCGGCCTGACTTTGGGATATAGCCAATCAAATCATTTTCCCGTTAAAATTTTATCGAGAAGGTGGCGAGAAAATGCTTTGATTGGCTACATCTCAAGTTGGGCCGCGCCAGCGAATCTAGCTTCTGAACCCAGGGTACAGATTAGTGGAGTTAGCGGAACGTTCGTGCCCGGAGACAGGATGAAGCTTAATATCTAGAAACGGAATATACGAAGAATAATAGAGTTCAGATATCCTATTTGGCTACGAAAACAAGCAGTAAAAAGTATTTACAGAACATAACTAATGCCCTATACATATTGATAAACTAAATAAAACAAATGGCAATCAACTACACGTTACAAATAAAGTGTTGTATTTCTATTAAAGTCAGAAAAGATATAATTCAGATGAAAATTATGATTAATTCAGCCTTATTCAAAGGTAATTTCAACTTGAGGGTTATTGTACCACTTATGCAATGTAAAAGCTTCGGTCGATTTAATCCCAAAGTTCGCGACACAAAGAGATAATCCTATAATCAGAGTTTTAATCTGTAAATGGGGATGCAGTTGATCGTTGCAAATGAAGACTGTGTGTCAGTTTACTGTTTACGTCATGGTTACGAAGAAATAATTATATTACCCATAAGGGAGGACGGACACAGGGTAGTATTTTCCCTGTAAGTTTCTAGGGAGTTTAGCTGTATTTTGATTGGTTGTTGTTGTTGTGAACAAATCAAATTAAAAGTTTTGCCGGGACTATTTCATTCATATTTCAAACTTGTTATCGACTGAGAAGTTGTTTTCCCTGATTCTAAATCTAAACAAGTTCAATTTATTCCATGTTGTTACTATCTGCCAATTTACACATGTGCCAAAGCAAATCATGTCAAATTGTCAGTCAAATTGTCCTTAAGTATAGAAATTATTGATCATCAAATAACTTAATCGTCGCGAAAAGCTTTCCGTCGCGTAGAATGCGACGGGTTTCGTTCGATTGTAATGACGTCATAGACACAAGCGGCTTTGACGTCACAGTGTCAACGGTGACGTCATAGGAATTTGGAGTTGCGCCGATTTGTATTTTGTTACACTAGGACGTCGTCAGTCACTTCAAATCCTTACGTAACTTGACGGCTAGATATAACAATAACATTTAAATTAATTTTGTATAACACTTCGCAAGGGATATTTAGCCGTGCGTAGGTATATCGATAATAAAGCGACGACAAACGCGTATGAATTTGAAGTTAACTCCTTGAGAAATCCTTTATAGACAAAACTTTTCTTTTAAGAATCTTAGCTTTTACCTTATAAAATTAGATGGGTAATATAAACAATAACCAACTCGTGACGGGGATGACAGATTATCTTTTTGCTCGTTATATCAATTGTGTAATTCTCTCGCCAAGGCTCGAGAACTACAAAATTAATATAACTCGGGAAAGATAATCTGTAATTCCCCGTTACTCGTAAGTTATTGTCTAAATAATTCATGTCGTCTTTATAATCGTTGTCGTTGTTATAACTAGTGTGAGTGATACGATAGCAAGTGTTGAAAACAATAAATTAGTTATCTTAACTCTCATTTGGGTTTATCTCACAAGATCAAAGTATATTGATAATGTTGGTTCATAAAAATATTTTTCAACTTTATGATCGTTAAATTCTTAAATCTAGAACTTTGGCAAACAACTACTGCAATATGTGTCACGTTTACGGTCTAAGAGTTAACATGGATTGCGTAATAGTTCTGATTGCTGCACAGTAAAATCAATATGTGAACGTAAGTGGTTTTTATTACTTGTTTTGCAGAAAATATATCGTAACCAGAACATATGTTAAGGTACAATCTAAAATCGTTTTTGAATGTAATGAAAACTTCTGTAAATAGAAGAATATCTAAATAATCGGACCCGTTCTTTCCTCATTTGATAATAAAAGAATTGGGCTGAAATGTGCCAATGCAGGTGTTGTCACATTCTCTCTGAACTCCCAAAAGCATGACAAGAGTCAATTATGTGCACGTGGCAACGTTTCCTTACAGTATTTTGCTCCTTATAATCTGATTTTCACGTTTAATACATTTCAATTGATTTTTGACAGAAAATGGTTCTCCAAATTCAACAAAACGGCAATTTGAAATAACTTGACACTTTGCACAGCTCGTGGTGTCATTTCTCCCACCAGAGCTCGTTTATCTCGCTGTGTCGACTCGACGTCATTGGCAGACCAATCAAGTGAAATAAGGACTTGGCGTCTTTGAAGTGCTCCCTTTAAGCTCTCTGTCCTTGATATGAAAGGATAAGCGTCCTGCATGCAGCAGCAAAACTCACGCTTACCATAACTGTCTTATACACTGAAGGACATCAGGAATAAAATTAAATTAAATTGAGCAGAGAAACTAGATTCAACATCCACCGCATATCAACGCCTTGCACGAAGCTAGTATGTAAAACGACGATATTTCATTAGAAGGCACTCGAGTCAATATTTGTTCTAAAGCATTGGGGAATGATAGTGAAAGGACAGAATTTGGCTTGAGCATTTAAACTGATTGTAGCCTTTGCACATCAGTGCCTTGCACGAAGCTTGCCTGTAACACAACGATTTCCATAAGGACGAAGCCCCACAAACCCACAGGAACTTAAGTCAATATTTGTTCTAAAGCATTGCCAGACAAAAGTGAAATGACTGAATTTTGCTTGAGCATTTAAACTGAATATAGCCTTGGACAGTACAGGATAAAGGAAATAGTCCAGCAGATAAGTGAGAAAATTGTGCTATTAGTGATACAAGCATTAAACTTTGTATACTCATAGAGCAATTTTTTATGAAGATTTTGAGATATAGGGACATTTCAATTTATTCCTAGAACAAAAATGGCGACTTTCGGGTAGTAAGATAACATTATTTAAGTCATAGTATTTGGAGAAGCACACCAAGGATTTTTGTGTTTATGATAATTTTGGTCAAAAGACTCCAAAAAAATGTTATGGTTTTTATTTTTCACTTAAAATCAAGATTTTCAAAATATCGAATTATCTCTCGAAAAGATTACACAGATGAAAGAAGACGGACACCAGAGCGAACCTACTCGCAGGAGGGGAGGCAAGGGTGGGAATTAAAGATTGGGGAGTTGTGAACGTTTACTAAAAAACGTAATTTTATTTAACTTACTATTTATGCCATCTCCGACTCACTGTAGCTCAGACTACAACAGCGGTGTAGGGCTGCATCCCAAGCAGGAAGGTAACCACCAAAACAGCTTATGGTAAGGGGGTCCGGCCCCCCGTTAAAAGGGTGCAACAAGCCCCGAACAAGGAAGAAAGGCAACAAACACAACAGAAAAAGCGATGTGAAGTTTTCTAAAAACAACAACACATGAATGCGACATAACTGCGAGCTGCAATCACTCTGGGGTAGCAAGGCCTGAAGTGCGTTGCTGAGCGAATACTTGCAATGCCCCTAAGGTCTTCCGTAGAAACGTATCGGGGTAGTGGTTGGCAAAGACCATGTATGAAGTCCAAAAGAGCCTGACGGGATGTCTGGCACAGCAATAATGATGTGAAACGCTATGGTGGCAGAGACTGCACGGATCTTGTAAAAGTTTAAACAAGGTGGTCGCGGTCAACCCACGGCTTTGTAAACCTTGAGGATAGCAGACCGCAGATAGACACTGAAGGCTGTAACTATCTTCTTTGTACTCTGCTGCGAATGGCGAAGGCCTCCTGCTCCGCTGCCAGAGGGTATGCGTCCGGAGTAGATATGGGGACCGTATTAGAACAGAGAAGCTGCACTCTTCGTCCGTGGGAAATGCGGACCAAGCAAGGGCGTGGGGGACCGTATTAGAACAGAGAAGCTGCACTCTTCGTCCGTGGGAAATGCGGACCAAGCAAGGGCGTGGGGGACCGTATTATTTCAGAGAAGCTGCACTCTTCGTCCGTGGGAAATGCGGACCAAACAAGGGCGTGAATGTGAAACACCCTGCCTCACTGATCAGACACCTGGATCTTACACACGAAGTCCGATGCAAGTTCCTTTGTGGCTCTTCCCTCATCCCTCACTTCAAACCGAAGCTAATAAGCCTGCAAATGCTGGCAGCCAAAAGCAATCGCCACCAATAAACTGCCTTAACTTTCAGGTGTAGGATGATCATCTAATAAGGGCTTGCAGACATCCGATCGTAAGTACTCAATGACAATCACAATATCCCAATGACTCCGAGACCAGACACCTTCCGTGTGTTCTATCCAACCTTAAGTGGGTGGAGCTGGAAAACTCTGAAGACGTTCGCCTCCTCCCTGAAGTTAAAAGGCGAAGCGGGAACACATGTCTGCCCACCTTTCCCTGACGTGCACGTTTAGGAAGACCTGAAATGGTCTCAAATGCAGCCGGCCCCTTCGAGTGAGGTCCTGAAGTTAGGTGAACTGCCAAATGATCTGTTGGACCTAGCGGAGCAAGAAGTCTATTCGCTCCATCCGTTAGGGGGGGACTGAGCAGTGTCCAGAATAGCGCCCAGGAAGGTGAGCGCGGTGGTTCGCTTAATGTGTGACTTGGACAGGTTAATTAGTAACCCCAGTCTCCTTAACAGAGTGATTAGCGATGCATACCGAACCCGTCGTCCAGGTATGTGGTGAACTGGACATGGTGAGTGAGAAGAAAGTTCCCTTTTTTTAGTCAAACTGGTGTAAAGCCACGCAGCGAATGATATTCCAACTTAGAGCACATTTCACTGAGAAACTCAGGTACTTGCAGTTGTCCTGGAAATGGGAATGTGCAAGAATGCGATCTCCAGGTCTAGGGCTCCGGCAACTGCATTACTGATGACTCGTCAAGTGACAAAGATATGGCGGCAGTTAATCATTCACTATTTTCTCTCTTGGTTGGAACGAACAAAGGGGAATAGAACGCCGATTTGAGGTTTGGGCCTGGGATTTCCTCTACTGCCCCCTTGGATGGGAAACTCCATCTGTTTAAACCTAACGTTGAGCCTGTCTGCCGCCTGCGGTGCTCCGTTGAGTCGCAGGTGAGAGGTCGGCAGAGACGAAACCCCCTCTTCAGAAAGTGACACACAAAAGGGTCCACCCCTCGCTGATGCCAATGCACCAAGAACCCCGATACGAAAGGACACACCTCCTTCCTAGAAGGGGTAGGCTGACCTCCCCCTCTTCTCTTCTTTGGAGTGAACGAACCTAATATCCGCTCCCCCTACCAGCCTGTTGGTCAAGTCTTGCTGTGTCCCTGGCAGAGCGCTTCTTGAATGGCTCCGACGAAAAGCGTACATGTACCTATCCCTGCCGAGTTTGGTGATCACTGTTGAGATCCATCCCGGACTCAACATACCTGCGCGAGGCCTCCCGCCACGGATCCGAACGCACGGTAGAAAAATGGAGCCCATTTAACATCTCTTTTCAGAACCTGCGTTTTGCTTGAAATCAGCGGGACAAGAAATAGCCTCTTCAGTTTCTTCCTTACATAAAACGCACTTCTTCCAATCAGTCAGATTAGACGAGTAGCATTCTAGCCTGTTGATTCTAAAGCTTGAATTGTTTATCAGCCATTGTCGGTCACGCAATATGCAGCATCACCAATGCAGTCTTGGATGGAAAATATTTTTGAAACATCATAATTGTTAATAGAGTTTTTGAACAAAGGTTTTATCAACAAGGAAAGACTGAAGTCCTGTGGCGGGCCGAATTCTGCAATAACAATTGTTAAATCTTTTTTTACCCTTATGTACCACTGCAGATGCAATTTTTGAGCTCAGTATGAAATAATTGAACAACATATCAGTCTAAGTAAACCTAGCTTCTATAATGCTCGTTTCACTCCGATATTAAATCTAGCAAGATGTAGTAACAGGTCGCGTCCGCCGACCTTCCAACGTTTTATGTGCGAATGCATACTATTGCGGCTTGGTAAGACGATCCTTTATTGGTCAATTCCAACGATCGACTGATGCGACCTTCTACTACATCTTGCTAGACTCAGTATCGTAGTAAAACGAGTATAATTATGGCTAGGTTTATTTAGACTGATAGCATATGCACAACAAGTAATTACATAATACCTAAATTGAGTTTTACGTAAACACACATAAACATTTATTTATGTGTGGCCGCCATTTAAATCTTTGAAGAAATCTGGTATCCCCTAACTGTGTACCAAATTTCATGCTTGTATCATTAAAGGCACAATTGTATAGAATTTTTTCACATATCTGCTGGACTAAAAGTAACATAATAACTACGGCCAAAAAGACTTATAAATAATGAAATGCTTAGCCCTATTGGAATCCCGATGTTATCACCAAAACAGAAATGAGGCTTCTTGCAGGAGAGCCACAATGTTTTTACTGAACTGATGAAATGTTTTAACTGATTATAGCGTTAGCCATTACAGGGTGAAGGACAGTTCCATGAAACTTACATAAACAAAAAATGCCTTTTCAGAATCAATATTCAAAATGCAGAAATGAGGTTTGTTGCAGGAAAGCAACAATGTTTAATTCTATATTGATGAAATGTTCGGAAGACATATAATCTCAAACACTGCTGCTCCTGTTTTTCTTCTTGTAGCGGTAATACCAGAGTTTGCATGATGTCTTGAATATACGAGATAAAGCACTCATTTGGAGAATTTATGTCACATCGATAAATCATCATAGAAAATTACCTGGTTCTGACTGTTCTGGTAATGTTCTTATGGATTTGGATACTTCAAGCTTTATATACTATCAATGTAATTTTCAACTGCCTTGAGATAGGGCTGAAGGTAATGAGAAGCAATATAAAATGTAAAGATTGGAAACAACCCACCAGCTTGAAAAGATAAAAAAACGTTTTCATTTCTCTCAATGTGATGTAGCAAGATCATTTTAAGCTTTGTACAAACAGGTTATAAAACATATGAGATTCAATGGCCGGAAATTTTTCACATATTATTGTAAAAGATCCCATCTCAAAGATATAAAATGGATTGCTTTTTAAACGTCAATATACTTATAGTTGCAAAAAGTTTTTCATGTGGATTTTTGCTCGGTTACAGTTGTATTTCCAGTAATAAGGTTTAAAATTGTTCTGAAATTAGCAAAACCAACATATACTGTCATATTATCATTTTCACATTATATGGATGTTTAAAGTTTGATATCAATGTTAAGACTATCAAAATAGTGTCGTTGTCTTCTCCATCTACACTATTGTTGTCATTCTTAAATGTGCTGTAAATATCAATATGGCCAATGATGACACAATTAAAGTATTTTTCGGTCTCTAGTGTTCAAAGTTGAATATTGATCGTTAGGTCATGAAGACATCATCAATGCCGTCATCCTTATCTTAATCATATTTGTCATATTATTGTTAACAAATTCAATGGTTTCAATTTGTTTGAAAAAGGAGACATACAGTTCTATATCTCTTATGTTTTAAGTTAAGTTTTATGTTTGTTGATTAAGGCATAACCAAAGTATAATCTTTTTGTTTCTATTATCGTTTAAAGGGGCAGTAGCACGTTTTAATGGGGAATATAAGGTGATGTCAGGAAAATGAAAATAAATGGTTCCAAATGAAAGACAATGTATTTAAACTAAATGGAGCAGTAATAATTTAAATATATAACGTAAGGTTCAGCCATGCGATTCCTTTTTCTTACAAAAATGAATTAAAGGTGTTCACACAAAAATGGCCGCCAATGGATTTTATGTGAATCCTGATACTTTGTCCTCTGACTATGGGTGATTGGCTTGTGTAATGAGATTGTTGGCACTGGCAATATAATACATTAGGCATTTACTTACAATTATAAGAGCAATTTTTAAAATATAAAATTGTCAAAAAACGTGCTACTGCCCCTTTAAGAGATGTTCATCTTGTGTGACAACTGCTATTCTATTGGATTTCAAAAGATTCAGGAGACTTTGTTTCTTATGATGAAAGTTTATTGATTATGCATAGTTCACGATGATAAGACAATTAAATGTAACAGTTGTTTAACATGCAAGTCTCTACAGTAAACCTGTTTTCTTATTGAATATTAATCAAGTTCTTTTTAGAAACAGTCTAAACACCAATTTTGAACAATAAACTTCATTTAATTCAGCAGAATGTTTGTTTGAAAGTTTGAGTGTTTTGAAAGCAGTTAAAGAAGAACTTATTTATTATGAAAAGTACTGATAATTGAAAAGATTGAAAAGCATTTTCAATTCACACTATTTTGTGTAGCATTTCTGTTGTCAGCTGTGTACAAAGATAAGGTAGTATAACATATGAAAATCAATGGCTGTGAAGATTGCATATTACATATTGTAAAATATGTCATATCATAGCTATAAGATAAATTGTTTTTTATCTTTAAATATTGATAGTTTCAAAGACAATTTAATGTAAGACGGGTCAATTTTGGCTTTGTAGTTCCGCTAACAAATTTTAAAATTGACTTATGTTCTTTTAATGGCTATGTTACCATTGATTTTGAACATTCGGTGACACCTGGTTATGACATAATAAGCGGTGTTTTAAGATCTCAATCATTGACTGTATTTCTGTTCATCCAATATACATGTATATCACATTTTCTTAGAAACATCATCTGCACACGCAAAAACACACAAACAAATGCAGTATAAGCAAACTTTTAACCATTCCCTATGTATCTCAAGAATATAGTTTGGCTAAAAAGAGCCACCCCAGTTTGTATTTCAAATGAGCAAGTATATAAACTATGAATATATCAAATTATCCAAGTTTGAGTATGTCAGTTTATCAGGATAGCAACTTCCCTAAATATAATGTCAAGTTAGTTTGAGACATTGAAAATCAACATTATTAAAGTTTTTTAAACTTCTCTATCTATATTATTTTAAATTTAAATAGTGAATTATTTTATTATCTGGTTTAAATGCCTACGGCAATAAAATGGTAAACGGATGCCGGTAATCAATTATTTGTTTTAAAATGAAGAATTTCTTGATTTGCTAAATGACAGAAGCTTTATGTTTCTAAATGGGTAGAATTTGTGATTAAAGAGCAAATTTACTATCATGTGACCTTCTTGAATGCTTACGGCAATAAAATGGTAAACGGATGCCAGTAATCAATTATTTGTTTTAAAATGCAGAATTTCTTAATTTGCCAAATGACAAAAGCTTTATGTTTCTAAATGTGAAGAAATTGTGATTAAAGTGCAAATTAACTATCCTGTGACCTCACTAAAACCATCAAATATAACCTGTTCTGTCGGAAATCACTCTGATATAAACAAAACCATTTCTGAATATCTCATTATGAATTCACAACATATGGATCATTATATGAACAATAAAACAGCATGATAATGAAAATTACTTTTTGTATGAGTTCGCAATAATGGTGCTCAAATGTTTTAACTCAAGGTGTTGACACGTTCCCTCTAAACTCCCAAATGCATGACAAGACTCAATGATGTGGCAACGTTTCTTCACAGCATTTTGCACCTTATTAGAGTTTTTTTCACTTGAATTAAATTTCAATTGATTTTTGACACAAGATGGTTCTTCAAATTAAACAGCAGTGTTAAAGTACTTCACACTCTGCACAGCTCATGTCTCTTGCCATTTAACAAGCAGGACTCGCCAATGTCTCAATGTTAAGCTTTTGAGTCTTAGGAAGGCAAACTAAGTGAAATAAGGACTTAGGGTCTTTGAAGCGCTCCATTTAAGTACTCTGTCCTAAATATGAAAGGATTATCATCCTGCAGAAGCAGCAACACGCTTACATTTCACTGTCATCTTAACTCTAGGACGTCTTTGAAGTGCTCCATTTAAGTAGTCTGTCCTAAACATGAAAGGATTATCACCCCGAGTGAAGCAGTAATACATACACTTGCTTTTCACTGTTGTCTTAACTCTGGGACATATTTTAGAAAGAAATTTAAATGAACAAAACACATGAGATTTATACATCAGTGCCAAGCTTCTCTGTAACAGGACGATATTCCATTAGCACGAAGCTCAAGAAACACACAGGAGCTAAAGTCAATATTTGATCTAAAGCATTGGCAAACGAAAGTGAAAGGACTGAATTTGGCTTGAGCATTTAAACTGATTATAGCCTTTGCCATTACAGGGTGAGGGAAAGTTACATAATGATTACGATCACAAAGACTTAAAGATAAATCACAATACAGAAATAAGGCTTGTTGTAGAAAAGCCACTGTGTTCTATTTTGAAGTGATGAAATGTTCGTAAGACATACAATCTCAGACACGGTGGCTTCTGTTATTCTTCTCTAAGGGTTAATACCAGAGTGTGCATGTCTTGAATATACGATATAGAACACTCATTTGGTGCGGTTTTTTTTTGTTATTCTGATTTTTTTCTGGTTTCCACGGAAACAATTTTAACTCAGCGCACTTTTGTGCAACAACTAAACGATCCAATTTTTAAAAAGATCCATAAGGTCAACTGTGTTCCATAACCAAACAAGCAAATCTTCTTTGTTTTTCAAAATTAAGGCAAAACACCTTTCACTGTCTTTATTTACCAAGTCCATATTTGGTACGCGTTATTTGGAAATAGATTTCATAAACTAATTAAGCTTGTTTTCCCTCAGGGATGGGTATTGTCGATATGGCAACGGACGTTGACAAACTTTTGTTTACAAAACAATACAATTGACGTCCCTGTGTATAATTCTGGCATTAAAATAAAGTTCAATATCTCAATATGGTCAGTGAAAAGCATTGAAAACAATACTCACGTATCAACTAGGACTAGGACTAGGAAGAAAAGAAAAGATATCCACCAGTCGGAAATAAACTCGAAGGTGCATTGTTTCAACTGTTCTCCAGATTCACCTCATATTATCAATAAACATATTTGTTGCGAGCTGTCTTTTGGATATTGCTATTGTTGAAGTTTTTGGCATTGAATGCTTGTCTCCACTCTGTTTACGGAGAATTTTAAAAATGTTTTGCATCTCAACTCCCTTAACTGAACATTTAAAGATAATTTATGATCATTGATGTTTTCTGTTCACAGAGTTCTATTTTCACTACAATATTCGAATACAAAATTTCAGAGGCGGATCATGTCATCTCAATGACAAATGCTTGCTTAAACTCACATGGGACTACGGTATGTTCAGGATTTAATATCTATTGTCAGTTAATGAAGATACAAAGTGACAACTGCTGTACACGCAATGAGCAGACTATTTTCTTATTGAACATTCATTTAATTCTTTTCAGAGACAGTGTTTGCATCAACTGTGAATTGTTTTCAACACCATTTCATTCACTAGTGTATTTGAGTTTGTTTTGAGGGTTTTGTAAACAATTTAAGGAAATTATTACTAATCAATAATATCTCACCAATTATCAAATAGTATAGTATTTTTAATACCATTTATTCTTTTTGATCATGCAAATCAAATGTTCATGTAAGTTATTGAACAAAAAGATGATTGTGTAACATATTTGAAATATGTTATTGTCAATATTACAATAACCACTGCTTTGGCTGTGCTATTGGCAGGCGTAAATTTCTTGGCTTTCCATATTAAAGTACTGATTCAGAAAAAAGTTTGAGCCTTTCTGATCAGGTGCAAAATGCTGTGGAGAAATATTGCTACATAATTGAGTCTTGCCATGCAATTTGGAGTTCAAAGGGAACGTGTCAACACCTTCAGTTAAATCATTTAAGCACCATTATGCTGAATAAAAAGTAATTTTCATTATCATGATAATGTATTGTTTATACTATGATCCATATGATGTTTATTTATAATGGGATGGTGAAAATGGTTTTGTTGATTTCAGGATGATTTCCAACAGAACAGGTTATATTTTATGGGTTTAAGAAGGTCACATAATAGTAAATTTGCACTTTAATCACAATTTCTACACATTTATTAACTTTAAGCTTCTGTCATTTGGCACATTAATACATGTAAGTCTCAGCGTAAGCATATAAACCAGGTGATACAATAATTCACAATTTTAATTAGGAATAATTTGGATAGAGAAGTTTTAAAATGTTTATAATGTGATGTTGTCGAGTCGAGTTGTCAACATTGAATTAAAACTTTAATAATGTTAACTATCAATGTCTCAAACTAACTCGACATTATATCTAGAGAAGCTGCCATCTTGATAAACTCGCAAACTCAAAATTTGATAAGATTATATACATGTACATGTACATTTGCAGTACAAAGCGGGTAGTCTCTTTTAGCCATGCATGCTGTTAATGACACTACTAGTTTCTAAAGCTTATGTTATATATGATTGACACTAATTAATTCATAAATGTATTTTTCTGCTCACTTTATCATCAACTGGTTTTATCAAACACGGTTTCAGAAAAAATAATTGTTATTCATTTACCGAATTAGTTTCAGTCATTGTCTATCAAAACTAGCCTGTACTAGTACAATGCGCATCTAAAGTTTGTTCATTTGCTTGTGTATCTTAGTGCAAATATCATATTTGGTTTCATTTTGACGTCCATTATATAACTCCAGGAGCACCTACAAGAGACAACCAATTACCCATTAGTAAAATAATCATTCCCACACCATTCCAAATTACATAATATTTGCACTAAAAACGCAGGTTAGTGAACAAATTTAACACACGCAGCTATATGTATTGCCCCAATTCTTTAATCTGGTCTCCCCATGCTATGATATTATTTCATTAAACTACTTTTGAAAATAGCGTTTACCCTGATTTAATCCTTGCAAAATGTTTATCCTTGCATTTTACTGTTTTGTAGAAAGCATAGTTATTCAATGTTTTAATAAGTAATTGAACTAATGTGAGCTTTTGTTTATTTGCTACAGACTCTTTAATCCACATTTTATTGGCAGAAAACAATTCATATACATGTACATATACAATATAGATCTGTAAGTCTCCTTTTTCAAACAAATTGAAACCAATGAATTGGTTAACAATACTATGACAAAAATTATTAAAATAAGATGATGACATTGATGATATCTTTATTACCTAACCATCAGAGCCATAGTCTGAAAATAAGTTGAATGGGGTCATCATTGGCCATTTTGATATTTACAGCACATATAAGAATGACAACAATAGTGTAGACGGCGAAGACACTGACACTTTTTTGATGGTCGTACCATTGACATTTTTAAGCATCTTTAAGGACCAACTTTATGTACAATTGGAAATGGAATGGTTCTTGTCCTTTTTGCTAATTTCATTAAAAGAACAATTTTAAACCTTTTGAACGGAAAAAAATGGTAACTGGACAAAAATCCACACGCATTTTTTTTTGCAACTATTAGTATTTTGACACATAAAAAGCAATCCAAATCTTACCTTTGAGATGGGATCTTTTACAATAAATATAAAATGTAGCATTTCCAGCTATTGATTCTCGTTCGTTATACAACCTGTTTGTACAGCTTAAAATGGACTTGCTAAACAAAATAGAGTGAAATGAAAATGTGTTTTCAAGCTGGCGGTTTGTTTCCAATCTTTACATTGTGTTATGCTTTTCATTAGCTTCAACTCTCTCTTCAGCCCTGTCTCCAAGCAGTTGAAAATTACATGGGTAGTAAAGAGTGAAGTTTCCAAATCCATAATAACATTATCAGAAATTTAAAACCTGGTAATTTGCTTTAATTATTAATCAATATACAATAATTCACTAAAAGAGTGCTTTATCTCGTATATTCAAGACATCATGCAAACTCTGGTATAAACCTTAACAGAAGAATAACAGAAGCCGCAGTTTTTGAGATTGTATGTCTTCCGAACATTTCATCAATATAGAATAAAACATTGTTCCTTTCCTGCAACAAGCTTCATTTCCGTATTGTCATTTATAAATTGATTCGGATACGAAAAAGCATTTTATGTTTATGTAAGTTTCATGGAACTGTCCTTCACCCTGTAATGGCTAAGGCTATAATCAGTTTATATGCTCAAGCCAGATTCAGTTCTTTCACTTTCGTTTGCCAATACTTTAGAACAAATATTGACTTTAGTTCCTGTGTGTTTCTGGAGCTTCGTGCTAATGGAATATCATAGTGTTACAGACTAGCTTCGTGCAAGGCGAAATGTACAACGGATGTTAAATCTCATGTGTTTGCTCATTTAAATTTCTTCCTCAAAGATGTCCTAGATGACAGTGAAAAGCAAGCGTGTTGCTGCTGCATGCAGGATGATAATCCTTTCATATTAAGGACAGAGTACTTAAATGGAGAGCGGCAAAGACACTAAGTCCTAATTTCACTTAGTTTGCCTGCCTAAGACTCAAGAGCTTGACATTGTGACATGGGCGAGTCCTGCTGGTATCAATGGCAAGAAACATGAGCTGTGCAGAGTGTCAAGTAATTTCAAATTGCTGTTTTGATTAATTTGAAGAGCCATGTTGTGTCAAAAATCAATTTAAATTTATTTCAAGTGAAAAGTAGATTATAAAGTGCAAAGTGTTGTAAAGACACACATAATTGACTCTTGTCACGCATTTAGGAATTTAGAGGGACATGTCAACGCCCTCAAAAGTAGTTCAATTTCATTATATGATGGCAGATTGCATCATCTCAGGAACAAACTGGCAATACATTGTGTTGATAAGGCTAGAAGAAACTTAAACGGAAGTGAAGATTATGCAAATGAATTTGTTATGATGATTTTTCTAAAATTTATTTTGAATATTTTGAACAGTTTATGCAATTATAACAAAGAGCAAGAATCATCCAATAAGTGTTAATCTTAAATGATACCAAGTGCTCTTATTTCAACAGTTCCGTTAAATACATTAAGTCAAACTTTTTTTAAGCATATTATGATATAAGTATACCAGGGTCATTCCATAGGCATAATTTCACATGGGAAAGTACTATCACTTCTTTTGGTTACAGTGTTTCAATTTTGGCACTCAACAACTTGTGGTTATAAATACTCAAAAGCCCCACTATCTATAGCATTTGAACGGTTTTACAACAATATTATAAATGGGCACTCACTCCAAGGAGAGGTTCATTTTCTATATCTGACACTTATTATTCAGTGAAATAAACAAATATGAGTGACTTAATGAAATTGTAAACTTATTAATTAAATTGATACAATATAACTTAAAAGTGTTACTTTATGTGCTCATGTCATAACTAACGCAAATTGATTAATATTTGGCTTTATTTTTTATTTTCTATGTTCAAGAATCTTCAGACACGGGTTTCAGAAGTGTTTGCGCTGGTTAAATGGAAGGTTGCTTAAGTTGTTTTAATAATGTTTAAGTACAAATGTGACTTGAAGTGGATCAGGAGACTTACACATTTACAAAATGTATGGAGTTTGTTATAGAATGAATATTTCCTAACACAGGACATGCATAACAACAATATATATATATAACCTGCTGTGGCCCAAAACTAAATTAGAATAGTACATCATTTGGATTATGAAATTAAATCAAGAATACCTTAATCTTGAATATTGGGATCCACCTAAGCTCTTTTTGTGGAGAAAACTGGAAATGGCCAATGCAGATGTTTACTTCTAAACTTCCAAAGGCATGACAAGAATAAATTATGTAGCAACATTTCTTAACAGCAATTTTCTCCTTATAATCTGCTTTTCACTTGAATTAAATTTCAATTGATTTTTGACACAAGACGGTTCTCAAAATTAAACAAAACGGCAATTTGAAAGTACTTGACACTCTGCACAGCTCGTGTTGCCTGTCATTAATACCAGCCGCACTCACTCATTACTGTGACCTTAATATGAATAATACTCAGCGACAAGACACACACTTGTCTTTTACTGCCATGTACACTGTGAGACATCTTTCAGGAAGAAAATGAAATTTAAATGAGCAAACACATGAGATGCAAATCCACCGCCTTGCACGAAGCTAGTGTGTAACACGACGATATTCAATTAGAAGGGACGCGTAAGACCCGAGTCAATATTTGTTCTTAAGCATTGGCAAATGAAAGTGAAAGGACTGAATTTGGCTTGAGCATTTAAACTGAGTGTAGCCTTTGCCATAACAATGTTATGGAAAGTTACATAAAAAATACGTGCACAAAGACTGATAAATCAAAAAATGTATTTCCCTATTGAAATTGAGATATAATCACCAATCCAAATGAGGCTTGTTGTAAGAAGACCACAACACTTTATCCTTAATTGATTAAATGTTCTGAAGACATTCAATCTCTGAATATATGTTACATCGATTATGATGGAGATCATCAGGTTTTGACTGTTTTCGGGTGCTTTTTATTTCGAAATAATTTCGAGTTGTAATATTTCAATATAATTTCCAATTACTTGGAGACAGAGCTCAAGGTAATAATAAACATTACACAATGTCAAGATAAGGAATAATCCATCAAATCGTCGCCACATGTGACATTCCAAAATTGCTAAACTAATGTCATTTGATTAATTTTGACTCTTGAAAGTATATTCTATGTCCTGCATGCTAAAGTGTAATGGTAATAATTTCTTAGCATAAATGGTCATCAAAATGTTTTATGTTTATTATCCTCATAAACTCATTATATTTTTTATCAAGTTATTCATTACCTGATTTACAGTTACTCGTGGACCTGAAGATGTTTTACATACTGCAAGGGTAATTTAGTAGCATTAAAACTTGCAAAATGTGATAGCTAACGTTCCAAACCTTTTTCTATATATATCAGATTTATGCACATTATTTTTCACATTTACACTGAATTTTTAAATGTCTTTGACATTTTGCTGCATTATTGAATAAGACGGGTGTCTTTTTTACTGTTGTTCATGTTAATATAACTTTTAACATAACGTTTGCATTTGGATTTTTTTTTCATTGCTCGGTCGAAACTTTTTTATGACTTTGTCTCCTTATTTTGGCGTTTAATGTTAATGGTTAGTTCATTAGGATGCTATCAACATTGTCTTCAACATCGCTGTTGTTCCGTTTACATTTTTACATTAAACCCTAATGCAAGATATGTGACGGAATCAAGTCACATCTTATGTTCATAATTGTTAGTTCAGGACGATATGACATCGGCCTTGTCATATTTATGTTTAACATGCCAATGGTTTATAAAAAGGGGAAGAAAGACTAACAGAACCATGTCTCCTATGTTCAAAATTCAATGAAAATTGTTAGTTCAAAACTTGCAATTATCTTCGGTAAACCAGCTTTCTTATATAATGTTAATCAAGTTGTTTTCAGAAACACTGTCAACACCAATTGTGAATTGTTGGTAATGACATTCAGCAGCATGTGTTGGTTTCAAGTTTTGAGTGTTTTTCAAAGAAACTAAAAGACAACTGTTTAAAAAAAAGCACTGATAATTGAAAAGATTTAAAACAGTTTCGGTTCATATTGGAAACATTAGCTGCAAGCAATCCATCTTTCATATTGTAAAAGCTTTTATGTTAACAGTCATAGGTAATACATTCATATTTTGTGATTGATTGTTGAAGTAGTGATAGTTGCAAAGTCAAATCAATGTGGGAACGTGGGGATTTTTCTTCAGTTAAGATTGTATTTTAGTTATTTAAGGGAAACAATTACTGTTGTTTTTAAAATGGTTATGTAGACATTTTTTTTATAGCTTTTACACATTAAGTAGTGTTTCATTATCTCAGTCAATGTCGTTGTCACTCAAACTGCCTGTCTTTTTTTCATCCAAAGTACATGAAAGTAATTTCTGAGAACCGTTGTCTGCAACTCCGCTTTTTGTCAAAATAAAATTATGCTGCTACATCAGTGAAATGTTAACAATTCCCTGACATCTATCAAAAGTTAATTCAAGTATTATTACATTTTTGTGCAAATGATATTTCGCCTAAGGAACCTTTAGCTGACATGAAATAAACAATGTTCCATATCACAGCAGGGAGAGAGCATGTTATAAAACTAGAGCAGTACATGCTAATACAGGCTAGTTTGGATGGAAACTGATAAACAAATTGCAATGCTGCAAATAAGGATGGGTATCATTCCTCATCGGTATTGCAATATATTTCGTTCCAGAAAAGCATATTGCAATACGTATTGCAATATATTGGTACTTTTTTAATTCAAGAATGTGCATTCTATCTTGTCTCAATATGAGCGTTAAGAACAATCATCATTGCAGCTACATGTATGAGCCGTTTTGGGAAGCCGTTTTTTTTCAATCTCTGTTTATGATCTGTATACATATTTTGATCTATTTTCACAACAAAACTTTACACTTTGTAAAGAACTTTCCGTCAATCATGTTTTATTTGGTTGTGGATTTAATTGGCAATTTTAGATGGAAAAGCTTGTTCTAAAACGTTCGATGTATTGAATATTTTCAGAAGTGTGTACCGATTCGTATCACATTGTTCCTGTATTGCAATATACCGATATATCAGTATATTTTTTTATTCTAGATGGACAAAATTTTGATTTAAAGGTATAACTCTTAGTGTCGTGTGTCCTCCGTAAAACAATCAAGTAAAACATAAAACAATCTGTCAGAAATCATGTCGAAAGTCAAATATGTGGCAAAGTTTATTCACATCATATTGCTCCAAATAATCTAAATTCACTTGAATGATTTTTAGAGCAAGATAGTTCTCCAATTAAAACAAAATGGCAATTTGTAAATACTTTACACTCTGAAAGGCTCGTGTTGCCTGTCATTTATAACAGCAGGACTCACTTATGTCACTGTGTTGAGCTCTGTCGTCTTACGCAGGCAAATTAAGTGAAATAAGGACTTAGAGCTAAGCAACACTCCATTTAAGTAAAAAGACATACGCTTTCTTTTCAATATCATCTTAACTTAGGACATCTTTTAGCAAGAAATTAAAATGAGCAAACACATGAGATTTAACATCCGTTGCACATCAGCGCCTTGCACGAAAGCAGTCTGTAACACTACAATATTCCATTAGCACGAAGCACCAGAAACATATAGCAGCTTAAGTCAATATTTGTTCTAAAGTATTGGCAAACAAAAGTGAAAGAACTGAATTTGGCTTGAGCATTTAAAATAATTATAGTCTTGGCCATTACAGGGGGATGGAAAGTTACATAAAAATTACGGTCACAAAGATTTATGAATATACAATTATTTTCCCTATCGAGCTGTGATATAATAACAATACAGAAAAGAGGCTTGTTGTAGGTAAGCCACAGTGCTTTAGTCTGAATTGATGAAATGTTCGGAAGACATAGTCTCTGACACCATGGCTTCTGTTATTCTTCTGTTAGGGTTAAATCGTTGTTGTCATAGTATTGTCAAACAATTCAATGCTTTTGAATGATTTGAAAAAGGTACTTGAAATTTTACTTTGTGTAAATTAGATCAAAGTTAAATGACAATGTATAGACATAATGATACACACATTACAGATACACACATTATTGAATATTAATATTAATCAACTAGGACTTTGAAAGAAAAGGGGAGTCTTCCACCAGTCCGAAAATAAACTCGAAGGTGCATTGTTTCAACTGATCTCAAAATTCACCTTATATTATGCACAAAAAAATTAAATGCAGGTTGTGTTTTTGGGGTTTTGATAATGTTGAAGTTCCCCCCGAATGCTGGTCTCAAATCTATTTTCCTGAGAAGTTTGAAAATGTTTGGCATCTCAACTACTAAGACATTAAAAGAGAGTCTATAATGATCATTGATGTTTCTTTTAACATGGAACTAGTTCCATTCCCACTCCAATATTCGAATAGTAATTTTCAGAGGCTGATCATGTCATCTTAATGACAACTGCTTGTGTTTAAACGTTTATGGAACTATGTTCTTATGTTCAAAGTCTCACATATATTGACGTTAATGAAGATACCAACAAAGTGACAACTGCTGTACACGCAATAAACAAATGTGTTTCTTATCAAATATTTATTATGTTCTTTTCAGAGACAGTGTTTGCACCGATTGTGGATAGTTTTCAACTGCATTTTATTCACTAGTGTATTTGAAGTTTTAAGTGTTTTTAAAACAACTAAATGAAATTATGACTAATCGATAGTATCTAACTATCTATCATATAGTATAGATTTCTCTATGCCATATTTTCTTTGATTATGTTTTTTTTCATTCATGCTTATTTTAGTTATTGAACAAATAAATGATTGTTTAACATATTTTGAATCTATTACTGTTGCAATTACCACTGCAATGGGTGTGCTATTGACAGGCAGAAACTTGATTGATTTCCATACTAATGCAGAAAAATCATTTGGTAAACTTGGGTACATAAGGTAGTTTCTAGATTTTTTAATATGATTTTGGGTTCCCATGGTTAGAAATTGACTGATGTTCTAAAAGCTTCCAAAGACATTTGGCTTTTGGTGACACCTTGTTCAAGTGACGCCATGATAAGTGTTCATAAGCCTTAACAATAGCATTACGAATCCAAACATTTCATTTAAAAAGATTTAAACCTTCTGACAAACTTTATTTGTGATTATCCTTTTCGATCAGAAAATACTAAATTTACATTGAATAAATTATGTTTTACATAAACTCTGAATAAAAGATGATGAAAACAAGGGGTGGCACTCTCTCACATTCAACTAAATAAACAAATACAATTGACTTACTAGATTGAAAAGTTATCAATTTCATTGATAATACAATATAACTTTAAAGTATAACTTCTTTGTACTCATGTCATAACTAACTAACATAACTAATAAAATAAATTGATTGATAGTTGACTTCATTTTTGATTTTCTATGTTAAATGAATCTTCAGACGCAAGAGTTTCAGAAGTTTTTGCGCTGGTGAAATAAATGGTCGTTAAAATTTTCTAATAAATTTTATCAAAGGATCAAGAAGGTTAAATATTTACACAAAATTTAGAATTTTTAGAATGAATATTTTTGTAACATGCATGGACACGATAAAACCTGCTGTGGCCCAAAATTAGACTAGAAAATCCATCATTTGGATTATAATATTAACTCAAGAATATCATGTGTTTGAAAACCGGAATCTCCTAAGCTCTTTTTGTTGAGAAAACTATAAATGAGCTTTTATGTGTCAATACAGGTTTTGACACGTTCCCTCTAAACTTCAAATGCACAACAAGAGTAAGTTAAGTAGCAATAATATTTCACAGTATATGCTCCTTCTAATCTGCTTTTTATTTTATTTAAGTTCCAATTGATTTTTGACACAAGATGGTTCTCCTAATTAAACAAAACGCCAATTTGAAAATATTTGACACTGCCCAGCAAGTGTTGCCTGTCATTAATACTAACAGGACGTTTATGTCACTGCGTCAAGCTCTCGACGTCCTGTGCAGTCCAATCAAGTGAAATAAGGACTAAGCGTTTTTGCAACGCTCCATCTAACTACTCTGTCCCTAATATGAAAGGATTATCATCCGCGCGCAGCAACAGGACACACGCTTGCCTTACACTGCCATGTACACTCTGAGACATATTTCAGGAAGAAAATGAAATTTAAATGAGCAAACAAATTAGATGCAAATCCACCGCACATCAGCGCGTTGCACGAAGCTAGTGTGTGACACGACGATATTCCATTAGAAGGAACTCGTAAGACCCGAGTCAATATTTGTTCTAAACTATTGGCAAATGAAAGTGAAAGGACTGAATTTGGCTTGAGTATTTAAACTGATTGTAGCCTTTGCCATTACAAGGTGATGGAAAGTTACCTAAAAATTACGTGCACAAAGACTGATAAATCAAAAATGTATTTCCCTATCGAAATTGACATATAATCACCAATCCAAATGAGGCTTGTTGTAAGAAAACCACAATGGTTTATCCTTAATGTTCCGGGGACATTCAATCTCAGACAGTGTGGGTTCTGCGATTCTGAATTAATGTTACATCGATTATGATGGAAATTATAAGATTTTGATCGTTTACATTTGCTTTTGGATTTGAAATAACTTCAAGCTTTAATATCAATATGATCTGCAATTACTTGGAGACAGAGCTCAAGGTAATAATAAACATTACACAATGTCAAGATAAGGAACAATCCATCAAATCGTCGTCACATGTGACATTCCAAAATGGCTAAACTAATGTCATTTGATTTATTTTGACTGTTGAAAGTATATTCTATGTCCTGCATGCTAAAGTGTAATGGTAATAATTTCTTAGCATAAATGGTCATCAAAATGTTTTATGTTTATTATCCTTATAAACTCATTTTGGTCAAGTTAATCATTACCTGATTTCAAGTTACTCGTGGACCTGAAGATGTTTTACATACTGCAAGGGTAATTTGAGAGTATTAAAACTTGATCATATAAGTTGCAATATGTCATAGCTAACGTTCCAAACTTTTTGTCTATATATATCATATTTATGCACATTATTTTTCACATTTATATTGAATTATTTGAGTATATTACCTTAAATGACTTTGACACGATTTTGTTGCATTATTGAATAAGACAGGTGTCTTCTCTATTGTTGTTGATGTTATTATAACTTTTGATATAAAGTTTGCATATGGCAATTTCTTTTTATTGCTCCAGTGGAAACCTTTATAGGACTTAGGTCTCCTTATTTTGGCGTTTAATGTTAATGGTTAGTTCATTAGATACTATCAACATCGTCTTTAATATCGTCGTTGTTCCGTTTACATTTTTATATTCAACCTAATGCCAGATATTTGATTAATGTTAAAATGTTTTCCTATTGAATATTAATGAAGTTCTTTTCAGAAACCGTGTTAACGCCAATTGTGAACAGTTATCCACTTCATTTAATTCATCAGTATGTGTTAGTTTGTAGTTTTGAGTGTTCTTTTGTTTTGAGTGTAACCTTATTAATAAAGTAGTACTGATAATTGAAATGACTGAAAACAAGTTCAATTCACTTTAACACATACATTTTTGTGTAACATATGATAAATATAAACATGTAAACATGTAAACATTCCTTATTATATATTGGAAAAGAAAGGTTCACGTTAAAGGGGCAGTAGCACGTTATAATGTGATGTCAGGAACATTGAAATAAAGGGTTCCAAGGTTGAAAGGCAATGTATTTAATCTAAATAAAGCAGTAATAAATCAAATCTATAATGTAACGTTTAGCCATGCGTTTTCTTACACAAAATGAATAAAAGATGTTCACACAAAAAACCGCCAAGGAACTTTATGTGAATGTTTATGATTTGTTCTCTGACCTTGGGTGATTGGTTTGTGTAATGAAAGTAATGACACTATCAAAATAATACATTTAGCATTCACGTACAATCATCAGTGAAAATTTTAGAATATTATATTTATATATATTATTATATTGCTACTGGACCTTTAATGGTCATAGGTATGAAACATATCTCTTTATATGTTAAAGACGTGATAGTGGCAGAGACAAATCAATGTGGATTTTTGTTCAGTTAAAATTGTATTCATATTTGTTATTTGATTGATCTTCTTTAAATTGATAAAGTTCCCACACACTTTGGAATTAAAATTCAATTAATTTTTGACACAAGATGGATCACCATATTTATCAAAACGGCAATTTGAAAATACATGTACTTGACGCTCTTCATAGATCGTTTCTTGCCATTGAAACCAGCATGACTTGTCCATGACACAGAGCTGAGCACGACGTATTAGGAAGGCAAAGTAAGTGAAATAAGGACTTAGCGCTAGGCAACACTCCATTTAAGTACTCTGTCCTTAATATAAATGGATTATCCTCCCGCACGCAGCAGCAAGACAGACGCTTGCTATATACACTGTAGAACAAATTTCAGGAAGAACATGGAATTTAAATTACCAAACACATGAGATGCAAACACCAGCGCCTTGCACAAAGCGTCTCTGTAATAAGGCAATATTCCATTAGCAAGAAACTCCAGCAATCCATAGGAACTCAAGTTAATATTTGTTCTAAAGCATTGGCAAACGAATGTAAAAGAATTGAATTGAAAATGATTATGGCCTTGGCCTTAACAGGATGAAGGAAAGCTACATAACAATTACGTACACAAGGATTGATAAATCAAAAGACGAATGTCTCAGTCATAAATATGATTATACCGCAAAACAGAAATGAGTGTTGTTGCAGCAAAGTCAAAATGCTTAAATCTGATTGGATGAAATGTTCAAGGATATATAATCTAGGACATGGTGGCTCCTTCTGTAGTGGCTAATATCAGAGTTTGCATGTTTTATATCCACAAGTTAAATACTCATCTTACCTATACTAGATGAATTTATCAATCGGAAACACATAAATTATAGAAATCATTGCAATTGTCAAGGGATGGAACTAAAAATGCAAAATGTGTGACTTGCCGAGTGACAAAAGCTTTATTCTTTACTTACTTTACATCTAGATTAGTATAATATATAGACTACAGAATATCTTTAAATTGAAAATTACATTTTATGTTCGAGTTAACATTAAAAGGACTGATATGTTTTTCTTTAGGTGTTGACACGTTCCCTGTGAACTTCCCAGAGCATGACAAGAGTCAAATATTTGTTCCAGAGCATTGACAAAGGAAATTAAATAGACTGAATTTGGCTTGAGAATTTACACTGATTATACCCTTTGCCATAATAGGGTTGAGGGAAGGCTACATACACTTTCCGTGCATAGCTGATAAATCGAAAAATGTTCTTCCCTATTGGAATTGAGATGCAATCATAACAAGAAATGAGGCTGGTTTGTAAGAAAACCACAATGCTTTATTCTGATTTGATGACTGCATCGAAGTTTATAATCTTAGACATTGTGACTCTATCTGTAGTGGTAAATGCAGATTGCATGATGTCTTCCATCCACAAGATTGAATACTCATCATATGGAAAATTGATAAATCATCATGGAAAATCATCAGGTTTTGAATGTTTTGATAATGTGCTTATTGATTTGTAAGTTAATAACTATCTAATATCAATTTAATATTTGACCATGAAAAAAAGTAGTATACATTTGATTTCCGTCAAAGTCAGTTTCAAAGCCACCCATCAAGCCATTTTTTCGAAAAGTTGAAAAGGGGGGAAATGGAACAGTATTCCCGTAGCCTGTAAAAAACTATGAAACATGAACTTTAAGATGTAAGTCGTTTCTATTCATGCAGGCCTTCAAATATACTTTTAGCAGCAATTAAGTGGAGAAAAGTAATATTTACTGTTGTTTTCTATTTCTGTTGAATTATTGTCATGCTCCATAATTCAAACAACGCATCAGTTATGTCTGTAAGTAAAATTCAGAATCAGTTTTATCTTTTCAGGGCATAATGATAATGAAAGGTATGATAAGAAAACACAATGTTGAGATCGCAAGCACTGCCAAATCTAGTCGACATGCTTGCTTCCATGGCCCACAATGAGATATGAGTTGAGAAACTTGTATTGTCACCTTGGGCAAGCCACAAGTTCGAAACGTGCAGCAGTATTTGGGTACCTGGTATGATACGATGGTAATCTGAATCTGAACCTCGAGCGCCTAACAGGCAATCAGACGTACTCTCCTCAGGGAGTGTTCTGTTCTCGCTGACCAGGGGTAATATGTCACAAAGCGCTTTGAGCATGCAATGTGCATGGATATATGCGCTTCATGATTTGACTATTAGTATTATACAATTATAGACTGGTGATGAGCTCAATGCCTGTTCTTATAGACCCGTGGAAAACAATATTGACCGAGGTCAATGCTTGGATGCCCCAACGACATTCCAAATTGCACTAAAAACGTGGGTAAGTGAACAAATTTAACATATGCAGCTGTATGTATTGCCCCAATTCTTTAAACTGGTCTCCCCATGCTATGATATTATTTCATTAAACTACTTTTGAAAATATCGTTAACCCTGATTTAATCCTTGCAAAATGTTTATCCTTGCATTTTACTGTTTTGTAGAAACCATAGTTATTCAATGTTTGAATAAGTAATTGAGCTAATTTGTTTATTTGCTACAGACTCTTTAATCCAAATGGAATGGTTCTTGTCCTTTTTGCTAATTTCATTAAAAGAACAATTTTGAACCTTATAAACGGAAAAAAAATGGTAACTGGACAAAAATCCACATGTGTTTTTGCAACTAATAGAATTTTTACAAATAAAAAGCAATCCAATTATTACCTTTAAAATGGGACCTTTTACAATAATATGTAAAATAAAGCGTTTCCAGCTATTGATTCTCGTTCGTTTTACAACCTGTTTGTACTAAGCTTAAAATGGACTTGCTATACAAAATAGAGTGAAATGAAAATATGTTTTCAAGCTGGCGGTTTGTTTCCAATCTTTACTTTCTGTTATGCTTTTCAATAGCTTCAACTCTCTCCTCAGCCCGGTCTCCAAGCAGTTGAAAATTACATGGGTAGTAAAGGGTGAAGTTTCCAAATCCATAATAACATTATCTGAAAGTCAAAACCTGGTAATTTGCTTTAATTATTTATCAATATACAATAATTCACCAAAAGAGTGCTCTATCTCGTATATTCAAGACATCATGCAAACTCTGGTATAAACCTTAACAGAAGAATAACAGAAGCCGCAGTTTCTGAAAAATTATGTCTTCCGACAATTTCATCAATATAGAATAAAACATTTTGGATTACCTGCAACAAGCTTCATTTCCGTATTGTAATTTATAAATTGATTCTGATACGAAAAAGCATTTTATGTTTATGTAAGTTTCATGGAACTGTCCTTCACCCTGTAATGGCTAAGGCTATAATCAGTTTAAATGCTCAAGCCAAATTCAGTTCTTTCACTTTCGTTTGCCAATACTTTAGAACAAATATTGACTTTAGCTCCAGTGTGTTTCTGGAGCTTCGTGCTAATGGAATATCGTAGTGTTACAGACTAGCTTCGTGCAAGGCGAAATGTACAACGGATGTTAAATCTCATGTGTTTGCTCATTTAAATTTCTTCCTCAAAGATGTCCTAGAGTTAAAATGACAGTGAAAAGCAAGAGTGTTGCTGCTGCATGCAGGATGATAATCCTTTCATATTTAGGACAGAGTACTTAAATGGAGAGTGGCAAATACGCGCTAATTCCTAATTTCACTTAGTTTGCCTGCCTAAGACTCAAGAGCTTGACATTGTGACATGGGCGAGTCCTGCTAGTATCAATTGCAAGAAACATGAGCTGTGCAGAGTGTCAAGCAATTTCAAATTGCCGTTTTGATTAATTTGAAGAACCATGTTGTGTCAAAAATCAATTTAAATTTATTTCAAGTGAAAAGTAGATTATAAAGTGCAAAGTGCTGTAAAGACACACATAATTTACTCTTGTCACGCATTAGGAATTCAGAAGGACATGTCAACACCCTAAAAAGTAGTTCAATTACATTATATGATGGCAGATTGCATCATCTCAGGAATAAACCGGCAATGCATTGTGTTGATAAGGCTAGTAGAAACTAACAAGGAAGTGAAGATTATGCAAATTAATTTTTATGATGATTTTTCTAAAATTTATTTTGAATATTTTTAACAGTTTATGCAATATTAACATAGAGCAAGAATCATCTAATAAGTGTTAATCTTAAATGACACTAAGTGCTTCTATTTCAACAGTTCCGTTAAATATATGAAGTCGAACATTTTTAATATTTTTATGATATAAGTGTACAAGGGTCATTCCGTAGGTTACAGTGTTTCAATTTTGGCACTCAACAACTTGCTGTTATAAATACTCAAAAGCCTCACTATCTATATCATTTGAACAGTTTTACTACAATATTATAAATAGGCACTCACTCCAAGGAGAAGTTCATTTTCTATATCAGTGAAATAAACAAATATGAGTGACTTAATGAGATAATAAATTATCAATTTCATTGATACAATATAACTTCAATTTATTTCTTTATGTGATTATGTTATAACTAACGCAAATTTACTGATATTTGGCTTTTTTTTTCTATGTTCAAGAATCTTCAGATACAGGGGTTTGAGAAGTGTTTGCGCTGGTTAAACGGATGGTTGCTTAAGTTTTTTTAATAATTTATAAGTACAAATGTGACTTGAAGAGGATCAAGATACTTACACCTTTACAAAATGTATGGATTTTGTTATAGAACAAATATTTCCTAACACAAGACATGCATAACAACAATATATATAACCTGCTGTGGCCCAAAACTAAATTAGAATAATACATCATTTGGATTATGAAATTAATTAAATTAAATTAAATCAAGAATACCTTAATCTTGAATATTGGGATCCTCCTAAGCTCTTTTTGACAGAAAACTGGAAATGGTCAATGCAGATGTTTACTTCTAAAGTTCCAAAGGCATGACAAGAATAAATTATGTAGCAACATTTCTTCACAGCATTTTTCTCCTTATAATCTGCTTTTCACTTGAATTAAATTTCAATTGATTTTTGACACAAGACGGTTCTCCAAATTAAACAAAACGGCAATTTGAAAGTACTTGACACTCTGCACAGCTCGTGTTGCCTGTCATTAATACCAGCCGCACTCGCTCATTACTGTGTCCTTAATATGAATTATACTCAGCGACAAGACATACACTTGCCTTTTACTGCCATGTACACTCTGAGGCATCTTTCAGGAAGATAATGAAATTTAAATGAGCAAACACATGAGATGCAAATCCACCGCACATCAGCGCCTTGCACGAAGCTAGTGTGTAACACGACGATATTCAATTAGAAGGGACGCGTAAGACCCGAGTTAATATTTGTTCTTAAGTATTGGCAAACGAAAGTGAAAGGACTGAATTTGGCTTGAGCATATAAACTGATTATAGTCTTGGCCATAATAAGGTTATGGAAAGTTACATAAAAATTACGTGCACAAAGACTGATAAATCAAAAAATGTATTTCCCTATTGAAATTGAGATATAATCACCAATCCAAATGAGGCTTGTTGTAAGAAAACCACTACGGTCTATCCTTAATTGATTAAATGTTCTGAAGACATTCAATCTCTGAATATATGTTACATCGATTATGATTGAGATCATCAGGTTTTGACTGTTTTCAGGTGCTTTTTTATTCAAAATTATTTCGAGGTGTGATATATCAATATAATCTCCAATAACTTGGAGACAGAGCTCAAGGTAATAATAAACATTACAAAATGTCAAGATAAGGAACAATCCATCAAATCATCGCCACATTTGACATTCCAAAATGGCTAAACTAATGTCATTTAATTTGACTCCTGAATCATATTCTTTGTCCTGCATGCTAAGGTGTAATGGTAATAATTTCCTAGCATAAATGGTCATCAAAATGTTTTATGTTTATTATCCTCATAACCTAATTTTTTTATGAAGTTAATAATTTCCTGATTTACAGTTACTCGTGGACCTGAAGATGATTTACATACTGCAAGGGTAATTTAATAGCATTAAAATGTAAGATGGCATAGCTAACGTTCCAAACTTTTTTCTATACATATCAGATTCATGCACACTATTTTTCACATTTATACTGAATTATTTGAGTATATTACCTTAAATGACTTTTGACACGATTTTGCTGCATTATTGAATAAGACAGGTGTTTTCTTTATTGTTGTTCATGTTAATAAAACTTTTAACATAACGTTTGCATTAGGCATTTTTACAGAAGGGTATTGGTGTCACTGTGAAAAAAAATTGTAGAACTATCTCCTACGTAGGAGATACTAAGTCCTCGTAGGAGATACTATCTCCTATATATATATATAGCTACGTACATGTAGGAGATAGTTCTAAAATATTTCCGTACATTTTCTCTCATTGCTCCAGTCGAAACTTTCTTATGACTTTGTCTCCTAATTTTGGCATTTAATGGTTAGTTCATTAAGATACTATCAACATTGTCTTCAACATCGCTGTTGTTCCTTTTACATTTTTACATTAAACCCTAATGCCAGATATGTGACGGAATCTTATGTTCATAATTGTTAGATCAGGACGATATGACTTCGGCCTTGTCATATTAATGTTTTACATGTCAATGGTTTATAAAAAGGGAAAGAAAGACTAACAGATCCCTGTCTCCTATGTTCAAAATTCAATGAAAATTGTTAGTTCAAAACTTGCAATTATCTTCGGTAAACCAGCTTTCTTATATAATGTTAATCAAGTTGTTTTCAGAAACACTGTTAACACCAATTGTGAACCGTTAGTAATGTCATTCAGTAGCATGTGTTGGTTTGAAGTTTTGAGTGTTTTTCAAAGAAACTAAAAGAAAACTGGTAAATAAAATATTTCTGATTATTGAAAAGATTGAAAACAGTTTCAGTTCATATTCTTTTTTTCATCCAAAGTACATGAAAGTAATTTCAGAGAAACGTTGTCTGCAACTACGCTTTTTGTCAAAATACAATTATGCTGCTACATCAGTGAAATGTTAACAATTCCCTGACATCTATCAAAGCAAAAGTTAATTCAAGTATTATTACATTTTTGTGCAAATGATATTTTGCCTAAGGAGCCTTTAGCTGACATGAAATAAATAATGTTCCATATCACAGCAGGGAGAGAGCATGTTATAAAACTAGAGCAGTACATGCTAATACAGGCTAGTTTGGATGGAAACTGATAAACAAATTGCAATGCTGCAAATAAGGATGGGTATCATTCCTCATCTGTATTGCAATATATTTCGTTCCAAAAAAGCGTATTGCAATACGTATTGCAATATATTGGTACTTTTTTAATTCAAGAATGTGCATTCTATCTTGTCTCAATATGAGCATTAAGAACAATCATCATTGCAGCTACAAGTATGAGCCGTTTTGGGAAGCCGTTTTTTTTTAATCTCTGTTTATGATCTGTATACATATTTTGAGCTATTTTCACAACAAAACTTTACACTTTGTAAGAACTTTCCGTCAATCATGTTTTATTTGGTTGTGGTTTTATTTGTCAATTTTAGATGGAAAAGCTTGTTCTAAAACGTTCGATGTATTGAATATTTTCAGAAGTGTGTACCGATTCGTATCACATTGTTGCTGTATTGCAATATACCGATATATCAGTATATTTTTATTCTAGCTTGACAAAATTTTGCTTTAAAGGTATAACTCTTAGTGTCGTGTGTCCTCTGTAAAACAATCAAGTAAAACATAAAACAATCTGTCAGAAATCATGTCGAAAGTCAAATATGTGGCAAAGTTTATTCACATCATATTGCTCCAAATAATCTAAATTCACTTGAATGATATTTAAATTGATATTAAGAGCAAGATAGTTCTCCAATTAAAACAAAATGGCAATTTGTAAATACTGTACACTCTGCAAGGCTCGTGTTGCCTGTCATTTATAACAGCAGGACTAACTTATGTCACTGTGTTGAGCTCTGTCGTCTTACGCAGGCAAATTAAGTGAAATAAGGACTTAGAGCTAAGCAACACTCCATTTAAGTAAAAAGACATACGCTTTCTTTTCAATATCATCTTAACTTAGGACATCTTTTAGCAAGAAATTAAAATGAGCAAACACATGAGATTTAACATCCGTTGCACATCAGCGCCTTGCACGATAGCAGTCTGTAACGCTACAATATTCCATTAGCACGAAGCTCCAGAAAGATATAGCAGCTTAAGTCAATATTTCTTCTAAAGTATTGGCAAACAAAAGTGAAAGGACTGAATTTGGCTTGAGCATTTAAAATGATTATAGTCTTGGCAATTACAGGGGGATGGAAAGTTACATAAAAATTACGGTCACAAAGATTTATGAATAGACAATTATTTTCCCTATCGAGCTGTGATATAATAACAATACAGAAAAGAGGCTTGTTGTAGGTAAGCCACAGTGCTTTAGTCTGAATTGATGAAATGTTCGGAAGACATAGTCTCAGACACCGTGGCTTCTGTTATTCTTCTGTAAGGGTTAAACAATTCAATGCTTTTGAATAATTGGAAAAAGGAACTTGAAATTTTACTTTGTGTAAATTAGATCAAAGTTAAATGACAATGTATAGACATAATGATACACACATTACAGATACACACATCATTGAATATTAATATTAATCAACTAGGACTTTGAAAGAAAAAGGAAGTCTTCCACCAGTCCGAAAATGAACTCGAAGGTGCATTGTTTCACCTAATCTCCAAATTCACCTTATATTATGCACACAAAAATTAAATGCTGGTTGTGTTTTTGGGTTTTGATAATGTTGAAGTTCCCCCCGAATGCTGGTCTCAAATCTATTTTCCTGAGAAGTTTGAAAATGTTTGGCATCTCAACTACTAAGACATTAAAAGAGAGTCTATAATGATCATTGATGTTTCTTTTAACTCGGAAATAGTTCCATTTCCACTCCAATATTCAAATAATAATGTCCAGGGGCTGATCATGTCATCTTAATGACAACTGCTTGTGTTTAAACGTCTTATGTTCAAAGTTTCATATATATTGACGTTAATGAAGATACCGACGACAACTGCTGTACACGCAATGAACAAGTGTGTTTTCTTATCAAATATTTATTATGTTCTTTTCAGAGACAGTGTTTGCACCAATTGTGGATAGTTTTCAACTTCATTTAATTCACTAGTGTATTTGAACTTATGAGTGTTTTGAAAACAACTAAATGAAATTATGACTAATCGATAGTATCTAACTATCTATAATATAGTATAGATTTCTCTATGCCATATTTTCTTTGATTATGGTTTTTTTCATTTATGTTTATTTTAGTTATTGAACAAATAAATGATTGTTTAACATATTTTGAATCTATTACTGTTGCAATTACCACTGCAATGGGTGTGCTATTGACAGGCAGAAACTTGATTGATTTCAATACTAATGCAGAAAAATCAATTGGTAAACCTGGGTACATAAGGTAGTTTCTAGATTTTATAATATGATTTTGGGTTCCCATGGTTAGTAATTGACGGATGTTCTAAAAGCTTCCAAAGACATTTGGCTTTTGGTGACACCTTGTTCAAGTGACGCCATGATAAGTGTTCATAAGCTTTAACAATAGCATTACGAATCCAAACATTTCATTTAAAAAGATTTAAACCTTCTGTTAACTTTATTTGTGATTATCCTTTTCGATCAGAAAATACTAAATTTACATTGAATTAATTATGTTTTACATAAACTCTGAATAAAAGATGATGAAAACAAGGGGTGGCACTCTCTCACATTAAACTTAATAAACAAATACAATTGACTAAATAAGATTGAAAAGTTATCAATTTCATTGATAATACAATATAACTTTAAAGTATAACTTCTATGTACTCATATCATAACTAACTAACATAACTAATAAAATAAATTGATTGATATTTGACTTCATTTTTGATTTTCTATGTTAAATGAATCTTCAGACGCAAGAGTTTCAGATTTTTTGCGCTGGTGAAAAAAATTGGTCGTGAAAATTTTCTAATAAATTTTATCAAAGGATCAAGAGAGTTAAACATTTACAAAAAAATTAGAATTTTTAGAATAAATATTTTTTGTAACATGCATGGAAACGATAAAACCTGCTGTGGCCCAAAATTAGACTCGAAAATCCATCATTTGGATTATAATATTAACTCAAGAATATCATGTGTTTGAAAACCGGAATCTCCTAAGCTCTTTTTGTTGAGAAAGTATAAATAAGCTTATATGTGTCAATACAGGTTTTGACACGTTCCCTCTAAACTTCAAATGCACAACAAGAGTAAGTTAAGTAGCAATTTCACGGTATTTGCTCCTTCTAATCTGCTTTTTATTTGAATTAAGTTCCAATTGATTTTTGACACAAGATGGTTCTCCTAATTAAACAAAACACCAATTTGAAAATATTTGACACTGCCCAGCAAGTGTTGCCTGTCATTAATACTAGCAGGACGTTTATGTCACTGCGTCAAGCTCTCGACGTCCTGTGCAGTCCAATCAAGTGAAATAAGGACTAAGCGTTTTTGCAACGCTCCATCTAACTACTCTGTCCCTAATATGAAAGGATTATCATCCGCGCGCAGCAACAGGACACACGCTTGCCTTACACTGCAATGTACACTCTGATACATATTTCAGGAAGAAAATGAAATTTAAATGAGCAAACACATTAGATGCAAATCCACCGCACATCAGCGCCTTGCACGAAGCTAGTGTGTGACACGACGATATTCTATTAGAAGGAACGCGTAAGACCCGAGTCAATATTTGTTCTAAACTATTGGCAAATGAAAGTGAAAGGACTGGATTTGGCTTGAGCATATAAACTGATTATAGTCTTGGCCATAATAAGGTTATGGAAAGTTACATAAAAATTACGTGCACAAAGACTGATAAATCAAAAAATGTATTTCCCTATTGAAATTGAGATATAATCACCAATCCAAATGAGGCTTGTTGTAAGAAAACCACTACGGTCTATCCTTAATTGATTAAATGTTCTGAAGACATTCAATCTCTGAATATATGTTACATCGATTATGATTGAGATCATCAGGTTTTGACTGTTTTCAGGTGCTTTTTTATTCAAAATTATTTCGAGGTGTGATATATCAATATAATCTCCAATAACTTGGAGACAGAGCTCAAGGTAATAATAAACATTACAAAATGTCAAGATAAGGAACAATCCATCAAATCATCGCCACATTTGACATTCCAAAATGGCTAAACTAATGTCATTTAATTTGACTCCTGAATCATATTCTTTGTCCTGCATGCTAAGGTGTAATGGTAATAATTTCCTAGCATAAATGGTCATCAAAATGTTTTATGTTTATTATCCTCATAACCTAATTTTTTTATGAAGTTAATAATTTCCTGATTTACAGTTACTCGTGGACCTGAAGATGATTTACATACTGCAAGGGTAATTTAATAGCATTAAAATGTAAGATGGCATAGCTAACGTTCCAAACTTTTTTCTATACATATCAGATTCATGCACACTATTTTTCACATTTATACTGAATTATTTGAGTATATTACCTTAAATGACTTTTGACACGATTTTGCTGCATTATTGAATAAGACAGGTGTTTTCTTTATTGTTGTTCATGTTAATAAAACTTTTAACATAACGTTTGCATTAGGCATTTTTACAGAAGGGTATTGGTGTCACTGTGAAAAAAAATTGTAGAACTATCTCCTACGTAGGAGATACTAAGTCCTCGTAGGAGATACTATCTCCTATATATATATATAGCTACGTACATGTAGGAGATAGTTCTAAAATATTTCCGTACATTTTCTCTCATTGCTCCAGTCGAAACTTTCTTATGACTTTGTCTCCTAATTTTGGCATTTAATGGTTAGTTCATTAAGATACTATCAACATTGTCTTCAACATCGCTGTTGTTCCTTTTACATTTTTACATTAAACCCTAATGCCAGATATGTGACGGAATCTTATGTTCATAATTGTTAGATCAGGACGATATGACTTCGGCCTTGTCATATTAATGTTTTACATGTCAATGGTTTATAAAAAGGGAAAGAAAGACTAACAGATCCCTGTCTCCTATGTTCAAAATTCAATGAAAATTGTTAGTTCAAAACTTGCAATTATCTTCGGTAAACCAGCTTTCTTATATAATGTTAATCAAGTTGTTTTCAGAAACACTGTTAACACCAATTGTGAACCGTTAGTAATGTCATTCAGTAGCATGTGTTGGTTTGAAGTTTTGAGTGTTTTTCAAAGAAACTAAAAGAAAACTGGTAAATAAAATATTTCTGATTATTGAAAAGATTGAAAACAGTTTCAGTTCATATTCTTTTTTTCATCCAAAGTACATGAAAGTAATTTCAGAGAAACGTTGTCTGCAACTACGCTTTTTGTCAAAATACAATTATGCTGCTACATCAGTGAAATGTTAACAATTCCCTGACATCTATCAAAGCAAAAGTTAATTCAAGTATTATTACATTTTTGTGCAAATGATATTTTGCCTAAGGAGCCTTTAGCTGACATGAAATAAATAATGTTCCATATCACAGCAGGGAGAGAGCATGTTATAAAACTAGAGCAGTACATGCTAATACAGGCTAGTTTGGATGGAAACTGATAAACAAATTGCAATGCTGCAAATAAGGATGGGTATCATTCCTCATCTGTATTGCAATATATTTCGTTCCAAAAAAGCGTATTGCAATACGTATTGCAATATATTGGTACTTTTTTAATTCAAGAATGTGCATTCTATCTTGTCTCAATATGAGCATTAAGAACAATCATCATTGCAGCTACAAGTATGAGCCGTTTTGGGAAGCCGTTTTTTTTTAATCTCTGTTTATGATCTGTATACATATTTTGAGCTATTTTCACAACAAAACTTTACACTTTGTAAGAACTTTCCGTCAATCATGTTTTATTTGGTTGTGGTTTTATTTGTCAATTTTAGATGGAAAAGCTTGTTCTAAAACGTTCGATGTATTGAATATTTTCAGAAGTGTGTACCGATTCGTATCACATTGTTGCTGTATTGCAATATACCGATATATCAGTATATTTTTATTCTAGCTTGACAAAATTTTGCTTTAAAGGTATAACTCTTAGTGTCGTGTGTCCTCTGTAAAACAATCAAGTAAAACATAAAACAATCTGTCAGAAATCATGTCGAAAGTCAAATATGTGGCAAAGTTTATTCACATCATATTGCTCCAAATAATCTAAATTCACTTGAATGATATTTAAATTGATATTAAGAGCAAGATAGTTCTCCAATTAAAACAAAATGGCAATTTGTAAATACTGTACACTCTGCAAGGCTCGTGTTGCCTGTCATTTATAACAGCAGGACTAACTTATGTCACTGTGTTGAGCTCTGTCGTCTTACGCAGGCAAATTAAGTGAAATAAGGACTTAGAGCTAAGCAACACTCCATTTAAGTAAAAAGACATACGCTTTCTTTTCAATATCATCTTAACTTAGGACATCTTTTAGCAAGAAATTAAAATGAGCAAACACATGAGATTTAACATCCGTTGCACATCAGCGCCTTGCACGATAGCAGTCTGTAACGCTACAATATTCCATTAGCACGAAGCTCCAGAAAGATATAGCAGCTTAAGTCAATATTTCTTCTAAAGTATTGGCAAACAAAAGTGAAAGGACTGAATTTGGCTTGAGCATTTAAAATGATTATAGTCTTGGCAATTACAGGGGGATGGAAAGTTACATAAAAATTACGGTCACAAAGATTTATGAATAGACAATTATTTTCCCTATCGAGCTGTGATATAATAACAATACAGAAAAGAGGCTTGTTGTAGGTAAGCCACAGTGCTTTAGTCTGAATTGATGAAATGTTCGGAAGACATAGTCTCAGACACCGTGGCTTCTGTTATTCTTCTGTAAGGGTTAAACAATTCAATGCTTTTGAATAATTGGAAAAAGGAACTTGAAATTTTACTTTGTGTAAATTAGATCAAAGTTAAATGACAATGTATAGACATAATGATACACACATTACAGATACACACATCATTGAATATTAATATTAATCAACTAGGACTTTGAAAGAAAAAGGAAGTCTTCCACCAGTCCGAAAATGAACTCGAAGGTGCATTGTTTCACCTAATCTCCAAATTCACCTTATATTATGCACACAAAAATTAAATGCTGGTTGTGTTTTTGGGTTTTGATAATGTTGAAGTTCCCCCCGAATGCTGGTCTCAAATCTATTTTCCTGAGAAGTTTGAAAATGTTTGGCATCTCAACTACTAAGACATTAAAAGAGAGTCTATAATGATCATTGATGTTTCTTTTAACTCGGAAATAGTTCCATTTCCACTCCAATATTCAAATAATAATGTCCAGGGGCTGATCATGTCATCTTAATGACAACTGCTTGTGTTTAAACGTCTTATGTTCAAAGTTTCATATATATTGACGTTAATGAAGATACCGACGACAACTGCTGTACACGCAATGAACAAGTGTGTTTTCTTATCAAATATTTATTATGTTCTTTTCAGAGACAGTGTTTGCACCAATTGTGGATAGTTTTCAACTTCATTTAATTCACTAGTGTATTTGAACTTATGAGTGTTTTGAAAACAACTAAATGAAATTATGACTAATCGATAGTATCTAACTATCTATAATATAGTATAGATTTCTCTATGCCATATTTTCTTTGATTATGGTTTTTTTCATTTATGTTTATTTTAGTTATTGAACAAATAAATGATTGTTTAACATATTTTGAATCTATTACTGTTGCAATTACCACTGCAATGGGTGTGCTATTGACAGGCAGAAACTTGATTGATTTCAATACTAATGCAGAAAAATCAATTGGTAAACCTGGGTACATAAGGTAGTTTCTAGATTTTATAATATGATTTTGGGTTCCCATGGTTAGTAATTGACGGATGTTCTAAAAGCTTCCAAAGACATTTGGCTTTTGGTGACACCTTGTTCAAGTGACGCCATGATAAGTGTTCATAAGCTTTAACAATAGCATTACGAATCCAAACATTTCATTTAAAAAGATTTAAACCTTCTGTTAACTTTATTTGTGATTATCCTTTTCGATCAGAAAATACTAAATTTACATTGAATTAATTATGTTTTACATAAACTCTGAATAAAAGATGATGAAAACAAGGGGTGGCACTCTCTCACATTAAACTTAATAAACAAATACAATTGACTAAATAAGATTGAAAAGTTATCAATTTCATTGATAATACAATATAACTTTAAAGTATAACTTCTATGTACTCATATCATAACTAACTAACATAACTAATAAAATAAATTGATTGATATTTGACTTCATTTTTGATTTTCTATGTTAAATGAATCTTCAGACGCAAGAGTTTCAGATTTTTTGCGCTGGTGAAAAAAATTGGTCGTGAAAATTTTCTAATAAATTTTATCAAAGGATCAAGAGAGTTAAACATTTACAAAAAAATTAGAATTTTTAGAATAAATATTTTTTGTAACATGCATGGAAACGATAAAACCTGCTGTGGCCCAAAATTAGACTCGAAAATCCATCATTTGGATTATAATATTAACTCAAGAATATCATGTGTTTGAAAACCGGAATCTCCTAAGCTCTTTTTGTTGAGAAAGTATAAATAAGCTTATATGTGTCAATACAGGTTTTGACACGTTCCCTCTAAACTTCAAATGCACAACAAGAGTAAGTTAAGTAGCAATTTCACGGTATTTGCTCCTTCTAATCTGCTTTTTATTTGAATTAAGTTCCAATTGATTTTTGACACAAGATGGTTCTCCTAATTAAACAAAACACCAATTTGAAAATATTTGACACTGCCCAGCAAGTGTTGCCTGTCATTAATACTAGCAGGACGTTTATGTCACTGCGTCAAGCTCTCGACGTCCTGTGCAGTCCAATCAAGTGAAATAAGGACTAAGCGTTTTTGCAACGCTCCATCTAACTACTCTGTCCCTAATATGAAAGGATTATCATCCGCGCGCAGCAACAGGACACACGCTTGCCTTACACTGCAATGTACACTCTGATACATATTTCAGGAAGAAAATGAAATTTAAATGAGCAAACACATTAGATGCAAATCCACCGCACATCAGCGCCTTGCACGAAGCTAGTGTGTGACACGACGATATTCTATTAGAAGGAACGCGTAAGACCCGAGTCAATATTTGTTCTAAACTATTGGCAAATGAAAGTGAAAGGACTGGATTTGGCTTGAGCATTTAAACTGATTGTAGCCTTTGCCATAATAAGGTGAAGGAAAGTTACATAAAAATTACGTGCACAAAGACTGATGAATCAAAAATGTATTTCCCTATCGAAATTGAAATATAATCACCAATCCAAATGAGGGTTGTTGTAAGAAAACCACTACGGTTTATCCTTAATAATCCGGGGACATTCAATCTCAGACAGTGTGGGTTCTGCGATTCTGAATTTATGTTACATCGATTATGATGGAAATTATAAGATTTTGATTGTTTATATGTGCTTTTGGATTTGAAATAACTTCAAGCTTTAATATCAATATGATCTCCAACTACTTGGAGACAGAGCTCAAGGTAATAATAAACATTACACAATGTCAAGATAATGAACAATCCATCAAATCGTCGCCACATGTGACATTCTTAAATAACTAAACTAATGTCAATTGATTCCTGTTGACTCTTGAATCTCTATTCTATGTCATTCACGCGAAGATGTCATGGTAATAATTTCTTGCATAAATTGTCATCAAAATGTTTTATGTTGATTATCCTCATAAACTCATTTTCTTTTTTATTAAGTTAATCATTACCTGAGTTACAGTTACTCATGGACCTGAAGATGTTTTACATACTGCAAGGGTAATTTAATAGCATTAAAACTTGCAAGATGGCATAGCTAACGTTCCAAACTATTTTTTCTATATATATATCGGTTTCATGCACGTTATTTTTCACATTTGTCCTGAATTATTTGAGTATATTACCTTAAATGACTTTGACACGATTTTGCTGCATTATTGAATAAGACAGGTGTCTTTTTTATTGTTGTTCATGTTAATATAACTTTTAACATAACGTTTGCATTAGGCATCTTCTGTCATTGCTCCAGTCGAAACTTTCTTATGACTTTGTCTCCTTATTTTGGCGTTTAATGTTAATGGTTAGTTCATTAAGATGCTATCAACATTGTCTTCAAGATCGCTGTTGTTACATTTTTACATTGAACCCTAATGCCAGATATGTGACGGAATCAAGTCACTTCTTATGTTCATAATTGTTAGATCAGGACGATATGACTGTGGCCTTGTCATATTAATGTTTAACATGTCAATGGTTTATAAAAAGGGGAAGAAAGACTAACAGAACCATGTCTCCTATGTTCAAAATTCAATGAAAATTGTTAGTTCATAACTTGCAATTATCTTCGGTAAACCAGCTTTCTTATATAATGTTTATCAAGTTGTTTTCAGAAACACTGTTAACACCAATACTGAACAGTTATCCACTTCATTAAATTAATCAGCATGTGCTAATTTGAAGTTTTGAGTGTTCTTTTGTTTTGAGTGTAACCTTATTGATAAAGTATTACTGATAATTCAAAGGACTGAAAACAGTTTCAATTCACTCTAATTTGAACACCAAGTAACACATACATTTTTGTGTAACATATGATAAATATAAACATGTAAACATGTAAACATTCCTTTTATATATTGAAAAAAAAAACGTTCATGTTTAAGGGGCAGTAGCATGTTTTAGGGGGTATAAAAGGTGATGTCAGGAAAATGAAAATAAAGGGTTCCAATTGAAAGACCATATATTTTAACTAAAGGAATCAGTAATAAATCAAATATATAATGAAAAGTTCAGCCTTGTGATTCCTTTTGCTTACACAAAATGAATTTAAAGGTTTTCACATATAAATGGCAGCCAATGGATTTTATGTGAATCGTTATAACTTGTTCTCTGACTTTGGATGATTGGTTGACGTTATTTGATTTTTGACACTATCAAGATGATACATTAAGCATTTACTGACATAATCAGTGAAACATTGAAAATATAATTTTTTTTAAAAACGTGCTACTGCCCCTATTTAGCTAGTTGGAGATTTCACGTTGTATTTAAAATATAGGAAAACCAGTAATCAATCAAATATATAATCTAAAGTTTAGCCATACGGTTCCGTTTTCTAACACAAAATCAATAAAAGGTGTTCACACAATAATGTCCGCCAAGGAAATTTGTGTTGATGTTTACAATTTGTTCTTTGAATATGGATGATTCATAGATCGTTTCTTGCCATTGAAACCAGCATGACTTGTCCATGACACAGAGCTGAGCACAACGTATTAGGCAGGCAAAGTAAGTGAAATAAGGACTTAGCGTTGACTAAAATTCCATTTAAGTACTCTGTCCTTAATATAAAAGGATTATCATCCCACACGCAGCAACAAGACAGACGCTTGTTATATACACTGTAGAACATATATCAGGAAGAACATGAAATTTAAATTACCAAACACATGAGATGCATTCACCAGGGCCTTGCACAAAGCTTCTCTGCAATAAGGCGATATTCTATTAGCAAGAAACTCCAGCAATCCATAGGAACTCAAGTCAATATTTGTTCTAAAGCATTGGCAAACGAATGTAAAAGAATTGAATTGAAAATGATTATGGCCTTGGCCTTAACGGGGTGAATGAAAGCTACATAACAATAACGTGCACAAGAATTGATAAATCGAAAGATGAATTTCTCAGTCAGAATTATGATACAACCGCAAAACAGAAATGAGTGTTGTTGCAGGAAAGTCAAAATGATTAAATCTGATTGGATGAAATGTTCAAGGATATATAATCTAGGACATGGTGGCTCCTTCTGTAGTGGTTAATATCAGAGTTTGCATGTTTAATATCCACAAGTTAAATACTCATCTTACCTATACTAGATGAATTTATCAATCGAAAACACATAAATTATAGAAATCATTGCAATTGTCAAAGGATGGAACTAAAAATGCAAAATGTGTGACTTGCTGAGTGACAAAAGCTTAATTCTTTACTTACTTTACATCTAGATCAGTATAATATATAGACTATAGAATATCTTTAAATTGTATATTACATTTTATGTTCGAGTTAACAGTAAAAGGAATGATATGTTTTCATTTAGGAGTTGACACGTTCCCTCTGAACTCAATAGCATGATAAGAGTCAAATATTTGTTCCAAAGCATTGACAAAGGAAATAAAATTGGACTGAATTTGGCTTGAGCATTAAAACTGATTATACCCTTGGCCGTAACAGGGTGGAGGGAAGGCTACATACACTTTCCGTGCACAGCTGATAAATCGAAAAATGTTCTTCCCTATTGGAATTTGGATGAAATCATAACAAGAAATGAGGCTGGTTTGTAAGAAAACCACAATGCTTTATTCTGATTTGATGACTGCATCGAAGTTTATAATCTTAGACATTGTGACTCGATCTGTAGTGGTTAATGCATGACGTAAGTTTGCATGATGTCCTCTATCTACAAGATTGAATACTCATCATACGGATAATTGACAAATCATCATTGAAAATCATCAGATTTTGAATGTTTTGATAATGTGCTAACTGATTTGTAAATAAATAACTATATAATATCTATTTAATATTTGACCATGAAAAAAGGTAATATACATTTGCTTTTCGCCAAAGTCAGTTTCAAAGCCACTCATCAAGCGTTTTTACGAAAAGTTGAAAAGGGGGGAAATGAAACATTCCCGTAGCCTGTAAAAAACTATGAAACATGAACTTTAAGATGTAACTCGTTTCTATTCATGCAGGCCTTCAAATATACTTTTAGCAGCAATTGAGTGTTCTTATAGAACCGTGGAAAACAATATTGACCGAGGTCAATGCCTGTTTTTATAGACCCGTTGAAAACAATATTGACCCCTGGTCATTTCAATGCCCTGCCAAATTAGATACGGTTATCTTTATGGTATGACATACGAATATTTTAACGCAAACTGAATTCTAACTTATGTACTCAAATTTTAACAGTGCTAGGATGCCTCAACGACATTCCAAATTGCACTAAAAACGCAGGTAAGTGAACAAATTTAACATATGCAGCTGTATGTATTGTCCCAATTCTTTAAACTGGTCTCCCCATGCTATGATAGTATTTCATTAAACTACTTTTGAAAATAGCGTTAACCCTGATTTAATCCTTGCAAAATGTTTATCCTTGCATTTTACTGTTTTGTAGAAACCATAGTTATTCAATGTTTTAATAATTAATTGAGCTAATTTGTTTATTTGCTACAGACTCTTTAATCCACATTTTATTGGCAGAAAACAATCCATATACATGTACATATACAAAACAATACTATGACAAAAATTATTAAGATAAGATGACAACAATGATGATATCTTAATTACCTAACCATCAGAGCCATAGACCGAAAAATAATTTGAATGGGGTCATCATGCGTCATATTGATATTTACAGCACATATAAGAATGACAACAATAGTGTCGACGGCGAAGACAATGTCACTTTTTTTATGGTCGTACCATTGACATTTTTAAGCATCTTTATGGACCAACTTTATGTACAATTGGAAATGGAATGGTTCTTGTCCTTTTTGCTAATTTCATTAAAAGAACAATTTTAAACCTTATACACGGGGAAAAAATGGTAACTTTGAGAAGGGATCTTTTACAATAATATGTAAAATGAAGCTTTTCCAGCTATTGATTCTCGTTCGTTATACAACCTGTTTGTACAAAGCTTAAAATGGACATGCTATACAAAATAGAGTGAAATCAAAATGTGTTTTCAACCTGGCGGTTTGTTTCCAATCTTTACATTGTGTTATGCTTTTCAATAGCTTCAACTCTCTCTTCAGCCCTGTCTCCAAGCAGTTGAAAATTACATGGGTAGTAAAGGGTGAAGTTTCCAAATCCATAATAACATTATCTGAAGGTCAAAACCTGGTAATTTGCTTTAATTCTTTATCAATATACAATAATTCACCAAAAGAGTGCTCAATCTCGTATATTCAAGACATCATGCAAACTCTGGTATAAACCTTTAAAGAAGAATAACAGAAGCCACAGTTTCTGAATTTTTATGTCTTCCGACAATTTCATCAATATAGAATAAAACATTTTGGCTTACCTGCAACAAGCTTCATTTCCGTATTGTCATTTATAAATTGATTCGGATACGAAAAAGCATTTTATGTTTATGTAAGTTTCATGGAACTGTCCTTCACCCTGTAATGGCTAAGGCTATAATCAGTTTAAATGCTCAAGCCAGATTCAGTTCTTTCACTTTCGTTTGCCAATACTTTAGAACAAATATTGACTTGAGTTCCTGTGTGTTTCTGGAGCTTCGTGCTAATGGAATATCGTAGTATTACAGACTAGCTTCGTGCAAGGCGAAATGTACAACGGATGTTACATCTCATGTGTTTGCTCATTTAAATTTCTTCCTCAAAGATGTCCTAGAGTTAAGATGACAGTGAAAAGCAAGCGTGTTGCTGCTGCATGCAGGATGGTAATCCTTTCATATTAAGGACAGAGTACTTAAATGGAGAGCGGCACAGATGCTAAGTCCTTATTTCACTTAGTTTGCCTGCCTAAGACTCAAGAGCTTGACATTGTGACATGGGCGAGTCCTGCTGGTATCAATGGCAAGAAACATGAGCTGTGCAGAGTGTCAAGTAATTTCAAATTGCCGTTTTGATTAATTTGAAGAACCATGTTGTGTCAAAAATCAATTTAAATTTATTTCAAGTGAAAAGTAGATTATAAAGTGCAAAGTGCTGTAAAGACACACATAATTGACTCTTGTCACGCATTAGGATTTCAGAAGGACATGTCAACACCCTCAAAAGTAGTTCAATTACATTATATGATGGCATATTGCATCATCTCAGGAATAAACTGTAGCAATGCATTGTGTTGATAAGGCAAGAAGAAACTAGCAAGGTGAAGCAAGTGAAGATTATGCAAATGAATTTTAATGATTATTTTTCTAAAACCGTATTTCATATTGAACATTTTGAACAGTTTATGCAAATATTACATAGAGCAAGCCGAACATTTTTAATCATATTATGATGTACAAGTATACAAGGGTCATTCCGTAGGCATAATTTCACATGGGAAACTATCGTCACTTCTTTTGGTTACAGTGTTTCAATTTTGTCAATTCAACCACTTGTTTTTATAAATACTCAGAAGCCTCACTATCTATATCATTTGAACGGTTTAACAACAATATTTTTAGGCACTCTCCAAGATGAGGTTCATATTTTCTATCTGACATTTATAATTCAGTCAAATAAATAAATATGAGATAGTAAATTATCAGTTACATTGATGCAATATAACTTAAAAATGTTACTTTATGTGCTCATGTCATAACTAACGCAACTTTACTGATATTTGTCTTTATTTTGATTTTCTATGTTCAGAATCTTCAGACACATGGGGTTTGAGAAGTGTTTGTGCTGGTTAAACGGATGGTTGCTCAAGTTTTTTTTAATAATTTATAAGTACAAATGTGACTTGAAGAGGATCAAGAGACTTACACCTTTACAAAATGTATGGAGTTTGTTATAGAACGAATATTTCCCTACACAATTCTCCTTATAATCTGCTTTTTACTTGAATTAAATTTCAATTGATTTTTGACACAAGACGGTTCTCAAAATTAAGCAAAACGGCAATTTGAAAGTACTTGACACTCTGCACAGCTCGTGTTGCCTGTCATTAACACAAGCCGCACTCGCTCATTACTGTGTCCTTAATATGAATAATACTCAGCGACAAGACACACACCTTCTTTTACTGCCATGTACACTCTGAGACATCTTTCAGGAAGAAAATGAAATTTAAATGAGCAAACACATGAGATTCAAATCCACCGCACATCAGCGCCTTGCACGAAGCTAGTGTGTAACACGACTATATTCCATTAGAAGGGACGCGTAAGACCCGAGTTAATATTTGTTCTTAAGTATTGGCAAACGAAAGTGAAAGGACTGAATTTGGCTTGAGCATATAAACTGATTATAGTCTTGGCCATAATAAGGTGATGGAAAGTTACATAAAAATTACGTGCACAAAGACTGATAAATCAAAAATGTATTTTCCTATCGAAATTGAGATATAATCACCAATCCAAATGAGGGTTGTTGTAAGAAAACCACAACGGTTTATCCTTAATGTTCCGGGGACATTCAATCTCAGACAGTGTGGGTTCTGCGATTCTGAATTAATGTTACATCGATTATGATGGAAATTATAAGATTTTGATCGTTTACATGTGCTTTTGGATTTGAAATAACTTCAAGCTTTAATATCAATATGATCTCCAATTACTTGGAGACAGAGCTCAAGGTAATAATAAACATTACACAATGTCAAGATAATGAACAATCCATCAAATCATCGCCACATGTGACATTCAAAAAGGGCTAAACTAATGTCATTTGATTCCTTTTGATTCTTGAATCTCTATTCTATGTCATTCATGCGAAGGTGTCATGGTAATAATTTCTTGCATAAATGGTCATCAAAATGTTTTATGTTGATTATCCTCATAAACTCATTTTCTTTTTTATTGAGTTAATCATTACCTGAGTTACAGTTACTCATTGACCTGAAGATGTTTTACATACTGCAAGGGTAATTTAATAGCATTAAAACTTGCAAGATGGCATAGCTTACGTTCCAAACTTTTTTTTCTATATATATCGGATTCATGCACGTTATTTTTCACATTTATACTGAATTATTTGAGTATATTACCTTAAATGACTTTGACACAATTTTGCTGCATTATTGAATAAGACTGGTGTCTTCTTTATTGTTGTTCATGTTAATATAACTTTTGACATAACGTTTGCATTAGGCATTTTTTGTCATTGCTCCAGTCGAAACTTTCTTATGACTTTGTCTCCTTATTTTGGCGTTTAATGTTAATGGTTAGTTCATAAAGATGCTATCAACATTGTCTTCAACATCGCTGTTGTTACATTTTTATATTAAACCCTAATGCCAGATATGTGACGGAATCAAGTCACTTCTTATGTTTATAATTGTTAGATCAGGAAGATATGACTTCGGCCTTGTCATATTAATGTTTAACATGCCAATGGTTTATAAAAAGGGGAAGAAAGACTAACAGAACCCTGTCTCCTATGTTCAAAATTCAATGAAAATTGTTAGTTTAAAACTTGCAATTATCTTCGGTAAACCAGCTTTCTTATGTAATGTTTATCAAGTTGTTTTCAGAAACACTGTTAACACCAATATTGAACAGTTATCCACTTCATTAAATTAATCAGCATGTGCTAATTTGAAGTTTTGAGTGTTCTTTTGTTTTGAGTGTAACCTTATTGATAAAGTATTACTGATAATTCAAAGGACTGAAAACAATTTCAATTCACTCTAATTTGAACACCAAGTAACACATACATGTTTGTGTAACATATGATAAATATAAACATGTAAACATGTAAACATTCCTTTTATATATTGAAAAAAAAACGTTCATGTTAAAGGGGCAGTAGCACGTTTTAGGGGGTATATAAGGTGATGTCAGGAAAATGAAAATATAGGGTTCCAATTGAAAGACCATATATTTTAACTAAAGGAATCAGTAATAAATCAAATATATAATGCAAAGTTCAGCCTTGTGATTCCTTTTGCTTACACAAAATGAATTTAAAGGTGTTCACATATAAATGGCAGCCAATGGATTTTATGTGAATCGTTATAACTTGATCTCTGACTTTGGATGATTGGTTGACGTTATTTGATTTTTGACACTATCAAGATGATACATTAAACATTTACTGACATAATCAGTGAAAAACGTGCTACTGCCCCTATTTAGCTAGTTGGAGATTTCACGTTGTATTTAAAATATAGGAAAACCAGTAATCAATCAAATATATAATCTAAAGTTTAGCCATATGGTTCCGTTTTCTAACACAAAATCAATAAAAGGTGTTCACACAATAATGTCCGCCAAGGAAATTTGTGTGGATGTTTTCAATTTGTTCTCTGAATATGAATGATGGGTTTGTGTAATGAAAGTGACACTATTTGAATAATACCTTTAGCATTAAAGCAAAATCATCAGTGAAACAATTAAAATATATTATTTTCAAAAAACGCGCTACTGCACCTTTAATGGTCATAGGTATTAAAAAAATGATCTCTTTATATGTCAAAGAAGTGATAGTGGCAGAGACAAGTCAATTTAGATTTTTGTTCAGTTCAAATTGTACTTGTATTTGTTATTTGACTGATCGTCTTTAAATTGGTAATGTTCCCAGAATTAAAATTCACTTGAGTTTTGACACAAGATTGGTCACCAAATTAAAAAAAACGGCAATTTGAAAATACATGTACTTGACGTTCTTCATAGATCGTTTTTTGCCATTGAAACCAGCATGACTTGTCCATGACACAGAGCTGAGCAGGACGTATTAGGCAGGCAAAGTAAGTGAAATAACGACTTAGCGCTAGGCAACACTCCATTTCAGTACTCTGTCCTTAATATAAATGGATTATCCTCCCGCATGCAGCAGCAGGACAGACGCTTGCTATATACACTGTAGAACATATTTCTGGAAGAACATGGAATTTAAATTACCAAACACATGAGATGCAAACACCAGCGCGTTGCACAAAGCGTCTCTGTAATAAGGCAATATTCCATTAGCAAGAAACTCCAGCAATCCATAGGAATTCAAGTCAATATTTGTTCTAAAGCATTGGCAAACGAATGTAAAAGAATTGAATTGAAAATGATTATGGCCTTGGCCTTAACAGGGTGAAGGAAAGCTACATAACAATTACGTGCACAAGGATTGATAAATCGAAAGATGAATTTCTCAGTCAGAATTATGATTAAACCGCAAAACAGAAATGAGTGTTGTTGCAGGAAAGTCAAAATGCTTAAATCTGATCGGATGCAATGTTCAAGGATATATAATCTAGGACATGGTGGCTCCTTCTGTAGTGTTTAATATCAGAGTTTGCATGTTTTATATCCACAAGTTGAATACTCATCTTACCTATAATTGATTAATTTATCAATCGGAAACACATGAATATAGAAATCATTGCAATTGTCAAGGGATGGAACTTATCCATTATCTTGCCTAAAATGCAAAATGTGTGACTTGCCGAGTGACAAAAGCTTCATTCTTTACTTACTTTACATCTAGATCAGTATAATATATAGACTATAGAATATCTTTAAATTGTAAATTACATTTTATGTTCGAGTTAACATTAAAAGAACTGATATGTTTTCATTAAGGAGTTGACACGTTCCCTATGAACTTCTTAGAACATGACAAGAGTCAAATATTTGTTCCAAAGCATTGACAAAGGAAATAAAATTGGACTGAATTTGGCTTGAGCATTTAAATTGATTATACCCTTGGCCGTAACAGGGTGGAGGGAAGGCTACATACACTTTCCGTGCATAGCTGATAAATCGAAAAATGTTCTTCTCTGTTGGAATTGGGATGTAATCATAACAAGAAATGAGGCTGGTTTGTAAGAAAACCACAATTCTTTATTCTGATTTGATGAATGCATCGAAGTTTATAATCTTAGACATTGTGACTCTATCTGTAGTGGTTAATGCAGATTGCATGATGCCTTCTATCCACAAGCTTGAATACTCATCATACGGAAAATTGATAAATCATGGAAAATCATCAGGTTTTGAATGTTTTGATAATGTGCTTATTGATTTGTAAGTTAATAACTATCTAATATCAATTTAGTATTTGACCATGAAAAAAAGTAATATACATTTGCTTTCCGCCAAAGTCAGTTTCAAAGCCACCCATCAAGCCATTTTTTACGAAAAGTTGAAAAGGGGGGAAATGGAACATTATTCCCGTAGCCTGAAAAAAACTATGAAACATCAACTTTAAGATGTAACTCGTTTCTATTCATGCAGGCCTTCAAATATACTTTTAGCAGCAATTAAGTGCTGAAAAGTAATATTTACTGTTGTTTTCTATTTCTGTTGAATTATTTTCATGCTCCATAATTCAAAATACGCGTCATCGCATCACTTATGTCTGTATGGAAAGTTCAGAATCATTTTATATCATTTCAGGGCATAATGATAATGAAAGGTATGATAGGAAAACACGATGTTGAGATCGCAAGCAATGCCAAATCTAGTCGACATGCTTGATTCCATGCCCCACAATGAGAAATGAGTTACGAAACTTGTATTGTCACCTTGGGCAAGTCACCAGTTCGAAACGTGCCTCTGTCCACCCAGCAGTATTTGGGTACCTGGTATGATACAGTGGTAATCTGAATCTGAACCTCGAGCGCCTAACAGGTAATATGTCACTAAGCGCTTTGAGCATGCAATCTTCATGGATATATGAGCTATATGAATTGGCTATAAGTATTATACAGTTATAGACTGGTGATGAGGTCAATACCTTTTTTATAGACCCGAGGAAAACAATATCGATATTGCTTTCCTCGAGTCAATAAAAACAGGTATTGACCGAGTTCGACTGTCCATAATTCTTTTATTATGTCTCGGTAAAAAAAAAAGATAATGGAAAACTACAGCAATGACCGGCATTTGGGCTCAATTGATGGCAAGGATAGGGTCAATGACGTCAGTATTACAAGGGCATGACGTCATGAAACAACGGTTTGACGTCATCGGCTCTATTTATCAATATCACTTTTGGTCGGACTCAGGGTCACGGGGGTCAAGTCAATATCACTTTATGTCGACGGTCACGGTTCTCGACCAATCGGATTGCCGGAAAATTACGCTCACATAATAAAATCATTTATAGTATTCCACAATCGCCTTATAGATTGTCCTTTGATTCCAACTCCTGTATCTTTATTCAATGTCCTGCGTGATTGCGATACATTGCATGTGTGTTGAGGTGTAATGATGATAATTAAAGCTAAAATAGTCATCAAATGTCTTATGTACATCATCTTCATTTATTCTTAGCAAATTCATTTGGACCCCGTTAATCAATAACAGATTCATAATTACTAATAGTCATGAATACGTGTTTAACTTCTTTGTTCTTTTTCTTCTTTGTGTGTGTCGATTCACGTAAAGCGAGGGCAACTCTAAAGCCATAACCATGTCTATTGCATCGCTATTATTTCATTATGTAATAGATTCATTAACGTAATTTTCACCTTGCGTGTTAGTAAATTTGGAAATTCTGTGTATAATTGAAATGTCGATGATCGATGATTGATCAGGTGGTCAATAAATATTAATTTTGTTTCATATTTCATTTTTCAAGTCCAATTTTGTAAATATCCTTTATCGTTTCTGTTCCTTATGAAAACGGCTTGTCATGGACACCAAAGTCGGTTTATTTCTGTTACATTTTTGTATCAAATGTTGAAAGTACTTCAACCTACGCTCACCGGTTTAATAACAACAGGGATATCTTTCATGGAAGCTTGTATTTTTCGTACCTTCTTAGAATTCGTTATTCGTTCTTGCCTATAAATAATGGTATTGTCACAATCAGCAAGAGAACCCTTTCCAGTGGTCAAACATGGTATAATCTGATGTCAAGTTCCAAACAGGTGAGAATGCATTTTGGAAATAAGATTGCTTGGTGGCATGTGGTCCTGTGCAGAGCTAAATGAAGTTCAGCAACATTGGGCGCTACTCGCTTGGCAGATAGATCAACCGTGTCTTGACAGGATGAACTAAAGGGCAATACCGAGGCATTGCAAATGTTCACTTTTGCAACGGCGTCGCTGATTGCACAATTAATTTCGGTTGCCTCCAATCAGACTGCTACAATTCTACCCAACAAACACGGCGAATAAGACCTGAGGCCTGATCAACGCTACTGACTTGATCTGCCTCTATGGGAGAAAATGCTTTACTAGACTTTTTGTCGGTAACGTTGGTATTTGATGGAGATTAAGGTTTAGGAATCAAAGAGGTTTTGCGGGAAAAAGTGTTACAGCATATCAGAGATGTCTTGTTTTTATGGTATGTACTGTTTTAAGAATCCACGTGGTTTGTCAATATGAACTGCTTAAGCTGTATAAGCCTAATAAGAACAGAGTCTTGCTGGGATAATATACGACTGAGATACCTCTGTAGGAAGAGAATGACTAAACACCATGAACAATCCGATTGGTAAACAGGTTCATCAGGTCAATTGGGTTCGATAAGCAGATAAACAAATCTGCTTTGCTTTTGAAAAATATACCATGATTAAATACTGATATCGGTAACGGAACCATGATTTGGCACACAAAATATTGTAATATTTATCATTATCCATATAATCTGATTTACCTGTTCATCGTGATTACTCTTTATTTATTGATAAGCAAATCCGTTTTGCCTGGCAAATTAGTACATCGGTAACGAAAAAATATGGCATAGGATTTCTGGAAATATATGCTTCAATCTTATTATCTGTATGGATGTGTTGCACTTGATGATTAACTTATGTCATGGTGAATTCATATGTTTTTTATTTAGACCAAAGAACAACGATTTGAATAAATTCTTAATATTTCTTTTTGCTTTGTTGAACATGACGTGCTTATACATATAGGTCCATGCGATGCGTTGCAAATAAATGTATTTATCATTGTAAATATTTGTCAGTGTCATTGTTTTATTTGAAGGTAAAAGCAGAAGTATACATGTATGTTTCTGCTTTGAAGGTTTAAAGGGTCATTTATGACATTTTGCAGGTTCAAGATTGAAGTGTTGCCAAGTTGCATGATTGTCAATTTTAAAGTTAGAAAGTTAAAAGCAGGATCGAAGTCACCATTTCATAGGTTTTAAAAGGTACTTTCTAAAAAGGAGTCGAGGTCAACGATTCACGGTCTCCTCAATAATTTATTTCGATGTGGTAAAGGGGAGAAACATTTGAGAGAAATGTTTAGTTCTGCAGTTTCTGTACATTCCGCTTTATTAGCGTGTGCGTACAATTCATACAATATACTGATATCTATAAAGGCAAAATCATCATATCGCATTATCTTAACGGCCAATGAAATGATTTGCATCGAGTAATAGTGGACGCATCAAGGTTTTAGGGAAGCTGAGTTTGACTCAGGGCTCATTCATAACGCCATTTAATTGATTCAGAAAGACGTACATGTAATACGTAACCAAACGTCCAGAAAGGAGGCTTTGGCAGGTATCAGGGTAGAGTTGGAGTTTCTCGGATACGAATACGCTGAAGCAGCAGGACGATTTATGTACGTCTCTAGTCCATCACGCCAAGTCTGTTAGAATATGTAGCTAAGTCATCTTTGATTGCAAAAATTATCGAATGTGAGGTAGCGATATTCAAAGGTTATTCAATGGTTGTCTAAAACTCTAAATTGTTTACTTAAGTATCAACGATTAAGCTCTGACTACAAGTTTATGTGACGGAATTTAACAGTATTGGTATTTGGCAATAATGCATAAAGAGGGAAATTATAATGTTTTCATTATAAGATTTATGAAATATTAATAAAAATATCAATGATCAAACGTGATACTTATACACATATATGTATATTGACGACAGGTTGCATATAGCATATTGCAATAATGCATTACATAATAATATGATATGTATAAACTTATATTGAATATTTTATTAACGTCACAGCTCGAACTCATCACGTTTGACAACTGATTTTGATACCTTTGATAACAAAACTCTACTCAACATATTTCAGACCTGTCTCGAATTAACTAACTTTGATCTTAATAGGATTCTTATCTTACGGAAACAGTACGTCTTTTCTCAAAAATCAACTCTGTCATTCTGTGTTCCTCAAGGATAAGGCTTGAGACCACTCTTTTTCATAATCTTCTTCCTCCCTCTTGGATAAATAATTCGAGAAAATTAGCTTCTATCAGCTTCAAATCTTCAGATCCTTCATGCTGGAAATGTTCACACGGGACATAAGAGTGAGGGGAGACAAGACGTATTTTTTTTTCATATTTGACCAAAACACCAGCTCAGAAATCTAGAGTGTACCTCCATGGCACGGGAAATTTAACATAATCGATATTCAAAAAGATAGAAATACCCCTTCCCTATACATTACAGTATATTGTGCTTGTCTGTCGGTAAGGCTATTACAGAGGGTGGAGGAGATCGCTTTCTCAACACGTTAAAATACTGATTATTTTCAACTTTATGTGCTCCATGGGTCTTCAAAATGTATAATGCAAAAGTTAAGCCAAAATTCAGTGCGCCAAGAGGTAAGCATCCGTGACTCAATCATGTCAAAGGAAGATCATTGTGGCTGTCAGCAAAACATGCTACTAAAACATCTTCAACATCAGCAGAATTGCCACTTTCTTTACATCCAAACTTGCAAAAACTTTGATGCACTGCTTAGTCAATAGTTGTCGTGACTACATGAACTAACTGTACGCCAACATGTCATCGAATTCAATGCAGAAACTTCAAATAACGCCTCTACTCTCCGATGCATTTCACTTTCTCCAAGCTTTCTCCTGTGCTTCATTCGCCTCCTCCCTTCCAATTTATGCAAGGTTTACTCATTGTCTCGACTCACAAATGTCTCTTTAACGATGGCTTTCCAAATACATGTATATAAAAATACTTATCTCCTTTACTCACCTCAGCGAAACCTTAGATCATCCAGTAACTCCCTCTTCACTTAAACAAAATCGCTAAACTGACCTTTCGAACATGCCTTCTATTTTTACAGCACGCAAGAATATAATTTTCTTCCCAAAAAGATCACGAACACTACAAACAATCACATCAGACTCACAAATTATTATCTATATACAAGTAAAGACCCACTCCTATTTAAGTAATCAAATTATTGATTTTGAATTACCCACGATAGATGATTTTGCCACATCCGTTTAATACATTAAACTTAGTGTTTCCTTAAAATCAAACTGTGTGTTATGTTTTTCAAAGTTGCTTAAAGCCAAAAGGCATTTTAATTGTGTCACACAAATAGTAACATTGAGCTTGGCCATATTATTACTTGAACCAAAATTTCAAAATGTGTTTCCATGGAAACTTACAAAGATAATAGTCGGAAAACATCCAATGCACAAGATGATTCTTCTATACAAGTATAGGAGCGAGCAGAGCCTAAAGAGTTTCAAAAAGTAAAATCGAACAAAAATTGGTGAAAGTTTTATGATAGTGGAGTATATTGTATTAAAGATAAGTAAGACATGATTCAAATGAATCACAACACTAAATTCATGTATAGGTTTTACTATTAACAGGGTACATCTATGGATAATGGGTTTTTTTTTGTTTCAATTCTGAGGTAGCTATCGTGAATATTCTAGGAGATGTGTTGATGACAAAAGTTTTGGGGTCTTTTTTGGTCACTATGTAAGTGAACCACAGAAAAGGGACGTACCTCAGTGGCAGAGTGTCCGCTCGTAACCCGGTAGACCAGGGTTGCATTCCCGGTCGAGTCATACTAAAAGAGGATAAAAGGGGATAGTTGTTGCTGCCTTGCTTGACACTCAGCATTGTAAAGGCATAAAAACGCATTAACTGGTGTATGAATCGTGAGGCTAGCATGAATTGTTTATGAGATATGCTCCGGATAAAGGACTTTCTCATAGAGTCATTTGTTTGGTCATGTTTCCATTGAACCGCAAAAATGAAAACTCACTTGTCAGTCTTACCCTTAAATTGCACATCAAGGAATCATGTTTGTTAAGTATATGAAGTTTGGTGAAGCTCTGGTCTAAGGACTTGGTGATAGAGTCACTGTCTTAGTCATGTCTCCATGAAAACCGCAAAAAAACGGAAAACCGGAAATAAAAACATTATTTATTGGTCTAGCCCTCAAAAAGTACATTTAGGGATCAAGTTTGTTAAGTGTATGAAGTTTGGTGAAGCTAGCATGTTAAGTTTAGGAGATATGATCCGGACATAGTTTGTGACGGATGGACACACGGACGGACGGACGGACAGACGGAGGACAGTAATACAGCTGAATATTGTTCTACACGCCTAAAGTGTCTGTATTGTTGCCATTTTTGTTGCTGGTCCAGTAATAACATTCTTATATGTGTTTCCATGGAAATATGAGCAGAAGTTGAAATCCCCTGCTTCAGGTGAAAGAATGTTTCAATGCTCTTTTACATGAATATTATTATATAATGCCGATTAAAAAAGCTTGATGCGAAATGACAAGGCAGATGACATTTTAAATTTTTTTTATATCGTCTGTGTCTAAATAAGTAAGCATTTCTGTCATCAGAGGTTTTTATTCATAAAAGCCTAAGGTTGTTTGCACTTAAATCAGAATCGTAAGCATTTGATCCATATGCGAATGTCATTCTTATTACGTCTTACGTATCATGACATTAAAGCAAATATTTATATTTTCATCCTGATGGACAGTAGATGTTAATCAAATTAAGACTTCATATATTCATGAATTCATCTATCTGTACAAAGGGTTAGTTTTAATCAAAAATGTTTTACAAAGTTTTCAAATTGATGAAGAGACGCAAATATTATATTATATATATTTATATTTTCTTGGAACCCTGTTAATGCATTTACGCATATGTCCATTTGATATTTTGTTCGTAAAAGGTTATAAGGATAACTAACTTTGATTGCCTCCAATCAGACACCTCTCATTCTATCCCACAAATTCGGCAAGTTAATTAGAACAGAGGCTAAATTAACATGATTTGATCTGCCTCTGTGGGGAGAGAATGCATTATCCAATATCCACTGTCACATTGCTTAGTTGTTGTTGTTTATTGAAATTGATGAACACTCTGAAATTTGAAAAACATTCAATTACCCAATGTCATTGTGACCTTCATGCATAACGAACAAATGAAATTCGTTATATAAAGGTTCATAAAACATGGAGAAGATTAAAAGTATCCCCGCTCCTCTTCAACACTAAAGTACGTCACCACCGACATTTAGACCCTGCTAATATGATAACAAAAACTGCAAGTTAAATATTCAGACGGTTCTGTGTGAGAGTGACATTGATCAATGATGTAGCACGCCCGCAGCAAGAGGAGGAAAAGAACCCAACACCCAAAACAACCCCCTCCCCTACCCCCTATTCCCTTTCCCCATTAAAACTTTTCCACGACCATACTGTATGTTACATTGTAAAAGCATAAACGAAATTTCGTCATTTTCGTCTGTAACACCTGTGGCTAAGTTGAGTGAAACAGAAATAATAAAATCATAACAATTCCCTAAAAATGTAAAAAGTATCTTTGCTGACCTCCTTCCCCCACTTTGAATTGAAAACCATAAAACTCCACAGCCTCCCAAAAAAAGGAAAAAACACCTCCTCTCCCAACAGCCCCCTCCTCTCACAACCCCGCATATATAACGCCTCCCCATGATCCATTATCGTCAACCTCACCCCCTGAGCAGAAAGAGTACTCTGCTCGTGTGGTTTATAGCTGTAAGCACGTGGAACAATTACAGCTAATAAGCTGGACTGGACTAGAACTGGTCTTAATAGAGCTGTTAACGCTACCATTCATCGTCATTACACAGTACAGAGCTAGCTCTGCGTATGTATCATACGCCAAAAGTCGATTTCCTCTTGTCACTCAGAGACCTCAGTTCCAACACGAACAATATATCAGAGATCGCATCTCGATAGAACACCGGCTTTTGACATCTTGGTCATTCCTCGGTTGAATATTTAACTTTTTCATTGCAAGCCTCCCAGTGTCGGGGAAATAATTCAGTTTTGGGGTTTTTTTTATTCTACGACTTTGGACATTCTGTTGTAGTTTTATAATTCGATTATACATTTTTGTGACATCTTGGTCATTCCTCCGTTGAATATTTATTTTTTCTTAGCAAGCCTTCCTGTGTCGGAAAATAATTCATAGTTTTGGGTTTTAGACATTGTGTTGTAGTCGTTTTACATTTCGAATGTACATTTTCGACTGTAAGACATTCATATCACTCCTGGCGAAATTACTGAAGTCTTTTTCTTGCAAACATCAAAAGGACTGGACTGTTTTATTTCTAGTATCAGTTTTTTTAAACTTCGACGGACCGTGAACTGCTTCGGGCACTTTTAATTTTTATGTCTTATTCAGTTTTTGTTTCTATTCGCAATTGAACACTCTAGACTATTTTGCAATATTTGTTGTTCAGCTTTTAGTTATATCACAATACTCAATAATATACATTTCAGACATTCTCTCCCCACAGAGGCAGATCAAGCCATGAAATGCTGATACAGCCTCTGTTCTATTACGCCGAGTTCAATGGCTAGAGCGGGAGATGCCTGGTTGGAGGCAATCAAAGTTTGGCTACTGAATCATGGCAAATGCATTGTGATAAAGATATTCAAATAGATTGTGGTGCGATGTGTTTCCACCAGGGGAAACTGCCGGAACCCACGGATTTCGGCGAATTAAAACAGAGGCTGTATCGACATTTTATGACTTGATCTGCCTCTGTGGGAAGAGAATAGATTTTAGAGGAGGGGAACAGTTGCAGCTGTTTTAATCGTTTAAACTGTGTAATCTCATGCTTTGAACAATAATTAGAATGTTGGAATGTATGAATTTATCATTTATAATAAGAAATAATATGTACATTTTTAATGACACTGTTATTCGTGAACCTGAAATATTCAAGAATTTGTACTTTGATGTTTTGACGAAATGTTTTCTTTTTTAGGAACACGTCGTTTGTTGGATCAACGGCATTTCCAACGATTTACACGTTCAGCATAACCCAAGCATGGAATGTCTCAGAAGCAAGGATCAGAGTTTTATTTCAATTTTAATTTTGTTTCGTTGTGGAATATAGGTATTTCTACATCATTTTTATTTTTATTTTGTTTTAAATTAAACTCCCAGGCAAAAGAAAGTACACACTAAAGTTGAATTTATCATCAGTAAGATGTTTGGTGACAAATATTTTGGGTATTTTCAAATTGATAAGAACAAGAGTTAAAACATCGATCAAAGAGTACTTTTAATTTCAAAATAGTAAATTTTATGGTAATACATGTTTCCAAAATCATTTTTTGATATAACACAAATATTCTTCAACATTATTCATGCTAGTGTCTATCTCAGATTGGTTTACAAAACATTTACCAGACAATTGTTTTATTCCAACTAATACAAATTTGTATGATTTTAACGTGACATTATTCACTTTATAACCCATAGGGTAGATACTTAGTAGTGTCATATTTTCAATATGAGCACATGTGCACATATCTCGTTTGCCTAGTAACGATTGTGACGTCACTGTAGCCGGTCGTCGCAAAGGCAGCAGGCAGGTTTTTTTTATTTCTAAGAGAATTGAATTGGCAATTACAATTGATTATTAAGATATTATTACACGCGTAAGTGTGTCATGTGAGATACTTGTGAAAATGTGTGTATAACCCTCGCTCTCGGGTAATAAAACATTTCACACTCGTTTCGTAAAAGTCATATGACACTCTTCCTCGGGTAATAATCTCTAGATCACATGCCTCTTAGATCATAAACAAACTGTGTCGTGTACTTTCAGTTGCTTGGCGACTCATAAGGCTTGAGATCACATCCCAAAGGGAATAATTAGTATGGTAAATTATGAATTTTTCGTTTTACCGCACATCTGTTACCAATTATCTTTTACTTGAATACATAACCTTATATCAGAAAAAATCAGATATTCATTTGATTTTTCACATTTAGTTTGACAAATTCTTCATAATAAAACGCAATTGAGTTTAGATTGTAATTCATTTCATATTTTATTCTAAGAGATATTTATCTTTCTGATTGTTTTAATGTCAAAATTATTATAATGCTGGTTGTGTTTGGCAAAAGTATCGTTGGAAGAATTCTTCAATTCTAAAATTGCGTCTCAGAGAATTATTTTCAATATTCAGGATAATGCCCTTTATCTCATTTAAATTTGAATGTATCTTTAAAATAAGAATTAGTTTTTCTCACATAGATTGTTGACACAAACACATTTTTCGAACATACATGAAATATAATATCTATTATCATTAAAGTTGTTATATTACTCTTCAATGTTTTATTGTTTAGCAAAACTACGCCTTGAAAACTATATCAAATTCGTTATTTCAACATTGTTTTCATTCACGAACTTTTTCTGTTATAATTAAGACAAGGATGGTAACATTTTAAAAACAAATGTCAAACTAACATCAGTGTCATTTTTGACTAAATTTGAAGAAGGCCGTTGACAGTAAAAAGATCGGTAACAAGTTAAAATCTGTTCAGAGGGCAATATTTCCCTGAAGACAACCAATGCATTTCAATGAGCTGTTTTGATAAATCGTACATCACAATTGAAACGAAATTGCTTGCCACCTTATTGTAAGTAACTGCTATGAGCTATGAGACTAGAATGCTTCCACACGGGTTTATAAATGGTGTTGTTAATACACCGCTTGACAGCACAGAGCATTAGTAATTTAACAAACAGGAATCAGATAAAAAGGGCAGAGCTGCGATTTGTTTCTGATTATAACTTCACAAATCAAAAGTGGGTTGCTCTTGATTTGTTGCTTTCATTCTGCTTGATTTGCTGGCTCTGACGTATGTAGGATAGCCTTTGAGTGCCAACAACGCGCTGTTTAATTATTCAGTCATCAAATCAAGTACGATTCTTGTTTCACACGGGATTCAGAACTCCAACCTCATCATAAGACCTGCCATCCTTTACCACGTGTTGTTAAATAATTCAAAATTAATATTTCTCAATCATCAACGATCGATTCTCTCCCCAGAAACAATTTGACTTGCTCCATTTTGCCCTCTCACCGTCCCTTGGTAGAGTGAGAGTGCTGGAAACTTGACATTGATTACACCGAGGGACGGAAGTGGCTGGATAGGTACTTAGAACCTTAAGTGACGGAATCATCGCCTAGGACAGACTCAGAAATTGCCTGTTGAAATATCATCTAAATTTGATTTCTCAACAGCATGGAAAGTATCCGGCCAACCTTTCCATGTTGAAAGTTGTGGATCAATAGCGGGAGGCCTCTCAGAGTCTGACAGAGCAACAGTATCATGTGACGCACGACACGCGCATTCCTATCTGTGTGCTGGTCCCACATAGCTCTGTCTCAGTCTCCATCAACCACAACGCACGTGCGGACACGTGCACCGTCTACACGGTACTACAACAGGTTGCTATCCTAGACGGGACGATGGGAGAGCAGTATCGAACCATTCAGTAGACGAGGCGGGTTAGCTCACTCTGGCCCGTCTGTTCATTGCGGGACTCATCGCCTAACCAGAAGCACTGTGCGCGTGCGTGTGCTCAATGGATAAACAGTGATGGATGGCTGTGTGTACCTGTGCGTGAGCTAAAGGTTGGGACTCACAAGACAGTGGGAAGATGAGTGTGCATTGTAAGCGTTTCGGCACGTGCTCTCGTGTTTCTTATCGCGGGATAAACGTATGGAAAATCCTCCTACAAGCGACTAAGATAACCTAGGATGCTGCCCCTGTGCTATGGTGAGTGATTTGTGTGATATGTTGCAAACAGTACGTGTAATGAACATGTGTCTGTAGTCTTAAAACACTTGTATCTCGTTTGTAAAGGGGGAAGCGACCACGACTCTGTTGTACTGAGTTTTACTTGCACCAGATAAAGCTTGTATGATTTGAAAAGACCAAAATGAAAATTTTTTAACATTTTGCAGAATTATACCTTATAACGTTTTGAACATTAGACACTGCTTTCATGTGACACTGTTGCTACTTCTAAAAAATTTACGTCTTCAAAGTATTTGATAGTTATGTTAAAAGATACCACTTTGAGTTTGCACTTTAATTTTCCAACTTGTTGTTATGTTTCACTTTCAAAATCATAACGCACAAATGCTTAAACTAATGTCAGGAATTCAAGCAGTTTCACCTGTCCTGCACAGAAGAAAAGCTATCACATTTCTGTCCTGTTCAAAAATTTATGCTAAACTAGCTTTAACAATGGGCATTTTTCATATCTCACAGGCCCAATGCATGTAGCTACATTCTCAGTAAAGAAACCATAATCTTGTATAGCTTAAATGCAGACCAAGCAGGTGTTTGATGTTAACTTTCCTTCACTTTTTGATCTTTATGATAATACAGGACCATAAAGTTCTATTTTAAGGGCACATAGAAAAGTAATCTTAACTTGATGTCATAATAGATTACAACGAACGGGATGATGTCCAAACATAGATAGCAGACTGAAAATTTCAAAACATGAATTGTCTCCCAAATTTGACTATCGGTACCTGATGAATTAAAAAAAGAATGGAGGATAATCTTGCTTTAAAGGAGCAGTAGCACGTTTTTAGGGGGAATATAAGGTGATGTCAGGAAAATAAAAATAAATGGTTCCAATTGAAAGACAATATATTTTAACTAAAGGAATCAGTAATAAATCAAATATATAATGTAAAGTTTAGCCGTGTGATTTATTTTTTCTTAAACAAAATGAATTTAAAGGTGTTCACATATAAATGGCAGCCAATGGATTTTATGTGAATCGTTATAACTTGAACTCTGACTATGAATGATTGGTTGAAGTTATTTGATTTTTGACACTATCAAGATAATACATTTAACATTTACGGACATAATCAGTGCAAAATTGAAAATATATAATTTTCAAAAAACGTGCTACTGCCCCTATTTAGCTGGTTGGAGATTTCACGTTGGGGTTGTTTTCTCAAGACAAACCGTGATATTTTTAGTCCATTTATAAAATAAAGTCTTAAAGGGGCAGTAGCACGTTTTTGATAATTTTATATTTTTAATTTTTCACTGATAGTTGTAAGTTAATGCTAAATGTATTATTTTGACAGTGTCAATAATCTCATTACACAAGCCAATCTTCCATAGTCGGAGAACAAAATATGAAGATTCACATAAAATCCATTGGCGGCCATTTTGTGTGAACACCTTTTATTCATTTTGTGTAAGAAAAAGCAATCGAATGGGTAAACTTTACGCTATATATTTGAATTATTACTGCTCCATTTAGTTTAAATACATTGTGTCTCAATTGGAATCATTAACTTTCATTTTCCTGAAATCACCTTATATTCCCTCTAAAACGTGCTACTTCCCCTTTAATGAATATTGTATTAGATATCAGATGACAGTATATTGTTCTTATCACAACTTGCAGCTTGAGTTTCAGAAACCTTTGTCATATTTCGATCTTGCAATAAAACCGGACATCAATGATCAATTTTACAATGACATGCAAATAATTAATATTAGATTTGACAATGCGTCAGCAAGCCATGCATGTGTATGTTATGAAATGATTTGTGTCAATATTCTACATTATCAGCATTTTAATAAACTTATATCTATTTGTGATTGATTCTTTAAATGTATTGAAAGATATTCATTTCAAATATATGACAGCTTTACCTCGTTTGTCTAAGTAGTGTATGAATTGCATATTAATGTATGACAACTTTAAGTTTTAAGCTGCACCTATTGCTACTATAAGCTTCCTTATAAGTTAAAGATTTATTAATTCTTTTCAATAACTTTATCATGACACAATGTCGCTGTGCAATGTGGAACTAAGTTTGTATGGCTTCATGGTGTACTTTTTTGCTGATAAGGTGATTAGACAATAATTATCAAGCCAAGTTGTTGTCCGCGTGACTTTACCTGCGCTTTGGGCATTATAAAAGACTTATCTTTATCCTCGCTGCCTACCTTTATTACTTCGTTGATAATATCATTTAGTTACTTTACTTTAATTATTCATTTCGTTAATGGTGATGTTTCTTCAAAGTACCTTCGTTTTTCTGCCAGAAAAATTCCTTGTAGCATTTCGAAAAATTCTTTTTGAAACTTGATCGATATATTTAACTGCAAGCTTCGTCAATAATTCAAAAGGGGGTTTGCTCGAGTTCAAGCAGAATATCGCAATTGAACTTCTTTACGTCCGAACATAGTTTGAATTCAGATAAGCAACGTTCATTAATGCATTGCTTTCTAATGCCATGTTCTGGACGTATCTTAACCACAATGCTATCCTACTAAAAGTCCTTTAACGTAATTGAGTCATTTTATGTAAGACTATTAACCGACCTTTTTCTCATCAGAATAGTCAGGTGAATTTTATGGTTGGTTATATGGAGGTTTAATACGAATGATCTTTAGATTTCCTGATGATAACATATACTAGTAAACTTTTCCAACTTTTATCTATATAAGAGAGAGAGAGAGAGAGGAAAAAGAGAGAGAGAGAGAGAGAGAGAGAGAGAGAGAGAGAGAGAGAGAGAGAGAGAGAGAGAGAGAGAGAGAGAGAGAGAGAGAGAGAGAGAGAATGAGAGAGAGAATAAAAAAGAGTGAGGGGGGGAGAGAGAAAAGCAGTTAAATACTAACTATGAGCGTACCCATTTGTAGCGACTTGAGCAGTATAAAGAGCAAAACTATTTTGTGGAGGATTTTTTTCTAATTTTAGCACACATAATGTGCAAAAAAACGTTTTGCAGAATTTACAAAATTTTTAGAGAAATAAGATCGGTCTTAAACGTCTTCAATAAGCAAAAAAATGCTCGAAAATTGAAAGCTAGTTTTAAAATTATGAAATGGCAATGCTTCAGCTACGAAATCTATAATTTTGAGATCCCTTGTACCAGTATTTGCTGAGCAGTGTTTCCTGAAATGCGCAATGAGTCAGAGTTTTTTTAGAATGGGAAAAATAAGATGGCGCCAAAACCACGGGATTTACGAATCTTCCATTAGTTAGTTTTTGTTTGTCAGGTTATTATACATTTTTACAAGAAATTCCAGGACTTTAAGTACGTTTCGAAAAATTGCCCATGTTAATTTTTAGAACGCTTGGTCGAACTGAACCTTTACGTTTTGAATCAATTCGGTCCAAGGGCCTAGTTATGAACTTTATTGTAAGGGTTAGAAGTTTGTCATGTTTTCCTGAGTTTCAGTCAATGGTTTTGGTGTATGATAGATACAGAACCATTATTTGGTTTACATTGACTTCAACTACAAGTTAGCGTTATGTATTGCTATTTAACAAAATGATATTTATACATATGAAACTTGTCTATGGACAACATGTTATCTTTGTAAGTACATCTATTAATAGCAGTAGATTTATTATATAAAATTATTGTTTTATGTAGTTATGAATATTATTATTTTTAGCTATCAAGCTGCATATGGTTTACAGGGCAAATGAGCTCTCCCAAGGAAAGACTTTATAAAATTAACTCAATCATTATATAAGTGTTTTGTTTATTACGACATTATTAAACTTATTTTACTTTCAAGCCAAACAAATTATGGATTTTGCCAATCATCATTCCTTTTTCTGTAAATGTCAAGGGAAAAACGTATATAAAGGACATATTTAGTTGTCTTAAGTAGTTTTCTGTCATCTAGTTTCAACATTAAATTGTTATAAATATGTTTCAACGACATATGATGATTATCTATTGAACATTATGTTGTTTTGGAACTGAATTCATTTTGGTCATGTTTGTCCACATTAAAATACATCAAGTAATGCTAAATTAATGTGTTAGAAATGGACACAATTTGAATAAAGAAAGAATTTGTTAAACATAAAGGTAAATTGGTGTGTTGTTACCCTTACATAAAATTGATTGAAGATGGAATATATATGCCTTAAATGATTGAAATATACTTGAACATTTACATGCAGTTTTTTTTCAATCAAATTGCATTTTAACTACATGACTGTGAGCCTGGGTTGATTTATTTGCAATGAAATCAAAGTTAAAATCAACTATGATTTTAGTCAGGGTTTGGTTTCTTGAAGAGAAATGTTCCTCGTTACACCATGCTATTGTTAAGATATTGTCAGATATTGTACATTGTATATGGGAACAGTTGCAGTAACAACACGTCTCTGGTGAATGACTAAAAAGGATTTAATCTTGAGATGTAAAATGATCGACTTTCATAACTTGCATTATTACCTATGAGAGGAGTCATATCGGGGTCCATTTTAATGTCTGATGCCCAAACACCAACATATCACTTTCCCATTGCCACGTCATGATATAAATAAATCTTTGACGTCACGGTTCGACTATGACGTTGCGTTCTAGGCGACTGGTCCACCGGTGCTGGAAAGTTTATTTTGAGTATTTTCTCTAAATTTTGCGAATCAATAATATACAGAATATTACATCCGTCCACATACCGTACTATGGTTACTCGTGCCTAAATATCAGTAAATCCACCCCCCCCCCCCCCTCCCGCTCTCGTGGGCAATACTACAATTTAGGCACTCGTGTCGTAAACATAGTTTGTCATGGAGAATCAAATTGTTTTAAACAGATACGTAAATACTCAAATTTTCGTGAAATAATATCCCCGATGACTGCCGTAAGTGCAAAATTTGAATATCAATTATTATTCCACAATTCAAAAAAATTCGTTTGTCTGACTGTTTCATGAACATGTATAAATACATGATATAAATACATGAATAATCCAATAAAAAAATGCTCAATCTTTTTGATAGACATGAACAATGAAATATGTATGTTGAGAAAGCTTCAGATATAATAAAAGAACATTTTATATTTTAAAGTTTTTCACTGATAGACATGAACAATGAAATATGTATGTTGAGAAAGCTTCAGATATAATAAAAGAACATTTTATATTTTAAAGTTTTTCACTGATACGTTAATGTACGTAATGTACGTTAATGCTAAATGTATTTTTTTGATAGTGTCAAAAATCTCAATACACAAACCAATTATCCATAGTCAGCGAACAAATTATAAAGATTCACATAAAGTCCATTGGCGGCCATTTTTGTGAACACCTTTAATTTAGTTTGTGTAAGAAAGAGGAATCGCATGGCTGAACTTAACATTATATATTTGATTCATTAGTTTAAATACATTGTTTTTCAACTAGAACCTTTGTTTTCCTTTTCCTGATATCACCTTATAATCCCCCTAAAACAGCTACTGCCCCTTTAATGCACTCCATATTGCCATTTGTTTATTAGTCAACACCCAACAGTCGGTTATGATGTAACTGAATCAGTTCAATATGTATCTTAATATGTGTTCATATGGTCGAATGATCCCATAAAGTTAATAGTTTTAAAAAATTGATAAATTTAAAAGCTGTTTACATAATACATGATTCAACGGGTGCTTATCTCTGTTTTAAAAAGACCAGACAGTTATCAGCAAAATTGGTTCAAATACTAAAAATCGTATTACATCAGACAGAAGGCAGTTGACTATGACGCATAGTTTCATACCTGGCGATATGTTTCAGACAACAAATCAAGACATCAACAGCAATTAACAACTTATTTACATTTTATATAAAATGATGCGTTAAACGATTCAAACCAAACTCCACGACAATTGAACATGTGAAAGAAAATCATATCTGATAAACCTTTTGAGATATCATCGTTTTCAAAATCTACATGTACATCAAAATTTTATAGTATTAAATCTGTATTTTGATAATCTTAATTAATATGTCACACAAATCCTTTTTAAAGATAGTATATGTATATTGCAATGAAACATCGTCGATTCAATAGTAAACAGTAAATTTAATGAACATACATGTAGAGCTTATTCTAACGTCGCAACTAAATGTGACAATTATTATTTCAACATTAATATATATAGTATAGAGAATAAGCCGTTCAAAGTAAGTCGATTCCATACCATTTGAACAACACAATTTTGGAATGATGAGAGTCGAAACGTTTCAATATTTATTTAATGATTTGAGTCAATGTCATGACTATCTATGACAGGACCTTTATCATGTTGTTAGTTGCTCCAGCTGTTACAGCCTGTGTTGTTAGTCATATGTTTCAGTGTATCATTACAATTTCTGTCAATCACGGCGGCCAATCATACATAAGGCGACACAGCTGTTGTCGACGTTTAACTTATGTCACCTAATGATGATATGCGATGGCACACCTTTTTCGTATCTCTATCATGTTGAAAACACGAACAGATGTGTAAGTGAAATCGGGATTATGAAAGTATTACAATAGAACACGGCTAAAAGGTAAGTGTTTGTATTATTATTACAACCAAATTTTATTCAGTACTTCTTTACTGTGGAAATCACGAGGTTTCGGTGTATAAACTAACTCACAACTTAATCACGTTGCATGAAAATCTTTATGGATTATGTTTTGAAATTTCACTTAGAATGAATGTGAAATCTAATAACTTTGTTTGTATGAATGATACGTGATGAATGGTACCTTTAGGGGTTTAGTTGTTTGTAATACGATTTAACTTGATACAAGGAGTGAATAAATCTCATCCAAATACATATAAGTTGCAAATGGTGATGAAAAACAGTTTTATATATTCATGGATGTAGATGGTGTTGTTTTAGACTCAATATGTCTATATGTTTTAACGTGTACATGCATACAAAGTATTAAAGTATGGAGTCCAAAATTGGTATGCAAATTCAAGAAGTATAAGCTATGAAGTGGAAAGTATGCATCGTACCGCTGACACGTGCTTATTTGGGGCTATATACTCCATCTTTCTTCAGCCACTGAAGATATAATAAAGACAAATATTACGAACCATTGCATCCTTCCTTGTGGCCACTGTTGCTTTTGGTGAAAGTGAATCATTTCATTAGTTGCTTTTGTGGAGAGCGATGCGAACTTCAAGCCTTGCTTGGATAGCATCATGGTATGATAGTAGCTGCATGGATAAAAACCCAATGATGTGGTAGTATTCCTTTCATTTCACATTTTAAAGATATTTTATGAAAAACCTCACCTGGCATTGCCACTTTACAGAGCCAAATCACCACCAATCGTTGGGAGAGGGATTCCTGTTAGATTGTTACAGATAAGCTCGACGTATCTCTGTATATTAAATGAATTATATAATATTTTTAATAAATAATGATAATAAATGAGTATTTATATAGCGACTTATCCATATGACATGTGCTTAAAGCGCTGTACAAGACAAAGACAAAATGTCATCCTGAAGAGCATTTAGCATTGGCCTTAAAATACTCAGAGATGGGCATGTTCTAATGTCAACCGGCAAAGCATTCCAGAGAGTAGCAGCAGAGTTTTTGAAAGAAAGTTGTCCGAAAATATTGAGCTTCTATTTTGTGTCTGGAGAAGATTCTGTGATTCTGTGAGAGGGCTGCTGGGTTTATACTCAGCAATTAGTTCCCGCAAATATGCTGGGGCTGTTCCACTATTAAGACGTTGAATTCTGATTGGTTACGTGAACGAGGTCTAGGAAATTCAAAGGGTGTTCATTTGAATAAACTGGGAATAAATCCTAAGATGATTGAAACTGTATTATATTATACCAAATTGGGTAGCAACTTGGTTGCAAAAACAAAAAAAATGAACCCCAAAAGAATATTTGAAAATCTCTTCAATCGTTGACGTCATTGTTTCTCTTTATCTTTGCATGAACAGTTTGGAAAAACATAATTTAAGAACAGGAGGTTAGAAGTAAAAAAGTAAATCAACAATGTAATCAATGCTAATGTACATATACCATAAATTTGCATCGGTTATATTAAAGCTGAAACAAATTGAAAAGAAAGATCATGTGTTTGGTAACAATAGTAACAATCTTTCCTAATATATGAACTTGAATATGTTCCATGAATTATATGTCCAATGTGATGTATATCCTACGGTAGAGAATATTACAATTTATTTCCTTTCAACATGATGTTATCTTTTCGATTTTTGGTGTATGACAAGTTTTAATCACAACGGTTGAGGAATAATCATCCGGAATTGTGTTCTACAGATATCGCTCGTGGAAAATATTGTTTTCACGGTAATTATTTTGACATTGTTTTGCAATCGGCAAGTATATGACATCACAATTTTAAGCATAATCAAGTCATGACGCCACGATGCTATGATATCACTGCTTTCAGAAGGTTCAGATATGTACATTTATCATGTACACGTAATGATTTTGGATGATAGATAGAATAGACTCCCTTGTCTTTTGCATGAAATTAAATGTCATTATATACTCATGCAAACTTAGAATAGTAATATAAGGGTGCAATACGGAATACGTCTTCAAATTCCGTATTGCACAACTGCCGGTACTACTTTTTTCAAGCTTCGGCAATTCTCACAACTTTCCGTACGTAACAATCATTTTCCGAATCAAAACGTCGAAATTAATATATCTCAATGCATTTGTAATAAATCTACTTTTTAATGTGATAATGAAAAATAATATAGTGTTAAGGTTAGTAAAGAAACTGCAAACCACTTTGAAAAAGGAAATCCTAAACCAAGTTCCGAGAACATCGCAAGCGATACTTCGCCCTTTTGTCGTCATAGCCGACAACGATTGTGACGTCATTTCTATGGCAGGGAAGTGTAGTGTTCAAAGATGTACATTTATCATGTACACGAAATGATTTTGAATGAAAGATAGAATTTTCTCCCATGTCTTCTGATATTATATAAATATATTATATAAGCCTCGGATATCTGATGCTTTATATAACTTCTGTTGGATGTGAATGCCAGGTGTATTATATGCCTTTGCCATGTGAACATTACGGCCTTTACTTCAGTAGGAGATGAAAGGATAATTATTAGCTTGTGTACCTGTCACATGAAGTCAGCAATGGAGAATTTAGCATGCCATGCAATTAGTGTTATAACTCTAGAAATAATTATGGAATAATAGGTTGACAGAACACTAGACAAAATGGTCATTTCTTTGGGGGAAACTTAAGGAGAACTGCAAACATATGATGTATAGTTTCGTGATCGTTACGGCTATAAATCCAATTAGTGTGGCATATATTCTGTGTATTTACGAAGATGAAAGCATATTAAGCATTGAAAGTACTTGTGTAGGGGAAGCACATAATTGAAAATGTGATTGCAGTTATTTTATGAAATGGCATACATGATTTGATGTGTATTTATAATTTCCTTTACATGCAATCAATAATCACAGATTAACGGTGGAATATTGACAATGGTGTTTGTGTCCTTGGTTAGTGTTCTGACACTTTAACAGAACATATAACTACGAAACATTCATATTGCCAACAAAGAAGAGGTTCTCAGTTATTATGAATTATTTTACCTAACAGTAAAATACTCATTTGTGATTGACTGAAGATCGACTCTTTTTATCTTCTACTTTTACAGAATATTTAACTACGAAACATTAATAATGCCAACGAACCAAGAAGATCTCAGTTATTATGGATTATCGTACCTAACAGCAAAATACTCGTTTTTGATTGGCTGAAAATCGACTCTTTATATCTTCTTACACTTTAAAGAACATTTAACTACGAAACATTCATAATGCCAACGAATCAGAGAATCCGAGATATCATACAATGCATCTTCATGTAACACGTTTTTTCAAATGGCTAAATAACGGAAGAATATTCCATATCATAACAACATAAATGGGTTGAAGTAATGCATTAAATGAATAATAAATAATTAATTATAATGTCGCTCCCGACAGAGAATTACATATTGAAACCCTCAATCCATTTTTGTGCTTAACAGTTTGAAACATCCATAATTGATTGATGGCTATATTTAGATGATTTCGTGCAACTATATACCATTATTCTCAAATATATGGTTTGTTAAACCCGAGCAAATGGAAACGTTTTGAGATCTAGGACTTGATCAAATGACCTTTTTAAAGAATTTACATGTAAGCCGTATTGAAGATGTCTATTGAATAAAATATACTGCATATATGAATATAAGAATACAATATCTCATCATCTTAATGGAACCCTTAAAGTGATGGCAGAATATATGTTGTTAATGTCTACCAAGCATAAAATGCTATTAATATTGTATGACATAATTAGGTTTCACCGTCAGGCTATCCGATATTAAGAGATACAGAAATACTAAACAGGGTTTTTCAAAGGTCAAGGGTTACGATTGTTTTGTGTGATCTATAGAGGGAGTTAAACGAAAACAGTATTGCATATGGAAAGCTATAATCAGTAATTATTAATCTAGTCGTATTTTGAACTATGAATTTAAACGTTTCCTGAATAAAACTATCGTTGTATATTTCATTAAAGGGACCATTCGAGCGGGGTATTGTTTGTGGAAACGAAAGTCAGGAGGACTTTCCTGTTGACAATGATTTTACATGATAATTTCACACCTAAATTCATAAATGTCTGTGAGATAAGCATTTAAGTTGTTAAAGATTTGACAATTTGACAAAAAATAAAGTGTATCGCTCAAAAGATAAAAATATCGTGAAATGAAGCCAATCATCGAAGCTACGATCGTGGAATGCATTACTACGACAAAATGTTGTTGCAACTGATAACTCTTATTATGAATTATTTGTAAATTTGCTCCCCTCCTCTCAATCAAGTAGTTATTACTTAATTTTGTTAATGAATAAGCATATTACAGTACATTTGTTTTCTCGCAATGCTAACCTTTCAAAATGGCGGATGCCGCTCGAGTGGTGCCTTGAAGAATAACACAAATATCCGTCTTAACAATGGTTTCGTATCTACCAATGCAAGTTTTGTATTCCACAGTGTCCCTCGCTACATAATATGTACATGATAGTCTGAATACTTAAAAAAATATTGAATGTTAACATTTCATACTTCTCAAAAATATTCAAGGAACAATTAAGTAGTATTTCTCATTTAAACCATCTTTAAATGTCGGCAACTCAAGGGGAAAAAACTCATTCGTTTGATGTTTTGTTTAAACTCATATGCATGCTTTGCATCGGGTTACATATTTCTAAACTTAAAATATTTTTCGTAAAGATTGTTTTTACATTCCGTTCAAGAAAAGTCTTTATAAAGCTATTCACTGCCAGTGACATCAATTGCAAAGCAATAGTCACCTAAGACGGCGCCGTTTTAAATCTAAATACCTGACATCATATGACTTTCTTTTTAACCCCTGACATCAAATCTCAAAACAGAAACTGCATCACTGTCAGTAATTAATTCAAATATGAAAATAAGCTATTTTTATTCAACAATGGGCTAATATATGAATTTAATAAGGAACAATATGCAAATGTTCGTTTGATTCTTTTGGAAAGTGAAGAGATATGTTTAGAACTAAAGTTAATTTGACGATCACATTTCACACGCAACTTAAGAATAGTTTAATGGATATTCAACAGAAATATCCTTCCTCGTTAGACAATATTTTAGACCTTACCAACTACATGATATAAGTCGACCTAAAAGAATACGTTAATACTCGCTGATAGTTCTTGGTAGTTAATTGATTACTTGACAATGTGTATTTGCATTTGATACTTATATTTCCTCAACACATTTCTCAACAAAATTCTTCAACATTTCATGATCATGTTATGAAGTTTCGTTTAGAAGTGTTAGAAGCCTGACTATAAGAATATTTTTTATGTTCGAAATGATTTTCAACATTTTAGGGTTATGTCGATATGTATTTTCGTTTATACTGATGTTGGTCAAAGAAAAACTGATGAGGTATATATTTATTCTGAATCTTTAACATTAAATGAATATTTTGTCTTTTTTAAACTGACTTAAGTCAGAAATAATCTTTCTGGTTTTTGCAACATTTCATGAATTTGTGTTCTCCTTTGATACTGATTTAAGCCGTGCTGTAAGAACACGTTCAATTTTCGTTCTGAAACGTAATTTCAATGCTGTGCTTTCGACCTGATGCTTAGTAATTTCAGGGTTTCAGAATCTTTTAAAGTTAAGTCCATCAAATTTTCGTGTTTGTCCAAAGCATAATCGAATGTCTGCGCATTCAAACCTGGTTTAAAACTTTTCTCTTATGTTTGTATTTAAAAATCGTTACACATCTTTACTTTGATGCTGCAATAAGATCTACAAAACTCTTTGAATGCAAAGCCGATACTCTCAAAACTCATATGACGTAAGAAGGGGCATGCCGGAATTGAAAAACTGTCCATTTTATGTCTAAGAGTCAGACAGATTTGATAGCAAATCTCAAACGAACTTCACCAAACGTTTCCAAATATTCAGACTGAATTTTAGATATGCCCGTGTTTGACGAAGGAGAGGGATCTATTTTTGAACGTTTTACAAAAAGTGAGATTGTTTGCTACCGAATTATGAAACTGTCTGAATAATCAATAAAGAAACCAGAATATATGGAGCATTGTGATTTAATATACTGCATTATCCTGTACATGATAGATGTGTTTTTGCATGAATCGTACAAACCATGCGCTCAATATGTTTCAGGTGGCATTATAACGTACGATGTACGTTACCAATTATAATTGATTAAAGATAGCAGAGAAGACACGTTCACTATTAGAAATGAACCATTACAAATCTAAACAATATCATTAAATTCAAGATTTCATTTCACTGCACAGCGCTAACGGGTTATACTACATGACAAGGATCCTATTATATATTTTATTATGTACATTGTAGATAAATTGTAGCTATACGTGTTAGATCATTCAACTGGATGAAAGGAGAATATATATTCTGATTCTTTATAATGCCAAACTCGTAAAAGATTCATTTAGGTACACTTTGTTCTGGAAAATGACATCATAACATTGCACCGGTTATTTAGATAAATCACACGAAAGCAAATGACAACATGACATGTAATGACAGTTTGTAATCAATAGTACCTTTCATGTTTACCTATGTCTTTTACCTGTCACTCCTTGGATAAATCAAGCGTTCAGGTAAACCGATAACCCTTCTCTTTGTACTCTCTGACATACTTTCATATGAAAGGGAATATGTATCATTAAACCATTACTTATAATGAACTCTTCTCTTATTTCCGGAGATCAATAGTAACCGGAACATTACAGAAGCGATGATATAGTTTGTTATTTTGTAGTTAGGTAGTTATCATGTACATTGTTCTCAAAACATTCCAAATAATTGACTTGATTGTATTAAACGAGGTCACAGCGTAGCAGGATTATGTTTAATTAAGGATAAGGAGCTCGTTTTTAAGGTAACTAAAATGATCTCATGAAAAAACAAACATCAATAGTGACCAATTGTAACAAAATATTTTAAAATTAAAAAATGCATTTTTCTATACGAACGTACTATCTTCAACTCGATGCCTTATCCCCTTTCACAAATGATTTTGAGAAAAATGACAACCAGTGATGTTTGCTTGATACAGAGATAAGTTCAAATTTTAATCTTGAGAAATAAAATGCCTTACACTCTGAATAAATAATTTTTGAATTAACTAAAATGCATAATGGAAAATGTGAAGAATTAAAAGATAATTAAAAAGGCCCTATTGTTAATGGTAAATAACACGCAGGAGTCATATGTTTAAGTATATCAAAACATTGAAGTCTTAATACTATACCTGTTTGTACTTTAAGTCGTACTTCAGATACTTGAAATTATACATCAAAACAAGATCTTCACGACTTCAACTTTGACCTTTGACCCGGTGTTCGATCGTAGAATCTTTTTGATAAACCAATCATAAATCTGTTTAACTATGTATATCTTTGAAAAGTAAAACAATGCCATTAACCTTATTTTTTATACATCTCCAATTTATGGTTAAATTCAAACTTATATTGGAGAAAAAATTCACATATTTTTGTTATTTTTATATTTTAATATTTTCATTTCGAACCTAAGTTTTACTTGCGTAAAAATATGGCTTTCCATTGAGCTACCACTTGTGAGGGATATAAAAAGAGCGAAGCGTTGCTAAATACTTAAAACTTTAAAATCTTTTAAACTGACAAATTATGATGAACGTGATAACGTTCGAGCAGTCGTTGTTGCGTACACATAGAAAACTATCATATCTTACCAAATATCATTCCCGAGATATTTGGGTTAAGATTATCTTCAATTTTGGTCGAAAATCATAAATCGAACCAGACACTATTCCAAGTTATGACAAAACCATCATATGTAATAAATCATTTATTTACATGTCGTCGGTTCTATTAGTTGGAGCGAGACATACTAGTCCCCTGAGTAGGCAGTTGACATTAAATATAGATAGGTAGGTAGGTTGGTATATCACAATACATACACGCATCCCAGGACGCAGCCAGTGCACAATCATCGATGTGCTGCAATCAATTAACTATGATGTGTGCACATCTAAAGACTGCACTCTCCAAACTGGTTGATTACGTCTGTTAATAACAGCTGAAGCGCGAGACTGGGGGTAATTGAACAAGACGTACTGTGATCTGAGGTGTGAGTTCATCCAATACGTCTGCAGACAGTGTTGGACATCGGGATTGAGTCAACATGTCGAACGAGTCCAAACTCTATAATGAAGTGTGAGGGTGGATATTGGACAATGTGAATTCAATAGATAATCTGATTATGTAGTCAATAACATAATTTAGGCTGTCTATATATACGAAATATTACCGTTGATGAAATGATTGGTAGGTCTAAGATATTCATGTACAAATCAAAGGTATTTTGCCAACATTTTGCCGTAGCCCTCAAAAGCTTTCTTTCCGTGTCTCTCTGTCACTCTACCTTTCTGTCTCTCCTTCTGTCCTGTGAGTATGCTGGTCTAACTTTTTGTCTCTCCTTCTCTCTTGTGAGTATTCTTGTCTACCTTTCTCTCATTCTGTCTTGTGATAATGCTTGTCTACCTTTCTGTCTCTCCTGTTTTTTTAGTATGCTTGTCTTCCTTTATGCCACTCCTTTTGTCTTCTGAGTATGTTTGGCTATCTTCCTGTCTCTCGTGTTTTATGAGTATGCTTGTCTTCCTTTATGCCACTCCTTTTGTCTTGTGAGTATGTTTGTCTATCTCTCTGTTTCTCTTGTCTTGTGAGTATGCTTGTCTACCTTTCTGTATCTCCTTATCTGTCTTGTGTGTATGCCAGAATGAGTATATCTCTCTGTCTCTCCTTCGGTCTTGTGAGTATGCCAGTCTATCACTCACCTTTTCTGTCAGCTTTATTGTGTTACCACATCAGTACATCACATACAAAAATTTTAATAAAGATAAACATTTTCATTACTCATTTTGTATAAACGTGTCATAATTTACGTCCCTATGTCAGACCTATGCAATCTACCTCCTTCTATTACACTTTGATGATCAGCAAAGTAAGTAAGAGTTCCGAAAGTTCCGTCCCTTACAAACGTTGTCATGTCATGCATCTGTAAGTCTAAACACAGTTGATGGTGCGTGTCCTATTTAATGTGAACGTCTGTATTCGGAGGTACCCACGTTTCCGTAGTTCATGCAGGTAGACCAATTCTCCCATTCTCCTTTGTTCAGTTAACTGAACTAATTAAAATTCGTACCAGATTGAAGGTCCGGGTCACGTGACCGTTTAGTCGTTGCATGCTGCACTTCGTAGTCAGTATGTAATCCACATAGCACTTCCGGTTTGATGCGTTACTTAAGCCTATGGTTTGATCCGCTGTGATCAAATCTTAATGGACTCGTTACCTGCGCGCACTTTATAAGCCCTATTGATCAGGCTTCCCAACGTGAGTTTAGAACAGTATAATACCGGACACATGTTGGAAGATAAAATGTTTTAGAGGAGAGGGAAGCGCCATGTTGTCGGGCTGGATAATGGATCTTCGTGATCTACCCTCGTACATCAACAGTATCGCTTCAAAGAGAGTCATGAACTTGCTTAAGTTATACACTTGTTGCAGTTATGAACATGTAAATGTTGTCTTTGTTTTCGAACTTTTTTGCCAATTTTGATTTTGTCACTTTTATGTCCACAATGCACCCTGTTCGTATGTGATCACTTATCGTATGTTGATCGAGGCCCTTGCTTTGTAATAAACGAATGAGTGAGAGTTTAATGTGCTGCATGCGCATTATTTTCAAAATGAAATTGATTCTTGATTTTTGGCAGTATTTATGTTTTCGCTCCAAGTTGGACAATAACTCTACAACATACCGTCCCTGCTCTATGAATATGGAATTATTCTCTTAATCGTGAGACTATTAAATCTCAGAGTTATTATTCCCCATCTTACTTCTATACATATCGTTGAATTGGCGTCTAACACTCAGACTGGGGTTGATAATATATCACAACCTACTGAAAAATAAGTGTAGGTCTGCTAATTAGGAAGAGGCGATTTTTAGTAGACTCCTTTCTTACATATAATAGAGTAACCGCTTTTGAGAACTATTTTCAGACACTGAATATTAGTCTAGTCTGCATATTCTAACAGCACGTATCAAATGAGGTGGTGAAATATCGCCAGATGGCCGATTCCCGTGGCCCAAACACTTGTCATATATGAAGGATCGCTGAAGTAGAAATAAACTGTAGGCAAACATATATGATTGAGTATGTCGGAGTGAGACAACAGGACTCCATTTGGCCAGATTAATGTCTCTTGCATTATTAGTCGTCTCGGCACTTGATACAGCTCGTCAGCGTTTTCATCAACACAGTAATGAGACTGTTCAGTATAATAATGACCCTGAGTTGGTCCACTCGATGGAATCAAAAGATTCCTGGGTCGATGTTTGCCTTTGATACGCGCCATGTAAACATTGTCAAGTTTCGGTCTTGGGACAATATTTTCTTTTGTTGTTCATTATTTCGTATATCATATTTCCTCCTTTCATTCCTTTTATGTATTGATAAAAATCAACATATGTATTGATCTTTCAGCTCTATATTACTGTGTTCTGCCAATATTGTCCCCTTTTTTTTCTTTCTGTTTTTATGCGCAGCTATTTTGAAGTGAAAATTACTTACTGATATTTAAATTTACCAGCACATTATGAGTCAATATTTCTAGGGAATATTTCTGTCTGTACACTTTGCGTAGTTATGAATGTATCTCGCCAAAGATGCGTACTGTATACCAAGCCATCCCTTAGTAGGTTTATTCGGTTGATACAACGGCTTTGCCTTTTCATGCAAATATTGTTCAGTTTCAATGTTCTGACTATCCGTCTCCTACCTATAGCCAATACCCATGTGATTTTTATCATCCCACCATATCTCTCTTTCTCAAACTTCCTCCCTCTCCCACTCCCCCTCTCTCTCTCTCTCTCTCTCTCTCTCTCTCTCTCTCTCTCTCTCTCTCTCTCTCTCTCTCTCTCTCTCTCTCTCTCTCTCTCTTAGCTTCTCTCTCTCTCACAGCCTCTCTCTCTCAATCTGTCTCCCGCTCCCTACCACCCCCCCCTTCCCCGCTCTCTTTCTCTCTTAGTCTCTCTCTCTCTGTCCCTCTCTCTCTCAGCCACACTGCCTCCTTATCTCTTTCATTCATCCCCCGCCCGCCCTCTCTCCTCTCTAAGCTGTCCAGCTGATCAACGTATGATTATGAACTTTATGTAAGTATGGACATCAAAGGATTTGGTGCTCTCATATGTGTAGATACTTCAACGTCCGATCATAATCACAATGTCTAGGTTTTAACCCCCTGAGACCGTGTAAGCATTTTGGGTATAGGCAGAGGATGCATAGAGAGAGGGAATGGATTATAAGCTGGGAGGAAGAAGAGTCAGGGAAGACATGAAATTTGAGGAGGAAGGGGAAAGGTCAAATGTGATATTTGGTGATATAAACGTGGAAACGTTTTTCTTATGTTGCTCTCCTGTTAACTATCTGTCATCTGTTTGTGAACTTTATAAATAAACTATAAATACATAGGAGAAGGTATATTAAGTTGGATAACTTGTTCCTGATCCTTTTCTTCATGAATAAAATATGTTTTAACTAATAAACACGGAATGACGGAGAGACGGAAGGAAATATGTTTTGGAGACACGTAAGGTTAGAAGAAAAGCGATACATTTTCCACCCTCGTATGGATAGGTTAACAATACTGATGTACGGTTTCGAATCAGAGTGATATCACAGACCCTCCAAAGAATGACCTAGTATTGAGCAGTTAGGGTGGGCAGAAGAAGGGTGGGGGGTTTCGATATGTTTGGAGGGAGTAAGGATCGGGAAAAGACAGATATTGTCGACCATGTTCAGTAATTAGATTTATTGTCCAGCAGATGTTTATGGTAAACATTGCAACATTGATTATCCCTGAGATGAAAGGGGTTTATTAACTTGGTTTCACAAGATTAGATGGTTAAATGCCCACATTCTACAATGTCAAAAGGTCAGGGTGATGTCAGAGTGGATCGCTTAGCTGCATGACTGATTGAAGAACTGAATTCTCAACCCTTGCTATAAATGACCAATTGCCAATTTAATACGAAATGGACCAATATATGGCTTGATGTCATATCAACACGAGAATGTTATAAATGGTGTAGTTACTTTGTTTTATAAGTAGCCATACATTGCATATGATACGCCAGTAAGTGAAAGTCTATTTCATATCAGAAGTCATTATTCGGTTTCAATTTAAATTGACTCGCTTTCAACGAAATATAACGTCTCTAGTTATCAAACATACAATGTTTATGTCCCAAATATTAAGAGATTAGTAAACATTTGTGCAATAGTGTTATGAGAGTTGAATCGTGTTCTAGTTTATAAAATCAGCGGAATTCATCGAATAAGTGCAAGTCACAGTAAAGCTGGTGATCGTAGACATCTTTGAAAATAATAGTATCTTTAGGTATGAGAGACGCTTTGTCTATACCAAGTTATTCTCTGTGTGTTTCAAGGTGTTTAAGTTCCCGAATCTTACTAAGGACATGAACACTAAGGACATGAACAAATTCTTAGTAGCCCCAAGAAATTAACAATATATGCTTATCTGTATCAATGTTTAAAGTTAACCAATCCATATTCTTGTTTTAATGCATTACTTGACACATATTTTGATTTAGGTCAGTTGTAGAATCTCAGCTCTGAAAAACATTATTATATATATATACGATATGTATGCTATATCTATTCAGTTTGTTATTGTTCTTTTCATTGTTATACTATTTCATTGACATCAGACATAGTGAAATATATGTACATTGTTAAGGTTAGCTTTCTCTTTGTAGATTCGGGTTCTATATATTTTGTAAATAGTTTGTATATCACAATATTCTAAACGAACGGCGATCGTAAACATGGATGATTTTACGAACGTGCTGGTGAAACATCATTATTTTATGCTTAAATCTTTTTATTCAGTTTAAATCAGTTAAAGATCTCAATAATAACACAATTGATATGTCTTTTGCAATATATTTTAATAAATTCTGTTCAGTTTTTAAAATCGTACGCTTAATTTGTAGGTTTGGGGTTTCAACAATCTTTACTTATCAATGACTACTTACAAGTGCCACGGAAGGCCGCATTGGTCCGAGACGTATAAATAAGTAACCAGTTTTAATTGTATTTCCCGTGTAACAGACGTGTCTGGTTCAGGTCCACAGAGGCTAAATATACTTAATGAGTATGTCAATGGATCTTGATTGTTACCGGGTAAGGGAAGAAATGAACTTCATCAACCTGAAACTCACCCACGCTCTGTAATTTCACGTATTGTTAATCGAAAACGCAACATCAGTACATTAGATTAATGATGTTTAAACTATATGGAATGTAACAAAATAATGATATGGATGAAGGTTTCTTTATTTGCTTCACTCGCCCTTTTGGGTACCTCTTTTTCAGGTCGATGATATTGTTTATTCTTTTTTTAAGTTGATGATAATTCGACTTTTTGTCCCTTCTTCAGGTGGATGATAACGCTACTTATTATATAATTGGCGGTGAAATACCGAAATCTATCAATGACAATAAACCGTGTTATCAGTCACTAGTGACAATAACAATGGAACGTGTTATCAGTCACTAGGGACTGATACCAACAATGGTCTAACGTCATCGAACAATGCTCTGACGCAATGACGTCATGTTGTTGCTTAAGCGACGGGCTCTTTTTGGAGCCGACTCAACATAAATGCGCTTCAAGTTTGTAAGAAATCCAACGATTAAATCATAAAATAAATCGAAAATGTTCTTTTCTTGACACATACCATGTTCATCTCATCTCGTGAGGCAGAAAGTTCACTCGTGAAAATATAACCTTTCTTCCTCACTCGATGAAATAAACATGATATTTGTCAAGAAAACACAAATATCCTCTAAATCTAGCCCATTCTTCAGGTGGATGATAAGTTTTCTTATTACACGTTTATTAAAAGGTGGTTGATTTGTTGTCGAAATTTTAAGTTGTTGCTTATTCTATTTAATGGCCCTTCGTCAAGTGGATGATATTGCTATTTTTTGCCACTGCTTCAGGTGCATGATAATGCTACTTCTTGCCAATTCGTCAGGTGGATGATAATTCTACTTCTTGCCCATTCGTCAGGTTGCTGATAATGTTACTTCTTGCTCATTCGTCAGGTGCATGATAATGCTACTTCTTGCCCATTCGTCAGGTGGATGATAATGCTACTTCTTGCCCATTCGTCAAGTGGATGATAATGTTACTTCTTGCTCATTCGTCAGGTGGATGAAAATGCTACTCCTTGCTCATTCGTCAGGTGGATGATAATGCTACTTCTTGCTCATTCGTCAGGTGGATGATAATGCTACTTCTTGCCCATTCGTCAGGTGGATGATAATGCTACTTCTTGCCCATTCGTCAGATAGATGATAATATTTCTAACTCCTTCGTTAGGTTGGTAATTTAAAAATGATTTGTGTGCTACTTTAGTAGGACGGTAGTTCTATTTCAAGTAGTTTGATAATGCTTCTTTTTGTCCAAATTATTGGTGGGTGATAATGCTACCTTTTGGTCCTTCCGGGTGGATGGTAATGCTGATTCGTTTCTTTACTTCAGGTGCATGATACTGCTACTTATTGTCCGATCTTCAGGTTGACGATAATGCTACTTCTTTTTATTTCAAATGATGGATGTTTAACAAAAATAAAGAGGACCGCCAACGCTTAAATGACTTGAAGAACATTTATCTTTGTTGTACCTATTTATAACTGTGGACTTAACATTAAAAAAAATCTTTTAAATGTTTTTGCTAAAGGTTATTTGAGTTACCATTTCGATAAAGGTCACTTTCGCTTGTCAGGGCGTGTTAATATTTAATGCAGACACATTTTTATTTGTAAACTTATGATATTTAAGGGAAACTATTACAATGAAATCGATCATTATACCATTGACATATCATAGTTGAATTATGCCATATGGTTATAGGTTTTATTATTTAGATTGTTTGTCAAACAATTGTTTTCATTATTGACATAGATATCATTTTATCAAGCTTTAATATTGATATTTACTTTCTTATTACCTATATAAACACAAAACTTAATTCAAGCATTAATTCATCAATAATCCTTTAATTTATATTTCCGTCTTATGGGATCTCGCTTTTTCTCCCGAGAAGAAATTTTAAAAAATATCGTTAATCTACATAATCATTAGCATTTCTCTTTTTTTTAAATAAGTTTATAAACTTGATGTTCTTATTTTTCATTCATGTGACAATCAGTCGAATCGTATTTCCAGCTGTAATGTCACAGACTTTTAGACAAATTCTTACTTTTTGCAAAAATAATTCTTTGAATCAATACATGGTTAAAATTTCCCAGACAGAACTAATCAATTTCATCTCGTTGTCTCTGAAAGTTGAATTAATTGACTTTTGTCTGCGTTGTTTTACGTCACTATGTTTTATTTTTTGTCAAATCCTCAATTTTGAAAACGAAGTAAAAATATTGTAGCGGCGGCGTTTCCTGTCAAACTGTCATCAACTCAACACATGCAATTATTCTCCACTGCATGTGAGTGTTCTATAGCCCTGTCTGAGGCTCCACGTCTCTGCAACGCTTTAAGCAAGCCTTCTTCAGGAAATTATAACCAGTAGTTTCAATCAAAATGTCACGAAAAGGACCACGAAGTTTGAAATGAAAATTTAAATTCTGAATCTTTGACCTTTATGTTTCATATAAAGCAGAGGATTTTTTGGGAATCCCGTCATGAACTCGACCCGAAAGATACAATAATAAGTTTTACTTATTGCAGGTATTGTGATCCAAAATTTAACAACGTTGCATTTGATCTCTATCTGAATAGTGTTTATCTCTATTGAAAAAAGTATTATGATACCCGCTTAGAACAAATAGGTACAATACATATTTTGTTACAGGAAACCATTTATTATTATGAAATGACCTTTGATCCTCAACTATACAGAAACATTTGTGATATGTCACGGTATCAATATCAGTGTCAAGGTTTTTTATATAAACAAAGAAAACAATATATTTATCTATATATTCTCATTATACTCTGTAAACCCTGATATACATTAATACATATCAAGAACGTTGTTTTATGCTATATTTTTCATTATAATGTACTTTATATAATATATGTATTGTGTATACTGAAATGTAAGTCCCGTGTATATTTGCCGGAGGCCTTAAATACAATAAACATCCTTTATCTTCTATTTAAGTAATAAAAAAAATCTAAACTTAGTCCCCTGGTCAAATACCAACCACTCACTCGTCTCAATAAATATTATTAAACGGGACGTCGTTTAGTATTCTCTTTATGGTGACCTGTGTGATATTGCAATCATCCGACTTAAATTATCTTAGAACTTCACTACTCCCAGGTGATGCATAGTTGATACATTGCTAATTGTTCGTTTAATGAACCCTTCTTTCACATAGAAATGATATTAACAACATAAGACATGTGTACATGTAAATCGTGGAATTACAATCATCACATTTACATCTAAAAGACAATAAATTTTGACTATGATATTTGAGCGATATGCTACCTTACGATTGAATGTAACAAGAACATGAGACCGGAACATATTCAAATAAACCTAAACATGGAGGTTATACAAAATGGCCGCCGCATTTTGGCGATTACGCAAACGCTGCCCGTTTGAAACTTTAAGTTGCGCAAGTTTCAAACATGTTATATGGACAAACTCGTTCATATATTCATATCTCAATGAGTTTCGGATACGTTGTTGACTCTCTTCTTAAAAACATTTATCTCAGATACATGTGGGATACTGTTTGTATACACAAGAGATATGTATGTTGATATACAACTCTCGGATACGAAGGTGATACTTTCGGTCACACGGGAAATATAATACATTTGTACTGGGCATGAGTTAGAGACTTTCCGCAAACACGATGCATCAAATGTAAGATATGTACTTTGGAATACACAAGGGATATACAGTTCTCCAGTTCTCATGGGATACACGACAGAGACAAACAGACCTCGACCCGGTATTCCGTCTCCCTCCTTTGTCAGCAAAGGCTTCAGATTGTCTCATACTCTGAATTGCTTCCATTCTTAAAGAGAGGACTTCTCCTGCTGGTGTAAGTGCTTTCCTTTTGACGACTTCAAGCGTTGAAATAAGTTCACAGGAATAATCAATTGAATGACTGAGCTGCGAATAAAAGCTCCAGCGAGGATGTAATTTAGCACGTTGAAAAATGTTAAGTGTCGAGAAAGAAGTTATTAGTGGTAGGGGAAGTATCATTTGCAAGATTCTCACTGTCTGATGGACCCGCAAGCACGGAACGAATGTTGAGAAATGTCTGTCGTCACGAAAGCAGTAGTGATGGATACCATTAGGAATAGATCGGGGTAATTCGGTAATCTCCGGAGTGAAATTTCAAATGTGTTGGAAACTTACAGTTCAAAATGTCTGGCTTTTTTCAAGCTCGATTATGAAGAAATGAAGTTTTAAAAAGACATTATTTTTATTTATAGTCGTAAGCAACTAGTGTGTCAAAGTAAGTAAACTTTTTTACCGTTACTATGCATTCTGTCTTAACTGTTAACATAACTATAAGCCCCCTTGGGTGATATGCAAGATATCTGCATATACACAATATAAATGCCTTTCGATTATCCAAATGACATATAAATTATCTCTTGATTTTTAATCACAACATATACATTTAAGTTCATCAGGCTTGTGAGGCCCGAAGGGCTTATTGCATGGAACCGCGTCCGTCCGTTCGTCCGTACGTCCATCGGTGTCTCCTGTTGTAAACTTATTTCTACAGGATCCTTTATTAGAAGAGATTATATTTTATATGTTTTAGTGACCCTGAGACTAATACTGCCCGCAGCTCAAAATGAAAGCAAGAGGCCTAGAAAGCTGAATCCTTGTTTACAGACTCCTTGGCTACGGTTTTGAATTCGTAAAACTATAAAAGTGAAATTTATTCCATTTTCCTTCCTATGGGACGTTTTTATGTCACAGAAAAATTACTTTTTGTCTTCCGTACCTAACGACCTTTAGGAAAAAACATATTTACTAACGTCACTTATGAAATAACAGCATGGTTACTGTAGGAAATTCAGAAATGTAATTATGTTCGCAAAAGATTTAATTTCTATAATTATTTCAGCAAAAATAGTCCAAACAAGTAGGAAATTGTAGACAAGCAAACATTTCCGTTCCAACAAAAACATCTAAACACGGAAAGTTTCGAAAAACAAACAAAGACAATTTAACACAGTTGACATCGCAAAACATGTAAATACACATAATGAAAGTTGATCCCTGAGTTTAATTGCCAATATGGGTATAATTACGCATACAGTTGTATGCCTAGGATGATTTGCTCAGTTGGAAGTCATGAATATTTTGTCAGCTCCCAGAAACATGAACGCAACCGCCTTTGCGTGACGTCCTGGAAGCGCTTTATGTAGAGATACATTGACTATTACAATACGTCTCCATTTATCAATGTTACTGGCATCTCGAAGTGTCCGCAGTAAATAAACTATAAGCATAAGTATAAACTTCACATCTTGAGGGAATTACATTGCATTTTAGTGTATATTGTGATATTCACCGTGAGGAGATAATGTCTCAAATATTTGTTCTTACTCAAAAGGGTTTATTAATAATGAATGATCTTCATAGTACCTAGGGTGTCTTTGAACTAAGTGAATAGCACACGAATAAAAGGAATACAATAATCGCTTGACGCAATGGGATGAATACAATACAGGAAAGCCTAAGAAACATATCCTTTTTCTTACTAATACTAATAAGTTGCGCAGGGCTATGTGAAACGTTGCATGATTTGTTCACAGTTTTTTAGAAGAAGAAAATGGGTTTTCAGTAGTCTTGCATGGAAATATTCCTTGGTAAGTTATTTAACATGTATTTGTTATATGATTATCTCGTTTCGAGACATAGGTTGCATTGGGGGTCAAGGAAACGTTACTAGATCTGAATATGCTGATATCAGAAGAGTGATAGGTAACATCATAGTAAGAATAATGTTTGAAAAATACATTATGAAAGATTTGGTAAGTGTTTATCGCATGTTGATGTCTTAGATTCCTTTTCTATTTTAATGCGAACTTTTGACACGTTACGTTATTTTTTCATCATACGAAAAGATGTGTTACTTCAGAATTGTAATGTGGAAAAAAATTATATTATGATGTTTGGTACGTGAATTTAAACTTGATTTGAAATAGATAACATACAATTTTTTGACATCCTTATCTAAATCTTAATCTAAATCTAACGCGGTTGTGAAGGTAGTCTTTCGACTAGCCACCGTTAATTTTTCTTAACATATTTCTTGTTCTTATGATTTCACTTCTTTCATTGAAAATGGCATGAGACAACCATTTCATTTGTTGAGAAGATTTCCTTTCACATTTAAAAAGGCAAGGCTCTCAGTGAATCGCGCATTTCAATATCTTCATAGTTTTGTTAAATCAGACATTTCGTCACGAAGAATGGTGAAAATTGTGAAAAAGTGCTCACAAAAGGGTTTTGTGATCATTGTAAGCATGTGCTGATCTATGGTTAGTATCTGCGGTTCCAACAAGTATATTACGGAGTAAACACCGGTTCTTACCTTGAAGTATTGATTTATCAAATTATTTATGTCTTACTGCATCAATAGGAAATATTTAATTTTGTCTGAGAAAACAAAACAAAAATTCCCTCATGTCAGTCCATTCTATTTCTTGTTATTTCCGAATGCCATGCCCCGATTCAATCGAAACAAAATGTACTTACTTTAAAATTTTGTAGCCAGATACACAATCAACCAATATCAAACTACGGTACGCCAGGGCCTGATAGGAACCCTGAGTACTCGCATGAGTACCGGACACTTGCTTGTTAATGTTTCAGAACTGTGCATACAGTGGCTGATCCAGGAATTTTTAAAGGGAATGTGACGTTTTCCTCAGGGATTAACTATTTGTACAGTTTTTTAAGTCCAAAAGGTAGGGAAGGTTTGATGCATTCCCCATCCACCCGCCAACCCCAGCCGAATTCGCTGGTGGCATTACATAGATATAGAAGTGAATATTAAAAATCTAGATTATGATTTCGAATAAGACACTTTGCAGTATATATTCTGCGTAATAACCAAAACACCGGTGTTGTGATGGTACATTGTTTTTAGTCTTGGTAGAGCGTAACTTCTACCATGTGATTGCAGAAATAGGTTACTCATCTGCTGAAACAGCAACTTATCTAAAATATACTCATTCCAAAGTACCCGGATATCATTTTACTTGTACTTTTAATTTGATTTGTCCGAATATTTGATGTCACAACGCAAATGAGCGGGGGCCGTTGTTGGAGGACATTATGGAGACAAAACGACTGTTGTAATAAAACTAAGATCAGCAATTACTTTTAATGTGAGCACTACACTTGAGACAATCATGATGCATGGTTATAGCTTTAAGTGGCCCCTTAAGAGGGCCGTAACAAATTAAGTGATGGAAATCCACCGGGGTGACCGTGACATTTGTAAAGCCCATAAAGACTTCACACACTTCAGTTGATTGTAGTCTAGTGCGCTCCTCCTAGGCTTCGTCCTTTTATTTCTGATTGTTGACAGTAATACACTGAAAAGGCAGCCAACGTCCATACAGAAGTATATACGTCTACCACTTCGAAAAAAAAAGTACTTTCCGTTTTAAGGATAATATTATTGTTGAGGCTTAACTTCGAGTTTTCCATTTTTTCAAAGTTTCTCTTTTGATGACATTCCACTTGAAGCAAAATTTGAAAACTCCCGAGAATATGAAAAAAACTTTGAAAAAAGGAATTGTTGTTATCTCTTGGGTTTATTTTCAGACACTTCTTTTTCATTTTCAATTTTATCATTTGACTCCAGACGTGCTTTTTGCTATTGGCGCTTAATCAAATATTCATGAAACTTAGCGAAACGTTTTACTGTTGACTTTAATTGTAGTTCTGCATTAAGTATACTTGCCCTTAGATTTCTGTTATTTGAGGCGTGTATTGTGTTGACAAAACTTTTACTAAGTTCTTAAGTTTAAGATTATTGGTTCCTTGCTGGACGGGGGAGAGATTAATGGTTTCAGTTCAAAATTATAAACGAGGAGTAAACGAAATTCGGTACCAACAAAATACTATCACCTATAACACAAGGTCAAGGCAAAGTGTTGAACTTTGTTTTTAAATTTCCGCGCAAGCTGACTATCAGTCAGATTCAGCAAGATCGGGCGCAATTCACCGGAAGGATGGTCAACCGCGAAATTCCTGGATAAATTCATAATTTGAAGGGTTATTCTAGATTCAACTTTGGCAAGTGTCTTCATTTAAAATGTCTTCTGTTCACCCTTAAACAATGCTTCCCTTCTAGCGACATAAAATGGGTAATCTTAGGTAGCAAGGTAATCCAATGTAATGTTGTTAGTGTCTCAAAAATACACTAGTGGATCAAAGTGTGCGCCTAATATATAAGCAATATTATTATACTGTAATTAGACGTTATGTATCATCATCATGATTCTTTAGACAAAGGTCCTGGTGAACGCTACAGACGTGATTAAGTCAGTCTGAAAATCGTTTGCTTTGTATCGTTGATTAAGAATTACGTTAATCCTAAAAGGAATTTATATGTGCTAGTCATGAGTAATAATGGTTTTCGGTTCGCAATTTTATGCATTCGGATAATCACATTTCAAGTTTCATTTTTGCTTGCTTTAATATCAGGTATCTGTTGCAAATTTAAAATAAATTACACTATTAACAGAATCGAAGTTTTCATAAATATTCTAACATATATATTGGTTGTATCGTAAAATATACAATAAATGATTATTTGCATTTCGAATTAAAATAGGTTTGTAACAGAATTCTTTTTTATCTGAATAGCTTTCAGCAATTGGGCCTTTCGCATTTTTCCATTTTTGTTGAAATTCGATTATTTTAAAGATTAATAGTTTTGTATTCAAAATAACAATATATACATAATTCAATGGAGTGGCATTTATGTTGAATAATATTCTCGTTCTCTCTGACCTCCTGGGACTTTATCCTTTACATATAATTTAGCACTTGTTCAATATATAAACTGATTTGCAATTCGCAAATGAAAGTTGTGTTAAGCAAAAAAATATTATTTGATTTCCTTGAACAAACTGTTCTGGACTTTATATAAATATTATTGCGCATTTATTATATTATGAAACGGCATTATTAACGTCGTTAATGTTTGATCTACATTTTCGTTATGTACCATTGACCTACCATTAAGTCAGTCATACATAATGATGTTATCCTGTGATAAAAAGGCAGCTTATATTGACACGAAGGACTCATTAGATATGTATTGCAATTAGGCTCTGTTATAAAAGCTTTGAACAGTTATCTGTGGTCCATTTAAGTCAATATGACCATGCGACAACGTTGCCAAGCAATTGAATAACCTCTGCTTTGGTGTAAATCACCTCTCGATTGATTGAACCACTTATTTCTGTGTCACTTCATTATCAACGGTTATACCTGTCATTTTTCTATCACAACTCAGAGATAATATAGGAAAAACGACCATTCCAAATACTCAAATCAAATATGGGCTGACTATCAACACAATTACATTCAATGATAACTGATAATTGTTCCAAAAATAACGGCACGGTTGCAAAACACTACTTAAAAGATATGTATCTCAGTTTGTGTTGGAGCGTGGTTCCAATTTCAACAAATAAAACGATCTCATTAAAACCAGACATTATTTCTAAATTTGCTTAGTTATGATCTGATACTCCATAGGCAGTCTCTTGTCTTGAGATCTTTAATCGTTCATAAATTTATCAACCAATGATCTAGTTCTATAGCCTCATCGCTGATTGGCTTGATCTTAGGGTCATGAGATGCCAACTACTATTCAGATCCTAACACAGCGAGGTGTCACGTTAGAAGTACATGTACATGTATGTTGACAATTTCATTACTTCGAATTTCTCCGATATAAATGATTACAAAAAATAATGTAAAATCACCAGCAAGAATTCAATATAGTATAGTATAGTATAGTATAGTATAGTATAGTATAGTATAGTATAGTATAGTATAGTATAGTATAGTTCGTTTTAGAAGTGCTAGTTTTGATTCAACAATGGCGTGCAATTGATAACATTTTTATATAATTTATGTACCTGAAATTTTATGTGCTACTGGCCAATGAAACAGATTGCCATTTAAAGAAGGGCATTTGTGCTGATGACCATACACATGAATACACATGAATGATTTTCAAATTTTATGGAGGGACATTAAAATGACATTGTAAAAAAAGTTTTCGCATTTATTCAATTATTGATGTACTTCATTGGCATGATGATGTAAAGATACATGTACGATGACTTGTCATCAGTAGCTTATATTGCTAAATCAACTTAGCGTCCCGGAGATCAAATTCACATCAACCTTTCTCATTAAGTTCTAAATAGGGATGTCCGTGTTGCTTTTGAATGCCACCGTTTGACCATCTTGGAGTTTTTCGAATCTGGGAACATCGTCGTGTCTAAACATACTATTTTCGTCATGTCACATGAAATTATCCCTTCGTATTCGTTTCGTGAGGATATCTGGTCTGTCGTTAGACAATCATGTACGCGTTGGATAATATATAATATAATAAAAATAATTCGTTTAAACTTCCACTCAAACTTCACTCGACACTTAACATAAGCTCATGCAAAGATCCATTCTCTCCCCACAGAGGCAGATCAAGTCATGAAATGTTGACCGAGCCTCTGTTCTTATTCGCCAAGTTCGTCGGAAAGAATTAGAGATGCCTGATTGGAGGCAATCAACTTAATGGTGCAATCAGCGACGCTGTTCTTAAACAATAATTTTGGCTCCTTAATCATGTCAAACTCAAAGGCATTGTGATATGAACCACCATTTCCAATTGAGAAACGGATTGTGGTGCAATTAATTGTTTTCCGCCAGGGGTTTGGTCTTATAAGAACAGAGGTTGTATCAAAATATCATGAGTTGATCTGCCTCCTTGGGGAGAGAATGACAAAGATCCCGATAATTTAATAGATGGCTATACGAGGTCATCATGCTTGCTGATTCCAAGTTTAGCGACCATAGAGGGTACTGTGTGACAACCCTTAGGCCTAACGTCTGAATAGCTTCCTCATTCCAGAGCATTTCTACAGAGCAGATGCCGCTTAGTTTTAGTATAATATTCGTAACGGATTGATATTTGACCGAAAATATCAAAGAGCCACTCAGTGATTTTCATCTTGAATTGTTTTGCTCAGAGACACAGAGTATGTTGATACATGTAGGATCAATTATGTCAAATTTTGAAATCGATGTTATTACATCGGGAACCACTAACTGTTACTGAAAATAACAAGTTAAAGGTCAATCAGTACATTAGAGCGAAAGTACGGCCATTCAAAGTCGGGATTTTGATCGAAAACCGGACAATGTGGCTAGAGTGGCGCCCGCAAATTCGCCAAACATGATTTTGAAACCTTGTCATAAGCTGACAGGAAGATATATTCGATTCGATGGTGTTTATTAGGTATTGTTACTAATAGGTAAAAATAATTGGATGCATAATTTCGACTATTACACGTATTTGAAATGTTTTCTTGATGTTTTCATAAAATCAAGCATTTTAGAGATATTATGCATAAATGGATATATTTGCAAGTCCAGTGATGAGATATGGACTTTAATCAGCATATAAGATATTTTATAGCTTATCAAAACCAAATACAATTTTAAGAAAGATACTCTGTGTCACTTTAACAGATAATTTCAAAACCTCTCACTCATTCATCCCCAAATTATTTGTTTTCTACGAAATTCTAAAGCGAGCCCCTTTTAAAGTCGCTTTAAAATATTATTTTCCTTGCAGGACACATCGTGTGTAGTCGTTATCGCTTGAGCTTCATTCAGGTGCAATTTTAGGAGTGATAAAAAACGTGGTGCAAATCTCAATAAATCTATTTTCGTTTGATGACTTGAAATGTTTTAGAGCTGTCCACGCTTATCATTTCTCTGACAATGCTCTCTCATTGCAGCGCCTGTTGACTTTAACACAATCTATTACTAAAGTTCTTCAACCGAACTCTTCCGCAAACTTTTAAAAGAAAAATATTCAATTTATCATCATTGAGTGAACGTGTCGTTTCCCAGTTGTTAAATTTGTATTTTTTTCAAATCAGCCGATGAAACTACCATATAATTTACACTAGGCTTCCATGTTTGGTTTCTCAAAGTCTGTAATCTCGTCAAGGTCTCGTTTCTCCTCGTTATCTCGCGATCAATAAATCCCAGCTCAGTTCTCCCCACATTTGCCTGATCGAATTTGGGCGGCTTTATTGGCGTTCCTCTGCCATATGAGTGCTGTGAGCTTGACAGTAGTCCAAAGATGCTATCGGACCTCTGGTCCCATCTGAATCAGCGTCCCGGGTCCGTTATACCCTGAGCCAAAGCGATGGGAATAAAACACGAAATACAATTATGAATATTTCTCTCTTGAGGTTCAATATTGTTTTATGTTCAAGTGTAATAGTATGAAATTTGTATCATGAATATTATTCTCTTGAGGTTTTGAATACTAAAATAAAACTCACTTCTTGATGTTCTCGTAAGAGCTAAATAGTAATAGTAAGGTGTAACTGTTATGAATATTGTTCTCATGAGGCCTTCAATATACTTATGAATAAATTTTACTTATTGATGTTTTTTTCATGTTGAAATAAAATAGTATCGAATTTGTATTATGAATATTGTTCTCTTGAGGTTTGAAATACTTAAAAATGATACTTGCTGTGTGTTAAAATAAGCATTATGAAAATGTCTGTATTTAAAAAACAATATTTTATACTTACATTAATGATACCATTTTTGTAAAGACATTTAATGTTTGAAAGCAGTAATTTGAACAGCTATAGTATGGCTTGGCACAATGCAAGGATTACGTTTTCATGTATGCAAGCACAGAACATAACGGATTATTTTTTTCCTGCCCACACAGAAACGTACGATTTGAAGCGAAATATTTCCAAAACATATTTGGTATGATTTATGAAACCCGAGGAAAATCAATATAATTTTGGAGTGTAATGCATTTTCGGAGAAATTGAATTGTATTTGATGAAATACGATCGAGAATAACTAGATATTGATCATGGGCAACAATTCACTATGCAATCTAGGTTTATTTACACATGTACTTTCTAACACCAAACAATAGAACTCCTGGGCAACGATTCTGCCATATCTTACTATAAAATTTCGCTACTTAACGTCCATCTATATTATTGTTAGCAACTGTCTTAAAGGGGCAGTAGCACGTTTTGTTGACAATTTTATATTTTCAATTTTTCACTGATAATTGTACGTTAATGCTAAATGTATTACTTTGATAGTGTCAAAACCCTCATTACACAAACCAATCATCCATTGTCAGAGAACAAATTATTAAGATTCACATAAAATCCATTGGCAGCCATGTTTGTGTGAGCACCTTTAATTCATTTTGCGTAAGAAAGGGAATCGCATGGCTGAACTTTACAATATATATTTGAATTATTACTTCTTCATTTAGTTTAAACACATTGTCTTCAGATTGGAACCATTTATTTTCATTTTCCTGACATCACCTTATATTCCCCCTACAAACGTGCTACTGCCCCATTAATTCTTAATATTGCAGTGCTGTCGTGTTGCTGTATATTGTAGTTACATCACATGACGACTCATTCTCTCCTCAAAAGACGCAAATCAAGTCATGAAATGTTGATCAAGCTTCTATTCTTATCAGCCGAGATTGTCGGGTAGAATTGGAGATGCCTGATTGGAGGTAATCAAAGTCAGTTGTACAATCAGCGACGCTGTTCTAAAAATCATCATTTTGGCTACTGAATCTAGGCAAAAGCGTTGTGATATGAACCACCCTTTCCATGCGGGAAGCCTTGTCATTTGATAAAAAAAAATCATAGATTGTGCCAATTTGTGGTGCAATCTTTTTCGGCTAGGGAAAACTGCCGGAACTCACGGATTTGATCTATTTATCCGATCTCCGATCAGTGTATATTACTTGGTTGGTTTTCGCCTTGTAAGTGTTCGATTGTGTTCACTAGTTTTATTTGTTAACTGGCGGAGCAAATATCTTTGGTACTGACGAAGTCCTTAAAACTGCTTATAAACACACGCTGATGTTTACTATTTACATATCCCCTTGATATGTGCCTAGAGTCGGCCTCGTATCGTTTTTCCGTTGTTTCACCCGTGATGGTTTCTTGTTTAGTGTCGAAGGCCTAATGAAAATAAAGTAATTGTCCCATTGTGCGCCAATACATTCTCCATAATTATGAATGGCTACATTCTCTCTCCTTTTCTCTCTTTCTCTCTTCCTCTCCCCCTCTCGCCCTCTCTCACTCTCCTTCTCTCTCTCGCTCACTCTCTCTTTCGATCTCGATCTCATTCTTCACTCTCTGTCGCTCTGTCTCCGTCCCTCTCTCTCTCTGTCTGTCTCTCTCTCTCTCTCTCTCTCTCTCTCTCTCTCTCTCCGTCACTTCCTCTCTCTCTCTTTCCGTCCCTCCCTCTCTCTCTTTTTCCGTCCCTCTCTCTCTCTTTCCGTCCCTCCCTCTCTCTCTTTTTCCGTCCCTCTCTCTCTCTTTCCGTCCCTCTCTCTCTCTCTTTCCGTCCCTCCCTCTCTCTCTCTCTCTCTTTCCGTCCCTCCCTCTCTCTCTCTCTTTCCGTCCCTCCCTCTCTCTCTCTTTCCGTCTCTCCCTCTCTCTCTCTCTCTTTCCGTCCCTCTCTCTCTCTTTCCGTCCCTCTCTCTCTCTCTCTTTCCGTCCCTCTCTCTCTCTTTCCGTCCCTCCCTCTCTCTCTCTTTCCGTCTCTCCCTCTCTCTCTTTTTCCGTACCTCTCTCTCTCTTTCCGTCCCTCTCTCTCTCTTTCCGTCCCTCCCTCTCTCTCTCTCTTTCCGTCCCTCCCTCTCTCTCTCTCTTTCCGTACCTCCCTCTCTCTCTCTTTCCGTTCCTCCCTCTCTCTCTCTCTCTTTCCGTACCTCCCTCCCTCCCTCTCTCTCCCTCAATCACATCGTTCTTATTGACTGCCTGGGGCCTGATAATAATAATGAAAATGTCCCATGTAACGCCAACACCTTCCGCTATCATACATGGATACCGTTGAGTGATTTTGTTGCATCAAAACAACACAATGATTTTCGTGACACCGTCAGAGAGTGAGATCGTCGTTTGTCAGTTATTACATTCATTATAGCACGTGACAGGATTATTGTGAATTTGGACACCTTAAATAAACAGTCCGTGGGCGATATCAAAACCTTTTCCGGATTCTAGTTGTCTGTTGCTTCAGTGATACTAGGATACGAATGATGGTTTAGTGTGCAATGTGCAACATATTCTCTTTACTTAGTCTGCATGTAAGTCAAGCTTCCCAGTTGAGTGAGTAATTTCATATGCATTTGATTATGTTTAGTTATTATTTAGTTATTATTTTTTGTATGTTTGACATATTATTTGTATTCCCTTCAAACAGGTGAATATTACTTCTTGTTATTTTTGTTTTCATCTTTGTTAAATTTGATTGAGTTTTACTACATTGACCTCATCGCATTACTAAAATCGTGCATACGAACACAGAACATTTTCTAAAATTTTGCCTTTGAATTTCATTTCAGTTTACCAGGAAAACGTAAGTTTGTCATCCACACGCGATCATTGGTATATACTTCAAAAGTTTGATATATTTCCAAAAACATGTATAATTAATCACTTGTCTTGGAAGAGACTCTATCACACTTGTGGCAGTATGTTTTATGAATCCTAAATTGGCATATCTTAATGAGATGTACGCCGTAGATCATGTGGAATGGAACATGTTGAATTGTGTTTGAAGTATATTTTGTTGTCAAGTTTTGTTCGGTATTTTGCGTTAATTGAGTACCCAGTTGTTCAAAATATACGAATCTACGATTTCATTCATTCACATATTCGTTAAATCAGCACAACATGCATGATAATGATTACATTCAATTTGGCTACCAATTCTTTGTATGTAGGTTTTGAACGATTAGTATCACTTTTTTTTCTAGAACACGAGCTTGATTCTTATTTTTTTATACATTAATATGAAATGCTAATTTTTTGGAAAACTATTTTTATGTTTGATCTAACAAACGGCATGTTCAACTTGACAGCATAATGCTTTTCAACTATGTCAGATAAAACTTAATATTTAATAAGTTTGGCATTTGTATATAAAAAGTTTGCAGATCAAAACCACACGAACAGAAACGACTTCAGTTTCATTCAATTGAAATAGACTTTAGTATACAACAAAAACACATTGTGTTTCATAACCTTTTGATAAACTTTATTACACAATCATTGGAGGAAAACTTTCTGACATTTCAAGAAAAAACTCTTCTCAGATTCTATTCACTTTGGTGTTGATTTTGAAGCAATCAAGTGTTGAATATTGGCGGTCAGCTAGTAATTAACCCCCAGGGAAGGAATTATTCCGAGTAAGCGAGAGAGTACTATATCACACAATGAATGATTCACGTTTCTTACTGTGATGATCAGTTTGGACAATGCTAAACGAAGAAGTTCTTTGATTCTGTGCCGGATCGATCAACAAGTGATGCACTTGAATCGTCACTGGTCACTTTGCGACCTCACTCCTTGTTTATATCGCTGTCTTTTTATCGGCTACATTAATGCTAGCGGGCTCCGCAAGCTTCCATTGGGGACGTGTTTGATAGTCGTAGCAATCATGGGTAATTTACCGTCGATATTGAGGTAGACGCTCTGGCGATAGTATTCCGCGCACTTCCCAAGTTCAGCACGATTTTGGCTTTGCTGGTGATAAAAACCCTCTCTCGTCTCACAAAGACGGGCCTTTAGGGATAAAAGTGACTCTATGACTTAAAGAGTCCCTTTCTTTCGAAACTGAAGAACGATATTCGTATGAATGGAACTTCTTGACAAATAAAAGCGTATCTTATGTTAACATCAGAAGTGGATCCGATAATTTACTTGGAACTGAAAAGAACTTTGAAATAGGCCTTTAGGTAATCCTATGATATTTGCGGATCTGATAATTCAATACCATGTCTGCAATCAAAACCTATTCTTCACTAACCTATCAGTGATCCTTTCCCTTTTAGCGAGAACGAACAACCAAACAAATTGCATCATTTAAACCAATTTTTATGTAAGCTGGATCGATTGTTGATGTAAGTGGAAACTTCTGTCCAATTTCGTATATTTACTTTGTCTGAAGTGTACTTATATGCAGGATAATCACATTCACTTAACGCACCGTCCTAACTAAATACATACATTGTGTATATATACTGAACAAATTAAGTTAGGGATGTTGGATTTGTTTATGATTGATACTTGAATAAATGTGTTATGATGTAGATATTGATCATAATCTATAATATCCAAATTTACATATGTCCCTTATCATTTATGTAGTTTTATCCACTACTTGAACATAGAGCAAAAATGTGATATGAAATTGTACTCAATGACCATGTACAAAATATGATTGATTTGAAATTAAAACCATTAGTTATTTACTACACACACTGTAGGATTTTCGCAATGAGGTAGACTTATGAAAATGTTTAAATACTGTGAAGGATTGTATCGGAGATTGTTTCGTTGAAAAATGAGTTTGAAATAAAGTTTGTGACATTTTTATCTTACATCAGGGACTTATGCATTATATGATGATGATACTATTTAAAATGTGTATTTTTTAAAGTATTTACTATTTGATGATCAGCTTTACTATCTTGACCAAAACATTTTGTGTTCGGCAGGGATGTTTACATTGTCCAGTTGTTTTTGTTCTTTTGTCATGATACTTTTGACAAACGGTTCATGCAGTAACTAATGCCTTGCACATTTGTTTGTATTGATTGTTACGGCGCTTTGCCAGTGTCGAGATAATGGTGTTGATATAAACGGACATCCTCCAAACTAATGTCTATATGTTTATGATCACAAATGTCCGTAAAGTGCGATCCCTTCACAACAGCTGGCCAAGGGCGTGTATATTGTTGTTTCCGCTGTGAGATATTCATTGACAAAATATGAGAACGTGTGGTTCAGCGAATTGATATCTGGTACATCCTGCTAAACGTTTGCTGGCTCGTGTTTGATACGAAGTACAGACAATATCTGTATCAGCATATGCACTGATTCAGAGATAGGAGGGTGATGTGGCTGTGGTTGTGGTGTGTGTGACAACAATCTCATTTAAGTCAGATCAACCCTATCACTCGTTCCCTGCTGCATTGCCGATCTGAGAATTGGTCAGTTTCATCATAGCAAAACAGCATAAAAAAGCATGTATGTATTCCAGTATATTATGATAAGAGCCCACTAAATCTCTGCATGATTTGAAAGTTAAAGCGGAGAGACAAACGTAAGGAATTCGGAAATTACGTTTGGCTTCCCGTAACGGAATTGTTAATGTTATCATATAGAGACAGTTTCCTAAGTGAAGTGCTTTAGCTCTGAGTCAATTACAGCTCTCGAGATCATTTATGTTTCAAAACAATGTAGACCGTTAATCACAGTGCTGTTGTAAGCTATATCCTTGCTGTTTAAAATGTTTTTAATTTTTACCAAAATATTCATAATTGTAAATCTCAACATTCTGTTTTTGGGAATTTTAATGCAACTATCTTAAAAGGTTGATGAATAGTTTACCCTTGAAAGTCATATCTCCTGATATGATCAGCATGTTGGAATGTCACAATGACTTCTCGCTAACGCGGAAATGCATCGATATACCTTATATATATATATATATATATGCCTGTTGTTTGCGGGACAAGCCGAGACGTATACTAATGACATTGAATAATCTTACACATGGATATACTTCTACGTAATCATGATGATTGTACACTAAAGGCATATATATGACATATGCAAAACATCCACAAATGTTGAGTTAATTTGAAAACTCTTCATACAAAAGGCATTTCATAGTTTATGAAAATGATGACATGTTTCCCCCTCTAAGTCTTATCTCAATAATCAGCATGCTCGAATGTTGTTAAGGAATTACAACAGGCCTCTGCTGCCGCGGAAATGCATTGATAGCATTGAACTGACAGAGATTCGGATTCCTTGTTTACATGCTTCTTGCTTTAAAGACACGACAGAGACGTATAGTGATGACATGGACCTTATATGTGACTTCTGGCTAATCAAACTTTTTACACACTCTCCTTAAAGGCCTATGATATATGCAAACCATCACTAAAAGCTGAGTTGTTTGAAAACTCTTCACACAAAAATGACTTCAATGTTTATGAAAGTGATGACATGTTTCCCCCTCCAAGTCTTATCTCAATAATCACCATGCTCGAATGTTGTTAAGGAATTACAACAGGCCTCTGCTGACGAGGAAACGCATTGATAGCATTGAACTGACAGAGATTGAGATTCCTTGTTTACATGCTTCTTGCTTGAGAAGGAACACAGACGTGCACTAATGACATAGGCCTCTTATGTGGACATACTTCTTGGTATACATAGTGTTTACATTCTGGCTGCCTCACGTTAACAAGGCGAGTTAACGTTGTTTACAGGTTCTTGCTTCCTATAGTGCCATTATCGTTTCCACAGCAGACAGGCTCATGTACCCATTAGCAGTCGGGTCAATTGGCGGTATTTCTTACTTTCAACTTTGTCGAAGTTGTATATGAATGTTGAACCATTGAAGTACTCACGGAAATGGAAATAAAAGACATTTTGGCGATTATTTTCTAACATTTTTTTTACTTTGAATGCTATATTGAATGCTTTGAATGAAATATTAAATTATAGTCGTCCCTGAAATATAGTTTACAGGAGAGCAAAAAGTGTTAATTTTACACCCTAAAATAATCTTTAGGTCAAAATGCATGATTTTTAGTAAGCAATAGTCGTATGTACATTATGTACACTATTGATCTGTCATATATCCTTTACATCACCTTAGCCTAAGCCTTAGGTGATGTCAAAATACATAATGGTTTGACAAATCACACTGTCTTCAGTCTGTATATGCTGTCCCACACATATGTTCCAAGTACTACTTTTACGAGTTCATTCATAGCTTTTGTTGTCAATTGCACAGTTGAAAGGCAACGCACGTGCAACCTGCACCATCACGTGTAAAGGGCTTTGTCGGGTTTTATTGTTAATTGTGACGTAAGTAATAACATGATTCTTACTGCGTTGAAAATATTCACATGTTTGACTATTTAACCTATTGAGAAGAACATAGTTATTTCATTCCTTGTAGGAATTGAGTGTATTATTTGAGAAATACAAAGATAAACGCCCAACAGCATTTCATCCCGGAGAGCCAAAGAGACAACTACAATTTGGATTACCTCAGTCTGAAAAATAAAAAATCATGTATATTTCGTTGGATCATTTCTAGTCAGGAGAGTTTAATTGTTTAAGATAAAATGACCATGTAATAACTAAAGCCTTTAGGCGTTGCAGGTAAAACAAAAAAAGGACGTTTTGAAAATTTTGAAATCAGTATATCCCAAAACCATAAATATATGACGCTGAGAAATGTTTGTAATATTAACGGTGTATATGGCAAATGGGCTACTGAAATCAAACATGCTGATGTTCAAAAGGTATTAGTTAACAAATATAAGGTACTGTGTTTTAGATACAGTCTTTGTCTTCGTTACCGAAACAGTATTTAAGATGACTCTAAATAAAAAGCACCCTATTGTATATATTGTAGCTGCTTAATGAGGACTTGTTTCAACTTGGTGCAAATATGATGTAATATGATGTTGTTCTACTCATTCAATCATCTGAATGTTTCATTTATATTACTGCCTTGTCTTGTATCAATGTCTTATTATTTGTTTGTTTATATATGTATTGTTTTAACGTGAAATATATCATAATGTGAACAATCAATGACTAATTTGACCGAAACTTAGCTAAAACCTTCTTCAAATGATATTTATTGCAGAAATAGAAACTGAAAATTTCCGTACGTATTTTACGTACTGTAAATATGATCTTCCAACAAATGATAGTAATTCGTATATTATTTTACATAGAAACTTTAACACAGATGTCGTTCGTCCGCCATAGAATTGAACAGCGCCTAACATACGTATAGCCCTGGTTCGTCGTTGTAGCCGTTTTAACTACTGTTAAGAGTATGGCGAGTTTCAAGTGTCAGATAAGAGCCGTTGTTTCCCGTAGTTCCTTTATCACTTTCATGCTTGCTGACTGCAGTCTCCAATTTACAGTCCAGGTGTAAAAATGGCCGCTTGAACCTGATATTATCAGGAATTATCTGCTTCTAACACTGATTAGCCAGATAACATCGGAAAGCATAACAACTGCGGAGAAAATTGTCCAGACGACTCACTTCTGTAGGATAAACACTAGCTTCTGCTACAGTTACATGATATATCAAACAAGATACTCTGATACTGACGGCCTAATTGGCTATTAGGACTTGAGTGGTCAAACTATCCTAGCTGACCGTTATTATACCAACTGACCGGAAGTGGTTTTCAGAAAGTGCTTCTGATTGTTCCCTGATTACCTTTAATTGTGTTATTGTGTTCACCTTTCCGAAAAGATAGCACTTCTATGCTCACTGTTACAGGCTATCGCTATCCCTTGTCTGTACGCTCTAAGTAAAATTGCCTGTTGAAACATGATGCAGATACTAAACTAATATCCAAAAGAAACGTCCCCTCTATATTTGATTCTCGATCCTCGATAGAACAAAAAATATAACAAAACGTCATTTTTGTACCTTAACCTCTGCTTTTTGTGCGTTTAAGCGATGTGTTTCTTCAGATAGTGCCTTGGCATATATAAGAATGGTGTCATTTATTAATTATCTTTCGTGATTTGTGATGTGTATGAAAAAACAAAAGGGGACGTTTAATTTCAGCTGAGGCATCTAGACTTGCCAACATTTCCTAGACTTACGAAGATTCCTTTAATGTGTTTACTTTAGGGTCTTGAGAACAGACTAACTAATGTCCTGTCGTTGCTCTGTGTACCCTGTCTCACGATTATTAAGTGAAAGGTATGAACTGCAAAACGTTATCTGCATAATCATAGTACAAGTCAATGATATGGATGACAACTTCTTTTTTTATTTCACACTACGTTTCTTGGCTACTTTTCCTTCCTTCGCAAGAACTAGCCAAGTAACGTCGTATGAAATAAATTTTAAAAGTTACCATCCATATTAGTGTCTTGTTGTACTACACCAACTACAAAACTCCCTTGAAAAATTGCATTATCATGGTTGAAATTACTAAATATTTGGAATGTACTTAACTATGTCAAAGGCGCGAGGTATTATTGTTTAAGACATACATGTAGGCCATTCATCCTTCTGAACAATTTGATCTGTACTCCTGTTGACTGCCAATAGGTGCTTTATCAAGTTTAAAGCTTATGATTTATAAATCAACCAGACCGAACTTACGTGAGTATCAGAGTTTGACAAGAAATTTACCGTTTAAACGAAAGGTAATGGAATTATATTATTCATAGGATTATATCAACACCAAATGTTGTTGTGGTTAAGTATAAATGTCCTATCGCTCGTGCAATTTCAAAAAAATTATCTTTCAAAAATATTTTATCTTTTAATATTATATATTTGTTATAAACAAAACTCGATTATGTTATTCCTATTTTTCAATTTATCTACTTGAACCTGGTACCATAACACCAACTTTAGTCTATTCGTTTATCAAACTTATGTCCATCAAAGGAATTCCCGGGCTCCCAAACAGAGGAAATGGCGCAATCGCTTGTAGTAATTGTTAAACCAGCAGAAGCCAACAAGAAGGGGAAGACTCACGACAGTTCAAGAAGAGATTTCCAATAGCATTTACAGTCAGACCTTCAAGTGATGTATTACATGGAACTGACTTTATTGAGTGGAAAATGTGCGGACGTATTTTCTCGATTCCCCACTTACCCAATAACAGTAAATCAAAGTGATTTCTTCCAGCACCGGTCTTCCTTCTTTATTTTAACTTTCTGAGTTATCTTCCATTGTTGGGTCATCGCCATTTATTCATTATTTCCATGTTGCCGCTTAAACATTGTTGACAATGTAATTGCTTTTGAACTTTAAGGGAAATCTTTTTTCTGATTTTATGATTATTAATGATGAATTCAATGATTACTAATGATGAATTCAACGATTACTAATGATTACTTTTTTTTCAAACTAACATTCTTAGAAAAATTTGTTTAAAATGAAATGTTCACACTTAACACTTACCTCAAAAGTTGCTCACTGCGTTGAATTAAATAAAAAAAATAGCGAAAACTGTCAAACTTTTAAACCAATAGTAATTACGATAATTGTCTTCATTTCTGAATAATAATGTCAAAAACCCTAATTAATCATCTAGTTTAATTATGAAGAAAACTTTAATAGCTAGGACGAAGGATGCTTTTCAGATAACGATATGAAGTCCGAATTCGGTTAATATCTTAACAGATACATTTAATGCGCTCGCTAGTTCGTCAAAATATTGTAAAACGATTCTGACTGGGCTGCTGATTGCGTCTGTACTGGTTTGGACCTCACTTCCCTGCGACCAGACGGGTTAGGATTATATGTAAGTACATTTATGATCGCTACCTGATGCCAATAACTATTAAGTTAATAACGTCGCTCTGAGAGATGTTCCGTCATATTGCAAGTATCTGCCAGACAGAACGGGAATATGCCAGAGTGGTTCATTGATTTCTACATCAGACGAAATATTTCGATTACGAAACATCATAATAATAACACTGAGACGCAGCGGTAAGATACATGAAACTTTTGTGCGGCGAAGGAGTTTGATGACGAACGGTCTTGTCGTGATTGCATCTATGCGAAATCTGTTTTGGCATCAGACTATTTTATGAGCCAGGATTTTATGTTTTCCATCGCAATGCTCTGTGGAGATATGTGATTGCAGGAGATGTGTTTCATATTTGTCATAATTTTGGTCCATTAGGGTTTTGTCTCGACAATAAATCTACAAATAAGTTTTTATATCGAAATTGACATCTTGTACACAGAGGTCCAGATGTATTGAATTGCATCCAGACAATAGCCATGCGAGCAATAATAATATACGTGCTCCACGTTGCATGTTAAATTTAACTGTCTCAATATCCTTATATATCCAGGATTTGTTCTCTAAAAGCTTAAAAACAGAGAAACTGATATGATTTGCTACGTTATGGTGGAAACCTATACAAATCGTCGTGTTTGATTGAAACCGTATAACATTCCTGTTTGGATATTTGTGATATGCACTCTAAGTGCAATTTTCTTATATAATCACAATTTGGGTAACATGACTACTAATTGAATTTAGCGTGTCACTTCATCTTCATCATAACATATTTATAATGCGCTGTTTTCCATGCAATTCATAGCGCCGTACAGTGAATATAAAACACTCACAGTTTGAAAACCTCCATAAAGAAATGTTGTCACTTGTCAATGTCCTTATATATCAAGGATTCTTTTTCTGCAACCTTAAAAAGAGAGAAATTTATATTGATTTGTTACGTTAGGCATGAAACCAGAAACCAATACAAATCCTCGTGTTTGAATGAAACCTTATAAAACCAAGTTGCCAAATTCGTAGAATTTAACATAAACCTTATTAAAATCGATGTTTGAAATCAACATAACTAAAGAGCTTAAAAAACAATTTTTAGCTGGAGAGAACCTGCAATCTTTCTTAAATGATAACTGCACCTGGTTGTTAAGCATTTCCTGTATATTCTAAGACACTGTGTATGAACCGTCCTTCATCAAGTGTTGCCTTTACAACATCTGAAGACGGGACGAAAACACCTCCAAAACGTTGTGGGCAACAAGTACAAGTCTATACAAAGGAATGTTGGCAAACGTAATTATAAACCTATTCAAAGATATTCTACTTTCTGTTCCGATACGGGCTTTCAGAATGAAGAATACTTAAGACTTTATGAAATAAATCGATTGTAAACGTGATTGTCCATGCAGACATAGTTTCCCTATAGAACGTTTGTCTGACGCAGAGAAGACTATATTCCAGAATTTCATTTGTTCCAATATTGGAAATTCGCGTTGATATTTCATTGGTTGTCTCAAGTCATCTTGTCTATTCATCAATTCAATTCTGTGATGGCGTCCTCATAAAACATTTATATTTATGAGCAGAGAATTTTATCGGAAGTGGAGTCATTATTGAAATTTCCTTATTCTAAATGTTTTCATAAGGGAGAAGATAAAAGCTTAAATCAAGTGTGTGGGTTCAGCCACCAAATCGCTTGAGCTCCCTTGATTTGATTTTAACGTTTTTAATGCAAAAATGAAGATCGTACGAATCAAGTTATCTAACATTAACGACGTTTCCAGTATCAAGCATTCATGGTATTCATGTGATGGGATTCCGCATACAGACGTAATTGATAGGAGCTATTTTGTTGCTTTATCATAAAGGAAGTAAGCTTACATTAGGCCTTTCAAAATATTTCCTTTTAAATCTCAGATTTAAACTAAAATTAAGTTGAATAGAAAATGAATAATGGATGTCTGATGTGTATCTCAATTCGAAACAATGGCTAAAACTATGTAGTTATCTTTCTTACATTTGGCTTAGCACAATTGACACAAAGCAATTAAGACTACAATAGTCCCTGAAAAGTGATATTTAGACGAAACTTAATTTCTAATATTTGAAATAAAAATAAAATGTAAGAGGTCCTGAACAATAGGTGAGCCTGGGGCAGGCACGGCCCCGGGGCATGTTCGTCTTTTCGCTGTAATTTTTGTTCGGGGCAATTTTAACTTCAATTAGTAATTCCTTAAAGACAACATGACCTTACTCCAACACTGACTTTGAAATGGTGACAGTTCAACATGTTCTTTACAAACTGTGGAAGAAAACCCGTTTTTCATCTAGTTGTGAAAAATATTCGACTTCAGTTCACTATGTTTTGGACAAATATTGATTATATTTAGGAATATGTTCTTAAGTGAGCATAAACCAACATGCCGAGACGTATATATTACCAACAAGTTATTTTGGTTAGAGGTCTGTGTATTTTCGCAGTATAGAAAAAAGAGCAACCATGGTTAATGGGGTACGTTCGGTCGTTACATGCGGGGCACATTCGGCCGTGAGGACGGTCACAAAAATTTTAAGGTCCTCCTCGAAACCATTTTTCTTAAGGTCATCCTCCTCAAAAGGACCTTCTTGAAGGTCCTTGAATAGTAGGCTCCTCTTCTCCTCCTCTTACGAATTCTTTTCGTAATAGAAAGTTAACTGAGTCCAGATCGTTATAAAACATGTTTTTGTAAAGTAATGTAGTATTTTTGCTGTCCCAAATATTGAATACTATGAGTAGCATTTTATCTCTCTTCAATTGTTGTAGGCTGAACATGTTCTGATTGTTCCCTGCCCCTGAGGAAAACCGAACTTACCCCGATGCGAGGCATGTTCGGTTTTTCAACCCGTTGTCTTTAAAGCATAGTTATTGGCAAACTAGTTACGTTAGGCACTTTCGACAAGTATTTCAATAAAGTTAAGATATGGTTCAATATATGTACACACGTACACTAGTATATTGCGAAAAAATAACTCATTATCTACATTTTAGTGAAAAGGGGACATACCGGCCCCGGTCTCCCCTACTTAACCTAAAGTTTAAGCAACTAGACTGGCCAATATTTTCTTGACTTAAAAAGGCTCCTTTAAAAAGTTTAGTTTTAGAGTCTGGATATCAGACTAAATCAATTGTCAATATATAGTCAATGCCAAATAAAACATTATGTAGAAAACGTTCATAGTTCGTTCTGTTAAAGTTCATTTCTGTGGCCAAATTGTGATGTTTGAGTTCTACCTCGTTTTGAAACAATTAATAATGTTTGTGTTAAGTTCTGGATAGCCATCGAATGCCAGAAATACAACTTGTTCATCATCATCATCCTCATCATCATCATCCTCATCATCATAGCATGTTTATATAGAGTGTTCTTTTCAGTGCAGACCATGTTCAAAGCGACCTTACAGTGAAAAAAATTTCAGTTTGAAACCCCCTGAGACAAGTTGTCATTTGTCTATATAACACTTCTCCCAGTAAGATCTACCCAACCCGTTGCCGTGTCCAACTGAGTGTTATGTCTACCCTTTACAATTCTCCCCACAGAGGCAGATCATGACATGAAATATGATCGAGCCTCTGTTCTTATTAGCCGATTTCCGGGGTAGAATGGCAGATGCATGAATGGAGTCAATTAAAGATAGTTGTGCAATCAGCGACGCTGTTCTAAAATCAACATGTTGGTTACTGAATCACGGAAAGGCATTGTGATATGAACCATTCTTTTCATACAAGAAACGTTGTCATTTGCTTTACAATAATGGATTGTGGTGCATATTTTTACGCCAGTGGAAACTGACGGAACCTACTGATTAAGTCTAATGAGAACAATGACTCAAACAACATGTCATTATTATCTGCCTCTGTGGGAAGAGAATGACTACTTACCACCCACGTGATTTTAGAGTCTATCGCGTATCTCGAGAGTCTAACATGATGTAGACTCTAGAGATACGAGTTTGACAGAAAATTTATGAACTTAACATTGTGTTTGTTCTGTCCCTGTACAGGTAAATTACCATTTTACCTCATATTGTTTATGATAATCCGCAAAATTCAAATCGTTATCGTTATCGAGTCATCTTCAAAATACTTTGCCTAACTTACAAGTGTATAATGACCAAGCATACCTCTGTGATCTCCTACACAGGTATATACCTAACCCTGCGTTCACAATCACAAATTCTCCTCAAAGTGCACTGGGTCAAAACTTCTACGACAACGTTCATTTGCTTTTAGTGCTCTCACCTACTGGAACTCCATCCCGCCTGAATAACGACATGCACCATCATTGCAATCCGGTAAGAATAGCTTTAAAACATATCTATTCAGAAAAATGTTTCCCCATGTTGTGAGTTTTGAGCATGTATCTTATGTTGAATAAGCGCGAAACAAATGAACTATCAATTTTATTATATTATCATCACTCTATGTGAAGTTTTGTTTCTGTAGTAACAGTGTGTGGCTCCAAATGTGAATAAACGTGTCCATATTACTTGTCGCAAGGAGATGTATCCTCTCCACTGCTGTAATGTTTATCGTTAACCACTTACGTAGAACATGATGATATCGTCCCTTGAGATGTGCAGTCGTCAGCCTCAGAAAAGAAATTTGTAAAGATCTTGAAGGTTGCTAAAAAGGCATCCCTTGTTAGAAGTCTTGTTGTTTCATAAGAATACTTAAAGTTTCTTCGTTCACACGTCACTGTCAATGTAGCAGGGGCGAATACAGGAATTTCGTTTGGAAGGGGTGCGGACTATTGGTGTTCTATTTACAACCTTGAATTTATTAATTTGGATAGAAAAGGTGCCTAATAGTTGCTGAATTCAAGTTCCATGATATACACGTTTTTGTTTACTTTGACCATGGTTTAGAAATACGAATCTCAACATTTACTGTATTTGAAACTCTCATGGATTGAGTTCGCGCCCCCACATACTCCTTCAGGGTTTGCCAATGATGTAGCGAGCTTACTGAAAATTACTGCAAATGTTCCAAATAAGTCCCTTAGTCCAGGATTGGAACAACATTAAAATAATAAACTGTCATTCTGGCCTTGTGATCAGGAATAGGTATCCTCCTTGTATTTCACACCAAGACCTGTATGTACCCATCAATTTTAAATGCAATAAGCAAACGTAAACCAGACAGTAGACATAATGAATCTAAATCGAGACAAATCAACCAAAATAATGCATTATTGTTATACTTCCTGCAATATGAATACAAGGGACTTCCTTGTATGGGCCATAAATACATAAATTACCATATATAAGGAATTTCCACCGGACTGACGTCTATAAGCAAGTCAAAGAGACCAGTATTCAGTTTAAAGACACTGTGACATTTTTGCATTAAATAACATTATCTCACCTAAAGGAAACACGTTGAAGACGTGGTTTTAAATAGACTGAAGTGTTAGGCATTGGCTCCGTTTGTTAGTTTTTTTTAACTGATGAATTATCGAATATAACCTAGTGTACAGCTACATTTAACGTGAGACCCCAACTCCTCATGCCTTGAAAGGGAATTGCATGATTTGGTGAAAGTTTAATTAATAAATTATTCAATTAATATATTAGAAAATGAGTCGAACATGTCAATTTTCAACCCAATGATCCTTAGCCGTATCATAAATTAAAGTATCATGCGAAAAGCTGGTGGTCATTTTTTCTTCAATCATTTGACAAAGGGAAATGATTTTGAGTGGGTGAACATCATGCTGATCAGAACATGTTACTTTCATTTTTAACTGTCATTTTGCTTAAAACCATTGTTCATGTCATGCACTCCGTAACAATTACTGTTCCTTTCTACGAGTTCCTATGTTTCCTGAAAGACGTTGTTCTGTTTCTTGACTATATTAATATAATTCGATATCGTCGATCGCCTCTTAAACGAGAAACAAATTTAGTAATTGCCCTGCTTTAAAACAGAAAATCATTTTAAAGGAAAATACATCCATATAGCATGATATTAGTAAAAATTATAAAACATAACATAATTTACAAACAATTTCGTAAAAGTGGCATTCTTTGATTGATTTTACAATATCTCCAAATTGGACTAATAAACTATCGGTTGAAAAGCTGTACTTGTTGCATGAAATATCTTGTAGAATTTTGATTAACGTAACAGTGATCGCAGAAAAAAGTAACTTGAAGATGTCATCCTATGATTGATTTGACAAAAGCGTCAAATTTTACCGATAACCTATCCGTTGATAAGTTGAACTTACATTTAAAAATTGTATTGACCATAACCGTGATGGCTAAAAAAGGCAAATTAACGATGTCACTCTCTGATGGTTTTGACAAGAACCTAAAAAATGTATCACAAATCCGTTGATAAGCTGAACTGGTATTCTTACGTGGCTGACGACAGCCAACTGAGCATGAAAATGGCTGTTAGTATGAAGCATATTGTAATCTTGATACTAATCGATTTACCGTTTCAGTAATATCGTTTATTCTTCGGCTTTGATTTAGTTGACGATGACCGCAACTTTTCCAGAAATAGGTTATGGCCTGAATTAGATTTCATTGATCATCCATTGAATACCGCTAGTTAGGCCCCGATTTTAGATAACGGTTGTCAGTAATTTTCAAACACAAATTGGATCAAGAGTCCTTACTCCCATATAAAGACAGCGAATTTATCTGATTTTCCAAATTGGAACCATTTGGCGTCGATGAAAACAGCCAATCCAGGACTCGATGGTTCTTATAAGCAAATAAATAAAATTTATCTTTAAGCACGGTTCATTTGGGATGTTACAGAGATTTAACTGTCAGATGGTATTCGTTTTCGTCCCAAACAAGCGGCTATTGAGATGCGTACAATTGTGTTATGCAATATTAACTGATATTATCGCATGATAATAGGTTTTAGAAAGCGCTGTAGCTTGGCAAAATTGCCTAATTCAATAGATCGTTTTATCTTGATCGCAAAGGTCATACAAAAAGACATAATATCTTATTAGAAAAATCTTGATGATGCATTCGGTCAAATAGCAAATGTTTTTGTAACATTATAGTGATTCCTACATTGATTTGTCAACTTTGTCGATGTTAAGCTAGTCTAAGTTGTAAAGTGATATGTAAGTGTTGTTTGTATTGTATGTATCTATCTTACATATTTTGCCACGTAGTTATTGCTATAATTTGTTCTCTGACTAGTACTATGGATGATTTATTTGTGTGATGAGATATTTGACACTATCAAAATAATACATTTGGCATCAACGTCAATTATCAGTGAAAAAATATAAATCAGTGAAATGTGATTTGTTTTTAAACGTGCTTCTACCCCTTTAAGATTCCCTTATTGAAAAGTGAGATACAATCTATTGATTTTCTCCAAGATCAATGATGTACCCAATTGATACATTCTAACCGAAAGACACACTTCTTGCGAATTTCAACAACTTGTGATAAAACAGTTTTTTAAAACAATAAAGAGCACGACTTTCGTGTGCTTTCCGACAAAGGTACCTTTTCTCTATGGATTATTATAGTTAAACTTATAGTTCATATTTATTCCCGTAATGGAAATATTCTCTACCTTCGGCTGTTTAAGTCTAACAATAAAAGCTTTCTTTAAGTGTAAAGCATTGTTACATGCATTGACGTATGAACAACATATGTCTAACAGTATATAAATGACGCCAATGGCCATTGTTTTAGATGGACTTTCTACGGTACTTTATTGCGATTGAGATGTGACGATGCCGTTTATCTTTGCTGATGCAATTAAAGAAATGATCATACTATGTAAACGTAATAGTAATATCAATATTACCCTTACAATTCAGAAACTGCTGACAAAATAAAACACGTCATGGATGTTCTATATGAGAACATCATCAATTCAACACAATTCAAGTCAATATTTTACGACAGTCATATCGGGACGCTTTTGTTTGCAATGGATAGAATTCAAACATAAAGTCGGTTTGTAACGTGTATTTACTTCATCGATCTCGGAATTTGACGGGGGAAGTCTAGATTACGTTTATGGGACGATTCAACAACTTCAATGAATTAATCTAGGAAATTAGGAGTACAACTTAATCAGCGAAAATCGATATTAGATGATGAATGATCTCCAAAGCGTCGCTGAAGCAAATTGAAGAGGAGTTCAAAGAATATTATTTACTTGCAGCTCTCGTGTATTAATATCAGAAATAGATTCAGAAATGGCGTCGCTGTGACGATAGAGTATCTCTATATTTAGAGCTAGACGTTATCTGGCCCCAGACGCCCGTTTTATGGTAAATTTACGACCCTAGAGAGAAGAATGCGTTATTGATTCCCATAGGAAAGAGGGAAGATGGGATAGTATACATTCTGCCCGCATATACACCTGAATCCGTGTGCAAGATACTTCCACATGTCGCTATGGTCTGGTCTTATATGCGGACAAGTTGGTGAAGCTGAGCTATTTACAATTTATTAATTGATTTTGAATTCACATTGAAAATAAAGGTTACATCTCATTACAAAGCCTGTTGTACTCTTCTATGGAACGCTATACTGACCAGCTGAATCTTCGAAGAATTTACAGCCGTAAATTTAGTCGTAAATCCAAGTTTTCAAGTTATTAAGTACTCTAGAGGCGTAAATTAGGGTTGTTGGTCAACCAAAATAATTTACAATTTAGTTGATGATTTCTTAACAAATTTAAAATCATAGTTGCACTAATAACAGCATGTAAGGGGACCTTTTGGTAAATCAGAGCTTTTGATAAGTTATTTATTGATTCCAAATTTTGCGTGATTCTAAAAAAATGGTGCGTTCTGTTAATCATGTTAACTATGTGTAAGTTCATATATTTCTATATATTACACTCTAGTTTAACTATGTCTACGGCATATATTACTGCGGCATATATTCTGTATAATATTTTTTTACTAGTATCTATTTACATTATTTAGCTCAAAGCCATCTGTCCTTCATACAAGTAAGTTCTATTTTAAGCTTTGTCTTTTAACTATAAATACGGTTTTGGGTCGTATTAAATTTTATTTAAAAAAACAGTGGCATCAGTTATTTATATCCATTTCATGAACACCAAGGACAATATTAAAATGCTTGCATGTGAATATAGCTAAACCAGTTCGAGGTTATTTTATGTAACTGATACTACCAATAGACTTGCTGCAGACACAATCCAGTTAAAACTAGCTGTAATGTTGTCGTCCCCCAGGTCCTTACGTTACATCTACATGTAGCTTCTAACCCACCTGGTCCGTGTCACGCATGCGCGGAATCAGCCAATGAAAAAAGAACTGGCTGATCCCTTTGAATCGGACAATCCAGTTAATTCAAGCTGTTAGAATCGGTAAATTTAGTTTTAAAAAGCTGTAATGTCTATTTCCATTAAGTCATACATTAAAGCTTTGATATTTATGCTCATAAAGTGTGAAATGCAATATAATTCCTAACGACGCCCGATTCAAAGAGATCAGCCAGTTCTTTTTCTATTGGTTGCTTTCCGCGCATGCGCGACACGGACCAGGTGGGTTAGAAGCTAGATGTAACGTAAGGACTTAGGGCAGTCTTAGTAAACCTAGCCTCAATATTATCCGTTTCACTTCTATACTGAGTCTAAAAAGGTCTAATAGAGGGTCGCGTCAGCCGACCTTTCTGCGACCTATGACCTTCAAACGTTATACGTGCGAAGGCAGACTATTGTGGCTTGGTAAGCTCAGTTCTGATTGGTCAACTTGGTCACGTGGGCTGCCGCGACTCTTAACCAAGCCTTTCTAGACTCAGTATAGAAGTGAAACGGATAATACTGAGGCTAGGTTTACTTAGACTGGGACTTAGGGGCGATAACATTACAGCTAGTTTTAACTAGATTGGCTGCAGACATAACGTATTAATCGCCAATTCAATACGAGACGCCTACGAATAATAAATATTTGATCCCTGGTTAACATTTCAAAACCACGGAGAGAAACCTTAGAGTATGTCAATTATGTTTCATCTTTAGAGCCTTATCAAACCTTTATGATGTTGATAACGTTAAATCCTACTAACTTCAATAGTGGAAGAGAGAATAGGTTTCATGCTTAAACACTGGTCCACACATTAATGTTATTGATGCTTCTCCATATTTTATTTGATAGGGCATTGTAGCTACACATGATGAAATCCTTTAGTCAGAGAAGCGCTCATCTTTGTTTACAATGGGTGTGTGCATAGTCATTATACTTCTATTACTAGTTTCCCAAGAGTATCAAGTGCAAATGTAACCGTATAGTACGTATTCTTCATCTGTGTACAATTTCGTTGCAAATTGTTGTCGTTAGTTTTGCTGTAGCTTTGTACTCAGGAAAACGTTTAGTTGAGTATTACTTACTCACAGAAGCTTTTTAAAACAGTGGTTATGATTCCACTTTAACTAGATCATATTCTCAGAGAAGTGACAACCCGCTGAACTACCTTTCATAGTTATGTGTTCTGTACATAGAATAATGTAAGTTACGAAATGACATGATACAGTATCTTTTGAATTAATAATTTAATTCATTTTCACAAATAGTCATATTCGTGTCATTTATTTCACTGTCTTGAGAATGGGATAGTGAGAGAATAGAATTATGATGATACTTTTACAGTTTCCGAAAGAAGCAAAGGCAGGAGCTTTAGCTGTAGTGTCATTAGGATTCAACTTTTACCAAAGGAAGCGCTATGTCCTTTAAGGGGCAGTAGCACATTTTTTGATAATTTATATATATATATATATAAATATTTCACTGATAAATATTAATGCTTAATGTATTAATTTGACAGTGTCAAAAATCACATTTCACAAGCCAATCATCCATAGTCAGAGGACGAAGTATGGAGATTAATATAAAATCCATTGGCGGCCATTTTGTGGGAACACCTTTAATTCATTTTGTGTAAGAGAAGGGAATCGCATGGCTAAACTTTACGTTATATATTTGAATTAGTACTGCGTCATTTAGTTTAAATACATTGTCTTTCAATTGGAACCATTAATTTTCATTTTCCTGACATCACCTTATTTTCCCCATAAAACGTGCTACTGCCCCTTTAATGTCCCGCATTTAGTTCTGTGTTCATGCTAGCTATTTACTGCAGCAAAAGACACATATTTTGTTAAATAATTTCTTTCCAAATGGTTATGTTCTCGTTCTGTATTTTAAAACTGTAATTGTTCCAATCTATCTATTATGTGCATACGTTAGGTTACATGCATTGATTGAGACTAAAAAACGAATACAGATTGTTTTATTCAGTAAAACGAAAACAGATAAAGCTTAAGTATAACTATTCTACCTTTGTTAGCTTTCAATTCGAAAAAAGGTATTAAATCGCCAACGGATTTTGCTATTAACTTGAGTTATGCCAAAAGGTACAATAATCCTCCCAGTACGTTTTTCCCTAGAGGAGTTTCTAGGTATGATTTAGTCTGGTTTCTATGATTACTTGTAAGTTTATTACAAATTCATCATCAGAAAGTACGGTCATAGAAATGCTTTTCCTTACTTATTTTATTCGTATATAGTCATTATGATAAATCATAAAACTCTATCATTAATCATATGCATTGTCTGCATATAGATGAATGATTAACGTCTGTGTATGCAATCCCAATGGTGGCTTCTTTTCACAGTAATAAAGTTATGATCATTAAACCTTGTAATTCTTATGTATATAGACCATCGCTTTACGGGTCTCCCTTGTATTTACAGTAGCTTTGTCAACAGGGAGTAGGAATCTTGTATTATTGTTCCCCAGAGGAACAGATATAGACAATGTATATTTACTTTTCTGTTCGCCATTTATTAATATATCCGTGTCTATATATACGCTAGTTATGATATGATTTATATTCAATCAACATAGTTTGAGCAGCATATGAATAATACTGTCTAACGTAACAATTTCGATCTTTATGTGGAGCTGAATTTAAACTTAGGTATATGTAATGAAGAAACACAAATGGATGACAACATGAATGACAACTTCTTTATTCATGATATGCGACGTTTTCATCTGCTCGACAACGACAAAAGAAACTGCGTCGAAGCGTTGCATATCATGAATAAAGAAGTTGTTCTCCATATATGTTTCTTCATTAGCATCATGCCAACTTCTAAATGCCCCTCAAAGAAGATGTAGATGTAGATGTAATATATAGCTTTAATTCAAAATATATACCTTTATCTCTGAGAGTAAATTTCAATAGTACCAAAAGCATGCCAACAAATAATGAATTCCAAGCATCTGTGATATTATAATTAGGTACCCTTGTATATGTTATTGTAGTGTATGGAATCCAACTGGTATGCTTGAAAGAGCAAAGGTTAAAGGCAAATGGTTGAGAAAATAGACACCTCTGTAGGTGCCGTGTCGAAATAAGAAACAGGCGAAACCCCTTACTGTTCTATTGATGAAAGATATGGGGGTCCTGTGATGAAAGATATGGGGGTTAAGTGACATGGACAGGAATGCAGTAACACACCGCAGAGATGGCCAAAGATCAAGGATAGGAACATAAATGGATAGAGGATACATTCATTCACACAATGCTTTTACGCATACTATGAGTTTGTACAGTCTGCGAAAGTTATTCAAGATTTCGCTACACTAACATTTAATCTTGACATTTTTTTTTAAATAAAGAAGCATTCATATTAAACAAGTACACATATGATTATTATGTGGTGTCGTAATTTGGAGCTGGTTATAGTTCTTCACGAATGAGGTTAGAAATTTATGGTTGGTTATAACCCAAAGCTTTTTGCAGTCCGTGGAAGTGATTCTAGTTTTTGCGCTCGTGAAAAATGTCGTCTTAGATACTTTTAAAACGGAATAATATGCACAATCATGACAACAAAGATATGTATATTGTGTAGTAATTAACAGTCCAGACTTAGTCTGAACTTCTTTCAGTTTTTGTGTAGCTTCCACCGCCGCCGCCGCCGAACACGTTCTAACGGCTTGTTCGTTTAGCTTTCCAGAACTCGTATCAATGTCTTTATCTCTTGGGAATCATTTTGACATGTTTATTTTCAAGGTCAAAGGTCAAGGTCACGGCTAATGAAATCCCTGCATGAAATGCGTATATACGCAATAATGCAAAACTTGTGCTATGAAGCTATTACTGCCTTATTAGCGGGTGGGAGATCGGGTTATAACGAATCGTATCATATAGTATATATTCTACGATGTATGGCCTAATGTTTTACATAAACGACAAGGGCAATATATCGTTGTGCATATTTACCATACGATGCACTACGGCACAAATAACCTCATTTCACTCGGGAAATGTTTAGCCACTCGTCGTTAGCATTGTATGTCACGGATACTCGTATAATAACCGCTATGTTGATTACTATACCTACCGTGATGGAAAGTATGCATGCTGTTTTGCATGGTGCATGTATGGTATGGTATGCATGATATTCTCTATTGTATACCTGCTATGATGTACTGAATGCATGCTATACCATCTATTTAAATTGATGATGGTGTGTTATATATCATTATGATCATATGACCTTTCACGGCCTTGTTGACCTTGGTAGCCAATTATGACTTACTGTATCAATGACGGAGTAGCGTTTGATTTGGTGACGTCAAAAAGGTAGAAGAGAAATATCTTTAAAATGGATTTTATTACCCCATGCAGCTGGTTACTAGTCATAGCTGCCATTGGTAATTACAGCTGCGTTCTAATTGTACATTTTATAGGCATTACGAATTAGCATTCAGAAAATGCGTGTTCTCATATATTTCATATAAAATGGTTAAAGTAACTTTAAGGGGCAACGCAGAACGGATATTCAAAAGAAATGACTTCTCTCTAATACGATAAGAACCAATAAACATGTCGAAATCACATTTAAAACCCTACCATATTTCATGATCAGCCGTAAATTGTATAATTCGTATGGATCAACTCCTACATCTTATTAACAGGCTTTCATTACCGGTGTTCAAGGGAGAAAAAATCAATCAAAGCCATCATTAGCGACTGTGACTCATACACTATTACCTGATGTCGAGATACAGTGGTGTGGACCAACTGGGCACGTAACGTTAGCCATAACCTCATCCCCCACCCGCCCATAAAGGCAGTAGAGCAAGACTGCTAATGAGGTTATTCCGTGAGTTTATCGCCAGATAAAAGCGCCGCCCTCCTGTAACGGGATTTTCTCGCTTCGTCCTCATTAGTCGTCATGTAGTGGTCTAACGCTTGCATATTTGGTGCATAGAAATTAATTACCCTCCAAATGTTGCCCACTAACGGTCTTGTTTAGCCTTTATAATAGGAAATGCAAGTTTTCAATCAATGTCATGTTGTGGTCTCAGGAGTGGAATCACTCAGATAGTCATTGATGATGCGGGCTAGAGTGTAGTGGTGGTGTGATTGACGTCACGTGCCAGTGTAGTCGCCATGTAGTCGCTGTAGCACTATAGTCCATCTTTCAATTAGTGCCGTTTCTTGAAGGTGTTCAAAGGCATATGGAATGTAGTCAATTGGTGTTAATGAACTTACTTAATGAAGTAATATTCTGAAGCGTTGCTTTGTGTTGTGGCTGTGTTTCAGTATCTGAGAAAAAACTGGTAATTGTGAACATAATTCATTATAAAGATGGTTCAATATGAGGTAGTAACTGCTACCATTCTTGGTCCCGTTGCACCAAAAAACTTAAGTGGCCTTTGGTAACTTAGGTACTGTATATTTAGTGGTATGTTTAAGGATTCCACTTCTTGTTAAATCGATTTGGGCAACGACCCCAAGGTTTTTTACTTACATAAGATTTTTAGATTGCGTGTTAGATATATAAACGATCTTTCAAAAAGGGAACTTTTAACTTTCCGCAAAATATCAACTTGGTTTTCGTATGTCTTGTACACGTTTAAAAGATTTACTTGGTATTGCCAATTTAAAGATCGTTTTCAACGTTTTGCATAACCATTAAGATTTGAAGTCCATACATTGATTTTGTCTTCCCCTACTTGAGACCTTAAACGAACATTTAGTCGATTGCAGAAATGGTTGAATTGAGTAAAACTGAGAATACAAAGCTACTCGTGTTGCTCCTTTACATAACTATTTCCGTCTGACTTGAACAAAGTGTTTAGAAGCACAATGTGTTTAATGTTTACAAATTGGATACCATAGGCAATGTTTTAGTCAGAAATTAAAGATATACTTAAAAGGGCCTGATAGATAATTGATAAGAAAAGATATTCTTAGTACTCTTACTATACTCTAGTTTACTTATGTTTATTTGTACCTACTAAGAGGAGAGCCTTTTTTAAGGATTACTTGTCCCGCCAAGGATTACTTGATAATGCGTCTACTAAACTCAGGGGCAAAAGAAATGATACTACATGTATATATAATGCATGCTAGGTTAATCTACGAGTGATAGTTACGACTGAAACAGGGTTATTTCATGTCTTCAATGGCTAACTGAACTAAGTTTTTAATTTCTAAGCTATATATTTTAATATTCTTGAAAAACACGCCTTTCAAAAAACGGCGTTTAAAAATCTTCTTAACTAGACGAGATAGGATAGCGAAATGGCCCTTTTGTTTGTTTTTAAACTTAAGACAAAATGCATGAACAAATTACTTTCGATCAAGGATTTTTAAATTGATAACATCTTTAATTTATCAAACTTACAAATTTCATAATTTTTTCATTCCAATTCCAAAGATTATGACTAATAATAACATTATTATTTGTTTTTTTTACGACAAGACATCTTTGGACATCTGTTCGTAAACCGCCCTTTTTCCTAATAATTTTGGTCGTGTATCTTCTCTACATGATCCTTTTGCTCCAGACAAGACCAGCTCTTGATGCCATTAGAACCTTCCGACAACTGTTTCTAAAAATTCTTATTTACAACTCTCCGTTATAACCATTTTACACTCAAATGTATCTCTTGTAGATATACCGAAGGCTTAAAGATTTTAAAGAGAATCTGCTTATCACATTAGACATAATCGGCATCATTTTTAGAACTTTATGTTTGATTATAAAGGATTGGTGTTGAACAATTGGGGCTTTTCAGATCGCATCAGACAAAGTTATTAATCAAAATCCCATATATACCACTCCACTGTAATCATTTTTACGAGAATACTTATTATTTCGTACGTTAAATGAAAACAAATGTGTCTTAATCCAGCATGAGCTAGGGAGAGCTATTACAGGCTTTGTGCTGAAAGGTTAGGGAGACAACGACTGGAGGTGATTGGTGACAGATTCAGTAGTAAATACATAGTTAATCCGGACAATGATAGATCCTCTCTCTTATACTCTTATACTTATCCTTCAGATCGATTCTTACTCATCGATCACCTACTCGACATGCAAGGGAAAGCTTGTATCATACTGAAATTGTACTTAGTTTGTGCTGTAATGTTTAACCATTCTATCCCAATGCACAGACGCAGATCAAGTCACTTCCCCCTGGCGGAAAAATTGCACCACAATTAATTTTTTTAGCATATGACAACGCTTCTTGCATGGAAAGAGTGGTTCATATTATGCATTTCCGTGTATCACTAGCAAACATGATGATTTTAGAACAGCGGCGCTGATTGCACAACTAACCATGATTGCCGCCAATCAGGCATCTCCAAGTCTACCTAAGAAACTCGGCTAATAAGAACAGAGGCTCGACCAACTTTACATGACTAGATCTGCCATTATGGGGAGAGATTGTTTTTAACATGTGACGGATCGGTTTGACAATGGCGGGAAGGTTTTGTTTAAATAAGCCCTCTGAAATTGTTAATTGCATTTCCTATTGTAAAGGCTTAACAAGACCGTTAGTGGGCAACATTTGGAGGGTAATTAATTTTTATGCACCAAATATGCAAGCGTTAGACCACTACATGACGACTAATGAGGACGAAGCGAGAAAATCCCGTTACAGGAGGGCAGCGCTTTTATGTTAAAGGATAGGTTTTTTATATGATACGTGCCGAACCCAACGGAAACTATGGATATTTGATAATTCAATTAAAAAGAGATATTGTGAAAATTTGATATATGATTGTTTGCAGATAGCTTTCACTTGAAAACATCAAATCGGAGACTACATACATTTCCCGCTCACTAGTGAGATTTTAACTTTTAAATGACATTAACCTTATATTATTATTATTATTATTATTATTATTATTATTATCATTATATGGATATTTATATAGCGCGCATATCCAACCACTCGTGGTTGCTCAAGGCGCTTATAAAGCAAAACCAATACCTTAAAAAACTATGGCAGTATTATTCTGATACCTTTTGCAAAATATTATCAAATGAGGTGTTGTATAACAAATTGTTTTGGTTGCAATTATCAGTTCCCAGTGGACAACACAGAGAGTTTTCATAACATGTATAGGCCAACTAAGAACCATTTTGGCGTATTGTCATATCGAATTTACATTTTTGTATTTGTGCAATTTTATGGAATGTTGATGTTAACGAAGTTTTTCAGATTTCGCACGACACAAGATTATTTCGTATGTTTTTGAAACTAGAAAGCATGTTAAATAAATATACGGTTCGTAAGTTTCGACAATCACAACCGAAACTTCGACAGCTAGGCGAATGTCAGCATCAGGTGTCACAAATATTGTACAAACGTGTTTTATATGTTACAACTTTAAAGTTATATTTTTAAATTCCAGCGAAAATCAGTAAATTTCAGACCCCATATTACACATATTTCTTAAAAACTGGATAACTGATGAAAAATCATTGGAATTATTTGTCATATCCGAGCTTGAAGTATCACTATTTCAACCCGTGTGGTCCTTCCTATCATTTATGATTCATGAGAACACCAGTCATCCATCAAACTTTCTTCTCGTTACATCAGCGATTGGTTTTATGTTAAATATTTGAACATTTTTCCAATTATGGCAGGCAATTCGTGTTAAAGTGGCGCTCCAATTTAATTGATCGTTTATCATCGCCTGAGCAAATATTTCAATCATATTTGGTGTTTGTAGACTGGTAAGATCTATTGCTAATGTTTTCATAAGAGATAAGCTCTTATGGTGTGAATTAATAACATTTCCAATTGTATGTTACAGGGAGACGTAACCAGCACTATGCCAAATCACGTCGAGGTATACTGGCCTTTGAACTTGCTTCTAAGGGAAACAACTCCAGAGTCAACATCAGCGTGAAACACCGGAAGTCGGAGGTGGCAGTCTGCCTTTAAAGACTTGGAATATCACTAAGAACCCTTCAACCACTACCCGTGTGTGACGTCTTTCATCTTAGTGTCCCTCAAGTATATTTGCTATGGAAAACTCCACCGAAGAACTTCCCTATAACCACACGTTCGTGTATATCTTTGACAACCAGACCAATGGTACCGGAGACGATATCCGGTACACGAGCCACGAACCCAAGTATGACGAGAGCACCATGATCATCATCAGTCTCATTCTGGGCTCCATGATTCTGGCTACAATCCTTGGCAACGTGTTTGTCATCACCGCTATCCTTGTGGAGAAGAGCCTACAGGGTGTGTCCAACTATCTCATCCTTTCGCTAGGGGTTACTGACCTGATGGTGGCAGTTCTGGTCATGCCCCTAATGTTGGTCAGTGACCTCAGCGTCCACTGGTACCTGGGCAGTGCTGTGTGTGATATGTTCGTCTCAATGGACGTGCTCTGCTGTACTGCTTCTATACTCCATCTAGTGGCCATAAGCTTTGACCGGTACTGGGCAGTTTCTAATATAGACTACATCAGACGAAGATGTGCCCGACAGATTCTCATCATGGTGTTAGTCGTGTGGTTTGTGTCTGTGAGTATTTCTATCCCACCTTTGTTCGGATGGCGGAACGAAGGAGATCCCGATATCACTGGCCAATGCTTGATAAGCCAGGACAAAGCTTATACGATATTTTCGACACTTGGTGCATTTTATTGTCCTATGGCGTTAATGCTTGTATTGAATTTTAAGATATATAAAGCGGCAAGATCGAGGATTCGCAAAAAGAAGTTCGGCGGGAGGCCTCGGCCCGCGCCTCTTCCTGTGGTGCAAGTAGAAAATACCCAGAATCCTTCGCGGAACTCTTCCGGAAGTGACGTTAGCCAGGATGGGTTCAGTATGTACAACGGCTCATGTGTAAATATGAACGAGATTTCACGGATAGAGAACAGTACGATGGAACATGAAGAAGTACAGAACGGTAATGGCCTGCAGTCAAACAATGGCCTGTTGGGAACTAATTGTAATTTGGCGCCCAACTTCGGTACTTCGCTTACTGTGCCTGGGAATGTGTATGTGCTTACCAAAAATAGGTCCAACAACAACAGCAAGAGAGCTAGAAACCGAGAAAAAGATAAACTCCGTAAAGAGAAAATTGAAATGAGACGAGAGCGGAAAGCAGCCCGCGTTTTAGGAATTATTACTGGTGCTTTTGTGGTATGTTGGCTGCCCTTCTTCATCATAGCATTGGTTGCTCCCTTCTGTAAGGCTTGCGTTTTCCATGACATCATGATATCCTTCTTCGTCTGGCTCGGCTACTTCAACAGTCTTTTAAACCCCATCATCTATACCATCTTCAACCCCAGTTTTCGTACAGCCTTCAGAAAAATTTTCATTCGGAAATTAAGGCTTGTGAAAAGGTGAAGTTGAATTTATGTATTCAATTGTTGATGTGATTATATTTATATGATGTTACCAATGATCTGTATATTTATATGGAAAAAAACTTTTAAATCTTTGACACTCGTCTGTACAAAGGTGCCATACTGCGATATAGATGGTTTCCGGTTAGATTCCATTCTCATGCGAACAAGCTTTGTTTAAAGCTCGAATGTCCAAGTCTGATCATTGCTGACCCCTGTGGAACAACTGGTTTCATAGAATATTCCGTAATGGCAAAATGGATATTCTTTATTTCAGATTATCCATTTTGTAATTTGGAACGTTCGAAACATTTGCAATTGCAAATTTTGTGACCAGTTCTTTCATACGATCACACTTGTACATTTTTGCTATATACCACAAATTTGAATCGTTCGTTTTACACATTTGGCTTAAGTACTCATACTCGTTACAAGCTTTGTCAGTAGCACTCTTCATCTTATACATGTCTTCATTTTATATTTACATGTTGAATTCCATTCGGTTATCAGCTCTGCTCGTTATTCCTGTTTTGTATTACTTTCAGAATATGACTGCGAATCAAATATATTTTGTATATAGAATACTACATATTTACAATAATAGCCATTTTATATTTCATATATTTCACCCCAGAACTTATTTTTACTGTTGCTTAACTGTTTATCCCTCTGATTGTCTGATTTGTCAATGACGTCAATGGCACATTCGGAAATCCCTCGGGCACATTCGGAAAACCCCGGGTATAGTCGAAATTCCTCGGGTGATTTTCGGAAGCCCACGGTACATTCGTTTTGGTCAAAGAAGGTGATGATGACATGCTTTCATGATTACATTCCGACTTGCCATTGACAACATGTCTCAATATCGTAAATTTCTGGTGCATACTTCATATATGCAAATTCATAACATCTGGATGCATCTTAATGCAAATAAAATCATATACTCAAATGCACAGTGTTTGTTTTCTTTTCAGGTTCACAGTTTTTCGGAAAGACTATGAAATGTTTATATCGAATATGTTTTGATTAAGGCATAAAATTTAAACATGTACAAGGTCACTCTGTTTCTGTTGGTCAGTCTGATTAAAATTTTGACTAATAAGCCTTTTTGTTTTATTGAATAGATACACACAACATAAACATAACACTCTAATTGTATATAATTGTATAATATTGATATTAGACACATCGAATGTTGAATCCGTTGCACGTGAACAAATACTGGCCAGATTGCAATCAATCAAATGCAGATTTGATGTTTTGAGATAAACTACGGCCCATTAATCAAATATTCTTTAACAAGTCGAGGAATATGGCCTGTATAAATACAATAATTGCGTCTAATTTACAACAAACCAATAATTTTTCATTTGAATTCTTTATTATAAAGGGGCAGTAGCACGTTTGGGGGGAATATAAGGTGATGTCAGGAAAATGACAATAAATGACTCCAATTATATATTATGTAAAGTTCAGTCATGCGATTCCCTTTTCCAACCCAAAATTAATTAAAGGTTTTCACACAAAAATGGCCGTCAATTGACTTTATATGAATCTTTATATTTGTTCTCTGAATAAGATTTTTGACACTATCAAAATAATATCTTTGACAATACAATTACAGTAAAAATCACACTTACAGTAAAACTAATGCCATACCATGCCAGTTTAAAATCATTATAATGATTGTTTTTAGAAAGAAATCACATCCCAAATAAAAAATATGTCGCCATGGATGTACTTGGCAGTCAGGATATCTAAAACGCTGTCAAATTCTTCTTAATTCTTAGGTATTAAGCTATTTTGGAACCACATTAGATTATATCTTTTCAATTTAGTATGATGACTTTACCATTGACCTTAGATATTTCATAACGCCACGAATTATTCCAAGAAGATGCTGGCATATTGCATCTGGTTTGAATTAAATCCTTACCATATTTGCATCATAGAGTGTATGTCAAATAGTAACTAATGCCACCAGTACCAAAAACATTGTACTAAGGTAAATGACGTCACCGTCGGATGGCTACAAGTCGTGATTACCATAAATAAGGTCATAAGGTCTAGTTAACATTTACTATCATCATGTGGAATTTGACACACGTGTGCTTCATTTTACCACGTTTACGTTAATTCAAATATATGAGGAATGCTTAAAAATGATATACCCGTGCGTTTCTTTTTTGAGCGAGTATATATTTGTTGTATCATTTAGGTGAAATCCTTATTGGCGGAAGGGTCAATTTTAACACTCACTATACTTCCTCTCCCCTTCCCTTAGAATAAGAAAATAGATGACATTATATGAGTGTCCATGACATTGAATGTCATTTAACACCTATCACTGTGTTTAAACGGAGACTCGCATTCACTGAACAGTTTGGTGTTTTTCAGGCATCAGGCATGGTTAAATCTAAATAAATTTAGATCAACAGATTTTTTTTATAATGCCAAACTGATGATCTAACACATTCTCTCCCCACAGAAGCAGATCAAGTCATGTTGATACAGCCTCTGTTCTATTACGCCGAAATCCCTGGGTTCCGGCAGTTTCCCCTGGCGGAAAAAAACTGAGTCACAATACATTTGAATTTCTTAGGCAAATGACAATGCTTCACGCGTGGAGAGGGTGGTTCACAATGCCTTTGCCTTGATTCAGTAGCCAAAACGATGATTTAAGATCAGCGCCGCTGATTGCACAACTAACTTTGATTGCCTCCAATCAGGCATCTCCCATTCTACATGTATCCCACAAACTCGGCGTAATATAACAGAGGCTAAACCAACATGACTTGATCTGCCTCTGTGGGGAGAGAATGGATCTAACATGGACCTACAAGATCTACGGTGTTCCGATCCAAATATTTTAACGACTTCATTGTAAATGGTTTTCTGAAGATAATCCGTTAAGCAAACTGTGTTAGCAACAATAAGTTTCTCATTTGATTACTTTTAACATTTGCGAAATAATTGTAGATTTACAGAAAATAACGGTTATAGTAATGGGTTCGAACAGTACAAATCTATGTTCTCGTATATCACTAACAATTTTCATCAAAATGGTTCCTATCACATGCAATAAGTCATCTTTGTACAATGATATTACAGTATTTCGCATACATGAATCAATATTTAATTAGACAAGGCACTCATTTCGAAGATAAAACTCTCGGCAACTCTCGCATGCGAATTGGATAACGTAACAATTGCCTTTGCAAGTTCTGCCGTAAAAACGTCGTACTATAGTTCAAACCAAATGTTTTCAAAGTTATTTGTATTGTCAAGTGTGCAAGTTAAATGTTTCTTTAAGTTTGCTTAGCATGTAAGTGTGCGAACCATGGTCAAAAAGGTTCCGAACAAGGGTAATTTTGGTAGATTTGCCCACCCTTTGACGTCATTTGTAGGATCTGTCGTCACTGATGTCGTCAGGCTGTGGAAAACTTTGGAAAAGTTCACTTCTTAGTTAATTGTCCATATCATTAAGATCTCCCCTATGACCTTATCCAAATTGTTTCACCAAGTTCATGATCGTATCTTGAACAAGCTACATTCATTTTACAACTAGAAACGCTTGTAAATCCACTTGGTGCTTCAGTTAGCCGTATGTATCTGCGTAATATTTCACCCCAATCACATTAACCTCAATTCTAGCCCTCGAAAGCATATGCGAGGGATTTCTTTGATTTTAAACATTAATATTTAACTTGTATACACATTTTTGTCCCATTGTTCAAATAGCCTCGTGTTTGTATACTATCTTATTTTTAAAACTATAACTGAACCCGATTATAAACATTACATGTGACACAATACAATCTAAATAAATTTAGATCAACAGGTTTAATATTTGGTCATACTGTAGGACACAATAATAACATATTTTATCTGTCTGTAACGCGAAATGTGATTGAGTAATTTTTAGTCTTATTATTTGCCCACCACAGACCTCCCATACAGGCCAATGTTAGTTTTAAAATATTGAACTGTCGATTAATATTTATGACATGAGGCATGTTTTAACATGGAACAAACACTTAAATATGAATCAGTCGAAAACAATCTTCCTACGCAAAGATTAAAACGCAAGTCGAGGAAATTAGTAAAGTTGGAAAGCTTTGTGAAGAAAATGTCTAAAATCTTAAATTTTTAAAATGGCATTAGAAAAAGCAGTTGTTCTTAAACCTTTTCTCGGTGAAATAATTATAGGTAGAGGCCTCGAGAATCCTAGCCATTTTGTAAATATGAAAAAACTTGTTCATAAAAATACATTTTCTTCACGAAAACTTTTGGATAGACGATATTTTATCAATCAGATATCACATTTCTTCGTTTCTCAATAACCTCAGATGAAAGTTAGCTTACGATTTTAATTTCGTATTCCCGAGTAAAGATTAAAGATTAAATTTTGAAAATTGATTGGCAAATATTTTCCGACATTTTGTTGCTTAATCCACAAGAGTGAAAACTCCTGGCATTTTGATAACTTAAAACATAATTATAATTCAAAATATACGTTTCCGATGCAGCTGTAATAAGTAAATGATAGTAAACTCAATACATTCTCCAAGCTATTATTCATAGAAATAATTGTTTAATTTTATGTGATAACAAGATGTGTTTGTGAAACTAGCTCTGACCAATCAAAAGTTATGACCAAGGTTAAAGTTTTTGTGGACAAACGGACAGACAGACGGACAGGTGAAAAACAATATACCCCCGGAATCTCCGATTCGGGGGCATAAAAATACATACCATTGATCTATTTCTTATTCAATATCTCATTTATGTTTAAGGTCCTGAAAACGCCCCAAACTAACTGTGTTTACCAGTTCATTTGTGGATTTGTTTCTAAATTGCTCAGTTGTAATGGTACGGCACGATAAAAGCATTTCCCCGATTTAACAGTTATACAGTTGAGTTTTCATCGCACGGTGAATCGTTTCTCTTTCCAGAATATGTCATAATTCAATAATTCACAACGCCAAATTGGTGAATAAAGTATTTATTTCAAGATATTTTATCTTACTTTGCAATAAACAAAATGAAAGCGTCATACTGCAAATCGAGTTAGTACTTGAACTTCAAACGTAAGTTAAACGTCAATTTCTAGTGAAGTGAAGCGAACATAAAATCTAATAAAAATCTCATATATCTTAATACCTGAGTTAAAGAATCGGTATTTCTAATACAAGAGGTAATGTATGTCATTAGTTTTGATCTACGAAGTTACGAGTTTTGAAATTCATATTCACATACATCAGTCTAAGTAAACCAAGCCTCAATATTAACCGTTTCACTCTTTACTGAGTCTAAAAAGGCCTGGTAGAGGGTCGCGTCAGCCGACCTTTCTGCGACCTATGACCCTCCAACGTTATACGTGCGAATGCAGACTATTGCGGCTTGGTAAGATGAGTTCTGATTGGTCAATTCGATACGTGGGCTGACGCGACCCTCTACTAGGCCTTTCTAGACTAAGTATAGGAGAGAAACGGATAATATTGAGGGTAGTTTTACTTTGATGACACATACATGAACTTATAGGAAAGGCAGTATGTATCAAAATACGTATACCAACTTAAAGAACCTCTCCGTTGGTGGTCGGGTGTCGCATATACCAGACCTTGTATAGTGTAATTAGAGCGAGAAGTGTTGGCCGTTGCAGGAAAGTAGTATTTAAGTGCCAATCGATAAGGAAGGTTTGAAGTTAAAATGTCGATCGGAAACCGGACATTGATGCGCGTCAATCAAGTCATACGTAATTTGGAAATCTTATCTTAAACAGTCAGAATGACATGTACGGGTCGAATATAATTTATAGATTTAAACAAGCAGTTTTTATGTAAATTTGACCACAAATTTGAACGAGTATCGTTAAAATCAAATGCCACTCTTCCAACATTCTCTTCCCACAGAGGCAGATCAAGTCATGTTGATTAAGCCTCTGTTCTATTACGCCGAAATCCGTGGGTTCCGGCAGTTTCCTCTGGGGGAAAAAAACCCGCATCACAATCCAATTGAATTGCTTGATCAAATGACAACGCTTCTAGCATGGAAAGGGTGGTTCATATCACAATGCTTTTGCTGTGACTCAGTAGCAAAAACGATGATTTAAGAACAGCGTCGCTGACTGCACAACTAACTTTGATTGCCTCCAATCAGGCATCTTCCCATTCTATCCCACAATCGGCGTAATATAATATAAATCATCATGACTTGATCTGCCTCTGTGCGGAGAGAATGCACTTCCAATGGTTATAATTTCTTTGTTGCCGCTTCTCCTTCATTTAAATCTTTTAGAAATATCCAGAGGACGGCCTGTTTCACTTGTGACGGCCGGTGTCCCGGTATAAATTCGCCCCCGTATAAAATCTCCCCCCCCCCCCCCCCCCCCGGCGATTTTATACCGGTACAAATCCTCCCCCGGATATAAAATCGATTTCTCGTCCCCCTCAGAATAAAATCTCCCCCCTTTGCTTCCTTCTGTTTTAATCTTCAAAATGAATGTTGATATTATTCATTTACTGCGAGGGAAGATAAGGGTTTATATAATTGATTTTTGAACTAATATTTTGCTAAAAATAATGACTTTATAAAGTGTTTTTAATAGGAACTTAGTTCTTTATGAATCATGAAGGGAGATTTAACGGTTGAACTGAGGATCTGCAGCATGAATATATACAATTTCTTACCCAAGCGGGCAAGGATATGCCGGGTATTAAAGTTTGCATAATGGTCATGGGAATAACTGTTTTTCTAAAAATAACTCGTATTTTGATTGGTTGACGGAACTTTTTTGCATCGATTCATGATTCGCATGGATCTTCTATTTTAGTTGAGACATATAGATGAAAAATCTTATACTTAAATTGCGAAAGTCACACATTACTAAAACATTTTTAATGGGAAATCAAGACCATCTGATGTTTTCTTTGCCGTAAATACAAGTTTCAATCTTCAAGGCGGCGCTAGGTGGGGGAGTCGCTGGCCGAACTGTCGTTACGTCATAGCTCTATGACGTCATTAAACATGACGTCAAACTGTGACGTCATACATTCCTCACTAAGCTTGTCAAACGTAACGAAAGCTAACGACGTCTTACTTTTTCTTTTCGGTTGTGCGCGGTAAATAAAAGCGCTTTTTATGATATTAAACAATATTTTTTTGATATAATGGTACATCAATATAATAAACTATTTCAAATAAGATCTTGAGTTGCGAACTACTTAGAAACGCCCATCCTGAAGTAGTGAGCAAATTTGTGAATGGCGTAAGAATACAATTTGTACTTTACCGGCCGAGCGTAGATTTTTAATGTTTCTCTTTTTCTACCGTTTTTACGCATCAAAATTATCTTGGGTAAGAAAAAGGATAACCAACTCGATGCTCGGAATTACGGATTATCTGTACCTCGTGAATTATTGTGTCAAACTCCTCGCTGAAGCTCGGAGTTTATCACAATAATTAACTCAGGACAGATAATCCGTAATTCCTCGCAACTCATTGATTATTCTTATAATATTTAAGGGGAAAATCTTTACTGATATACATTTAGAGGGACAATTTCATACTGGGATTGATGTACATACTTAGATACATTTAAAGGGGGCGATTCTATACCGGGTTTGTTATACATACATGCACTTCTATACATTTAAAGGGGGCGATTTTATACCGGGTTTTATGCACATAATCAAATACATTGAAAGGGGGCGATTCTATACCGGGTTAAATGTACATAATCAAATACATTGAAAGGGGACGATTCTATTCTGGGTTTGATGTACATACTAAGATACATTTAAAGGGGCGATTCTATACCGGGTTTAATGTACATAATCAAATACATTTAAGGGAGGCGATTCTATTCTGGGTTTGATGTACATAATCAAATACATTGAAATAGGGCGATTCTATACCGGGTTTCATGCACATAATCAAATACATTGAAATAGGGCGATTCTATACCGGGTTTAATGTACATAATCAAATACATTGATAGGGGGCGATTCTATTCTGGGTTTGATGTACATACTTAGATACATTTAAAGGGGCGATTCTATACCGGGTTTAATGTACATAATCAAATTCATTTAAGGGGGGCGATTCTATTCTGGGTTTGATGTACATTCTTAGGTGCATTTAAAGGGGGCGATTCTATTCTGGGTTTGATGTACATACTTAGATACATTTAAAGGGACGATTCTATACCGGGTTTAATGTACATAATCAAATACATTGAAATGGGGCGATTCTATTCTGGGTTTGATGTACATTCTTAGATACATTTAAAAGGGGCAGTAGCACGTTTTTGGACAATTTTATATTTTCAATTTTTCACTGATAATTGTACATTAATGCTAAATGTATTACTTTGATAGTGTCAAAAATTTCATTACACAAACTAATCATCCATATAGTCAGAGAACAAATTATAAAGATTTCATAAAATCCATTGTCAGCCATTTTTATGTGAACACCTTTAATTCATTTTATGTAAGAAAATGAATCTCATGGCTTAACTTTACATTATATATTTGATTTATTACTGCTTCATTTAGTTTTAATAGATTGTCTTTAGATTGGAACCATGTATTTTCATTTTCCAGACATCATCTTATATTCCCCCTTAAAACGTGCTACTGCCCCTTTAAAGGGGGCGATTCTATTCTGGGTTTGATGTACATACTTAGATACATTTAAAGGGGCAATTGTATTCTGGGTTTGAAGTACAAAATCAAATACATTTAAAGGGGGCGATTCTATTCTGGGTTTAATGTACATTATTAGATACATTAAAAGGGGGCGATTCTATTCTGGGTTTGATGTACATACTTAGATACATTTAAATGGGCGATTCTATACCGGGTTTAATGTACATAATCAAATACATTGAAATGGGGCGATTCTATTCTGGGTTTGATGTACATTCTTAGATACATTTAAAGGGGGCGATTCTATTCTAGGTTTGATGTGCATAATCAAATACATTTTAAGGGGGCAATTCTATTCTGATGTGCTTATATTGAAAATATGACACTACTTATTTTCAACCATATGGGTAATAACATTTTATTAGAAAACCATTAATACTCTTTAATGTTAGCTCATGCACTTTATATCCGATATAAGATGCTTATAGATTTTAGGTAAATGTGTCTATCACTATAAATTAGTATTTCATGAAGGAATATTTCTAGGCTGTTCACAACCGTATATCGCCGACAATATGACCTACCCCTAGGGGTATTGTTAAAGAAAATACTCAGAATGAAATCTAGGTAAAAAACTTACTGAAAAGGTAGCGTTTAAACCCTTTTATTTCAAAATGACATAATATGATAAAGAAATTATTTGCCTCGTGTGCTTCCGTATCATTAAATGTATTGGGAATATACTAAAGGCTTGTATATAATACACATTTTATTTCTAATATATTGTATTAATGATACGGAAACATACTCGGTTAATAATCTTTATATATACATGTTTATTAATGCGTTGTATTTCGTCATATTGACAGTACTAAAGGTGCGCGACAAAAAGCATTCCTTACGAGGGCAGGCTGAAGTTAGCAACTTGTTAGTTATTCATTATTCAAATAATGAATAACTAACTGGCTTTGCATTCGACGAATAACTAATAATACAAGACAATGATATGGATGTCAACTTTTTAATTTATTTCACACGACGTTTCTGGGCTAGTTCTTGCCCCTTCACTCACCTGAAGAAGGGGCAAGAACTAGCCCAGAAACGTCGTGTGAAATAAATAAAGAAGTTGACATCCATACCATTGTCTTGTCTTACTACATGCCCTTGAAGAATTTAATAACTAATAAGTTGCTAACTTCAGCCTGCCTCTTACGAGTTCTTCGTGGATTTTGGTGTCAATTTCACAAGGCAATGCACGTGCACATTCGTCTACCCGTGAAAACAATGGTTTATTTCCCACTCATTGCAGTGGAGTGCAAATAAGTCAATTCTTCACTGTTAGCTTTTTCAAAATCTGCAATAATTATCAACATCAGTCGTGCTTTAAAACAAAAAAAGCAAAAACAACTTTTTTATTTCAACTATAGTTTATATGCATGTAGCTACATTTTTTATCTAGACCCATTTCATCCAACTATTTCGCTTATAAAAATGTTTTAAAAAATTGATAAATTTCGGGACATTTTGGCTCTTTTTCATGTATAAAAATGTGCATATATCTCGAATATGTAAGTAAATATCTCGAGTACGACGATCGATTATACGAACTGAAAAGAGATATTTAAGTGTAAATATAATTGTCAGTGTTAATCAATTGTAATATATTAAGAAATATGCATTGTCATGAAATATGCATGCACATGTTAACAAGCTGTACAAGCTTACATTGTGATAGCTCTCAAATGTAATATACACGATGTTAATTGCTTCAACGCTCGTAAGCGCTATTTCCGTGCATCACGTGAGTAGTGAAATCGACAATAAACCTTATAAATATTTCACTTCATCTTTTCTCTCAAATCCCTCTTGACTTCGAATTGAAGAGCCTCAAAGTAATTGACTGTTCCAACTTAAACAAGGTATTGTTATTTGAACGTTTTAACTATTTCATAAATTAAAGAATAATAGAGTCGTGCATTATTGAAATGCACCTCTTTTAAGTTCAAGACAAATACTTTCTTTAGCATGAGCGTCGCTCTTTTGTCTAGTTCTGAAAAGGTTTTCATATCAATATAGAGCCTTATTCATTTATAATTTCATTTCTTTATGTTTTCAGATGTTAGTTTGCATGACAAAGGAGTCTATTTCTTTAGCTCATGTATTTCTCACAACAACGTTTTTGGTGAGTATTAACTTAATGCAATATTTCTTTGTTATAGCAAAATATAATTTTTGCTTTTCCTTCCATTGAAACTTTCATAGTCTGAAATAAAACCTTCCTTAAGATGACAACAATTCAAATTGAACAAAGACAGATTCTTGAAGATTGCTTTATTTAAAGAGACATTCCTATATCGGGGTATTTGTTTTGGAAACGAAATTCAGGAGGACATTGCAGTTTATACGTATGATGCATTTAGTACATGATTAGAACATAACCAGTTTGAAACAGGTTACTGGGAGTAACAATTTTGTTTATTTATATTGGACAACCTGATAAGGAATAGCGTACAAGGGAATAACTTTTCCAAACATATACTACGATAGGACTGTCCCTTTAAAGGGGCAGTAGCACGTTTTTTGATAATTTTATATTTTATATTTTTCACTGATAATTGTGAGTGAATGTTAAATGTATTATTTTGTCGGTGTCAAAAATTTCATTACACAAGTCAATCGTACATAGTCAGAGGACAAAGTATGAAGGTTCAACTAAAATCCATTGGCCATTTTGTGTGAACACCTTTAATTCATTTTTTGTAAGAAAAAGGATTCGCATGGCTTAACTTTACACTGTATTTTAATTATTACTACTCCGGTTAGTTTAAATACATTGTCTTTCAATTGAAACAATTAATTTTTATTTTACTGACATCACCTTATATTACCCCTAAAAACGTGCTACTGCCCCTTTAAGACCTTCGTATGTATCTTGAGTATAGATATTGACTTTCGTTGTCTTCAGAAACCGTATTGCCTTGTGTTTACTTGCTTAAGATTGGATCTTCCAAAATTTACAAATCCCTATTACCACTGTACTTTACACTCGTCGAATGATATACACTGGGGTTCAAAAGAAACTCACGAATTTCAGTTTGGTTTTCAACGATCGTAAAGGCATTTTCGATCTTCCCAAAATATTTATGACCCTTTTTCCATTGTTCTTTACACTCGTTATGCAACTTGAATGATATACACTGAGGTTCAAAACAAAGTTTGCACCACAGTTTTTTGTTCAGATTTATTTGATGCATTTGATTATCCCATGATTACGACTACAAATAGTTGCAGTAGATTGAACGTATTTTGTTGTGAACATGATGTATGCATATGGTTTGTATTTTCAACAATATACCTTTGTTTTATGTAGGCAGGGGTAAAATAATAAATAAACTAACGGGCAAAAGAAAGGTTTCACCTCAGTTGGTTTCGATTTTACAACGATTTGAAATATATTTGACGCATTTGAATATGGAATCATCAACATTAATCATATTTACAATATTTCATATGAATTGATCGTTGATTGATTCATTTTTTGTTAAGATATCTTTGTTTAAAGAAGACCGGGGTAAAAAATGAAATTTACACCAACATGACCCCTACCATGTTAAAAAGGGTGTAAATGAGTGGAAAACAGGGTTGTTTTGTGATTTTTTAGTAAAATATAGCTTTTATATCGATGGCCATTTGTTGTTTATTAAAATTAATTTTCAATTTTCCCCAAAAAAAATCAAACATGTCTAGAAGTATTCTTTGATTGATAACTAAAGGCTTGCACTGTTCTGTTTTAGCTTACGACGTCTAAAAATGAAAATATTTGTAATTGAAAATTATGTATATGATGAAATCAACTAAGGTGAAACCTTTCTTTTGCCCGTGAGTTTAACACCAACACTATCCCGATCATGTTTACAATTTTTTAATGTGTGAGGAATAAGGTCATTTGTTGATTTGAACAAATGTGATTTTAACAGTTTTAGAGTACACGACGTCAAAACCTGAAATATTCGTATTTGAAAACCATACATATGATAAAACCCACCGAGATTTATACTTTCTTTTGTATATCAGTATATATCATAGCTTAAGATAGAACATAATGTGGAATATTTTAACCGAAATAATTTAAAGATACGTGATGTTAGAACTCACTTCCATCCTGATTAATTACAGGTTATTCTTGTTGCAACTTCTTGCGGTAACTTCGTGACCGATAAAGGTAGGTACTATGAAAAGTCCTCTCATAAGGTTAGTTAATAATATATTTTGTGCCCTCTTTTGTCAATTTTTGACTTTAATGTGGCTCTTTTAGAAACATGGAGTATATTTATGAAATACAGTTTGGTTTTCACGTTCCTAAACGCATTCACATACTTTTACCCAATGTTGTTCGTCATAGCAGTCCTTTTATTGATTGAAACAGAGTGAATGCAATTGGTAACTTTTCAAAACTTTTGCCGTATTTTTTCACACAAAATGTCTGCCGCTAATGGCTGAAATATTTCCGAAGCAGCGCTAAATTATACCTCACTCACCATTAGAAAACGTGTGTGACAGGGTGAGGTCAAAAGCATTCCTACTGGCTTCGGCTTGAGGGATATCTCTTTGGTCAAACAGGTAGAGAGTCTGACTCGCAACCCAGACACGCCGCTAATGGCTGAAATATTGCCCAAGCGGCTCAAAACAATAACTCACTCATTCACTCAAAACCCGGAGGTCCCGGGTTCAAACCCACTTGACGAGTGATTTTCACACTACACACTTCATAGTGTTTTAACCATTAGCACAAAACAAGTTTATTGTGTGCTTGATGCTGTAAGTAAAGACTACATACGCAAAGTAAGTAGGCTGAAGAAGGTATGTATGGGTATAAGGTATAAATGAATGACTGTTCTTTGTTGCAGTGAATATAGAATGCGGGGACGACCCAGAAACAAGTAAAGTCAACGTGACATACTTCGGGGAAGCTGATTGCGCATTTCCAGTTAAAGATGGGGAGATTTTCGAATCGTGTGACAGCGAATATAGGCCTGATGGAACCTTGGTTATAGGAGATGTTAATCACAGGAACTGCTCTTTCACCGTAAGTATATGTCTTATATTCTGAACTCACCCAAACATTCTCGGTACACACATTCTCTAAGATTTTTAGTTAGCATGTTGCAAGGATGTCTCTCCTCCTATGTGAGTATTCACGGCCAATGGCTGCGATACTGCCCTAAACAATAACTCACTCACTCAGTACAAGGTGGTAGCTCAAGCCATATGATAAAATGCCGACCCGACCTCTGTTTGAATAAGACGAGTTTGCGGGCTCGAACGGGAGACACCTGATTAGATGCAATCAAAATTAATAGTGCCATAAGCGAGGTTGTTCAAAATTCCTCGCAACCTCCCTCTTCATGTGTAAAAGACCCATAATAAAACTTCAATATTTTAAAAGTATTTTTACTGTGTGCGTGGTATCTTTAGCAATATGTTGCGTTCATCCATGAGAAGATCGCACCAAAATTCATTTAATAGGAGACAGTTTACAAAAATGACCGAAACGTAAGCCGCTACAAGTCGACATGAAGGCGAATCAAGTGTGGCCATCTCACAATTTTTGGTTCCTAAATATACACTTGTAAGCGTCTTTGTTGCGCACGACTAGATGTTTTCTTTTTTTCCGAATCAGGCAATAGTTGCCGACCAAGTTCATACCAATCAGACGCATTTGCCGTAATTGAGTCGTGGTGTAAAACCTCGAACATAATGATAATGTCACCGAAAGCGAGTTTCTTAAAAGCTATGGCACTTTCGCAGATGCTACTATACTTTGGACATCAAATTAATTGTCTTATTGTTGATTAAAACATGTCAATATGATATCAAACTTTTGATGAAAGATTTTTCTACCAAGTGAACATTCTTTTTCTCAATAGCTAACTTCGTCACGAACCGCTTGCAAGTATGACAATGGGGCTTTAAGTGACTTATTTTTAAATTTCTAGTGCACAATTTTGAAAACCTTATCTCGTTTTATCTTAACAGGTTGAATCGGCATTTTATGACAAAAGCTACCTCTGTGAGAAGAGTGCGAGGATAAAGCTAAAAGTTATTAATGATTCACACGAAATTGATTATGTTTTGTTCATGAACATAGCATTTAGATGAAGTCATAATCTTTTAAGTCGAGATCTCGAATTTTGCTAATGGCTCATTTTCAAAAACTTCAACAAAGATTTGTTTTCTTATTTTGCAAATGCCTTTGACAAGAATCAAAATATAATGACAAATTGGCTTTCAAAGAAATTTCCTTTAGATAAATATTTTGCGTTTAATAAAATTTCGATTTACCAGTCGAAAGAGGTTGCAGACAAAGAGATCTCTTATATCCATATTTGAATATTCTTCTTTAAATCTGAAAGACAAGAAACGACATACAGTAATACAGTAATCTCAGTTTACCGATGGTAATTATTTATAGATAGTACAGATTATGGCCCAGTTCAGAATCAAGAATCATAAAGTGACAGGTTTGATAATAGACATAAACTGGTGTCCAAAAGAAACGCTACCATACAAATCGCAACATAATTTAATCCACTGGTGATTGATACGACTAAAACATAGTTTTGTCAGTTCTCAAGACGTCAACTTACTTATATGGTAACTTTTCAAATATTATCTTTTCATGTTTGCCAGAAACATGCTTTTAAAGCATTCATTGAAATGGAATCTCCTTAATTAGGCGATATAGCAGAGAGAAATGGAACATCTTTGCTTCTTTAAAACGGTCTAAAGCAATGACGTCAACAAATTTATGTCAAATTAAGTGTTTTATATCGACAACATTCTCTTCTTACCTAAACTCGATACTTAATCGACTCTAAACAGAAATTTCGAAAATATAATGCCAAAAACTATTTAAAATTGTGATTTCTGCACCCCATTTGCGTTTGAAGAGACACAAAATAAAAAGCATCTTTTCCTGGGGAATGAAAATGTGCACACTTCTTAACAAGACATATGCCTGTCAAAAAAACTCAAAACCGAATCTGTCAGGAAAAATATTTTAGAGGACGCTTAAAACTTGGTAGCGTCTCTTTTGGACAAATTTAAGTGCAAGGTTTAAAATGGAATCCTTGACGTAAAAGTTTAATGCCGATCTCACGGGAAATTTTAAAAACTTGTGTTTGAAATAATTATATTCAAAGATTTTGCCTCCCTTTATCAAAAAGCCTGAGGACTGACAGAAATTCAGAAACCGAGAGAGGTGCGATTTGAACTGATTTAAATGAGATTTTAAAAAGGCTGGACGAGAAAAGTTTAATGCGATTTCTTAAATTTCATTTTTACGTATTGAATTACACGAGCTTCATTCAGCAGAATTAAAACATAACTTATTTTTATTCCTCTTTTGTCGTTAATAACAAATGATATAATATTGTTAACATTCAATTCCAGCAAGTAGGCAAGACGGAAGCGTGGATTATCAAGATCAGAGTTCAGAGAAAGTACTCCATGCTGACCTCTCTTGACAAGGAGTTCGCTTTCACCTGTGTATATAATGACCTCACCGTCGCGGATGCGCCATGATTACAGGTGTTCAATAAACAAAATATGAACAATGAAGTTTTTCTTGATTTACGTTTTGGGAAAAACTAGTGGGTAAAGGTTTTTTTAGTGGTTTCATAAATTTTCACATTTTCGTTAGGGGTGTATTTTGTTTTATTGTTTTCTAGCTTTTTAGCTTAAAGTCGCCGAATTCCCCTGATTACAAGGTGTATTTGCAAAAATTCTCATTTTGGTCTTTATTATGTGAGAAGCATGCATTTGGTTTCAAACCTCGTTGTTCTTTTAAAACAAATATGCATTGTAGAAAAAAACATTATTTGGTTACTATGAGTGTAAATTAAAGGGATCAATTGCATGACATGACGTTTACAATTCTAAAAATACATTTCTCAATGTCTCGTGGTTCAACTGAGAGGGTCATTGAATGCACGAGCTTTTCGGGAAGGTCGCACAGACCTTGGTTACATGTTATGTAATAGTTACCGACTGAGACCGAGGTGTTCAAGTTAGATGAACCCTCGCGCACGTGATTCATGAACGCCAAGGCCGTTAGGCCGAGGTGTTCGTGAATCACGTGCGCGAGGGTTCATCTAACTTGAACTCGAGGTCGAGGTCGGTAACTATTTTACACACTAGCTCAACGCTAAATCAATCCAAATTCATCATGAAATCAGTTTTGAAATCGCAGATAAGTTGGAAAAAGCATATTGTCTCAGATATGATGAGAAGATAAAACATTGACTCTAATTGGAAGAACAATGTCTATTTCAAGTGGCTGACATAAGCATGAGCCTCTCGTGCTGCACGTGCAATCCGTACGGAACCTTACAAGCTACCACAATAAACTGTTTGTATTATGCCCATATTGATATGAGAACCGCTTACAAAAACTTTGATATGCATAGATTTGGTACCAATTTCTTTTTATTAATTGATGATTTATTGAGAATAATTCACGCTAATGTTTCTTCTCAGGAAAAATGTTAAACATAATTATGTGGTCATAAAAAACATGCTTTACTATCAACTGGCCTCCGTGGTCTAATGGTTAAGTCACTGGACTTGAAGTCAACAGGACGCAGGTTCGAACCCATATTTGAAGTGCACAATTTGTAAATGTCTTGTATTTGAATATTGCAATTTTAGCGATTGTATTAAATTTGCAAAACAAACTTTCAACTTAAATTAATTTCCGAAATATAAAAATTTAAAATAAATTCTTTCACATCAGGTGTTCATGGCAATACCTGGTATTCATCATGAACACCCGCGTTGTCTGATGAACACCTCGGCACGTGCATTGCCAGGCAATATGAGTTGGTATGAAAAATAAATACTCGAATAAAACAAAGGAGCTAGTGTGTAAGACAGATTGCCCATGGTCCATATGTACTTTACCACATCCAAACTGTTGTCTACATGTATCTACAGTACCTAGCCAAATACAAGTCACCATCAGCGAAATTCCAAAAGATGTGTATGTTATATAACCGTTGCAAGAATAAGTTTCATTGAGAAAAAGACTTCAAATTGTATTTTTGTTTAAAGCTAGGAAAACATCTTATTGTTGGACCTTCATTTTGTGGATTGCGAAACGGGCGCTTTGGTTATCTGTTGGTATGGTCATTGCTGGCGGTGATGCCAGACTCTGAGGGTGTGGGTTCGCATGGGTTCTGTACTATTGAAGATAGTGTGATCCCAAATATAACATTGTTAAGTATATGATCACTATCTAAATGGCATTTATCACTTAAACTGTTTTTATGTTCTAGGTTGTCAAAAATCTTCACAACATTTCTGTGTTCCTGTATTAAGTTACCAATAGAAATGAATGAATGAACAATGGCGATTCTTGTAACAAGGGTAGTTGTCGTGACAGCACTAAAGTCACGTGATATTGACTTTTTGGGCGATTTTAGCAAATTCAGGGAAACTGCCCTACTAAAAAGTTTAAGAATACAGGTTAGGATTTCACCGATTTCATTGCGAATTAAACTGACAGCATCCATATTATATAGTTATAGATATCGCATCTTTAAAAAAGTAAGTTTCTTTTGGACGTCTGTTAAGGAAATGAAAATTGTTTATTATAAACTGAATACCAAAAGAAACTTTGCACCATTTTGTAATGATTCTGATTGAAGAATGAAAAACGATAGAAATTTAAAACAAAGTACCTCTTAATAATCAATCATTTGTTTAAACAACCAGCGAATCCAAATTAAAGGTGGGAAACCCAGTTTTGCACTTATTTGATCTGAAGTGGGCAGGGGTCAAAATTTTGGTTGTTCAGACGTTCGTTGAAATGATGTTTTCGCAATAATTTCGTTAAAGTACTAAAATGTGCTACTTAAGTACCAGGTTTGAGCAGCTCGAGTGTTATAAGTTCCAAATCTGCCATGAGTAACCAAAAAGGTCAAACGTCAAAATACGTTTGCTGCCAGCAGGTTCAACTTTACATTTTGTCTGCACCGAAGCTTTTCCATAAATGGGAATGTGTGGACACAAGTCTTACTTGTCATATTGACACATCTTTGAGTCGTACAAATGGTAACTAGCCTTTAGAGCTCAACAATCGCAATTAAATCATGTTATTGCATGCCAATTCTGACGTTATAACTTCGAATGAAATTGCCATGTTTCGATGTTTAGTGACCAATAGCTGTCAACTTAGCAGTCGATGAGCTCTGATTAGATCTGTCCAAGTTCATAAAGTGCACGAGAACATAACAACATGCCGACCTTTGATGTTTGCTATCTCTGACGTCACTAAGAGAAAACGTTGGCGGTGGTCTAACGTCACAGATATCGGCTCTCATGCAGTGAAAAAACAACTGTTTTTTGTGTTTCAGGGTTGTCAGCAATCCTCACAACATGTCTGTATAGCCGGATCAAGTTACCATTAGAAATGAAGGAACACTACCGATTCTTGTAAAAAGGGCTGTTTTTGATCAATTTTGTAAATTTCAGAGGGGATTTGCGATATTTTTGCTTTACCGTTTACTGCTTTTAAGGTGTTTTTTTCACTTTTGGAGTGACAAACATTCATTATGAACAGTTATCAAACTTTTTCGTCACGTCAATTGGTTTCAGCAGAAACCTCACATGATTATGACATTTTTGCCATTTCTGCAAAAATGCATGAATATTGCTCAATTAAAAGTTTTCAACTTGTAAGTGTGGGTTTCAACTATTTCATTGCCACCTTAAATGAAAATGTAAATATGAGATCGTTTTCGAAATTTCAGTTTTAAAATTGCAAAGTTTCTTTTGGTATTCAGTTTAGTTTACAGTTCAATTTAAAGTTCATTCAGTCTGGTTACAATCGACCGTGCTCCGGGGAATTAAATAAAAAATGTTGGGTTCTGTACTAATACTACTAATTTGTATACCGCCAATATCCTCAGAGAGGCGCTCTTTGGATTTCCCTCGATTATTGGATGTCAGTCGAACAAGCTGGGATATCTTCTCCGGGAGAGTCTAAATGCACCCAACTTTGTCAGTACATAAAGGGCTTAAGGAGATTTTTGCCTTTTTTTTAATGGATCTCAGGGTATGGTTTGAGTTACGAGGAAACAAATGTGCCTATGTAGCAGGATGTTCTCGCATTTGTTTTCTCGTGGTTTTTTTCATATTGCCCTTTTTCTTCTTCACATTTTCAGTTTCTTCTTAAATATCTAGCTTTCTAGCCTTATAATAAGAGATGCAATGCAATATTGAAAACATTTTAAGAAGCAGTACGCTTTGGGGCAAATGAAGTTCCTTACGTGCAAGGAGTGTTAAATTAATTTGCAGGTGATTAGTTTTCATAAGGTTTTCGAAATTCGCCTTGATAGCACAGGCCCCCGGGTCATTAAGGTCCCAAATCGTTCCTGCTGCAAAATTGCAGAAATAAATTAAAAAAGGATTTTTAGATGACCCCTTGATTTTAACATCTTCATAGTAACATAGTGTAAAGAAGATCAAAAGCTTGTACTTCCCCATCACCCTTTTTGTCAACTGCTACGCTCATGTGATCTGCAGTCGATTTAAACTTTGTGTCAATATATACTTTGATATTATGCCTTTCGTTCAACACTCACGGAACCTACCAATGCATGTTAGTTATTTCTGAAAATCGAGCGAAAGACCATTTTCACGCTCAAAGTATCCATCTCAGCACAAATGGCTGCCAGAAGTAGGAACGTTGTCAAAGTCTTTGCAGTTTACCGCAGCCAATTGACAGAGAAAGCTATACTGTTATGAGGTTCGACCAATCAGAGCGCTTGATTCGGTCATACCCCTTCTTAAAGGCAGTCATGTGTGTCGATATTGATACTCGGCTTTTGTTCAATTTGCAGAAAATAGTGTTTCATGAGTTGTGACTGAAAGGTCTATCATCCAAGACCAGCTTTTATATGTTACTATGAAGGCATTAAAATCAAGGGGTCATCTCAAAACTTTCTTCATTTTTTATAGCGGATAGATTTGAGACACTTAATGACCAGAGGGTCTGTGTTTGATAGTGGATGGTTACATGTACAATGTATGTAATAGAGAACGACAGTTCGCAAAGGTCTTCCCTCAAAAGAATGGCCGCTGTGTAAGATATCGGCCAAGGGGGTTGGCTTTCTTTGAATAGAAAGTCAAAGTAAGAGGCCATTTCTCTCTTTTATGCAACGCTGCTAATGGCTGAAATATTGCCCAAGCGGAGTGAAACAACTTACTCACTCATTCTTATATAATAAAAACAACACAGGTTTTCATTTTGAGTTGCTTGCCTAGCTCTGTTATAAGGAAAAGAATCACCTAATACTTCAAATTATGCTTTAATCATTCATATCATAGGTTGGACAGGAATAACGAAGTCATCTTATTTCGTTGTGGTACGGTGTAGTAACTGTTGTTTAGCGTACATATTTAATAGGTTTAATAGGTACAAAAACATTAGTATTGGTATTTGACTTAATATTCAAAAGCGTTGGCGTAAACAAATAAATATGAATAATTGAAAAAGGATGTTATGGGATGAGAATGTTTTAAACCCAAATAATAAACGTGTAAACGCAGTAAGGGTCTTTTAAGCATTGGCTATTTAGTAATGGATAAGATATTTAGTGTTTGCCCACGGATCATACCTTATCTAACTTGAAAACCGCAATCAAATCATAATTTCATTGACACGACCGATATCTGAAAGGGAAAAAACAGAAGCAACGAAAATTACTAAACCAACCAAACTCAGGCCTTTGTTACAAGAGGACCTAACATAAAGGCTCCATCAGTGCTATCACAATGGCTCAGTAGTCAGGGCATTGGGTTCACCTTGAGAGTGAACTATGCGGATTCGAACCGGCATATGTGTTTTATGTTTTCAAAACTGAAAGTCAGTTGACACTTTTGATTTTAACACAGAATCATCAATTACATGCTTATCACTTGAAAATAATTATTTCAAGAGGAGTATACAATCATAATATTTTGCAATGCATGGCGATTATGTTAATAATAGCCTGCATCAGAGTTCAATTATGCCCTTGCTGTGTCAGTCAGAAGGAAATTAAGCTATATAAAGACCTCAAAGAACAATAACATGATGTCACAGAAGGTTTATAACTAACCTTACAAAGCACTCTAATCCAAAGCCTGGATATAACATGGTGATAAAGAATGTCTTGAAAGTGTGTTAACACCTATGTGAAGGTAAAATGATTGTAAAGGGGAGAAGCGGATGTCTGGAGGTAAATTACACCAAATATTCCATACTTACCAAATTGGCTCATGCAACTCACTGTATCATAGACCATAAATAAATACTGGAATTCGCAAACAAAATCCTTATATTATGTTCCAAATATTAGCCAAACATAATCCAAATGCTAACTAAGACTAACTGTGAATTGTGTTCGGTCAGATATTGCTAAAGGTAGGAAAATAATCAAAATCGCAACTGTTGTACGCCCCTCAACTGGAAGACGTTTTTTTCTGTTTAGCTTTTATTTATAACTAAAGTTTGGTAACAAATCTTATTTAAAATGAAGAAAAGATGATTTTTATGTTCTGCTAATCGCCCATATTAATAGTGTATAACGTCAAATCATATTCGTTAAAGCTATTCATAATTAGCTTCTATTTCAAACAGTAAACACAAATTATTGCCCACATTGGAAATTGATACTGGCATGTAAAATTGATGCAACCTTTGGCAACAATACAACTTTATCAATTGCTTTTATATTTCCAATGTTCATTCATTAATTATTAACATGGGTCGTATCACTGGCCATTTAAGCTTCATAAAGCAGTGTCAACATTGATTTTCTGAAATGTTCCGAGGATTAATACACAAAGTGACTTGGTATTAGTTGGATAAGTTCATGTTATTCCAATACAAATGATTTATTTCATCATATTATTTTACTACTTAGCAACATCTGAAGGCAGATGTATTTCACAAAACTTTTCCAGGAGAAAGTTTCGGGAAACTACAATAACTAAACTTTCCATTTTTTCAAAATCTGGATGTAGATCCGCCCTTGAGTGCACGGCTTTATGCCACCGAGATAAAGAGTGTGTCTCCTTCTTCTACAACACCAGGAGTGGTCAGTGTACTGGCCACACAGTCCAGTTCTACTCTACAGAGCCTGGGAGTCCAGATGAAGGGTCCGTGTACTACACAAGACCTATCGGTGAGTGTTGTATTATGCGATGCAACCTCTTCAGTAAACCAGGACCGAATTTTCTGACGCTCTACACTTCTTGCTCCAGGGAATTTTCATCATGATAATCTGTACTGAAGTTACCCGCTCTTCATTTGACTTAAAGCCTCTCAAACTCTCAAACGAGTTTTAACTATAGGCATTGATTTCATGTTGAGGAGATAGGCAATGAATTCTTAAAATAGTTCTTAAACATACAACAAATTCAGTTAAAATACTTTTTTAAATTTTGAAATTCACTTGGTTTGAAATGAAAATGGCGTCATTGACGGGAGAAATATACTATATTAATAAGAAGATAGACCTAGCGTGTTTGAAAATAAGAAACACAAATCGAACAGCGAGAAGTGAAATAAGGATGCATCAAAAAATGATCAAATCAATTCGAACAGGTTGAACGAACGTTGACAAGCAATCTGTACATATTGTTAAATGAACATTACGTGATTTAACTATTTGAAATACAATCTCTTCATCTAAGTTTTTTAATGTGTTTTCTTTATTACATTTATTCTTATGCTGCCTTTTAAACCATACATGAACGTACGATGTTGGTCTTTAATTTGGACTTAGTGCTTTTTGTTTTACATTTTAAATCACAAACTCTTTTGATACCTGGTTGGTATTCTTGTAATTATACATTTTGTTTTTTAGATATTTTGATATTTTGTTATGTTTAAGTTAAGTGTTTTATTTTATCCAAGTTAACAGTTAATTAATGACTTTTAGTGAAAATTTCAAATGTATTGATACGTTTGTGTAGTTCAAATACAGTGTCAGCAAAAAGGTCAATATCATCAGCTAAAAGTAGTAAATACATTTTTAAGAACAACTTTTGTATGGATCAGTTTGCCAGTATAACAGTCTGTTCCCATTTCTAAAGCTAATTCATTAACAACCAAAGATAATGATATAGGACTTAAATACACCCTTGTCGTAAACCCTGTGGGCAAGTCAGAGAGAGACATATCACGTACCCGTCCCTTAACACAATTATATATAGATGTTAGTGGATTAAGCATCTTTGGAGAAACGCCTTTGAATTTGATATCTGCCAATAATTTATCCCTGTTTATAAACTCAAAAGCATTCTTATCATCAACAAAACATGTTTCCAATTTTTCTTACATAAATACTGTTTGATGACAGATGTACTGTAGCCTTTCCTGGAAGCAGCTTGATATTCTACAACCTTTTCATATGTATTTTTGCCTAAAATGTAAATCTGTTATTAGGTATAGATATATATATATATAGTACTTATTTAAATACTGTTTGATGACAGATGTAGCCTTCCCTGGAAGCAGTTAGATATTCTACAACCTTGTCATATGTATTTTTGCATAAAATATAAATCTGTTATTAGGTATAGATATATATATATATATAAAGTACTTAGCAAATATTTCCCCCTTAAACATTATGAACACCTAGTTTTATCACAGATAAACAAGATTGTGCTCAAGTTCTGGACCTGAACCCCGATTCTCGAGACGGAGAGTACATCATTAACCCTCTGGATGGCAAAGGACACTTCAGAGTCTACTGTGACATGACTACTGATGGTGGAGGATGGACGGTAATTTCCAACCAATTTGTATTCATGTGAAGATAATATAATTACATTATTTCCACTATAAAGATGACCGCTATGGCCAAAAAGATGATTCGCTCACTTCACATGATTTTTTGGCTGGACTTTATAAAAAATAATAAAGATGAAAAAACTTTCCTCTTTTTAAAACACGATGATCATTTGATAGATAGCTTATTTCTGTCAAAGAGGTCACATCCCATAGGACAAAACATGTCATAAAATACATCATATGAACATTCGTCCCGAAGATTAATTAGATATGCATTCAACAATTAATGCTATGTACCATTGAAATAAGCGAGAACCGTTTTACTTCTGATACATTATCATAAGCGTATTATTAGGAAATATATACTTGTAATGACGTGATGTGACATTTAGGAAAATTTATGAAAGAAAGATGATGGTAGGGGTGTGCTGTGCGAGGGGATATCAAAAAGTTCAATTATCACAAATACATATCTAAGGTACGAACTTTATTTTGTTCTCATGTTTTTAAGACTTCTCTACATAGTCTCAATCCAGAGATACACATTTTCCCTATCTCCTCTTGACCTTGCGCAAACCGTCTGAATAGAAGACCCCTGATTTCATGGAAAACCAACCCTCCACCTGCAATAGAGCCTTTCAAATGTAAAAGCTTAATTACACTGCGCGCCTCAATTTTCTCCATAATAGGGGTACTGTACATGTGCTATTTGGTAAACAGACATAAAACTGTCTGTCGCGAAAAAGACTATTGTTGACCCAGGAACTAGACAAGGATCACTTATTCTACAGTGACCATTTGGTCCTTATTCACCAGTACATTCTTTGTGATAATTGAACCTTTTGATATCCCTTCTTATGTTTTTCCGTTCAAAACAAAGAACGTGACGACAAGAGAAACAATCTTTGTATGACATACTTCACACAATAAGGGAGTTTTCAGTCATTCTTTATCAAATTTTCTCGTCCGCCTATGCATACCCACCAATTGGGTAAATCCAATAATCAGGAATTCCCAACTGACATTCTTCACTCGCCAACTCTGTACTTATCGGGTTTGTCACATAGTTTCTCCACAACTCCTTACCTTTAATCTTTGACATGTACAGGTGTTACAGAGACGTAAAGATGGTTCAGAAGATTTCTACAGGACCTGGAAAGACTACATGACTGGATTTGGAACATTAAAGAGAGAGTTCTGGCTAGGTAACTATCCCGATGCTTCCTTAGACATTTGAAATCCGGCAGCCCATTTAACATTCTGTTATATTTATGTTCAGAAAATCTAGATTCGATGTATTTTTGTTAAACCTTAAACATAATAAACATAAAAAGTAATGACTTTTTAAAAAGTAATAAATACATGTAGTGTTCAGTAAGTGTATCCTTTCCTGGCCCTCTGAGGCCTGCGAGCATCAAGGTTATCTTGCCAATGCCTTTGCAATCGTAAATATAATAGAATTAGCATGTCTACAGTAAGTATCATTTAGAACATTGAAAAAGAAAAGATACAAACTTTTTAGTATCATTTAGAACATTGAAAAGGAAAAGATACAAACTTTTCATGAGAGTAAAAATCAATATCTAAGTCGATGAAAGGCAATTTTGAATCCCTGCGATAGGCACATGTGTTGTGAAAAAGTAGTCTCAAGTCCATTCATCAGTGTATGATACTTTTCTTTCAATGTCTGTTCAAATACATTGGGGTCCAGAAATAGTTATTTTCAAATTTTTGAGAAGTTAGGCCCAAAAGAGACTTGTAAAGAAAGAATTGTTTACGGTCAATCGAGTGTTAATGTTCCACTTTCTAATGTTTATATTACATTAGGGCGTATATCACTGGCGGCCATTAATGACACAAAAGTGAAAATTCCAAGTAAATCTACATGTTCTTAGTAGAAGTTTATATGTTCACATACATGTAGGTATCATTTTAATGATGACTGGATGCGTCGCATTTCGAGTTGTTTACACGTCTTTTCAACAGTGTGGAGTGTTAACAGCACGGCAAATATATATATAGGTATACATGCATATATAGTGGCATATATACTATTGCCATTAATGTATAGTTAAATATGTACGAGTTTTATATGTATATATGGTGAGAAGTAAATAAAAAATCTGTCTGTCTGTCTGTCTGCATAACGCTGTAATAATGTACAAAATACGTTGATTAATTGGTAAGTTGGGAAGTGTCAAGTGGGTGGCTTAATTAGTGCACAATGTACTATTAATGAGGGATTAAGATTTGAGTCATTACAGTGGCCTCTTCCTGGTTTGTGCCCTATATATAAAGAAATCTTTTGACAGCGAAAATAGCAGATAAACCAAAGTTGCTGCTGTTTATCAGTATGTCCATACATTTCCAGGTAATGAATTCATCAGTCGTTTGACCCTCAGGCGAGAGGTCCAACTGAGGATCAATTTAAAAGACCGCAAGGGCAAATCACGTTATGCTAGGTATTCCAAATTCCGAGTCGGAAACGAGTCCAGTAACTATTGTCTTACCGTTTCTGGGTACAGAGGAAACGCTGGTAGGTAGACATTCTCTTGTCAAACAAAGCAGCTCAACTGTTGTGAACATTTTGAATTTTTCCCCATATCTTTCCAAAATAATTGTCAAACCACTTGAAGCAATTGGTAAATGGACGGTTATGTAGTAAGTAATAAGGCAATCGTATTATTAATTGGCTTTCACTCATCAGCTGGCATGGATCCTCGGTAGCTCAAGTGGTAAAGGCGCTGCTCGACAACATAGAGGTCGGGTTCGAATTCCACGATTTCTAAATATAACTTGAATTTCTAATTTGATCAATATTCTAAAATTTATAAATAATTTGTGTTGCTTTGGTTGACAACCACATGACCAACCTTCACAACTAAAGAAGGTATACAGTTTTCCACGGGGAATAATTCACATAATTTGTTTATGCATTAAAGATTTTGGGCATAACATACATAGGTATTTGGTAAAATCTTTTTCGGGAGTTCAAAATAAAACATATTGGCTTAAATTATTTATTGATATTATTATACGATATTTGAAATAACAAAGATAACAAAGAAGTTTGAGATTTTGAAATTTTGACATGAGTGTCCCTGCAGGTGATTCTATGAAATACCACAATAGAATGGAGTTCACCACAAAGGACCGTGACAATGACAAAAACAACATCAACTGTGCTGTAAAATGAACAGGCGCCTGGTGGTATAACATGTGTCTTGAAGTAAATCTTAATGGAAAGTACGGTGACAAAACATCGGCAAAAGGGATCAACTGGTACAGGTGGCATGGCATAAAGTACTCTTTGAGTTGGACTGAGATGAAGTTAAAGCCTGTTGATGTCAACAACAAAAAAACACCTTTAAAAAATATTCAACTTTCCAAACTTTTTGACTTAAAGGGTCTTTTTGGTTGAGTTTTGCAAACTTTCATGCGACTATTGCAAAAATTTCGAGAGGCAGTTATGGAATATTTATACTTATTCCTATCCAATTCCTCATGACTAAGCAATATTGCTGAAGAACTGTGACACTATGTTAAAGAAAGATCAAACATTAACTTACATATTTAACTGTATTCTGGAACGTTTTTCAGTTTTCAAATCAAATTTTGATTCTGTACTAATATAAGTCTCCGCTCATAGAAATTTATCACTATGAAAATATTGAACTGTATCCACGATGTGCTCGAAAAGAGCTGGACTGACACTATGAGGCGCAAAAAGAGTAATAATTGAACATGTTTTTGGTTTAAAAGAAGTTTTAAAGCAACATAATTACCACTTATTTTATCCGATAGGATTGTTAATAAAAAGTCATAAAAAGTTAATCCTACTTCTGTTCTAATAAGACCAAATCCGTGGTTTTCGGCGGTTTCCCCTTGCGGAAAAATAACGCACCACAATCCAGTAAATGACACTTCTTGCATTGAAAGGGTGGTTCATACAATCATAAACGTAAAAGAATATATGGGCTACAAAAAGGATGTTACGAGCGAAATTTATTCATTTCTTCTGGTAAAGAATATAGCAAAACTCTGAAAAATGCTTTCAAATTCTATAAGGACGTATTAAACAGGTGCGTGCAACGAAGGACAAAAATCCTAAAGTATTTTGGAGTATACTTAAATCATTTATCAACAAGGCAAATGTTCAGTCGGATATTGATGTAAATATATTATGTGATCATTTTAAAGAATTGAATAGAGATGTACATCTCGACTTTGTTGATGTGTGTGTCTCCCAATCAATTGACATGCTTGATTGTGTAGTCACTGAGGGTAAAATTATGTCATGTATTAATGATCTGAAATTTAACAAAGCCTGTGGCTTGGACGATGTATGCAATGAATATATCAAAGCGTCAGCACGTGTATTGCTTCAAATTTATTGTAAACTATTTAATTTTGTTTTAGACCAGGGTGTTTTTCCACATGCTTGGTCAGATGGTTACATAAAACCTGTAATCAAAACCAAAGGTGACCAAGCTGACCCCAATAACTACAGAGGAATTTCTATTGTTAGCTGCCTTGGAAAACATTTTAATATCTTACTCTTAGCGTCTTCAAAATTACTCTGATCAATGTAACTTGATGAGTGAATCCACGTCAGATAACATATTATCTTAAAGCCTTGATAGATATATTTCAAAATCTGAAACGAAAGCTCTACTGTGTTTTTATTGATTTTAGTCAAGCATTTGACACTGTTTGACGAAGTGGCCTTTGGCTGAAAATGATTTTTAAAAAAAAGTGGAAAGTGCTTCTGACCTCTGATTGGAGGCAATCAAAGTTAGTTGTGCAACCAGCGACGCTGTGATATGAACCACCCTTTTCATGCAAGAAGCGTTGTCAAAGCGTTTTTCAAATTGCTTTGCTTGATCTCAGAGTTCAGTTTTTGGACTTAAAACAAGTACAGTGATTACACTTGATTAGAATTTCAACATTCTATACATGTATTCAACGCCAAACCACTGAGTCTTTTACGTCGAGCTTTAATTGGAAAAGGCTAATCTATTCCAAAATAACCCCACACTGCAAGTAAGTAAAATCAAAGGTTTTTAATCCCCATACTTCCACTTAAGTCCAAAGCAACAGCTTTTGAAAATACATGATCAACGGGCATTAGAACGAATAAAGGATGTTTGCCGCTAGATTTTGCCAAATTTTACATTTTACATTAAACACATCGTAACAAAATTACTTTTCTTTTTAAATGTTTCCCCGCAATGCTTAGATTCCCCACTAGAATCATTGGTTAATATAGTGCATTGTACTAATATCCTGACTTGACTGCAGTGTCATCATAAGAAGCAGTCTATAATATACTAAGTTCACTAGCAGTTGTTAATGAACTGACATGTTATGACGAAATAGTAAGTAAGTAAGGCTTATGAAAAGTCATTAAGATTGCGCGAGTAAAACTTCGCGGGGGAGGTATTTCTACAGATGACATATGTTTAGTTACAAACACAGGTCCTCCTTGTTAAGACGTTCAAACTGTACATTAACTGGAAACCGTTCATTCAACTGAACAACACATTTTGAAGTAGATTGCATTCTAAACGATTCACATTTAACAAGAATTCTTCTTTCAACCATATCTAGCAACACTAGTTCAGCGTGTTTTCTTCTTATGACAATAACGAAGATGTTGGAATTCTTCATTTCAACTTCAACATGCTTGCCTTGGTGCCTTGAGCTGGGGCATCTTGATGTCACAATCAACATACCGTTAGATAGCGTTAAGGCAAACCCATTACAGTACATGTTTTTCATAAGTTGTACCTTCATGTCGATGAACCAAGCTCTGCAAAGGAATAGTTGAAGTACAGAAACAGTCGACTGATTCGAGTGCCAACTTTCGAGACTAAATTTTACACCAAACCACTGGGATCCAGTTCTACTTTGGGAAAAATCTCTAGAGCTGCTTGCACCGGTGACACGTGTAAGTTCACCTTTGGTTCTCCGGTTGCTTCTGCCTCTATCAATACTTCTCTGTCTCCCACTGCTTCTTCTCTGTCTCTCACTGCTTCTTCTCTGTCTCTCACTGCTTCTTTTCTGTACCTCACTGCTTTTTCTATGTCCCTCACTGCTTCTTCTATGTCTCCTACTGTTTCTTTTCTGTATCTCACTGCTTTTCTGTTTGTCACTTTTTCTCTGTCTTCTACTGCTTCTTCTATGTCTCCCAATGCTTCGTCCCTGTCTCTCACTGTTGCTCTGTCTCTCACCGTTTCTCTGCCTCTCACTGTTTCTCTGTCTCTCACTGTTTCTCTGTCTCTCACTGTTTCTCTGTCTCATGCTGCTTCTTCTCTGTCTCGCACTATTTCTCTGTCTCCCACTTCTCGGTCTCTTACGGTTTATCTGTCTACCACTGCTTCTCAGTCTACCACTGTTTCTCTGTCTCCCACTGCTTCTCTGTCTCTCATTGTTTATCTGTCTCTCACCGTGTCTCTGTCTCTCATTGTTCCTCTGTCTCTCACCGTGTCTCAGACTCCCACTGCTTCGCTGTCTCTCACTGTTTCTCTGTCTCGCACTGTTTGTCTGTCTCTCACTGCTTCTCTGTCTATCACTGTTACTCTCGCTCTCAATTATTGTCTCTATCAAGCTCTTCCCCCATCCCCCATTGCTCATCAACCTCCGTCCTCTGACCGAAGGTCTCTTGATTCCAAGGACATTATCGACTAAGCTGCATTTTTGGTGAACACTTTCTGGATCAAACTCCATAGGAATCTCTAGAAGAAATGATATATCATTTAAGATTGATAGGGGCTAGTGAAAATATAATATGGATATGCAGTTAGGTATTGGACTATTACTGCAAGTTAGGATTTGAGATTTTTCAAAGCACACACACGGTCTTTTATGTACCACCATTTACGGTTGAAAAAAGGAGTTTCATGTCATGTTCTTCGTTTCTTTTGGGATGTTGGATTAACCTGAATGTACCCAAATAAAGCTAGAGAGTTATCACAGCTACATGAAGGAAAAGTATTATAAATTGGAAAAGACCGTTCTATGGCTGTATATGAAAAACTGTCGTCAATGCCAGAAAGCTGTTGAATCAAATTCGTGTAAGAATACAAAGGGTTTATGACGTAATCTTTGTTTTCTATTCACTGATATCAGTTATTTCTCAAAAACACCACTAGCTGCTTCAATAATTATTTCTTTGTACAACAGAATATTAACTTGACTCTTTAAACACATTTTTACACTGGACCGGTGAAACAGTTTGTTTTTATTTTTGTTTAACAGTTCTCTGTTTCCTTAAGAAGGATATCAAGTCTTTCCAAATTCGTCAACTACAAGAGGAACATTGTTTTGGTTAGAATTGCTGAATCCTGATTGTGGCATGCTAGATCAAAGAACAGAATGAGCTTAATGTAAACTGGTTATTGGAAGTCTTGGAGATCTGTACAAGATCATAAGACTATTTAGATGTGTCTCGCATGGGTTATTTGGGAAAAGGAAGGAAAAGGAAGGTCGTTGTGGATTACAAATTTTCAAGTTACCTATTGATTGGGGGTGACAAATCATATCCTTTACATTTGCAGGAAGTATTTTGTTCCCTCGTTTGATGCTCCTTTTTGAAGCTCCTGCATCTGTAGTTTGAGTAAAGTTTGGAGGGCATTTACCAGATGGAAGCAACGTCAAACAAGGACACCTCCTGTTCTCTTGCTGTGACTTTAGGACCTCCTCAGATCGATATTTAGGGTCACAAATTATCTGAAAACCCATTGCATGAAAATCTGCTAATTTATTGATATTCGTTCAAACATTTTCCAGAAGAACAAAAAAAATGTATTGATGAAAATACATTGAACTCTTCTTTCTGTCAAATTCTAACATTTTCCAGAAGAACAAAAACATTTATTGATGAATATACATTGAACTCGTCTTTCTGTCAAATTCAACTCGACCGTGATCCGAAGAATACATATTGACTTTACAAGAACACAAATTAGTTCTATCCACAATGGTTTATGAGACCATATTGGCTCATGATTTGTTACAAGTTTGTGCAGACAAAACACAGCCACCAGTCACGTCAACCTCTCTTAAAAACCCATTATCAAACTGCAATATCTTTTCCAAGTATCTTTACTGTATTTGTTGTAATTTTAGAATTTTTTTTGCGACGCACCATGAAAAGTTCGGCCGGGACCAAAATTCATAAGATAGGAGACAGTTTACCAAAATGACTAGAACGTAAGCACCGCAATGTCGACATGAAGCCGAAAAGAGGGACCTAATCAGAATTTTCGGTTTCTAAGTTTCTTCCGAAGTAGAAACTAGTTGGCGCCGTAGTTGATACTCATCGGATGCAATTGCGGTAACTGAGACGCAGTTTAAAAGTTCCACATATAATGATTATGTCACCGAAAGCGGGTTCGTAAAAACCTATGGCACTTTTGCAAAGGATACTGTACTTTTGACGTCGAATTAAGTATTTTATTGTTGATAAAACATGTAAATATGATGTCAAACTTTCGACTTTCCCACCGAGTGATGTCTTTCTTTTCTCAATAGCTAAATTTCTTCACGAACCTCATGCAAGTATGATAATGGAGATTTGAAGAAATCAACAATCATATTAATGGATTGACAGGAGTGACTTAGCTCAGTCAACCGATTTGCTGCCGACCTTGCTAATGGTTACTTGCTACTAGTTTTACATTCTCAAATCGTTGTAGAGATAAGCGAGTTAGGAGTTCATATCACTCTTAAGGCGATAACATTTTATCTTGGATCCGTCATAACGTTGTCGATTTTCATCAGATTGCTTAAACACTTAATGATAGTTTATATACATTATGTACACACACACACGCACACACACACACACACCCACTTGCACACATACATACATACAAACATACATACATACATACGGACGTACCTACAATGTACATACATACATACACACATACATCTATACATACATGCATACATACCTGCTTGCATATGAGCGCCTGGCAATTCCTGTTTGAGGCTTTCTCCACGTGACATAGTAGTTTCTCACTTGAGTAGAATATTTGGCAGCATGCTCCGATTCCACAGCACTTAAACTTACACATGAGGATTCCCAGAGGAGCTTCATATACTGATTCGGTTAAATAAAAGATCCATACAAATATAAAAGAGAAATTACTGTCAATCTTCATGCTGTAAGCGGGGGATGTAAGGCATACGCGAACTGGATTTATTCGATTTCGGTTACTTCTAGGGCCAACACGTTACAGTGGTCAAGTATGTTAATGGTTTAAAAAATACATTTTGTTAATATCGATTCGACATGAAATGTCGCTAATTAATTGGAAATTAAAATAAAATATTAATATAAGATCTTTTCCTGACACTTGTAATTTCGTGTTTTACTAAATGAATGAAAACAAAATGAAAGAATGATAAATAAAAAAAATGATTAATACCTAAAGAAGGTTAATGTCATATTAAAGAAATATTTCCTTCAAATCAGCTTTTTAGGGAAGGACTTTATTTCGGGTAAAAACGGTTTTGAAAAATAATATGTGAAAAAGTTTGAAAGCAATTATAAATGATTCTTTATAATGATAAATTTTGAAAACGAAGGGGTTGATCAAACCTAGGTTCGTGCGATTAAAATTGAGAAAGGAGAAAAAAAACGTTCGACAGCATCTTCAACATGATAACCTATGGTGTTATGGAGTTTTGTGTTAATCCTTTATCTTAAGTTCAAATTTTTCTAGAGGATGCAATAAAGCTGAACAGGTCAAGGTCGAGGCCACAGGAAATTAAGGCCCTTCAAACTTTTCCTGATTTTCTCCTTTTGTCTTTCTTTCAGCAATTCCAGTCTTTCCCTTTCCAAATCTGTCAATGCTTGTTTTGACGACACACGTGTACGTGTAATGCTTACGATACGCAAAACCCTACTTATCGTTCAATTAATCAACCACATCATCTTTTCTATTACTCTTGAAATTGACAACCATTTGATAATAAAAGAGATTGATAGCTGTGATGATCATTTTGATCAGCAAATATGCCATATTTTTAAACTAAAATGCATCATCTTTTAATTTGTAAAATCTTTAATCATATATCTTTTCAACCTCCCATCGGTATTGTATGTGCCTCATAATGTGTCATGAAAATATTGCCCGCATGTGTAGTTATATGTCCTATACCATCGTATTTGATTCCTCACCAGCACATCATATTTAGAAGCAAAGTGGATACAAATACACTTTTGTTGCCAGATTTGTTATACATATATATTTTTTCACTGGTCATCGAATCATTTAACTTCACAACTATATAAAATAAGTCCGTATTTTCTTCTTTTAAAACAGAGCTGTGACTTAGCAAAGGTAAAGATCTTCTAATTGATTTTTTCAAAAATGTTTTCTAATTTTATGGTGTTATGATGTTTATCAGTCAGAAAATCAAATGTTTGTATAAGTAGCTTCCATCACATTCAGGAAGTTATACCTTCACATTCATCCAAAGCTTACGACGGTTCTTTGTTTCATAGCCATGATTTGATCACCCTTTCAGCATTCTATGATCCTGCCAGTAAGAATGGTAAGTAATCTTCTATGTGGTTTTATTGATACTTGATCCAGTAAATTCATTTAGTTGATGGTTGCAGATTTGATACTTGATCCAGTAAATTCATTTAGTTAATGGTTGCGTATTTGATACTTGATCAAGTAATGCATTAAGTTAATGGTTGCGTATTTGAGACTTGATCAAGTAATGCATTAAGTTGATGGTTGCAGATTTGATACTTAATCCAGTAAATCCTTTAATTGATGGTTGCGTATTTGATACTTGATCCAGTAAATTCCTTTAGTTGATGGCTGCATATTTCATACTTGATCCAGTTAGTTATTTAGTTGATGGCTTCATTTTTGATACTTGATCCAATAAATTCATTAAGATGATGGTTGCAGATTTGATACTTGATCCAATAAATTCATTTAGTTAATGATTGAATATTTGATACTTAATCCAGTAAATTCATCTAATTGATGGATGCATATTTGATGCTTGATCCACTACAATTCCTTAAGTTGATGGCTGCATATCTGATACTTGATCCAGTAAATTAATTTAGTACATAGTTGCAAGATTTAGAATACAAAGCAATCTTACGTATATTTTATGGATCAACATTACGAGATACAAGTTTCTAAGATAAATGGAACTAGTACAAATAATTGCAAATTACATTCTTTTATCACTGATATAACATTGTTAAATAGCAACAGAATATGTTGAATGAGATGCTTTGCTTTGTGCTTGTCCAAGCTTGCCTGATGTAGGGGAAATATTTAACCTAGAAACGAAATGACCTACGTTTCAGATGAAGCTAGTTCCTAGTTCTTTCATTGTTCAATGAGAACATTGAGTGTCGAAAAACAGCATATACAAATATCTAATTTGATCGTTATAACATACATTGTATGATTTCTAAAAAGAGCTTTGTATACGAATAATACAGTGGGTTTTTTTTATTTGTGTGGTTTTTTTTAAATTTGATCTTCTTAACATTTAATATTTTAGAATTTATATTGAGAACTATTTGTTGACAAGAAGATACAAAATGAAAGAAGTAATGGTATGAAGGTTTCAACTGCTTTCTTTAAAAGAATTTGTCAATAACTAATATCTTGAATGAAATAACGGCTTTCCACAGAACTTTAAAATCGGACAATATGAAAGGTTTCATGTACATATACCAACTATTAACAATTTTTTTGTTTACACAATAAGGAAATAATAACATAAAATCTTCGAATTCAATTGCAAGTATATATTGGATGAGGTTTTTAAGAAACTGACTGGTATTTTTCTAATTTCAAATCATTTGATTCCCAATAAAGGTCAGAAGAAATCAAGCATGTAAAAATAGCAATGAAAAATAGATAGTTTAGAAATTTCAGGCTCTTTATATAGTCTAAAGGAAGAAAATCCTTTCCTCACTAGTGCTTTAAACATGTTTTACTAACTAATTTATTTCATTTAAAATGTCAATGGCTTAAACAGCTAGAAACCTCTTATAATTTTTTAAGAAATGTCAATCGTTTATTTGCAAAAAGCCAACTGTAAACAAAACAATATTTTAATAGCCAAACTCGAAATCAGCGCTTTGCTGTGTTTATTATAGTATTTACTAATTAAGTCGGTTTTCACAATTACAACAGTTTTATTTTAAGTTGATATTCAGGTTAATATGCAAAATTCAAATCATTTCAGACCACTACAAAAATAAATAACAATTTGCAAAACAGTCACCGATATATGTTTATTGTGCTGACAATAGCAAGGAGAAACTATTAACCAAGAAACTGAAAATACTTCAAAGAAACTAATGGACGATTCCGTTTACTGCATCAATGAAGGTTAATGGAAGAAAATCACGCCATATTACGTGACAGTAGAATATAAAGAAAATGTGAGAAAAATCTTTATCTTAAAGAAGACATTTTTCCTTATTAATTATTATTTATTAAGATATTTCTTATCAAGATATAGTATTTATCTTTTCATTTCAGGAAAAGTAGCAAATTATGATATGATAATACCTAAATACAAAAATACTTTCAGTCACATAATATTACACATAATATTTCACTCCGCTTAGAAGACGTTAAAAGTTCAAAATCAGTATCTATATATTAAGTCTACTCCTTTTTATTATTGTTAATTTTAATATACACTCTTGGACAAAAGAAACGATACCTTATAAAATGCATGATAAATGAAACCATGAGTGATAATTACGGCTGAAACAGTGTTATTTATTGTCTTCAAGAGCCAGCTGAACTAAGTTCATAATTTTGAAGCTTTATTTGTTAACCCTTTTGAAAACGCGCCTTTAAAAAACGTCGTTAAAAGTCTCCTTAACTGGACATGATAGGAAAGTGAAAATTGCCCTTTTGCTTGTTTTTAAACCAACTTACAGACAAAATGCGAGAACAAATTAATACTGTCAAGGTTATCTTTTTATGAAATTTTACATTTATTACATTTTTACATGTATTTATTTTGTATTCCAATTCCAAAGATTATGTCCAAAAATAACATTGAAAAAGCTGTTTTTTAACCCCTCGTGTATTTGAATAGCCATACAATTAAAGAATCGTACTCCTTATGTTTGAAATTGTAGGTATTTCTTCACATCGTGCCCTACGCATGGATTCGTAGTCGCATATCATTTACGACAAGCTTTTGATTTGTACTCTTTTGAAAAGTTGGTATCGTTTATTTAGTGTATGAGAAAAAAAACATTTATAACCTTTTGATCTCTTTAAAACATTGAATTTTTTAGAGTAATTCTTTTTTTAATGAAAATGTCAATAACATGCTTTGCAGGAGATTGGTTACGAAGAAATATTGTTCTTCCTTATTTTAGGTTCATCGCATTTGCTCCTAGGAACATCGTACATCGCTTTTGACGTTTAACAGGGTTTTTTTTACAGATTTTGAGTAAATGAGTAACATATGTTTCTGGGTATGATTTTCACAAATCATAAATATCAAGATAAAGTTTCAAGGCTAAACATATTTGTAAAATGTCCTGACATCGAGTAGAGATTTTTTTAAATATATCAGTTGTGAAGTAATTAGTATGTATGTTCGGGTGTTTAACACGTCCATAAAGACAATTAATTGATTTTATTTAATCAAGGAAACAGGATCAAAACAGTTATGTGATTTGATTTTGATGACACTGTTATGTATAAAAGTCTGTAGCAACTATAACCCTGTTTGGATCAGTTAGTCGATCCAGTCAGGTTGACTTGTAGTATTTAATGAGAGATGCTTTCATTTCGCTGACTCCATTAGAAGAATAGAAACTGTATTTATGACCGCAGAGGCGAAAGATGACATTTTTCATAATTTTGATTGTAACTTATGCTAGATACTGGAATGATCATAAAATAATGCGAAAACATAATGTCCTAAAACTGTAATAACTCATAAATGATTAGAAATAATCTGAATTTTTTTACTCATAATGATGATGGTTGTTTGAAATAACAGTATGATTTGTGATAAGCTGAGGTTGTAAATCAGTTAAGGCATTTTCATATTATTTTCATTATGTAATGATTTCTCTGTTAAGGATTTAGAGTTTTCAGAGGAAAACGTGTATTTAATCTAAAATAGATTTACAAATGCAACCAAAGGAAAACAAAACACATGAAATGCATATAAATAAGTATTTAATACAGTTTGGCTTTAGGGGTTCTCGAGGTTAAAGATAGTGAGCAAGGGTTGCACGCCCTATGCTACTGACATGGGTTTTACGAGGGTTGCGCGCCCTGTATAGATACTGAATCGCAGATGAATGAAACGAAGACCAAAGTGTGGTTTGGGTTGCGCGCCCACAACCAAATGGCGACCAGTTTCCCATGAAATTACGAATTGAGGGTGAGATTCCGCGAAGCGGAACTACCTCCCTGATGAGATGATAAGATTGATAAGAGAAAATCTTTAACCTTTTGAACCCCTGGGTACATAGCATTTTATTTAACAGAGTATTTGAGTACTGGTGGAGATAGGGATGGAGGTGGGATAGAATTAATACAGTTATCAGCTGAAATGTTTGGTAAACAATCGCCCAAATTAGTGATTCTTGAAACAAAGGAATATGAGTGAGAACTGTGCATGCGCATAAGTTTGGCATGACACAATAAATAAAAAACATCCGGGTATTTACCAAAAAGCATACTGTCGTAAAATAATTACTACAAAAAACAAAACGATGTTTAATGAAAATTAAAATGCCAGATATAATTAAGAATAATTATGTATGATAAATGAAGAATAGTTGGGAAATAAATAAATTCCAAATAGTTTGATACGTAGTAAAATAAATGCGGGTACCTGTTGCCGGCAGGTTAGTAGACAAATTTAATAATTGAAAGATGACATTATGGTTACGAGTTGTATGAGAAGATACTTATCGGCAATATTTAAAACCTTGATGAAATGAAAGGAAAGGAAATTCTAGAATTGTTAAAATGAGAATGAAAATAATTGTAGTAATACAAGAGAAAATATCAAAAGAATAAATGTAAATGAAAATGTTTCCTTCGGTTCTAAACTAACCTTAATTTAATTAAGGCATCAATAAACAGCAGTTATCCAGGTGAAGAAAGCCTTGTAAGAGCATTGCAAGTCTCATCATGAATTATTTGTCAACTTATTCTATCAATGAATAATATGATCTTTAAAGGGGCAGAAGCACGTTTTTTGATAATTTTATTTTCAAAATTGTTCACTGATAACTGTACGTTATTGGTGAATGTATTATTTTGATAGTGTCAAAAATCTCATTACACAAGCCTTCCATAGTCAGAGCAGAAAGTATGAAGATTCACCTAAATTCCATGGGCGGCCATTTTGTGTGCACGCCTTTAATTCATTTTGGGTTAGAAAAAAGAATCGCATGGCTAAACTTTACATTATATATTTGAATTATTACTGCTCTATTTAGTTTAAATACATTGTCTTTCAATTGGAACGATTAATATTCATTATCCTGAAATCACTCACTAAAAACGTGCTACAGCCCCTTTTAATGTAACGTAATAGCAGTAGAATTTAAGAAATGTGGCTTTAGACACAAAACAAACAGCTACATCTCTTTAATGCACAAAATTTTCTATCTGTGTAGAAACGAAAACGTCATTCTTCTTACGTTTCATTGCATTTGAATGACTTTTCTACAAAAGGTTTGGATTTGGTGTCAAAATTATAGTTACCTTCTAATCGAAAATGAGAGTCATAACAACGGTAACATTGTTGATATTTCATTCTTTCAATTGAATTTTAGTAAATGAATAAATAACCTGACTAAACCTGTTTTAGATTATTCATTGCGTACCTTCAAAATCATAAATTTACGAATCTTTAAAATATGGTAAAAGATTTCCAAATGAACACATAGGGCCACTTTTAACGGCAATATCTTGTCTTTCTTTAAATGTCTCATTAAAAGGGGCAGCAGCACGTTTTATGGGGAATAGAAGGTGATTTCAGGAAAATGAAGATAAATGGTTGCAATTGAAAGACAATGTATTGAAACTAATTGAAGCAGCAATAATTCAAATATATAACGTAAAGTTTAGCCATGCGATTCCTTTTTCTTACACAAAATGAATTAAATGGGTGACTGGCTTGTGTAAAGAGATTGTTGACGCTGTCAATATAATATATTTAGCATTTACTTACAATTTTAAGTGAAATATTTTAAAACAAAATTATCAAAAACGTGCTACTGCCCATTTAAAGCAAACTGTCCGAGGTTACTACAGTGTTCTGATTTAAATATTTTCAAGGATTGTATCGAAATTTAAGATAGAAAAAAATCTTTTAAAATCATAGTTTTATAGGGTTTTTTTGTTTTTTTAAATATACATTTGCAGAATTTAGTTTAAAATATCTGAAAACGGTTTTATTAGTGCATATCAAAGGTTCCGATAGTTGTTGCCAAACGCAGTTCAATATATTTGGAAACAATGAATCAATTTTGCATATACAAGCTTTCCTATGATAGATATGCAGCAACTCTTCTATGTTTCGCTCGAATTTCACGATGTCACAATAACATTTGCAAGCATAAACGCAAAAGCAGTGTAGCTGCCAATGTAAAAGTTTCCAAAGTGTGTAACCTGTGAGAGTGTCTTAATGTTCCTGAGCATTTGTCAGGCAAACATCTATCAAATATAAATTTCATAACGTGTCCGAACCATGGACATTTTGATATATTTTGAAAGTTTGTTGAAAAGAATTACGCAAATGATTTTTTTGATAACTATTGATATCAACATTTCTAAAGTTAACTGTTAAACAAAATACCTTACATAAATTACACTTATACATATACTTGCGTCAGCTCCTTGTCAGACATGTCAGTTTGCCCTATTTTTTTATTTTTTTTTGGGGGGGGGTTATTTTCAAGTTTATGAAAACTAAACTGGTATTCTGAATATTTAAGGTCCTTACGTTTCAACACTTGTTTTGTTTAATCTGTTACTTGCGTCGATCCAATCGATTGACGTCGATCCTAAGCAGGGAATTACCAATCAGAAAACACCAAGCTTTCACATGCAATTGTCGTAATTTAGGATAAATTCGTCCCTCGTGAGGATTACAGTGTTTGATTTAAGATATCCTCAAGTTGAAAATTATCTTGACTATATTGACATTAAGGTTCAGTGTTCTAGACAATCTGGGTGATTATAGCCAGTTTGAGATAGAAAACACTGATCACGTTATCTGATTTGGTGCAAATTACACGGACATTGACATAGAAACCTCAGAGTAAACATTGTTAGAGATTTGCGCTAGCGAAAAGGACTACGGTTAGATATGGTTAGTACAATGCATGTACAGAAACTGAACAGCTTAGACGCTACGGTAACTGTAAATCTATAAAAGTGTCATAGTAATTGTGTTTCTTTACATATAATGTTTAAATAAATCCTCAAATAAGAGTCTTTGAGAATATCTTGATGAACTGTTGGCATGTAAAGTCTGCCTTTTAACTTTGTTGCAAAACATAAGTCTAGTAAGTTAAAGAGACAGTAGCACGTTTTTAGGGGGAATATTAAGGTGATGTCAGGAAAATGAAAATTAATGGTTTCAATCAAAAGACAATGTATTAAAACTAAATGAAGCACACATAATTCAAATATATAACATAAAGTTTAGCCATACGATTCCTTTTTCTTACACAATTCAATTCTTAATTTCGGTATGCGTGGCCTCCGGCCCATATACAGGTAACAGTGAGCAGGTTGGAGATGTTACAACAACAATTGGCTCCTCAGACGGAGTGCATGATGAATAAAGAGCTGTAGTAAAATAAGAACGTCTGTATCACATGATGACATTAAATTGATGAAACTGTATTTTAAATCATATCGTCTGCAGACAGGCAGTACATATGTTAATCTCAAGTCGTTAAAGGCTGGACAAACCATAATAAAATGAAATTCATCTTCAATATGATCCAGTTTACAGACTCTGCATAAGCGCAGTGATCTCATAACATTACTATATCGCCCAAGTTCAACTTGAAGTCTTACCATACCGATACGAAGTTTCGTCATTTCGCGACGGTAAAGGGAACAATCACTATGAGTTAAATACAATTCCGGTTTTAAATTCAACTTAAATTCAGAATAATACTCATACCTGCTACTAGACTGCAAAGCGGATTTCCACTCCTGAGTTAGAATATCAGTAACCCGTTGTTTAAATTCTGAGAGAAACAGTTCCACACTCCCTACTCCTTGAAACAACCAGACGTAACCAAACCCGTAACTAAAAAGAACATTCTTAACCGAAGAAGCCCACGTATGACGATTAACGCTATCTAAAGAGTATAACATATTATATGCCTTAAATGGGTAGCGATGCGCCGGCAAACTAGTAATTCTTAGCCAAAATTTAATACACCTTAACAAGGACGCTAGATACACAGGATATCTGCCACATTCTCCCATTTCTTACACAAAATGAATTAAAGGTGTTCACACAAAATGGCTGTCAATGGATTTTGTGTTTATCTTCATACTTTGTCTCTGACTATGGATGATTTGCTTGTGAAATGAGATTTTTGACAGTGACAAAGTTATACATATAGCATTCACTTACAATTATCAGTGAAAATTTTTAGATATGAAATTATCAAAAATCGTGCTACTGCCCCTTTAAGGGCGACTTTGTTAAAGTCGAAGTAATGCTTGTCTCAGCAAAACTCGCTACACTACCATATTGAGGCTAGTGAGATGCAGTAACGGGTCGCGTCAGCCGACCTATCGAATTCCATCAATCGGGGCTTATATTACCCAGCCGAAATAGTCTGCATTCGCATATAACGTTCCAATTTTAAATACCGTATAATATTTAAAGTAGCCGCTTTATGATTCGGCCATTTCACGTTTGATTGGAAAGGTCGACTGACGCGACCTGTTACTGTTCCTACCTAGACTCAATATCGGAATGTAGCGAGTATTATTGAGACTAGGTTTACTTAAACTGGTCTTATTATATCAAAAGCAAGTTTGGCACAATGTTTATCACAAAAATTCGATTAACTGTGAAATCGTTGCTATTGTTGGTCCCTCGTTTCACAGATACCAATAAGAGGAGCAGCTGTCTCACAATGAAACAGAAATTTGTATTGATGGGTTATTGGAATTGATGTTTCGGTTCAGGTTAGGCAATCCAGATTCATACTTAGTCTGTATGTATCGGTTTCGTTCAGTTGTAAAATTTCAGCTCAAAGAAAACCTTCAACGAATCAAAAGGGTACATTTGATTCCAATATGCAGCCAATACAGCATTCTCGATAATCCAGCGCTTTCGTTCCGATAAATCTACACTTATAGTTAAATTTATCGGAACAAAAGCGCTGGATTATCGAGGATTACAATACAGGGATACTCTTATGCATTAGAAACAACTAGTTTTTACATGGAAAATCCATGTTAAGACCATAGACGCAAAACATCATAAGAAGATCATTTCAGTCATATACATGTAAATATAACATTTGTCAAAATAATTCTTCACTCCATAAATTCAGAAATAATTCAGAAAACGTCAATGTGAAAACGTTGATATATAGCATACATACACTAACACAAAATATGTCAGTCTACATATATATAAGTATATCCCATTACCTTGTTGAATAATGAAATGTTATAATACACAAAGTTTTATAATCAAAATCTGTTTGTCTTGCTTTTGGTTAAAACAATTTGGATAATAAATGTTATACTTCAAAAAAAAGTCATCTGTCATTAGAAGCTTCGTCTTTATATTAATTAGCCGTACATATTAAATTGAAAATCTTTGTGTTGAATTGAGTTCTGTGTGGTTGCAAATATGTTGCAGTTATGAATTAACAATTCATGTATCATAACAAAATGGAACCCAGAAGATGCTTTAACTTCAGCTGAGTGATCTAAATTTGCTACACTGCAGTGGACTTGGTTAGTCGTTAAGTGAATACTTTTGCTCTAGGGTCTGGATGACAGACTATATGCCAGTATGCCAATGATATAAAATAGTATTGGTGTACTGAATATCACAATGTTGAACTCAACGCCCGTAAACATCACATATAACTTCTTCTACTACACATAATGAGTTTGACCGAAATGTAGCTTTTGTTTAAAAAGGTAAATTAATAAATTGTTTTACATTTTTCTTAAGCGTTCTACATGTACACTGTATTAAAGAGTTGTTATGTCAGAATTACTTTGATTATTGCTGTATTACAGAGTTACTTTGATTTTGTTGGTTCTGAACATCATCATAAAAACAAACGAAAGCACAACGACAAAAATCTATAATAAAAAGAAGATTTTTTACATTATTTCCTTTTGTACAATGTATCTGTTTTCTGGATCTTTTAATCATATGTCAAAAATTCTAAATGTCACAAATAAGGTCAGCAAGTTAGTAATATGTCATGTCAATTAAATCTAACGTAAGAAAGACATGCCTACTACATATGAAACTTAATTACATATGAAATTAATTTTCAACAGTTACATTACAAAGGACATATATGTTGTGCTAGTTAAATGGTATTTTTAATTATTCAGTGATTTGGATGCACATTTAATCCAGCCTTTAGATCGAATACAAAAGATCTTGTACCTACAGAAAACACTTCCTAAATGTATGAATGGAAGGGCATGATTATAGGGTTCCACATTTTCCTATAGAAAGAGTAAGCCGATGAGGTCAAGGGGCCGTGTCAAATGTTAAAACTGTTTTAGTCAGAAAAATGGGACGATTTACAAGAAAAGCAATAGAATGAATGATTTATGATGTGTACCAGCAAACCAATTACAGTTCATTGTAGGAATACTGCAATGAATACGGAATACACAAGAAAAGTAATTTAGTTTAGCGCCAATAGAATAAAGCAATCATAGATTTTCTGGATGGTCCATGCTCTTTGACTTTAAAAGTAAATCGATAGTTTTTCTTTTGGGGAAAAGGTTCATTCCTCTCTTCCTTAATCCTGATCACTGAATAATTCTTTACATCATTTATATGACCTTTCAAACTGTTTTAGATATTCACTAACATAACCTGTAAAGTAGCAATTCAACTGGCTAAACCGAAGGTACATTTTTCGTTACTTCACTGAAACCACCAAAAATAACCAAAATAGTTTCATTAATTTGTATTTTGATATAGGTTTGAATTCACAGCAGCTGCAAAAGCATGATAAAAAACGTTTTGAACAAATTGATGAACAACTTGATTTTGAAAAGGAATTGTACTCAAGGATATGTTTCCTGTTTGTATAGCAAGAATAACAAACTTGAGAATCATAAGATATTTAGTCTTTCACTCATCTTTTTACATCTAAACATTTCCTTGCTAATTAACCATTAAGTCATCAATGGTAACTTACAAGACCTTTATGTACCTTAAAACTATGTTCCCTTCAATTATGATAAAATCTGACTTATAAAGATCATTTCTTGTAAAAGTCGTGTTAAATCAATTTTGCATTACCATCATACAGTCGTACAACAGATCTGCAAACATTGCACAACATCATAAGGAAAACACCGTGTTATACAATATGATTATTGACTCTGTCCAAGAAGATTAAAAAGTGTAGAAAACTTGATTCAGCGTCAGTGTAAATCATTCTCTCCCCACAGAGACAGATCAACTCATGAAATGTTGATACAGCCTCTGTTCTATTACGCTGAAATCCGTGGGTTCCGGCAGTTTCCCCTGGCGTAAATAAATTGCACCACAATCCATTTGAATTTCCTTTTCAAATGACAACATAGGCTGTATCAACATTTCATGACTTGGTCTGCCTCTGTGGGGAGAGAATGCAGTGTAAATATGACACATTCAAAAACAATTCGCACATACCATCATTACAATAGTATACGTAAGAGCATAAAGTACTTAAAGGTTACTCTCCTTCTCTTTTATCATATTGTAATTTGTGAAATATAGTTCTCAGTGCAGTTCTCAATTCAAACCTGAAAAAAGAGCAAATGAGTCGTTGAAAAGCATTGTACAGACAGATCGAAAACAAAAGATTCTTTGTTTGAGAAACTAGTAACAAGCAAACAAGTAAACAATGATGATTGTCGTCTTTCTCGTCATTGTCATCCCTAATGTTTACAGCTGCATACCTTTAGTTTGTTCATACAAGGACTTTCATAGCACATAGTAACTTTGAGCACTTAGATAACGACATATCTGATAAATCAATAGTTTATATTCAAATATAGCGAAAATTCATACTTTAATATATTTTAGAAACCGGTTAATATGCCACAGAAAGTTCGATTTCCAGCATCGAATATGGTCAGTAGTTTCCCATCATGCTCAGCACATTTTACACTGGAGGCTCCAAACGGCGTGAAAAAACACACGGCCATCATGATTGTTGTCTTATCGCTGTTGTTGCTTATCCCGTGAGCTATGAAAGTCCTTGGTTCATGTAACTGCGTATTCTAGTGCATATTCTATATAATTTGGAATGTCTTTTAGGAATTTTAGCATTGAAAAAAAAACCGGATCAAATTGAAATTTCATTTCGTAAGTTAACAATCATTTTGCCTTACCATAATTTGTATGTTATACTTAACAATTGACGGTAATAATTTTGACAGATCATTCAAGTGACCAGGGGTCGAAATTTCAAAAACCAAATTACTTTTTTTTCTCTAAATGATCCTTCATAAGTGACCAACAGCTTTAGGCCTATGTCAAATTTGTTCCATTGCACTTAGGCCATGTTGTGGTGCTGGTTTCTTTCTTATGAAGTCAATATGGAATATCAAAATCGTAAATAACAAAAATAGGAATTTTAAGAATATGAGCCAAATTAAGTGTATATTTTCCGTGTCAAATTTTGAAATCCTGCAATAGTGACCAGACAATGCCAAAATATGTTTTGAGAATAGCTATTTCTCACATAAACAGTTATTTGCTATTATTTGCAAAACCTAAATTACATTATATTTGCACTAAGATGCACCAGCAAATGAACTAAATTAAGGTATGCAGCTGTATAGGTTTTACAGCCTAAAACATCAAACACGATGTCAATAACATGATTATTTGTATCAAGGAATTAATTTATTGACAATCAATGACATTCCAGTTTGCATCAATGACCACACACTGTGGCGGGAAAATATTTCATGGACAAAATGATTGACATAACTGTGTCATTTGATAAAAACAGCTGTCAGTATTTTCATGAAAATCACGACTTCTTTTTTAATTGCCCTGAATGATGTGCAGTTTGAGCTACAATAAATTAAGTTTTGAAAATGATTGATTTATAGAGTTCATGTTTGGTCAATGAAAGTATTGTAACATTACACATATCTTGTAAACAAACACATTTTATTGCAGATATCTCTTTTTTTTTCTGCTCCAGTGACAACCATGACGATTGGTGGGCACATACATTGCATTAAACATATGTTATTGAAACGTATTTAGTTATCGAAACAATCAATGATTTGTAAACATGATAACATGTTGCCATGACTATCTACTATTTATTCAAATTTAAGTAGATAATGGTTATTTGATATAGTTGTTTATTATATTAATATGCATCTTTGTATATATACATGTATTTTTTAAATCAGTATATGATTCTGATTAACATCATTTAAGTCATTTTACATAAATTTATATCATTTATAGCACACAGTGTTCATTTTGCATCAGGTTAACTGAAGTTAATATTATTTTGACCTAAAAAACACTTTTAAAAAGCAAGTCTAGATCTGAAGTGAACTACAATTTTCAATTCTCCGAGGCTCCTTTCTTATATTTCGTAAAATAATTGTTTTTGAGAATTATTACTTTTCAGAGTCTGAATATAAGTCTAGGTCATTGACAATATACAATTATACGAATCAATTAATTTATCAAATTATTTAGTGGGAATGTTGCGATGCTTCTATCTGACAGCCAAGGGTATACAATATTGTATACGTGTATATACTTTGAACTGTATATGGGCCAGAGGCCTCAAGTACAATAAACACTCTTTGACTTGACTTGACTTGACAGCCAAGGGTCATAAGCAGAGATAAGTGTCAGTTGACGTGACAGTTCTGACATGGCCAACGACATCATAATTGAGGACCAATAGTTTCATTTATGGAATATACCGCTATATTTAGGTAAAGAGAAAGAAACATTAATTGAACTGATGTGCAGGAAAAATTCGGCGGTATTAAATAACCTGAGGATTGTACCTTAAAGGGGCACTAGCACGTTTTTTGAAAATTTTATATTTTTAATTTTTCACTGATAATTGTACGTTAATGCTAAATGTATTATTTTGATAGTGTCAAAAATCTCATAACCCAAACCAATTATCTATAGTCAGAGGACAAAGTATCATGATTCACATAAATCCATTAGCGGCCATTTTGTGTGAACACCTTTAATTCATTATGTGTGAGAAGAAGAAATCGCATGGCTTAACTTTACACTATATATTTGATTTATTATTGCTCCATTTAGTTTAAATGCATTTTCTTTCATTTGGAACCATTAGTTTTAATGTTCCTTAAACTCCCCCTCAAAACGTGCTACTGTCCCTTTAAGTTTGTTCACTTACCTGCGTATACTAGCGCAAATACCAACTACACGTAAATACCAATGCCATTAAGTTATTTTAGCATTGCGTAAAAGGAACGGATAATGTTGAAATTTAATAACATACATTCATTTTGTGTTAACATATTCGTAGGTCTTACCTTATAGTTAATCGTAATAACTTTTGCAGTTCATTGAAATGACAAGGGGTCAAAATTTTTAGAACACTATCTTTCATTTTTCTCTACAAAGTCCTTCATCAGTGATCATCAGCGTAAGATCTAAGGCACATTTGTTCCTTATCATTTAGGATATGTTATCATGCTGACTTTCTCTCAGAGAGTATATATTTAACATTTTAATCGAACTTTTAAGAAAAGAAGAATTTCAAAAAATGACCCCATCTGTAAATTGTCCCAAATATTGACACTTTTAACCAGTGACCAAGAAATCCCAAATTCAGGTCTGAGAATGGTATTTTTCTTATGAACAATTGACAAATTAGTGTTGCTGGATTCATTTGCTTGACGTCCAAACAAAACCCAAATGACATGATTTTTGCACTAAGATACACTAATAAGTAAAATAATTTTAGGTATGCAGCTGTATGATGTCACTCAACATGATGCCAATCGTGAAACGATCGTATTACATTATTGACTATCTAGCTAGATGCTATAGTACACAACTTCTAATTGGTACATTCCTGTTTGTAAGTTAAAAGACGGTATTTATTATAAATTTCGGCTTTATCCATTTAAAAAAATGAGATATGTCAATATTTTGTCAAGATATGCTAGTGAATTATATATGAGTAAATCATCGATAAAGACATTGAAAACAAAGGGTGACGTCATGGCACTGTTTATGATGTCACACTACCGTAATGACTGCTTTAGGGTTTTGTGCAAAAACAAATTGGTAATATATACTTGCAATTTATAATAAACTAATTCACGTAGCCAATTTTAATGTCATTGCTCATGATAGATCACATTACAGTTTTTAATGTGTCATTTTTAAAGGAAAAATGAAAAGAATTCTTTTTTACTCTAAAAACGACGGAATATACCTTAAATCAATCAAAGCTCAAACACCATTTAAGGGAAAGTACATGCAGCCTTCACAAACACGTGGGTTAACGTGCCACTTTTCAAACATATCCCCAGCAATGATGTCCACTACAATAAATGAACATGTGTTGAAATCGCATTGACAAGGCGAACATAACATACACAGTTAAAGGGGAAACATGTCTGCTTCGTAACCCTTCAATCTTCTACTTATAGGTGTTGATTGACCCGGAAGAAGCAATTAGAAGCTATTAGAAGCTTTTGGTTACTCGCTCAGCCCTGTGCAACAAAATATTTGTTTTTGTCTGTAAACAAAGGCATATTAAACAAAACAAAATACCACTAAGATGTATCTTGGTAACAACGTTTCAGTGCTACTAACTTAAATTCTCTCTTTGTATACCGTTTTTGGAGAACTTCATATTATACATACAAATATATATAATATGAAATTTATTTCGTTTAACATAAGTTGGTCGATTTATTTCCTCTGAAGTTGATATACGTTTTGTTGTTTCAAAATTAAATAAGATATTTCATTGTTTGTAGAAGCAACGTTTTAATACAGTCACAATGTATCATATAAGACCATTTCAAATCATTGAAATAGTTCTTTATGATATTGTACTTATAAAATGAACCTTTTATACGTGCAAATGCAAGGTAATATTGTGTATGGTGTATTATTTTCTACAAACATACTAGTCAACAAAAATGGTCAAAATCGATTTGAAGAATTAACGACAAAATATGGATAGGTTCTATAATTTGTTGTAGTAAAGAGGTTAAGCAACAAAGTGTATGTTTACATAAAGTTTTTGTCGATCTCATGTTATGTTAGATTAGCAGCAGGCAGAAATGGCGATGGGGTAGTTGCGAGTGACCTGCCTTGTGCATACAATGTAAATAGAGGATACGAAACGACCTTCCTTTTTATACTATTTTTTATTAAACGAGTTAATGTTTGTTTATACAACGAGCGAAAGCGAGTTTAATCAATAAAGTATCAAATGGAAGGAAGTTAGGTATTTTGTTTATTACTCAATTAATCAAGTAAACTTGCCAACGTAGTGCTGAATATAACGTGTCCGAGACACGGCAGCCATTGTGATGGGGCGCTAACATTGGGGCGTCTCAACAACACACAACTCTGACGTCAATCTTTTTGGTATTAAACTAGTTTAATATTGCCGTATAAATATTACACTGCGATATCTTACACGGGCAAGTAATAACTATGAATATGTAACGTAGTCTTCTAGAAATAAGTTTTTTGCAGGAGAAAAATGTATGGTCTTATAATGACTGAGGGACTGTCCATTATAAATGCCTGAATTTTTTGTATGTAAGATTATAACTGATATGTTGTTTTATAGGTTATTTAGACTTCTCAGACATTGCGTTTGGGTGTAAGTTATAAGCAAGCATCGATTGGGAGTAACTAACTGTTTGTTAATCATTGAGTTTGTTAAATCTGACATTGTACTTTTAAGATATACTCTTAAATGGAACAAAAGCTTATAAGGCCAACGTGATTTGATATTGGATTCATGCCATGCCAAAGGTTAAAGCTATCTAAGTCAGCACACAGTCACAATAAAATTATTCGATTTACCAGAAAAGCATTAAAATGAATGACTTGAGATATGCATCCACAACATTATCACAGTTTATTGCTATATACTTCAATAACTGAGGGATGTACAAGAAAGACCAGCGCCAAATTAAATAGTTAATCAAATGATTTGCTGCCGAACTTTGTTCGTTGACTTCAAAGAGATTTTATTTTCTGCATGAAAGATTTTGAGAGATATAAGTCACTGCTTTATTAACGAAAAAATATATTTACTTATATTGTTATATACAGCAGCTACTAATTATAAAACGTTCTAATAACTCTCGTGATTCTCAAAAATGTCTTAAAAATATAGAAAAAATGATGATCGTTCAATCGAGAGAGCAAAAGGTAATAGTTCTTAACACCATGTTTCCAGTTTGTATTGAATTAATGTATTAACAATTCGTTACTTTGACTGTGGAAAATATTTGTCTTTTCTTTACTGGCGCCACGTTTATCCCATAGAGTAAAGTGGATATTTTATATCTTCACGAGTGGCGAAGTCTTTACATGGCATTGGCAGAAATTCAATTTATCATATGATGAAAGTCTACTCATAACACCAAAAAGGGCACATTTCATGCTGAACGGACTCTTGGGTGAACCTGTCAATGCAGTTACTATGTAAAGGTCATATGAGAATTCGTTACGTCCTTTAAATTGAGGTCAAGGTCATAAATCTCTTGTAGGGACCTGCCTCTCATGGTGATGAAGCAATATGCAAAATATATAAAGTAACAAGTCAATAAGTTTTCTAGTTATACATTCACGTACAGACATGGACGATGACAATCTTATGTCCCCCGCTTCGAGTTAAACTCAAACATCAAAATTCTTTATGACACAAAAAACATCGATTGGAATTTATAAATAAAAATGAATAGATTTATTCTAAAGATCACAATTAGGGGCTATTTAAAGTCTTACATGATTATGGTATCTTTCATCCAGCTACGCAATTGAAGTCTCTAAAGAACAATACAGATTCAACCCCTAAAATTATCTATCAGTAGAATCTCGAAAATTGTGTGTACTTTTTGTTATAGTATAGTTGTAATGACTTTGACACAAACGTCATGGAAGCCTTCATTTTTACCTTATCGCATGGCTAACTGATAAAGAAGGAACAATTGGTTGTTTTAGGCTGCAGATTAACTTATGAAACGACATGAGTCGAATTGGACTGTTCGTGTGTGGGGATGTGTATGTGTATAGATTGTTTTGACAAGTTCCAATTAGACCTAAAAGCATGTTCAGTTTACCCTTCACTCCATAGATAAGTGTTAAATGACCTGAAAGAATTGACTAGGGTTCACTCCACAGCCAATACAGTGTAACTATCATCAATCAGGCACCACACTAATTACCATGTGCAATTGTCTCAACATCCCCACGTGTCTCGTAAGATCGTGTTAAATGGTACGAAATAACGAATTACAATAGAGTAATAGGAACAATTGGTTGTTTTAGGCTGCAGATTAGCTACTGAAACGGCATGAGTCGAATTGGACTGTTCGTGTGTGGGGATGTGTATGTGTATAGATTGTTTTGACAAGTTCCAATTAGACCTAAAAGCATGTTCAGTTTACCCTTCACTCCATAGATAAGTGTTAAATGACCTGAAAGAATTGACTAGGGTTCACTCCACAGGCTGTCATCCAATACAGTGTAACTATCATAAATCAGGCACCACACTAATTACCATGTGCAATTGTCTCAACATCCCCACGTGTCTCGTAAGATTGTGTTAAACGGTACGAAATAACGAATTACAATAGATTACAACCCTCTGCTGTGCTACTGGTATCAATCAGAATGTTTATGGATATATGCAAATGTTGTTGACAGTTTGCACTAAACTCACAAACAAGCACATGTAACAAAATTTAAAGAAATTTAGGGGACCAAGCAAAAGCAATTCTATATTGACCAACGGTCGAGAGTATATGCACAGGCCCCTGGTTCATTAAACGTCCCTTATCAAAGTTACGATTCATATCAAACTCTGAATGCGTTGATTTCGTGTCAAAACTTAGCGAGAAAGATTGGGGACTTTTATTGACCCTGGCATATGGTAATACGATTTCGTTCGTTCTTCTGTCCAACCTATTATACACAAACTATGCATCCCATTGGTTTCAAATCAGGCACGTCTTCTATCCTACTAGGAGGGGTGCAGTGCCATTTGATAACCGATTTCCTCATTTTTAAAATAATTTAAGATTTTTCCGTGTTTTGTACTTTACATGTTGTTGTTTTCCAAAATCAGAATTTGTCTGACCGATTGCAGAAAACTATTTATCCAATACTTTTCAGATTGTACACGTCTTATGCTTTATTGGGGGCTGAAGTGCTAAGTAACAAATAGTAATGGTCATTGTATGAAACTTTATCAGACAAATTGCAGAAAAGATGTTTATATTTTTTTCAATTGTTCTCTTTTATTTGGAGAGATTATCGGTTCATAGACACCATGTTATGTTATTAGAAAACCATGAAAATGTTTTACCATGTACTGGATACCATGTGAAAGAATTGTTTCCGCCACGGGAAACTGCCAGATCCCACGGATTTCGGCGAATGAGAACAGAGGCTAAATAAACAGGACTTGATCTGCCTCTGATGGGAGAGAATGAGGATGCATGTCCGGATGTATTAGTGGACCACGCTAATTATTTTATTGTGGTCTTTTTAAGATCCGATTCCTTTCAACATCAAAAGTTCAATACGTATCAGGTTACAGAGGCATTCTATTGCGTTTTCTGACCAATTTCCGGTTACAAATATAAGTATTCCTAAAATATAATAAAAATGCAAAGTTACAAGACATTTTGTATTTACACAATCTTCTCACAACCTGTCATGTATTTCATTTTTATATTCGGTAAATGATATACATGAAATGAAAATCAAGTTACATCATTCAAAATGAACCTGTCAGAATAAGCAAATGATAATTTCCGATTCGTTATTAAGTAACTTCTCAAAACAACAAATGATCAAGTCTACATTTTTATTAAAATTGAAATATCGAAAGATAAAGGAACGTTCGTTATGCATCGCAAAAAAATCTTAACTTGACTGGTTGACCTGGTTATCGTTTTCAATTTGTAAGAAAAGGCGTGAAGATAAAAATGTAATAGTACATTTAATCAGGATATCACTGTATCGTCTCTTTTTATTTTATTCTCTCATTAAGCTTTTGTTTCACTGATCCTATATATTAAATATAAACATAAATAAAAAATAAAACATTAGTTTTGCTTAGCACGGCAACTATGTAGTTTTTGTGTTTTAGACACCCGTTACCTTTTCATTTTGGATATAACAAATGCTAAAGTATGACTAATAACTAAAGACCTATAACTTAAGACATGCAATAGCTAATCGTTCAATTGATATTCACGCACACAGAAATAAGAAAATCGATTACCTGATCAACGAAGTGAAAAACAATAAAACATTTATTTATTGCAAAATTGGATCTATAAAATATCTCCCCATTCACAGAGAAACACATAAAATTAATGTCTGCCTTTAATCAAATCCTATATCCGACGTAAGTGAGGCTACACAGGCAAACTTCAATAGAGCGCTTCCTATAACTGCTACCGTGCTTTGAACCTGCGAGTTGATTGATATAAACTACATAACGAGCACAGAGGTCAGTTTAGTCTTTATGAAATGTATTAATAGATCAACACTCATAAAGGGAAGATCAAAGAATGTAAAAGATGATAAGCATTTACCAAAGAACCGAATTTGGCAGTGACATTTAGAACATTAATAGATATATATAGCTTGAATAGATATATTGAAGGGGAAGTAGCTGTAGAACGTGGGGTTTTTTTCATTCATTATTTCTTTTTCATTTTTTCATAATTGATATTAGTTTAAGCCACATATATCATCGTAAAGGGTCAAACAATACTCAACCATTATAACAACCCTTTGTCCTAAAAAAAATCAAGTATCAAGCAAAAACTACCGTCGATCATTTTGTTGTGAACATCTTTTATTCACTCAAGGTTTTGAAATGAATTCGTATTGCTTCACTGAACATGAAACGTTTGTCGTATAACTGCAACATTGTCTTGTAATTAGAAACATATCTTTTCATATTCTCTAGATCATTTAACTTGCATGTAACGTTCAAGTACCCTTTAATTGGGTTAATACTATACAATTATAGACTGGCGATGAAGTCAATACCTGGGGTTTTTTAACCCCAGGAAAACTATATTGACCGAGGACCAAATCCGAGGTCGGTTTTGTTTTCTTCGGGTCTATAAAAACAGGTATTGACCGAATTCACTAGTCAATAATTGTTTTATAATGTCTCGGTTAAAAAACGAAAAGATAGAAATAGAAATATACGGCTTGATTGTCTGCAGGGACGGGTCAATGACGTCATGATAATAATAGCATAACGTCATAATACAACGGTTCGACGTCATCGGCTCTATTTTTTGTAACTCAAGTCAATATCACTTTTGGTCGGACTCGGGGTAACGAGGGTCAAGTCTAGATCATTTTTCTGTCGACTGCCACGTGACCAGTTCTCGACAAATCGAATTGCCGGAAAAATACGCTCACATAACAACATATTATGTCAATTATCTTAAACATATATTTTTATGGTTATCTATAAATGTCCCTCCACAGCCAAACCGGGTACCCAATTTAACTGCTGGGTGTACAGAAGTACATTCTTTATAACGTCTCTCCCCTGACGTAACACCCGATCATCATTCTCTATTGTTAAAGCGTTGGGCAGGGACTCAACCAGTTTAACTATCAGTGTTCATCAATGAACGGGTAACCCATCTATCCAGGGAGCCGAGCCTGTTGATGCTGAACTTCATTGATAGCAGTTCATTGCTATTCCGTGCGACACAAATGATACACAAGAAAGTAATTAATCGAGCTCAAATGAATAAATAGAATAATTGAGTTTTTAACAATCATTTACCTTGAATTTTTAACAATCTTTACCTTAAGTGTAAAACTCAATTTGTTCTTCATTGACAAAAATATATTCATCTATTTTGAAAATTATCAACCACATCTCTTAACAAATAGATGTCATTAAAGTTAAACCTACAATTTTCAATTCTTTTGTTTTTTTAAAATATGCCACCTTTGACAGCACATAAGGACACGACTACCACTCAGCGGTACTCAGACGAGAAACGGTGTAAAGTACGAGTTAATAAATTTATTTGCATGTTATAACACGTATAAACATCTCCCGATATAAATCAAGTCTTGTCTATGAAAATAAATAATAACCATAATATGTGATAAAAGAAATATATACAAATGATGCCTGCAGACCTCTAGGAGATGTGCTTACGAGTGTAGTATCGTCAGCAAGCATGACAGACGGAACGTCTATTCAAAAGACAGTTGGCTAACCTTAATGACAAAATCAAATCATTTACACACACACAAAAATAAAAAAATAAGAGGATATAACTCTTCCCTGTCCAACACCTTGTTTGATCAGGTAGTTTTCAGATCTTTCGCCCTGATACGAAATAAATGATTCACTTTTGGTCGATGAAAAGAAATAGTAATCAGAATACGTGATAAAAGAAATATATATATCCATTTCAATATAAACCGAGCCTCAGAGCGACGGTCTAACCGTGTTGGACACTCAAGTTGAAATATTGCCATAAACGTATTTTTCGCGCAAGATGTGATTAACGATTCCCAAGAAACACAAGAGGAATTACAGACAAAAATCATAAAAATGAATAATGGCCAATGCTAATCAAAATCTCAATTCCACTTTATTGCAATTAACCAAGGCACGTTAGAACTGACCTCTGTCTTACAAAAAGGAACAGTTAATCAACCTAAAATGATTTATGGGTACGAACGAATGTAAAGGCCGAATTTTCTGTTTTGTATCCGAAGTGTATATCGAGAATAGGAATTTCTTACCGGTATTCAAAATATAGATGAAAAAGAATTACAAGACATCAAGATTCATATTAAACATGATTTTAAGGAATACCAATTAGAATCAACTATTTGTTGACATAACATATCAACAAATGGAAAAATAGCATAATTTGATTGAACACTTAGATGAACTATCAATGGAAAATAATATCATTTCAATTGGTTTGATTTACACTTCGAAATAATGTTTTTCATAAAATAGGAGATAAAATTGCAAATGTTCGCTTTCATATATCTTTGGTTTGTTTTGAGTAAGTGAATTGAGATTGATGTGTGTTTTAAAGGTGCAGTAGCACGTTTTAGGGGTAATATAAGGTGAGGTCAGGAAAATGAAATTTATGGTTCTAATTGAAAGACAATGTATTTAAACTAAGTGGAGCAGTAAAAACTCAAATATATAACGTAAAGTTTAGTCATGCGATTCCTTTTTCTTACACAAAATGAATAAAAGGTATTCATACATAAATGGCAAACAATGCACTTTATGTGAATCTTTATAATTTGTTCTCTGACTATAGATGATTGGTTTGTTCAATGAGATTTCTGACACCATCAAAATAAATAATTTAGCTTTAATTTATAATTATCAGTGAAAAATTTATTTTTTTTCAAAAAACGTGCTACTGCCCCTTTAAGACACTTGAGATTCCCGATTCTTCTTTTACAAACATGCGAATAGTTTCAAGATGCTCAGAAACAGGAATCGGCCATGCCAACAGTAAAGTTGTTTTAGTCGGTAACTGGGTTAACAGTGCATGACACAATTCCCACGAAAAGTAATAAAGGGAATTATGTAGGGCTTCACCAAGAAGGAAATTACAGTTCACTGCCCTTTGAGTGCCAAACCAAACCCCGAGAACTGCACAATTATTTGAAATGTGCGTCAGGCGAGCTAAAATATTATGGCAATCTTGAAATTGGTAGCCAACTTATACTCTTTGACACAGAAATCAATCGATTTACTTCTTTGACTTCTGAGATGGGATCAATGCCTTTTTGTTAAAACATTTTCACTGCATTTTCCATGAATGTCAGATTGAGATAGATTTTTTTCAAGCGAAAATAACTTATCATGTGGAAGTGCATTTATATTTAGATATATTTCTTTATTTGTGTTGCGCAGTCTCATATTACTCTAGAATATGGATTTTGGAATAGTTGAATAAATACTACATTTAATTTTTAGCTTTAAATCTGCAAATCTATGTTCGTTCAACCTGGAATAAAAATATTTAATGCAATCAAGAGTTGAAATTTTTGATTAGTTAAGTCTGATGAATCAAGTAGTTTGATTGGAAAACCTCAAGTGGAATATAGTGAAATGAGAATTTCTACAGATAGATTGGTTTGCCTAAGAAAAGCGGATGAAAATGACATCTTAGATTAATTTTATCCGGAAAACAATGTATTCATCCATTTATAGATTGATATATGGCTTTATCAGAAAATAACTTTACCAAAGAATATTAGGTTGTATATTTTGGGAAATTATACATAACTTACGTTTTATGCATACATTTTTCTAGGTTTTATAATGCAACTGTTTGATCTAATGTAGACATACACTCAAGGGCAAAAGAAACGATACCAACTTTCAAGAGGGTGACAAATAGAGCCATTGGCTCTGTAGCTCATCAGGCTTCATCATCAATTATGCTGTAGAGTGTGGCCAATGTGATTCCCCCTTTGTAGAGGCCACAGGGGCACCAATCATAAAATTAAGTATATAGGCGACAAGTTTCAGTTTTCTAGGCCTTATACTTCAGGAGAAGAAGATGAAAATAGATTTGAAGGACGTTCCTGATGCCTTTATTAGGGGCAACAGGGCCACCAAAGCTACAATTTATAATCTTCACCAGTCAAGGAGTCTGCAAACAATGTTTCAGCTTTCTAGGCCTCATGGTTCTGGAGAAGAAGATGAAAATAGGTTTTTAGGGCATGGCATCTGTGGCCCTTATTATGGGTCACAGGGCAACCAAAGCTACAATTTATAATCTTAACTAGCCAAGGAGTCTGTACACAAAGTTTCAGCTTTCTGGGTCTTATGGTTCTGGAGAAGAAGATGAAAAAAGGTTTTTAGGGTGTGGCCCCTGTGGCCCTTATTAGGGGTAACAGGGCCACCAAAGCTACAATTTATAATCCTCACTCTTCAAAGAGGCTATACACAAAGTTTCAGCTTTCTAGGCATTATGGTTCTTGAGAAGAAGATGAAAATAGGTTTTTAGGGCGCGGCCCCTGTGGCCCTTATTAGGGGTCACAGGGCGCCAAAAGCTACAGTTTATAATCCTCACTAGCCAAGGAGTCTGTACACAAAGTTTCAGCTTTCTAGGCCTTATGGTTCTGGAGAAAAGTCGAAATTCCATAAAGTTTACGGACGGACGGATGGACGGACGGACGGACGGACGGACGCCGGACACCATGCCATGCCATAAGCCCATCGGACCTTACAGGCCAGATGAGCTAATAACAAAATTCTGTGACTAGTGGCTTAAGCGTTGTAAATAAGTACTCGAAATTTCAATCATCAGAGTATGATAATTTATTGTTATGACTGTTCAAATTCACTTGGGGTCCTAAACCAGCTTTTCAATATGCCTTTTGGCCAGAAAGTAATTTAACGGACTATAGAAAGTTATGAATGTCGAAATTCTATAAATAACCTTCATTGAAATCAAATTTGGTTGCACAGTTTTCACTGTCCTATCTCCTCTAGTTAAGGAAATTTTGAAACTGCGAATTTTGAACTTGATCGGATATTGACGTTAAATTCATAACTTAGTTATGAGACATGACTGTATGAAGTACATGACTGTAACCCTGTTTCCGTCGTCATTATCAATCGTGGCTTAAGTTATCAGACAATTTCTATGGTATCCTTTCTTTTGCCCCTGAGTGTATACATTTTTTTCACAGAAATTACTCACGTTGGTAGAGATCAAGTATGACGTACACTTGCAGAATATAATAATCAAGAAAGTGGCGCAAAGGCACACTGTTGTAGCGAAATGATGATAGATTCCGAATAAGTACATTTTCCAAATGCCCGGGAAGCTATATTTTAGCACGTATGAAACGTAAACAAAACCGGGAAATACAACATTATCTTGGCAATAGTTATGATGTTGAAAATTATCAATAATATGATCGCAAAAATCAAATAGTCAAGGTAAAATCTCATCCCCGTTAGGGTTTTCAGTGCATACGTCAGCGTACATGTTTTTGTCAGCGATGGGAGCGTTTTTTTCTGATGGATATCAGTGTATTTTTGGAGAAATGTGGTGATGTTGCAGGATGCGCGCAGATAGAATGATTAAATCATTGAACTTCACGTAGTTACATCGAATGAGTGAGTAGGGTTCAACCAACCTTCTGCAAAACTCTTAAATACTGCATATTGTCATTCATTCTCTCCCCACAGAGACAGATCAAGTCATGAGATGTTGATACAGCCTCTGTTATATTACGCCGAAATCCGTGGGTTCCGACAGTTTACCCTGCACCACAATCCATTTGAATGTATTTATCAAATAACAACGCTTCTCGCATGGAGAGGGTGGTTCATATAACAATGTCCTTTCTATGCTTCAGAAGCCAAAATGATGATTTAGGAACAGCGTCGCTGATTGCACAACTATTCGATTGCCTCCAATCAGACAGCTCCCATTCTATCCCACAAACTCGGCGTAATATAACAGAGGCTATATCAACATTTCATGACTTGATCTGCTTCTGTGGGGAGATAATGATTGTCATTCAACAAGGAGAAGTCAGATAACCAAATATAGGTTAAGAAAACGAGAAATGAGGAAGGAAAGACATTGAGACAGACTTCAGAATTTGAACGAATCAAGTTTCGTCCTGAAAGACCAATATTTATGACGGAAATGGGCCACCAAAAAAACATTTATAATAGTCGACAGCTAACACTTACGTGTAGGATGAGATTGTTCAAAGTTTTACACATCCTATAAGCAGCATCATTTGATATATTTTACAACGCTTCACCACCATAATATAACGACATCATGCCATCACAGCATGCCTGTGTTTGTATTTGTCACAATGACCACTCTGATAAAAGAAATATGTGTATGACACATCCATTTTAATCTCTACATTATCTTGACCAGGAATTCCCTTTTCACTTTACATTGCCCTTTTCATCGCAGGACCATATATCTACAAATGCTCACCATTTTTATATTTTTATTTATTCCGACCACCTGCCCATATGCACCAGGACTTAGGAGATGAGAAACACAAAAAAACAATACGGTCGGGCTTATGAACATGTGTAGCCACATACTAACGACGTCAACAAATCAAATGTTGCTATCACAACCTCAAACAGACCGCGTGGCGTGTTTCTCTTCTGTGCGTAACTTAAATATGTAACAGTGTATCAAAGTACAACAATACCGTAAGCAACAAAATTGATATTGTAACAAGATTTGTAAATACTTGATTCTAATTCGCTGATTTCCCTTCGTTGAATGGCAATAAATACCCGCAGATTTGGAAAGGCGAATCACACCGCGAAATGAAACATTTCCTCTAGATTCGGTCCGACTGAACATTGATTGAGCTGTTTCTCCATATATCCGTGCGCTATTATAATTGACAGGTACTATTGTCATTTTCTAACTTGTGTTTTCCCGTAGATGCTTTAAATAATTTTCTATTTGCTTTAGATTTATGCAACTAAACGTTTTCTAACTGGCTATTGAATAACACTAAATCCTGGGAACTTTACAAACGCAACTATTTATATTCTTATTAAACTTATCCCCTGCTCATGAATATCACTGTCAAGTTTGTTGATCAATTATACCTACAGAATCATTTGATTGGATTTTGTTTGAAATTTATGTTCTGTTTTGTTTCTGATTTTAAAACTAAAAATTCGTTCCTGTGCAAGGGGGAAATGTGGTGAGACGAACGAAGCACCCGTAAAATATATTTTCGTCTTGTCAATGATTGAATATCGGACGTAAAAATGATTTCGTTTTAGGTTTTAAAAATTCATTTTTATACTGTTTCTTCGTTAAGTGTGCTGGCAACGATATTTCAATACGTCTTACATATTACACATCTTTTTTTTTGCTTTTGTTCACTATCTCACCAAAGATGTTGTGCTAGAAAATATGCCAGAGAGAGTAAATATTTATGAACTTGACATAAAAACAAAAAACCACAGTAGAAAAGGTCTATAGATCTTTGATAACATACTTACAGTCTAATGAATAATACTGAAAAGAGTTTGAGATATAGCCGGCCGGTAGTATAGATCTATGTTTTGTTATTCCTGTCCATATTCAATATCAAACAACATTTTAAAATAATGAAAATATTGTCGGCAAAATCGGTGATCATCGGAAAACAAAGTTTTAGGTCATTCCAGCCAATCAGGGACGAGCGATCGCTAACTGTCGAGTGGTCACGTTGCCCCTGAAATTTTATTTCGTCCAGGTTAAGAAATTTACATTTCCCGTTAAGGAGTATTTTGATTAGGTGACCGAAACCTTTTCTAAATAAATTTGTAGTTATTTTGGCCAATAGCATACGTGACAGTAATATTGTTACCGGTGTGAGCGACCCGGAACGGCGCCGGAAGTGGACCCGGTTTGTTTACATCTAAAACGAGAATCATGTCGTCGCCGTCAACAGGACAATCAAATCGACACTAGCCATCAGACATACCGTATTTCCTCTAATAAGCGCCGGGTCTCCAATAAGGGCCGGGCCTCTAATAAGGGCCGGGGGGACATAGGTATTTGAGAAAATAAGCGCCGGGTCTCTAATAACCGCCGGGTCCTAATCATTACATAAATTCTCCCTCAGTAAACATTGTACAGGTATTCATGGTAAAAGACGACTTAAAACAAGTTCAATTCTCTTTGAAAGAAATAAGCGCCGGGTCTCCAATAAGCGCCGGGCCTCTAATAAGCGCCGGGGGGTAAAGGGGTGCTGAAAAAATAAGCGCCCGGGCGCTTATTAGAGGAAATACGGTAACACTTCATTTGGTGACAGTGAGTATCAACCTTTCTGTAAACAATTTTATTATAACTGTTATACAGTCGAATGAAGCCATTGAGGGAAAGTTAATTTATTCCTGTAAAAATATCAACACATTTTGAGTCATTCGAGTCATGCATGCATTTATGATTTAATCTGTCTTCAATCAACCAAATGCGTCAGTTTTAGTCAATGATGCGTAATCACGTATTGAATGTGAGTTGACAGAATAAAATGATTCTTATCAGACAAATGACTCTAGATTTTCTTCACCTGTCATATATTATAACTATACAATTACAATTATAACTTATTTATTGAAACAAGTTATGTAATTATAACATGATTTTTTTAATATAGATCTAAGGAGATCATTTAAATGTGTTATTATTCGCTATGATATCATTGCCCTTATAAATGTTTGAGTTTTGAATTTTCAGAATATCAAAATAAAATTATTTTATTGAACATATTTATTGTTATATATATGTTGGAAAGTGAGACAAAACATGAGCATGCAAACTGGTACTTCCTCAAGAATCTACAAAATGATTACCAAAACAAAAAACATAAATGAAAGAAAACTATGAAGTTTTCTTTAACTTTAAAGAAGAAGCAAAATGTGCATGTTTTTAAAGTGAAAGATTGTTGTGATAAAATATTCCTTTCATGAAACTCTTTTTCAATTTTATCAAATTTGTGATTATATAGCAAGAGAGCACAAACTCAGCCAGTAATATTTTTATCAATTACCCATGATTGTTCATGTTATACTCCAAAGCTTTAAAATATCATACTAGTATGTATATTTATATTGTTTATGAATTTATATTAAAATCTTCTTTTTTTTTGCAGTGAATAAATTTCCAGAGGAAGGATCAATCAAACTGCCTGGGCTGCAATTTGATTGTTCAAGCTAAACAAAGGTGAACTTTGTGCTTGTTCAATTCTGTTTCTATATTAAGGTTCTTTTCTGTCTGTAAAAATTCACAAACATATATATGTATTTATATTGCTGTCATTGTGATTTTATTAGCTGAATTTAACTAGGGATAAGAATATGATAGATACAACTAAATCCTTACAAATACATGCAATATTTCCTAAGAGATGATATACAATAACTCATGTAGTGTCAAATAGGTATAAATATCCTGATGGCATGGATGGTGAAAGATTTGTTTACCAGTGCACTGGATTAAATTTGAAAAGTTCATATTCCATGTTTATGATTACTAATGTTATGATCCGGTTTTTATTATACAGCCAGACAGTAAAACAAATTTAATTCAACGATTTGACCAAGATAACCATATCTATATTTAAGTAAACTTAATCAGCAAAACAAGAAAGGAACTTGAAAATGTTTTTGTAATTGTTGGATTCAATATTTTAAAAGGCAAAATTTTGTTATTTGAAAGTAAATGTGTTGATCGGCCCTTGTTTGTATTACTAATGTAAACAAATAATATAGGTAAGGTCTGTAATAGAATCTGCCAATAACACATATACCAGTACATTTACCATCACAATGAGCTCTCATCATAAGCCAGTGAAGGGATTTATTAACATTATTTAACACACTCAGGTCTAGAATTTAAATTGCCATGATTCAAGTAGACTTTTGAATTTGGTGACATTGATGATTTAGAATTGTATATAATGTAAAGGTGCCTAACATTATTGTTATGTAATCTTTCATATTGTGATTTACTTTGAGAAAACTGAAGATCACCTTCTGATTGAACTTGTTGATTTGAGTTGACCCGGATTATCTCCCCTGAATTATTGGGTAAACATCAAATTTATCCTAATAAGTGTCATTTTCTTCAGGAATATATGTGGAATTTTGGTGACAATATTGATAAAATTCATAAAAGAGATTAAATAAAATCATTATCAGTATATTACCTATGGTTTATACTTTTTATGACTGATGTATGTTTTCCGCTTTGCAGTATTGTACCTTTTAATTAATGAATAGTAATGAGCAATTTGAACATCAAAATTGCAAAAAATTACCTCTGAATTGTCATTCAAGGGCATGAAACTTTCTTAAACAGTTGAATTAATTGAATTTTAATTTTTTTATTTTTTTCAAAATTTGTGAGCAGTAAGGGGCAGTGCAGGTGCTTGTCAGGCAAGCAGGAAAGGGGTTGAGGCATGGCAATATTGCAAGCAGTAAAGATAATGATAAATGCGGATATTCAGTATTAAATAGGGGTTATCTTTTCAAAAAAGTTTAATAATTTCATCAAGATAAAACAAATGAGGTGTCTTTTATTACAAACTTAAACAAATCTAACTTGGTGAACAAACAAGGCACTTGAATAATTTCTTTAACAAACTAAACAACTATACAATCGCAGATGTATCCCGATGTCGTTCTTTGTCATAAAATTATATTGCCAAATTTCAGATTACTTTAATGTAAGAAAAGCACCAAATCACAACTTTGGCAAAACGGTACTAGTAGCCAAAGTACTATATTGGTTGTAGAAATTCACAAAGGCACCGTCAATATATACCAATCGCACATATCTATTCACTCATACAATTTTCATCTTTAAAGATTATTTTATCATAAATCTAAAATAAGTTGTCAGGAACTCATTATAAATCTCACAGTCATACGTACCAAATATAACACTCACAAATTCACACGATCTTTAAAAATATCGGCTGGTTCTGGATCATAATCAAAAAGCTCAAAATCTCTTTTAAAGACGCGCTGTATGCCCCTGAGTACGTCAAGCGGTACGTCTTTGTACGCATCTATGAGGTGACGCCGTCGCTGGGACTTCATTTCCTCTGAAGCTCTGTTTGCCTTTTTGTAGGTATCCCAAACAAACTTTAGAAATGTTTCTTTTTTCTTCAATTGGGTGTCAGTTAGCGTTATTTTGATACCGGGTGGTATATACCCGTTCATTTGAAATGTTGTCCAAAGTTTATCTGCTAATGCACGAATAGGTACACATCTGGCAAGTAACCTTTTCTTTACGACTAGTTCGTAGTTGAAATCAATAAGCATTGAGATTTCTTCCTTCACTCTTTCGTCTCGACTGTGTACATCCGCGACCCAAGATAGTCCAAGACGCGTAAGAATATATCTACTATCGTCCGCCATTGTTTCCAGTTTGCCTACAACATCCGGTTGAAATTTACACGGATTACATCCGTAATGCACAGGCCGGAAGTGGTCATCCAGCTTACTTCCGTTTTCTGTTCCGACTTTTACAATATATTTCAGGAAATCTTTAAATAAGATCTCCTCACACACTAATAATGGATTAGTGACCTTTCTATTCTTTCCAGGAACATGTTTAGACCATTTGGTACCTTTCAAATTTTTCAGCTGTGCATCCTTTGGCTGCCATGTTGTCGTTTCTTTAGGTGTAGTTGGAATCGGTTTTTTACCCCCTTTCGTTGACACAGTTTTACCTTTCTTAAGTTCTCGTATTTGTCTACCGTAAGTCAACCAAAAGAAGTTGTCAGGTAGAATAAACTTGTCAATATAAACTGACCATAATCTTGCAAAGGGCTCTCTTACAAACATAAAGCGAAATGTACTGAAGATATGTCCTTTCGTTTTGACATTTAAGGGAACTTCTTTAATATGTTTATATTTGGATAAATGTGTTTCGTATTTGGTGATATCAAAAGGACTCTTCACATGACCCTTCCTTGTGTCGTTATAGAGGTATCGGAATATCCGCAGCCAGAAAGTAGAGCCGATCTTGTGAGTTACACAGTATGACGTATCATGGTACGTGATCACGCGGTCAACCCTCCCTCTGACGTCAGTAGAACATGTACTCTCAACTTGATGACGTCGTCGTTGATAGACCTCGGATACCTCTAACCTGAGTTGCTTCGATTTGGCGGTCATTTTGACCAATTGTGTAGACAGATTCATCTGCTGTTGCGTCACGTGTACAGCCTGTGAAAAAAGTCAAATATCTGTTAATATAATCATTTGTTTTCTACCCTTCAGTCAGGGTCAGCATTATTATGATATCATATTGCGATTCTTAACTTCTTAAAATATAACATACTCAATCATCGTTTAAGTTATGAAATGAATGCGATATGTCATAAAATGACCGAAATGAAATGAAATTCAATACATTTCATGAAAATGGAGTCATTTTGTGTGCACTCTTTTAGGAAATTTATCAAAAGGAACATAATTATCATCAGATGAATAAGTAAAATTATATGAAAACCATAAAATGATTACCTCTACTTTGGATTGCTGAGTAATCATATCTGAGTCTGACTCTCTGTCTGAGTTATACTTATATCTGATCCTCACTACCCCGTCCAGCGCTGCTTCTTGTCGCTTTTCTAGCTGAAATTGAATAGCGAATTGTTCAACATCAGTTATGCATTCATCCTGCAAAGTAAGCATATTTGACAACCTGCTATATCATCATATCGTTAGCGTATTTGTTATCCTGCTACATCAGCGTATTTGTCATCCTAGTACATTATCATATTTGTTTTTCATATTAGTACATTATATTTGTCAACCTGCTACATCAACGTATTTGTCACCATGTAACATCAGCGTATTTGTAACACTGCTACATCAGCGTATTTGTCATACTGCTACATCAGCGTATTTGTCATACTGCTACATCAGCGTATTTGTCATACTGCTGCATCAGCGTATTTGTCGCCCTGTAACATCAGCGTATTTGTCACCCTGTAACATCAGCGTGTTTGTAACCCTGTAACATCAGCGTATTTGTCATACTGCTACATCAGCGTATTTGTCATACTGCTACATCAGCGTATTTGTGACCCTTTTCGTTGGCATATTTGCCACCCTGCTACATTGGCATATTTGTGACCCTGCAACATCAGCGTATATGCCATCCTACTACAACAGCGTATTTGCAACCCTGCCACATCAGCGTATTTGCCCCCCTGCTACATTAGCGTATTTGTGACCATGCAACATCAGCGTATTTGTGACTCTGCCACATCAGCGTATTTGTAATACCCTAAATTGAAAAAGTGGGCTACCAAATCTGCGAATGATTATTTAGGGTCCACCGACCTTTTTTAGGGGCTCACCAAAACGGTAAATTATATTCCTCAGTAGTCTAAGCCTTTTGTTTCTGGTGAAGAAGATAAAAACAGGTTGTAAGTGCGTAACCCTTGTGACCTTTATTAGGGACCAGAGGGCCACCAAAGCTACAATTTATAATCCCCACTAGTCAAGGTGTATGTACAAAATGTTTCGGCTTTCTAGGCCTTATGCATCTGGAGAAAAAGTCGAAATTCCACAATGTTTGCGGACGGGCGGACGGACGCCGGACACCATGCCATGCGATAAGCCAATCAGGCCTTACAAGGCCGATGAGCTGAAAATGAACACTATGAAACCAGTTAAATATATATTTCCCAGGGGAAAAGAAAAAATGATTGCAAGCTATGAAGCGATAATTATTGTAATATTACTATATATAAATGTACGTTTTGCTCGATCATGTTTACACGGTTAGAATATTTAGCATATGTTTACTGTCATTAGATCGGGTTTTATATTACATTCAATATTATTTTCTCATACATTGCAAAAACAAATTACAGAGACTTTCATTTATTTTCAATTACATTTTACTGTTTGAATATATACAATAATGAATCATCATTTATTTGCAAAGACCAACTGCAAAAACATTTGATATGAACTCATTAGACACAGTGGTAAGTTTTTTTGGCACGTTGTGTTTTTAATAAATGTATTTTCAACAGATATCTACTGATAGATTATTGCATTCCAACCAGTGAATAAAATTGGAATTCTGTCATCAGCGGTCGGGCATTTGTTCATAGAGAAGGTTAATGCAAATGCAGGGGTCAGTTTTCAAAAGTGAAAAGCTGTCAATAAATGGGCAGGGAATGCATCAAGTTAAAAGAATGAACTACGATTTCAATGCAATGTTTTGTGAATAAAGCTGGATTAAATTGAACCGCACGCTCGGCGTGTCCGGTTTTCCAACAGGTTTTAACAACTGGAGTGCCCCCCCCCCCCCCCCCCCCCCCCCCCTTGTGTTTTCTATGTAACAGATATATATTTGTTCTTTATCTATGTTTTAACCGATTCAATTCAAATTTAGAATATTTGTTTTTCCAAAAACATATGAAAGTGATTTATAGATGCAAAAAGATGAATTTTGATTCTCTAAATTTTGTGGTAAATCAAATCAGCCAGTGACAATACTCAAATCCAAAACTGTCAACATAATAAAAAATTGTTTTTGTTAATGTGACAATTTTGTCACATATTGAGTAAATGTGCGTAACATATTATTTAAAATAACCCCATTTACCCACTAGCACAATGGTACCCAAAATCGCAGGTGTTAAATTTTCATTTTTGCACAGAATCAATAACGGAAATTGTTGATGTTTCATACATTTGTCCCCCTGCTACGTCAGCGTACATGTATGTGTTTCCGCTATCGCTTCAACCATACCCTGGTACCTATCAAGACAAAAGTGTCGTATGGCCATATGTTCAACAAGCTTATGAAATGACTCGCATTCAGTTATATCGGTTGGAAGAATTCAAGAGATTTAGATAATGCTAATAATTAAATTTCATTTGAAAATAAACACATATTTGATGATAGGCCACCTGGTAACAAAACGAGACGTTTTGCTTCGTGGATATCAGGGCATTTGAAGGAGCTAACTGGTTATAGCAGAATGTACATTTGCATCCTTAATGAACCTGAGGCGAATGTTTAATACCCTTATGAAATGACTACAAAACTTTGTTTCCGCGAAGTGACCAGTAGAACATGATATCAATGGAGTTACACAACCGGCTGATGAGATGACCATTCCCCAGAGACTGAGGCAGATCAAGTCATGAAATGTTTATTTTATCTCTGTTCTATTAAGACCAAATCAGTGATTTCCGGTAGTTTCCCCTGGCGGACAGCATTTGCACCACATTCCATTGGAATTTCTTCAGCAAATGACAACGCTTCTTTCATGGAAAGGGTGGTTCATATCATTATGCCTTTGTCATGATTCAATAGCCTAAATGACGATTTAAGAACAGCGTCGCTGATTGCATAACTAATTTTTTTTATTGCCTCCAATCAGGCACCTCCAAGTCTTGCCCACAAATTTGGTGTTACAGAACATAGGCTACTCTACTAATTTGTTCCCTGGGCTCAGAAGCTAGATTCGCTCGCGCGGCCCGACTTGGGATATAGCCAATGAAATCATTTTCTCGTTTGAATTTTATCAAGAAAGTCATCCTGTCTCAGTGTACGAAAGTTATTGGAAATTTATAGGACTTTCAGAAATAATTACTTTATCCATACTACAGGGTTGTTGCATTTCGGCATTTATTTGGCTGAAAAGAGGCTTGAATGACAAATCGTCTGCGACAAAAGGTATATTCGCCTTGATGGAAATTTTAGGGTATTGTAGGAGCTCTCGAGACATATACATTTATCTCCCCAACATGACGTCCGTCAGGCCGACCATGTATTTTTTGTTTTTCTCATCTCCAACTCTGATTTACCTCTCCAAAAGTAAAATTTATAAAAGTGTTTTTATTTGTCATTTGTCCGCCGCCATATTCAAAATCACCCTTCTCCGATAAAAAGATATATTTTATCACTCATCCATTTAAATCTCTACAGTTTTAACCAGAAATTCTCTTTTTCTATTTGGCTTTTCACTTTACATTGTTCTTATCATGACATGACCATATATCTACAGATACACACCTCTTTCTTTTTTCTTTGCTCCAAAATTTCAACTAATCAATTAGCGCCAAAAATACCCAACAAAATTTATCTTTAAAACTGTTTCCTTACAATGACGCCAAATAATTTTTGCAAATTATCCATTACACCCTTACACTACGCGTTCGACCTTAAGGACATACCCTACCCAGAAATAAAAATATTTAGATTTTTCTGCAAATAAGCATGTTTGTTCAACTGAGTGTGCTGATTTCAAAAGTCAAATAAAAAAAGGGGTCACCGTGCTCGTTTTTGAGTAAAATCGATTTAAAAAATGACATTTTTGTGGAAAAAGCCAAAAAATATCAATTTTTTTATTTGAGCATAATTTGTGTGAGAGCGTGAAATATGGATAAAATTCGATGCTAAAAGTGAGAAATGAAACAGTTGTCCATGTTTACCACAAAAATGTTTGATAAAAAAAGCATTTTAATATTTTTTTCAAATTTATGCATCACACAAACTCGTTTTTTTCACCCCTAAAATGAGCAGATTATCTTAAAAAATAACTTTCCAAAATTTAGAATTTTTTTTAATTCTCATAATATGAACCTGACATCATAAGAAACTGAAAATCGAAGAAAAAAATGGGGGTCACCGTCGAAAAAATGCGAACTTTTTCCCGTTGAAAATAAATATAGGCAGTGAAAAAATGTCTACGGGAGCCGGAGCGAGTCTAGAATGCCGCCCCAGCCGGAGCGAGTCTAGAATGCCGTCGGTTTGTTGACGGCTTATGCAATATCGTTAAAATGATATATTTTACTCAGAAGACACTTGACTAAACTTCTTTATCTCTTTAAATTAAAAAAATACTAAATACAAACAACAAAGTATCCGGGGTATTTTGCGACATATGAAGTCACTGAACAACGAATCAAGTGTGAACATTCGCATTGTGCATTGCATTAAAACATCACCCACTGGCCCGCATGAATGCCTTTCGATGTTCTTCACAAATCTATGAATTACCTGTTATATTTTCACTATCAAAATCTACCATAGAAGCATTATTTCAAAAGTACGGAAGACAAATCTGTAAACAAACGATCGACGACACAGAGTACAGGGCTTCATGTAAACTTCCGCTTAGACTGCACTTCGTTCTTGACGATTTTTTCGTTATACACATTATTAGATCAACTTTGCAAAATTTACGGTGGATACCAGTTTTATTCGTAATAAACTGTTAGATTATCTTCTGAAAAGTTTTGCTCGAAAACTTGGAATATAAACACATCTTCGTATTGATAAGAATGGAGCCCGAACCAAGTCTAGCTTAGATCAAGCGATGTGGTTCGATCAGTTCGTACACAAAACATGGCAAAACAAATTCTACCCTCGCATCGACTACTACTGCAGTACCGTCCAAAGAGTTTTTATGTGGCAAGATGTGATAAATCAACAGGTTGCATACTTTGACATGTTGGAAACTTTATAAAATATTGAATCTATTGAAATATTTTCTATCTTTTCCTTAGCTTGGATCTCAAGTTCTCAACAAAACCAATCAAAGAAATCTATTTTAAAAATTAATTTTATTTCAGCAAAACTACACTTATACAATTTATGTGGCCTTGATTAACTGAACTGACTACACTATTCCATATTAATTATTAATTTTATTACAGAATGTTAGCATGTTTCATATACCTTAATTGTACAGTTATCATAGTTAACACATTTTCTTGTCAATTCCTAAACTTACACTACTTATAATGTAACAGCCAGGTGGCCATGATTGGGATTTAATTGTTTTTATTAGTAGTTCAAACTGATGGCACTTTGACAGTTTTAAAATATCATGGACCATGTTGCAATTGGCAAGTCTGTTGTATTGAGTCTTTCAAGTTCAAGGAAAGTGCACAATGGGCAGGGACAATCACACCACTGCTGCTGCATCATAATCTGCAATAATAAAAACATAGCATAATGATCATATGAATCAAACCTTTTTTATTCTTTTTTTTTCATTTTGAAAACTGTATATTGGTTTGATACACTTGATAAGAGTTTTCAATAAGAAGAGACACTGCAGTTACAAATATGATTTTGAAACATTTGCTTTTCTAAAATATAGGTAAAAAGAAAATTAAAAGATAAAACATGTTCTGAATCATAATGCAATGCCAGTTCCAATGAATGAGAAACATCTATTCATGTGACTTGTAAATTCAGGACATATAAATCTTGAGAGAAACTGAGAATGACTTTACCTAAACCTGTAACTATAATCCTGAAAATTTTGATATAAGCAATTGATCAGATCTAATTACAATTTGTTTTTCACACTGTTGGTTAATTTGGTGCATTAGTTTCTGAAAAGTTTGCTAATTGATAGACATTTGTTAATGATGATGCTGTTCATTGATATACAATTATGCATACAATATAGAAAATATGATAATTTTTGGTAATATTGAAATTAAATCAACTTTTATATCAGTTTTCCAGTTAGGAATAAGGTGTATAAACTAATAATAAACTACATACATTTATTTAAACATACTCATGTATGTTTTTAACATACTCATGTATGTTTCAAATAATTTGATTGCCTTCCAATCTTTGAAATAAATAATTACATTAAATTCATAAAATAAACATACTGAAAAGTTATGAACTCCCAAATATCCTAATAATGATTAAAAGATATTCACAGCTCATTACACAAATCAGTTTTGTTATATATTTCTATAAATTGTAATATGAGAAATAATGCCATCTCAAATCTTAAGATGAAGACAGTAGAATTGATTTTAATCTAACATTGGCATAATTCTAAAGTTTGAAAAAATTAAAAGGAGTTTCTTTGGGGGTTTTTTTAGTCAAAAATTGAGCTGTCAAATCTTCTTATAGACTTGCCTAAAATTTATCTTTATATTTTATCTAATTTTCCAGTAGGGTCTGACTGACAGACTGCATTTCACCTCTTCAAGTCTTTGTTTTTTCACTGAGGTAATTCCTTTCTGAATCAAAAAGATCACTTGATGAGTTGAACATTGTTCATTCAAATAGCTCTAAACAGCTCCAAAATGTAGGTCCAAGAATCAGCATATAATTCACATAAATATAAATTCCTCTGGCTGCAAATTCCAAACAAAAAAATAACTTTTACCGTAGAATATTTAAAATTGACCACTTTTGTCATTTCCATGTTTTCAGATTTATCTTGGGTTCTTTTTCTTAACAATTGAGATGGGGATCTTTTAGTGAGTCAAATTAAAATATTTTGTTAAATAAATTATCATTGAAGATAGTGTACACATCTTGCTGTAGGCTCCTTTAATAGTCTAAATAATGACTTGAACACTTGAAATCAAGTCTAGATCTTAACTGAACAATAGGCCTGCCTATATAATCTGAGACTAAGGCTCCTAGCTTTCTTATTTTTATTGAAATAAACGCAGTTGAGTAATACGTTTGAATTATTTTAAAAATGACTGAATGTAAGGCTTCACCTGTGTCTCGTAATCTTAAATTAATTTAGCAATTACAATTTGAAAGTTGGCTACCTGAAAATTACTGTGCTGTCAGTGTCACTGCCACATATGAAGTGTTGACTGTTGATCGAGGTAATTCCGGCCAACACACTGTCGCAGGGGCTGATTTCCGTATTTCAAACATCTTTGAGCAGGTCAATCGCTGGTTATTGGGATTCTAGATTTCATGTTGTTATGATTACCGCAGTAGAAAAACAACATGGTCAGCTGACTGTCGTCGTCGCGCTGGCTTTGCATTCACGATGATTCAGTAGACAAAATATTTCGTTTTGAATTTTAAATTTTCAATGGAACGAAGAAAACTTCGCTAAATTTTCATTTCCATTTTCAATCTTCTACTATTTTCTTCGACATGGGCAACTTTAAGCGACATATTTCGCATCTTTTTTATCACTTTATTGCTTGTTTTTTGGTACCATACATTTGTACGTGTACATAGTTATTCGACAAAAATCTTTTCAACATGAAGTACATTATATCAAATTGACATGGGTAGTAACATGGTATACATTCTCAATCCAATGCGACAAAATTGCAAACCAACAGGACAATAAGAGGTAATTTATGTAAAAAGGCTGTGGCAAGAGGACCAAAAGGAAATGAATTTTTCATAACTACAGTCCGTATAGAGGATCTGTTTACTGACATCATATGTGTCTTGAAGAACCGATTTTAGGCCGTTTATATGTGGTTTTCTGTTTTTGCATTTGCATGTATATATGAAATGTTTGGTTATAATAAAGATCAAGTTCTAAACGTCATTTCTTTTTTCTTTGTAGCCAAAAATTAAGTGTACTATATCGGGTTTCAATCTTATGCCAGTTTTGCATTTTATCCATTCCAACAGCTGATGCCACAGACTCTTTACATGTACACAATCAAATAATAAATGCTTTATGGTTTCGTTTGAGCATTTGCAAAAAGTACACAGTTGGGAATCTTGTAATTTGTAAAGAAATGCACTTTTGTGCGTTGTTAGAATTCTGTGAATAATGCGGTACTGAAAATATTTCGCATTTTACCGGCTGCTTGACTGATTGACGTCGATCAGCTGGTGACAGCATGGCTTGTTTATCAACGCTACCGTACATCGATTTCTTGTCGTAAATGTGAAGTAATCTTTTGATGTCACACTTAAATAAACAAAGTGGACCTTTCAATATCTAAATTATCTAACAACTTAGATAGATCATAGTTCTCAGTAAGTTTTGATACAGTTTATTAGCATTCAGAATTGTCGCAAATTTTTTATCGTATCGATTTGCGATGCGCACGGTTCTGCGCAGAAGCAACGTTTTGATGCGTAGGGTATGTCCTTAAATCAAATTGAGAGATATAATAAATCCGCTATATGCCGCTTAATTCCAAACACAGTACGTTTGTCTCCTAATCAACATGGACAGATATGAGTTGGTTTTGCACTGTGGAAAGAAACTGCTATTTCATGAAGGATTAAGTCTACGTTTAAATATGTTAAATGACCATATATGTTTCATAATTTATTGGTCATTTTATTAATAAGAAGCAATGAAAAAAAGGAAGGAAGAAGGTAGTCTGTCATCCAGACCCTAAAGCAAAAACATTTAATTGATGACCAACCCAGTCTAGAAATGTATAGCAAGTCTAGATCGCTCAGCTGAAGTTAAAACATCTTCTGGGCTCCATTTTGTTATAATACATGAGTTGTTTAAAATATTGTCAGTATTGAAAAACAAATACTTTTGAGACTAAATGTTAGTCTAGAAAGAAGGGTACTCACCTCAACATTGTGGTACGCTTCGGTAATAAGTGATGGTTCCTTGCCACCTATAATAACTGTAATAAATTCGTTCTTTCTTCATTCTTTTATGAATCAAAAGCAAAATCATTTTTAAGTTAAATGCTTAAACCAGTAAAAAAGGAAATACGTAAACAAAAAATTAATTGAATTTAACTTAAATAATTTTCAGGCGTTTAAACAGCTGAAATTTTGAACTGTTAAGAGAGACAGTAAAATCCTCTGCACTTAAAGGCCCATTTTCAGAGTTCAATACTTTCAAAACTAATTTTACTGTTTTCCTTGTATTTTTTACAAAATTTTGCGACCAACCTAGGGAAAGTCGGACCATATTTCATTAAGAAAGAGGTAATTTACCAAAAATACCCAAAAGGCAGCCGACATGAAGGCAAATCAATTGTGGCCATCTCACAACTTCCGGTTTCTAAATATAATATAATACGAAGAATGTTTTATTGACTTGATTAATATCTTAGCATGATAATAAAGTCAAATCTTACCAGATGTGTAGTCATTGTTCAATCTTATCCATTTACTTCTTTAATATAAAAACATGTTCTCCTCACAGAGTTAGAGCAAATCATAAAATGTTGATCCAACCTCTGTTCCAATTAGACCAAATCAAGGGTTAACGACAGTTTCCATTAGCGAAAGAGATGCACCACTATCCATTTAAATGTTGTAAGCAATTGATAATACTTCCCGCAAGGAAAAGGTGGTTCATAAAACACTGCCTTTGCAGTGATTCTGTAGCCAAAATGATGATTTTAGGACAGCATCGTTGATTGCACAACTAACTTTGCTTGCATCCAATTAGGGATCTCCCCTTCCAGCCCAGCTAATTGGGACAGAGACAAGATCAACATTTCATGACTTGATCTGACTTTAGGAGAGAAAATGGTCTCCACAAAGATGATGCCAAAATCTTACCCACAGTTTGTTGATTGAAAGATCGAATTTGCGAGAAGTTGATGTAAACCTGACAGACGACAACCAAAAGGACGAGGGTGTATAAATTTCTCTTCTTCCTAAGAATCCGCCACATCGTACCCTGTTGATAGACACACATTGTCAAAAAAAATTGAATTGTACAAAAATATCTACCTTGTAAACAGACACTTTACAGATTTTATTCTGTCAAGTATTGTACGTTCTTCGGCTTGTCAAGAATAACATTACGATTCATGAATTTTTCTTCAAAGGTTAAGATAACCTAAACATGTATGGGGGTATCATTCCCTATACAGAGACACCATGTAAGAGTTCGTACACGTGAACGACACTATTTTTTACCTGAAACAAATGAAGGTACGATAAAATTCATTCATGAACTCTAGCATTTAATAATCGCTATGTTCATATGACAACACAACGATTTATGATGGACTTTTACATTTGATACTGTCTAGTATTGTACATTCGACACCATGTCCATGTTATTACACAACGATTAATGATAGACGCTTCCATTTTATATTGCTAGTATTGTACATTAGACACCATGTCCATGTTATTACACAACGATTAATGATAGACGTTTTAAATTCATTCTATATTGCTAGTATTGTACATTCGACACCATGTCATATTATTACACAACGATTAATGATAGACGTTTCCATTCTATATTGCTAGTAGTGTACATTCAACACCATGTTCATGTTATAACACAACGATTAATGATAGACGTTTCCATTCTATATTGCTAGTATTGTACATTCAACACCATGCCCATGTTAATACACAAGGATTAATGAGACGTTTCCATTCTATATTGCTAGTAGTGTACATTCAACACCATGTTCATGTTATAACACAACGATTAATGATAGACGTTTCCATTCTATATTGCTAGTAGTGTACATTCAACACCATGTTCATGTTATAACACAACGATTAATGATGGACGTTTCCATTCTATATTGCTAGTAGTGTACATTCGACATCATGCCCATGTTAATACACAAGGATTAATGATAGACGTTTCCATTCTATATTGCTAGTATTGTACATTCAACACCATGTTCATGTTATAACACAACGATTAATGATGGACGTTTCCATTCTATATTGCTAGTAGTGTACATTCGACAACATGTTCATGTTATAACACACCGATTAATGATAGACGTTTTCATTCTATATTGCTAGTATTGTACATTCAACACCATGCCCATGTTAATACACAAGGATTAATGAGACGTTTCCATTTTATATTGCTAGTATTGTACATTCAACACCATGCCCATGTTAATACACAAGGATTAATGAGACGTTTCCATTTTATATTGCTAGTATTGTACATTCAACACCATGTTCATGTTATTATGCAACGATTAAAGATCCATATCTAAAGTGTAGTGATACAATAATACGTGATAGGCTCTTTCATTCAATAATGGCTAGTTTTGTACATTCGTCACCATGTTTGTGTAAAAATATAACGATTATTGCTGGATTTTTTTAATTCAATACTTCTAGTAATATATATTTGTCTCCATATTCATGTTATAACATAACGATTAAACTTTTCCATTCATCAATCGTATGTTGATTTCGATACCGATAATTATATAGTAAGAGGTGTCGTAGACATAATTTGTGGTCAACTTTCGGGCGACTATCTTTAACATTTAATGTATATTTCAATCCAATTGCAATAGTACTTCAAAGTCGCAATGATTATAACTTTTATTATATGATTGAGGGTTTAGATACTCTGTTCTATCAGTGAAATAAACCCTCTATCTGGCTACAGTGGCGATAACCTTTATCGCCACTCTACTGAGTGGTGATAAACTTTATCACCACTCTAGTGACGTCAAGTTCAAGAGTTTGACGTCATGTAACAATGTTCTGACGTCATGAATTCTCCTATGACGTCACACTGTTACCGCGATGACGGGCTCTTCCAAGCGGCCGCTCAACATGAAATTGGCCTTTTTTGACGTAGTTAGAAGGATTTAATCGTATAATAAATAGCATATCTGTCAATTCTTCACAAATACCATGTTTATCTCATCTCGTGAGGTAGAAAAGTTAAATATTTTCACTCGTGGCTGCGCCACTCGTGAAAATATAACCTTTCTACCTCACTCGATGAGATAAACATGGTATAAGTCAAGAAAAGACAGATATCCTCTATATATTATGTTGTATGAGCAGTGTCCTACAGTGAAGAGATATCCCTGTGCCATATTACCCGCCCTGATGTGCCCAGATGGAAAAAACGATGTTTGGTCACAAGTATATTTGGCGCATACTCGGCCCCATTCTCTCCCCACAGAGACAGAGATCAAGTCATGTTGATTAAGCCTCTGTTATATTACGCCGACTTTATGGGATAGAATGGGAGATGCCTGATTGGAGGCAATCAAAATTAGTTGCGCAACCAGCGACGATGTTCTTGAATCATCATTTTGGCTACTGAAACAAGGTGAAGGCATTGTGATATGAATCACCTTTTCCATGCTTGTCATTCGATAAAGAAATTCAAATGTATTGTGATGAAAGTTTTTTCCGCCAGGGGAAACTGCCGGAACCCACGGATTTCGGCGTAATAGAACAGAGGCTAAATCAACATGACTTCATCTGCCTTTGTGGGGAGAGAATGACTCTGCCCTTGAATTTGAAATTTCAAGGAAATTCTGTCCATCTGGTACAACAAAGTGTGAGGACTATGAGCCAATTGTCTCAACACAAGACACCACGTCTTGCAAAGCTGAACATATTATAGTATAATAAAAGTTGATTGTCGGGATAAACAAATGTTTTGAATCCTTATTTTGAAATTTGACAACGTGGTGCTTGTCTATCCTTAGCGGGGAATATTGTTACACTTTTATATACTGATTATTTTCTATTTCATGTGCTCCATACATTAACGTTAACATTGGCGTGCAGAGTTATGTCCAGTTAGTACCAGACATTTGAGTGATGTTCCCTTTTCAAAGAAGAATAGTAAATACAAAAAATATCATATGATAAAACATTTATAGACTTCAAATTCTGTTGATTTAATTATTTGTCGGCTTTGGGCACATGATATTCAACATGTCCTAAGTTGATAAATAATTGGATCAACCTCAATTAAAGTCAATAATATTTTAAAGAAGAACAAGTTATTATGGATAGTCAACTTCTTTATTGCATGAAATGCGACGTTTCGGTGTAGATTCTTAACACCGTTATCAAGCAAATGAAGAAGTTGACTATCCATTATAACTTGTTCTTCTTCATCTATCAACTTCTAAATGCCTCTCAAAGAAATAATATTTTAATGTCATCTTTATAACAAACAAGAAGTAACGAACCTTTGTTAATGTCTTTACACAATTTGGCTGTTTTAGTTGCATTCTAAAAACTGATGGTATAAGGAAGACAAGGAAGAACAACTTCTTTATTTGACAGCATTGACGATGTTTCGCTATAGATGCTTATACCGTTTTCGAGCAGCAATTAATACGTGTTGATATGATAATTATATAACAATAACAGTAACGACAGGATAAAGTAACCTCCATAGAATTACTTTTGTTATCATTTTACACAACTGAATTATCAATCTAACCCCTCTATCACGGTTTGTTAACGATAAAAGCTTGAGACAGGGCGATCTCATTTCCAAGTGTCTATATCTCTTGTCGAAATAATATAAGCTTACGTCATTGCAATTCTTCTTCCATAACGGTTAAATGCGTGCATCTAATATATACAAACAATTTGGAAGGCGAAGAGGTGAGAACGGTTATATTAAAACCGAAGGTGGAAACTTCATTCTACTCTTCCGAAATTCATTTCAATTAAGAACTATATAGCTAGAACTAGATTAGCGTTTGCGGGATACCGCAAAAGCAGAGCAGCCCTGGAACTTTGGGTTTCGCCTTACCCTGTTCCGCCTTTTACAGGCCTCACCAAATTGGGAGTATATAACAATCATGTATTGATTAAAAGTGATCATAGTTAAAATTAAGCATTTTCGCTAAACCATGCTTAAGTCATGACCTTGCTGTGACCTTGACCTTTGACAAATTGTAGCCGAAACCTTTTCAAATTTTTTTACTTTTCCAAGGATGATATATACCAAGTAAGAGCTTCATAGCACAAAAACTTTTCAAGTTACCGTGTTTACAAAGAATTTTGTAGTGATTTTATAACTTGTGACCTTGACCTTTGAACTTGAAAGTGAACATGTCATAATGATTCCCTGGAAGTATTAACATTTAGACATGTTCATGAGTACTGAAAAGCTAAATGGGATAAAGTTATACCCCAATTTAGTGCATTTTGTAATAACTCATATCTCATGACCTTGACCTTTGACCTTCAAGGTCACACAATCATTGAACACTTTTTATTGAGTATAACAATCATGTATTGATTAAAAGTGTTCATAGTTAAAATAAAGCATTTTCGCGAAAACATGCTTACGTCATGACCTTGCTGTGACCTTGACCTTTGACGGATTGTAGCCAAAACCTTTTCAATTTTTTTTACTTTTCCAAGGATGATATATACCAAGTAAGAGCTTCATAGCACAAAAACTTTTCAAGTTATCGTGTTTACAAGGAATTCTTAGAGTGAATACGTATCTCGTGACCTTGACCTTTGACCTTGAAAGTGAATGTGTCAAAATCGTTCCCCCGAGGTATGAGTAGTAAGGTATGAATAAGAGTTCTGGAAAGCTTAGTGGAAACAAGTTATAGCTAGTAGTACGAGTGCGGCGGCGGCGGCGGCGATGGAAACTTCACAAAAACTGATAGCAGCCCCGTCCTTAGACGGGGCTGCTAACTAGGCAAGATTGGAACAATTATATCAATGATGGTAACTCTGGTAATAACAATATTTTGGTGTGATATATTTCGATTTCTACATATGCTATATTCAATGTGTGAGCTATTCTTTACGTTCATCAGAACTGGCAGTTATCTTATTTAGTTAATAGCCAGTGTGTTCTTCCTTTCTCTGGATTAATTAACTCAATGTATCAGCGACGCAGATAATTCATCCCACCATAAAATATTTTACCCCATTTGTTGTATCGTCAAGTCATCTGTTATCAGTCATCATGTGTTTTCGGTCAGTCATTTTGACTCCCTTTTGTGAACATATCCAAAGGGATATCAAAGTACCTTGTGGATTATTTGCAGCAGAGTGTTCATAGGTTCATCCAGGAATAGTCATTTAAAATATAATTTGCTTAAGAAAAAATATTATGTCAAAAACATAAAAAAACATCACATTTTAAAGCAAATTTTCTAATACTAATTTTCTATGGGAAAGAAAGTCTTTTTATTTTCAAACCTTGCTCCAATAACTGTCCACCTAATTTCCTTGTAATTCTTTACATAATGAGATGTCTTGATGTGATAATATAAATTGTTACTTGCCATTTTAAGAAAAATATATTCATCGTTTTCAGTGTTATTTCTTATCAAATTTATTTTCAAAACATCAAAAGTTGTCTCAGTGGTTTTGAAAGATTTTCCTAATGTGCACAATACACTTTAAAAAAATATGGACAAACTCCAAGAGAAGCCTTTATCAAAGCACCTTAAACTATCAGAACTGATATTCCTGTCAGAGAAATAGTTAGGTCACCCTCTATACCCAGTGTTTCATGTTTTTCGATTTTTCATTATGAAATATGATGAATCAAATTTATTGTTATTTAGAATAATAGTTACTAAAAAAATATCAATTTAATAGTTTAAGTCAGACTTATGTCAACTTTCTGTGTCATTATGGAACATAAACATTGAATAACTGTCCTGCAAATTCTAAATAACAGAGGTTCAAGAAACTGACTGAAAACACATGACACTACTTCAAAAGTCAGGATTTTTTCAAAATTTTGTTAAAAGCATTCTATGTTGTACAAATGTTAAATATAATTGGTTTTCATAAATTTTCCATTAGATAATATGGCAATAAATGATTAAGAGTAATTTCTCATCAATACATGTGGTAATCTTTCAAATACAGGTCTTTATTCCTTAACTGACTGAAAACCCATTACACAAGGATACATTTCAAAAACTATATTTTAATATCTTGTCGTATTCATATGCCAATGCAACTTGTATCTCATAGGCCGTTCGGTCGGATGTTATTCTTTACACATGTCTTTTATCACGCATTACAATGTAAAACAACATGTGACATATTTACAAAATACATTTCTTCTTCTTCTTCTCTTTCGTCTTCTTCTTCTATCCTACAATGCACGTTTACGGTATTAACAATCTCAATAAATTAAGTTCTATAATGATTCACTACGTTACGCAGATTATACGCTAACGTGATGAAGCAATATAGATCTAATCTATTGAGATTGGCGGTATAAAGAATTTAGCTACTTTGTTGTCAAAACATAGTACCATTTGGGACCAGGTTTCTACTTTAATTTAATTATACTCTTTCTGATGAACTCTGAGTGACACCATGTCTGCTTAAGTAATTGTGCAGTAGCTTGGACCCTCAGAAGAAGCATGTTTAACAGTAATATTTGATTAATTTTTATCCAATTAAATTGACAATTATATAACAAGCTGATGTAGATACATTAACAAGTATTAATGGTTTTTTTACTTATGCAGAGGATTGGTGTCAAAAATCAGTACGTTGAGCAAAAAACATGTTTAACAGAAATATTCATAACATTTATCCAATTTAATTGACATTCATATACATGTAACAGGCTGATGTAGAGACATTAACATCTATTAAAGAGGATTGGTGTCCAAACAAATCAGTATGTTGAGAAAATGCATGTTTAACAGTATTATTTGTATTAACATTTATCTAATTTAAATGACATCTATATAAAAAGCTGATGTAGAGACATTAAAAAGTATATTATTTAATTATGAGGAGGATTGGTGGAAAAAATCAGTAATTTGAAAATTCATTGCCTTAAATTGTTAATATTCTAACGTTATTTTCCAGATCGTATACGACTTGCAGCCAATAATACTAATAGTCATACTCACGTCCTCGGTGGAGAAAGCAAGTGACACTGCTGGTGTGGATTATTCCAACAATAACTATATGGTATAGGCTGTAGATGCTATCCCTTCAAGTATACGACCCTATAAGTATATCCCAGCATGTTACTGATATCGGTTATATAGGCAACAGCAGCTTGGATTGCATTGCATTGTACCAACTCCCTGTTGGTATAGATTGAAGATAAAGACACATGCTCTAGACAAAACAGTTAATAAGGTACGACATTAATTTTAGCTTCCTTTAAAGCAGAATATTATGATCTTTTTAATTTGTATTGCTTAAAGACATAACAAATACCCCAACTTGGAACAGCTTGGATTGCATTGCATTTTACCAACTCCCCGTTGGTATAGATTTAAGATAACGACACATGTACATGCTCTACAGCTGCATATCATAAGTTTGTTCACCTGCTTGTGATCTAAGTGCAAATATCATGTAATTTGGGCTTCGTTTTGACGTTCATAAAATAACTCCAGGAGCACTTACAGAAGATCATCAATTGTTCATGTGTAATATAACCATTCCCAAACCATATTTCGGGATCGTCTTGTCACTGGCGCTGAATGCCGATATTTGGCATTGTTAAATAGACAGATGGGGTCATATTTGTGAAATTCGGATTTTCTTAAATTTCAATTAACATCATCCATGTTAACTTTGTAAGAAAAGAATCAGCACAAATACAATTCCTTAGCGCAAAGGTACACATATGAATAAGATCTAAAGCTGTTGATCACTTATGAAAGATTTTGTAGAGCAAAATAGAAATCAGTGTTTTCGAAATTTTGACCCCTGGTCACTTTAATGACGTGCCAAATTTGCTACAGCTATCTTCAAGGTATGACATACGAATATGTCAACGCAAACTGAATCTTAACTTTTGAAGTGAAATTTCATCATAATCGGTTTCGTTTTCACATTGATATGATGTCTCAAAGACGTTACAAATAACATGATATTTGCACTAGAATACAAAGGTATGTGAACAAACTTAACTTGGAACAGCTTGGATTGCATTGCATTTTACCAACTCCGTTGGTATAGATTTAAGATAAAGATACATGCTCTAGACAATACAGTTAATAAGGTACGAAATTAATTTGAAACTCGCATAACCAAAGCTTCCTTTAAATTAGAATTTTATGATCTTTTTAATGTGTATTGCTTAAAGACATAAAAAAAAAAACTTGGAACAGCTTGGATTGCATTGCATTTTACCAACTCCGTTGGTATAAATTTAAAATAAAGATACATGCTCTAGACAATACAGTTAATAAGGTACGAAATTAATTCTAAACTCGCATAACCCCTTTAAATTTAAAGCAGGATGTTATGATCTTTTTAATTTGTATTGCTAAAAGACATGAAAAATACACCCACTTGGACATCGAGACAGATTATTCCATTCAACGGCTGCTGAATGTGAAAATGTGAAAGACTTTGGCTTTGGCTTTGAAAGGCTTTGAAAATGTACATACAAAGTTATGTGAGTGATGTCATGTCATGTAGTTCTCAATATGTTTAAGTGCATTCTCTCCCCACAGAGGCAGATCAAGTCACGAAATGTTCATACAGCCTCTGTTCTATTACACCGAAATCCGTGGGTTCCGGCAGTTTCCCCTGGCGGAAATAAATTGAACCACAATACATTTGATTTTCTTTATCAAATGACAACGCTGCTCGCATGGAAAGGGTGGTTCATATCACAATGCCTTTGCCATGATTCAGTAGCCAAAATGATGATTTAAGAACAGCGTCGCTGATTGCACAACTCACTTTGATTGCCTCCAATAAGGAATCTCCCATTCCATCCCACAAACTCGGCGTAATATAACAGACACTAAATCAACAGGATTTGATGTGCCTCTGGGGTGAGAGAATGATGTAAGTGTGGCGTTAATCAAAACTTAACAACACTCCGATCACTGGTCATACTGGCGACACCATAGCATTTTGATTATTACGAGGCATATACAAGTATTTTCAAAGTAAAAACCTTGCAAACGTATTGTTTTATAAGAAGGATGGTTACATTAATTGGATAATTATTACCATTTACGACACCAATCATGAATATATTTATTTTAAAGGAATTGATAATGTGCAGAAATGAGAAATGATTAAAAACATTAAGCTGACCGGCCATAAATTAATATCAATAATTCTGAATTTCAAAAGCACATGAATAGTTACTGTAAATAGTATATAGTAAATAGATACGTCTTACTATCAAATATAAACATCTCAGAATTGCAGGAAAAACAGTTTATCTTGCAAAACCTCGTGGATAAATGTATTATGTTGATAGTGTCAAAAATCTCAAAACACAAATCAATCATCCATAGTCAGAGGACAAAGTATAGAGATTCACATAAAATCCATTGGCAGCCATTTTGTGTGAACACCTTTATTTAAGGATTCAGCCATAAGGCTGAATCCTTGATGTTATTGGCGTGGGTTTTTTTGTTATTTAAGGATTCAGTCATAAGGTTGAATCCTTATATATTGTTATTGGCGTGTTTTTTTGTTGTTTTTTTTATTATTATTCCACGAATTTTGTGGACAACTTTCTATCAAAGCCAAATTTCACAGGCTGGTAGACCTTGTTGAGGAATGGCGACAATAAGCTTTTGGGCCAATTCGGCCCATACATTAAAGGTCCAGTTCGATTCCAAAATCGAAAATTTAACATTGAATTTTTTTTTCAAAATGCACCTAGAGACCTAATTCTTATTTAAAGGATGCGCAATCAAAATTGCTGCAAAAAACGATATCATGGAAAATTCGTAGGTCACGTGGTTTGGCCGTCATCTTGCTTTTAGTGCATTTTTGACCATTTCATACTCAATGTAGCTAAAGCATTGTAGTTCTTAATTTGACTTCTAGAAAGTCCTTACGTTAATACTTTTTTGGCTGTGACCTTTCAAAAATGACCAAAATCTAAAAATCGCAAACTTCAAGGGCACATTACTCAAAGCCTAGACCATAGAATTTTATGATTTTTGAATGAGAGTTAGACATAAGCAAGGTCTTCACGATTAAAGAAAAAAATCGCTCGCGAACAGTCATTTCCGGCCGCCAAGGACGTGTCAAATAACTTAAGATAAGTCAAAAAGTCTACTGTGAGACACATGTAGGTAGCATAGTTTTCGCGCAGTGAATGAGTTTCGTTTCTAAAATTTAGCCAGCAGTAATGCTCTTTCGTGTGGGCTGTGGGTGACAGGCAGTGGCAGAGCTAGCTGTGTATTGGACTTTCCAGCGAATTAGTGGCCCGATTTTAGCCAAAACGGCTGAGGCTAGGACAGTGAAATTTGGAATGCTGGTGCACACTATTAGGGAGAAGCCACAATAAGCTTTTGGGCAAAATCGGTCTACAACTTAAAGATCTAGGTCGAATCCAAGTTCGAAAAATTAACATGTTTTTTTTTTCAAAATGCACTTAGCGACTTGAAACTTTTTTTAAGAGATGCGCAATAAAAAATAATGCAAAAAATGAAATCATGGAAAATTCGTAGGTCACGTGGTTTGGCCGCCATCTTGCTTTTAGTGCATTTTTGACCATTTCTGACCCCTACCACCTTTGAAAATCTCCTTCTCTGGAGACACTTGCACTAGAGAGCTGACATTTATACTCAAAATAGCTGAAGCATTGTATTTCCTAATTTGACATCTACAAAGTCCTAACGTTAATAGTCTTGCTGTGAATTTTCAAAAATGACCAAAATCTAAAAATTGCAAAATTCAAGGGCAGATAACTCAAAAAGCAAACCATAGAAGTTTATGATTTTTGAATGAGAGTTAGACATTGGCAAGGTCTTTAAGAAAAAAGACTAAAATCCCTCGCGAACCGTCATTTCCGGTCAGGAGCAGAGGTCAAACTTGGCATTTTGAAAAGTGGTGTTAAAGTGGGTATGTTTAAGACATCGTAGCGAATCAACAACGTAAGATAACACATTGTTCTATAAATCATATGAAAGCCAAAAATCTATAGATTTCTTTTTGTACATTGAGGTACGGGCCTTTGAATATTGTCAACTCTGCATGCGTTTTGAATGCATTTGATAACTGTATTTTGCAAAATGCGTTAATCATCAACAAAAGATTATTACCCAGAAGCTTTTGACTGAAATCATTACCTTTGTGAATTACATGAACACCATACAGCGCTGAATCCGTTTGTCGTCGCTTGCGACTATATTTCAGTTTGTGTTTGAAAAAGGAATCGCATGACTAAACTTTACATAATATATTTGAATTATTACTGCTTCATTTAGTTTTAAAACATTGTCTTTTTATTGGAACTATTTATTTTTACTGCTTGACATCAAATTATATTTCCCTAAAAAACGTGCTACTGCCCCTTTAAAACTGAAACTGCTCTAGATACAAAAGTTACAAATAAGAACTCCAGTACATACCATAATTAAAAATAAGACATCTCCGATATGCTAGAACACTTTTTCCCGCAAAACCTCTTCGATCCCTAAGTCTTAATCTCCTTCATATACCAACGTTACCGACAAAAATTCTAGTACAGCATTTTCTCCCACAGAGGTAGATCAAGTCATTAACGTTGATCAGGCCTCAGTTCTTATTCGCCGGGTTGTTGGGTAGAAAGGTAGTAGTCTGATTGAAGGCAACCGAAGTTAGTTATGCAATCAGCGACGCTGTTCTAAAAACATCATTTTGGCTAGTAAATGATGGCAATTTGATATGAACCACCCTTTCCATGCACGAAGCGTTCTCATTTGATAAGGAAATTCAAATGGATTGTGGTGCAAGTTTTTCCGCCAGGGGAAACTGCCGGAACTCAGGGATTTCGGCGTAATATAACAGAGGCTGTATCAGCATTTCATAACTTGATCTGCCTCTGTGGGGAGAGAATGCAAACTATTGAGCATTATTATCACAACATTGTCGAATGTGACAGCTAGCTGATTTACAAATTTCCCTTTTGAAATGATTTTTAAAAAAATTTCATGCATTGTTTGCCTGCAACAAACACTAAATTACGACTCAAAACATTAAAAACCATTTGAAAACAGGTTGTTTTATCACGACCCTCATTGTATAAAACAGGTGTTGCCATACTTATTTCTTGTTTTGATATCGTGTATTCTATAAGCACCACGTGGTGTTATCATGTACAACAATAGGAGGGCCTTCCGTTTCATTCAAACTTATCTTTAATGATTGTCACATCTGGTCGTGTTTATTTATAAATATATGGTATTTATGTGATAATTATATATATAATTACTCTGCACTTTTATCTCAATATCTTTTTCACTGTATTAACGTGTTATCATCATAAATGCTTCCCTGTGGATAAGCACAACGCTGTGAGACCTTGGGAAAAAAAGAAATGTGTTCCTGGTTCGCGCGTGAATTTCAAATCCCCGCATCAAGCTTTTGTTTCAAGATGTTGACAAGGGGAAAATTGGAAATTAGTCCTTTGGCCTAGAGAAGACATTGAAACGCAAGCTCTTAAAATGTTACTCGTTTCTCTCCGTGAGTGCCTTCAAAGACGCAGTTAATCAAATTTTAAATTTATATTTATACATTTTTCTTCATGTTCAATAATAAAACAAAATTCGAAATAAAAATATATCCGCGTCATCGCATCATCTGAATGTAAAGACAGAAACATTTTTTATATTTTTGGGCCTTCCTGGAATCTTGGTTGAAATTGTTGCGTCTCAAAACGATTCATAAAAACTACTTCCCCTTTAAATGACTAAATTCGGGGAGGATGGTTCGTTTTGATCATAAATAAGTCGGATGTGTAAGGTTAAGAGAAAAGCATCCTTCAGATAACCAATAGCATTTAAGAAAACAAACCCATGAAATAGCAAATTTTACCTTGATGTCAACAAAATAGCATTATTATCACACTAAGAGTTCGAGCTTCCCGCAGATAAAATCAAACCATTTAAGTTGGATATTGGTAAATAATCTGCTGTAAAAAGGGAAAAAGATGGAAGCTAAACAAAATAACTCGCGTAGAGGGGAAACATACACTCACGGGCAAAAGAAACGATACCATATAAAATGCATGATAGGTTAATCTACGATTGATAGTTACGGCTGAAACAGGGTTAATTCATGTATTCAAGAGCTAACTGAACTTAGTTTTTAATTTCAGAGCTATATCTGTTAACGCTTTTGAAATACAAGCCTTTCAAAAAACGCTGTTAAAAAATCTCCTTAACTAGACGAGAGAGGATAGTGAAAATGGCCCTTTTTCTTGTTTTTTAACCAAAATACAGGCAAAATGAGTGAACAAATTAACTTCTACAAGGGTTATTTATATTTATAACATTTTAGATTTTATAGATTTTTAAATTTCATAATTATTTTATTCCAATTCTAAAGATTATGACAAAAAATAACATCGAAAAAGCTGTTTTTGGACCCCTCGTGTATTTGAACAGTCATACAATTATAAGTATTATACTTTGATGTTTGAAATTGTGAGTACTTCTTCACAACTGATGTGCCTATCACAAGGGCTCGTAGTCGCATTTCATTTACAACAGGATTTTGTTTTAAACTCTTTTAAAAAGTTGGTATCGTTACTTTTGCCCCTGAGTGTAAGACCTACGGCAAATTGCATTATTTCCCTATCAAAATCTCAAAAATCTGTTTCACATTATAGCTAGTTTTCAAAGAAGATCCCATCATCGGCTACCAGGGTCGAGTGGTCAGATAATCTACATTATATCACTCCAAGGACGTTTCATTAAGGAAAAACAACTATAGGAGACATGAAAGAACTTTTTATTCGTATTTCCCGGCCATATACCGTGAGACTATTTCCTGGAGGGTGCAAATGACATTTCACTCTGAGTTAAGATTATTGAAACCTGTCTTCGTAAAGTTTATGAAAGACAAATTCAAGAAATATTTTAATTTTACGTCCACTGATGCAGTGGAGATATTTTCGGAACGTAAACTCTTGATTATCGAGAATGCCACTGATGCAACAGCACTTGAACCAACATTATTTTTATTTACATCAATATGATATTAAGTTTTCTGATAACAGTTTTTTCTTTCTGTGATCTCACTTTATGTGTGTTGAATAAACGTAAATCATTAATTACAGGTATGGACTTGATAATTTAAGTAAACCTGTAAAAGCTATATATTTTTTCTTCGATAATGTACATAGAGTAATGTTGAGTATCAAAGTATCATATTGCCGCTCATTTTTTAACTCTATTGAATATTTTAAAAAGGGGCAATAGCACGTTTTAGGGGGAATATGAGGTGATGTCAGGAAAATGAAAATTATTGGTTCCAATTGAAAGACAATGTATTCTTACTAAATGGAGCATTAATAGTTCAAACAATTCATAACGTTAAGTTTAGCCATGCGATTCCTTTTTCTTACACAAAATGAATTAAAGGTGTTCACACAAAATGGCCGCCAATGGATTTCATGTGAATCTTCATACTTTGTCCACTGACCATGGATTGGCTTGTGTAATGAGATTATTGACACTGTCAAAATAATACATTTAACATTAACTTACAATTATCAGTGAAATATATAAAACATAAAATTATCAAAAAACGTGTTACTGACCCTTTAATACTAACTATGCAAAAGTTTACACAATGGAATACGTTTCATTCGTTTCTTCAGGTATATCAAATTTTATGATTAAATTAATCTTTAATATTATTGAGGATTTAATGTAATATTTTTGCAAATTGTTCAGCAATATACTAATTTCCCACTCTATTGTATGATTTATCTCAAAGGTTGTTCAAACAACAATAACTGCATTAGATTAAACGTAAATAAAAAAATAAAAAAATAAATAAATGAATGAACAGATAGTTATATTAAAATATATTAAATCGAAAAGTAGATAAATAAAGTTATTACATACATGTACGCAATCAAAATTAGTTGTGCATTCAGCGACGCTGTTCTTAGATCATCATTTTCATGGCAATCATGGCAAAGGCATTGTGATTTGTGTCATTTGCTAATGAAATTCCAATTGATTGTTGTGCAAATATTGTCCGCCAGGGGAAACTACCTGAACCAACGGATTTGATCTTATTAGCTATAGAACAAGGCACTAAAACATGACTTGATCTAACTGTGTGGAGAGAGAATGGTGATAAAGGTGTTCACACCAAAGTGGTTTCCAGTAGATATTTCTTAACAATTGATATTTTAATTCCTTTTATTGCTCGATTTGTAATAAGATGACAGAACCAGTGGAAATAATACATTAAGCAATAACTTATATTTATTCCGAAATATTTTAGAAAATTGTAGAATTTCATTATTTCCCATATAAATTTAGAATGAGTATTTTTGTTCGATTGTTTGGTATAAAACAGTATTCAGCAAAATATAAACACAAAGTAATATAATCCTCTGCTTCTTTACAGATCTTTTAAATTTTTCACGCTGAATGCTAAATGTATTATTTTGATAGTGTCAAATATCTCATTACACAAACCAATCATCCATAGTCAGAGAACAAATTATAAAGATTCACATAAAATCCATTGGCCACCAGTTTTTTGTGAACACCTTTAATTCATTTTCTGTAAGAAAAAGTAACCGCATGGCTGAACTTTTCATAATAGACCGTGGGCCGAAGTAATAAATTGTGTCAAAGTGCCTCATAAAGTTCGTGAAGAGTATAACTTACATTGATAATTAAGATAGGCAATACTAGACCTCAAAAAGTGAATGTTCTACTAAAGATCCAGTTTCATTTTTTAGTAAATTGCTTTTAAATCTTCAGCTATTTGTTTATGGTTGGCATAGCGACGATCACTTGTCGGCCAATCAAAACTCTCCTTAGCCTTCAGTCCGGTAACAAAAATGGCCGCGCCCGTAAGTGGACGTGCATGTCACAGGGTAGATTCAATCGATTGTTATCCTGCTTGCTGTCTTAACAATACGTTTTGAGCTAGGTTATCAATCTTTACAATCAGAGGAAAGTCTAAGATCTTAGTTTATAACTATAATCCTAAGATTTACCGGCATTGTTCGGCTCTGACCTCGTGATCGCATAGCTGCTAAGAAAAAGTTTATGTGAGGCAGAGTACGACAGGCTACCAAAATAAAAAGTGGCGATTATGTTTGTTTGCATGTTACATAAAAAGATAGACACTTCATTCTCATCTCTTCCAAACTTCGAAATTTTTGTTAAAATGACTTTGATATATTAAACAGAAATCGTTTCTAATACAGTAACTGCATTTTTCTTTTATTAGTGTAATGGGTTAATTTTCAGTCAGATAAGAAATAACATGTCTATTTTAAAAACTTGATGCATTGAGGAGAAAGTACCCATGTTGGAATATTATAGATGAGACCACTGAATATCATTTAATTAAACTCAACATTTGTACAACAAAGCATGCCATAAATCTAAAAGATTGCCTTAAAAATCATGAATAGGAAGTATAGTTTTGTGTGTTTTCAGTTACTTTCTTTCACCTCTGTAATTCAGAACATCCAGGGTAATATATAAAAGATTATTTTCGATAATTTCTTAATATCACCGAAAGTTTAAAAAAGTCAAACATAACTATTTTAACTGTTTTCTTTTAACAAATATCATGCAAACATGTCACAGATATGGTTTTATATAGTGTGTCCTGACTCACAGGAATATCATCAATTTATAGTCTCATGTGCTTTAATAAATGCTTCCCTTAGAATTTTCTCATATATTAATTATTTTTACGCTGTACAAATCACTAAAAAACACTAACATAATTTCTACTTTTTTAAAAATGAATTAAAATAAAATAAAGAAATCACCCTCTATGTGATCAATACAATTACATTTTTCTAAAAATGAAAAGTGACAATTAATATTATCATCTCAAGATATGGTATCGTGTAAAGTAAAAAAAGAAAATAACTGGAGGGTTTTTGGAAAAAAGTTTGAAAATAATGACACTTTGTTTCCCATTAAAATCAGTATTTTTTCGCAAGCAAGATATATATTCAAATTAACTATTCCTGTGTGCACCTATGAACACAGAGCTGAAAATGAGCCGCTTACTGAATGAACACCTTTTTGAATTTGTCCACAAAAGAAAATCAATATGACTTGCCAAAAACAAATGCTGATTGAATACCTTCAGCAGGCCTTTGAGTCTATAAACAACAAATACATGATGACACAAGTATAAAATCGAGCTTGTTTGGGTAAGGAAATTTCAAGAAATGATAAACTTGAAGAAAAAGATGTATCAAAATGCATTTATCTCTAACTGGTCAAAAATCAAAATATTATTCCAAAGTTATGTTTGTGTTAATCTAAAATAAAAATAAGTCTTACATCTTTTAGTTATTTCTGTAAATACCCCCCAGAAAATGAAAAATGTCTCAAAATTTGGCAAGTCACTAACTCCTGTTTATAGTAGATTATTATAAAGAACATTGAGCCTTTGTCAGTCATAATTTCTTCATGGATATATCCATAATATAGAATAATAAGTGTGTGTCATTGATTTGGAAAGGTCTGCTTTAGCTTATGGTAATTTTCAATGATAAAGGTAAAGTTCTTACCCTAACATTAATCATGATCTTACAGTTTAAACTCCTAAATATAAAAAACATAAGACCATGTTCAACTTCATAGCAAATATCCTTAAATGTCAAAGTTAAAATCTAGCCCAGTATCTTGTTGCAAAGGTTTTTATATTTAGGTAAACGTGATTTTTAGGGCCTATAAGACCTAAGATCAAAGGAATGTTTGACCAGGAAATAGTTGTTTATCATTGTTTTAAGTTTCAATAAGATCAATAAACAAATTGAGTAGGTTTACAAACTGTTGAAATCATCATTATCTGTCATATAAGATAAATGTAATTGCCACAGTGTGTATGATGAGAGCAATGTCTTTTTACTAAAACATTAATTTAAAACTTGCATATGAACAACATTGAACATTCATTTTACAAAACAATGAAACAATTAATACATCTTCTGTCAAGGTTCGCAGTTCAGATTTAAGCATTCAACAGTCTTTCTTTCTAAGATTTTATGGAGCAATCTATATCAGTGTTTAAAATTTAGCCTGTCCGCCAGACCTTAAACTGGCTACGTTTTGTCAGGACTGGTTACTTTTTGGTCAGGACTGGAAACTTTTCAAAAATGTCTTTATTTTCCCATTAAGGAATTGACCAATTAATTTTCAGGACAGGCTAGATTTCCAATCTATTTTATACACTGCCTATATGGTCATCAAATAATGAGTTACTGCCATACAACTATACACATCTGGGCTTAAATTGCCAAACACATTAAATACAAATGAAAAGATGTGAAGAATAAATCAACACCAGCAACCCATCTAAACCCAATTGATACAATACTATGACATCACAAAGTTGATGACCGCACAGTGACGTCAGAATGGCATACATATAGCAAGAGACTGATTCTATGCAAGTCATGTTGAAGAATTCATGTATTCTTAATTCTGATATTTGAAATTTTATATGCGATTTATTCATCATTATTTAATATCATATTTTGATATGCATACTGTTGATTTATTTACTACTTGACAACAAATAGTTCCTGTACTCGAAAAAGAAGAAAATCTATGAGGAAGAAAGTGACTCATCTTCAAATAAAAAGAGTGCATAACTTTCTTTATCTGGATCATTCTTTCTATACATATTTTATTCAATCTATTGACCGAATTATGGAAGAACTACACTACAGTAACTGACAACACAATTTTATTTTTGAATTAGGCATCATCTAAAGTGACCACCGTCTGAGTTAGCAGTAAATTAGGATCTCTCACAAACATATGATATAATCATCTAAGATGATGTCTAATTCAAAAATAAAATTGTGTTGTCAGTTGAACATTTGGTTTTCGGAAAGGGGACTGGCTACTGAATCTTGTGATCTGTAATGTATGAAGTATCACGGGTTCAGGTTGTGTGTCATACACAGACAAACATGAATGACTCGGAACGTCTCCCAAGATTCATGATCAGTCATGCGGAAGCCGGACGGTGGTCACTTTTAACAATGCCGCATATGAAAATGAAATTGTGTTGAAAGTAGAACATTGCATTTTCAGAAAGAGGAATGTCTACTGATTCCTGTGATATGTAATACATGTAGTCACGAAAAAAATGAGGCAATCCAAAAAACTAGCTGCATATCGTGTTTCGGCCCACGGTCTATAATATATTTTATTTGTTACTGCTTCATATAGTTTAGATACATTGTATTTCAATTGGAACCATTTATTTTCATTTTCCTGACATCACCTTATATTCCCCTTAAAACGTGCTACTGTTTAAAAATGAAATTTCTAGGTGCTTACAAGGAACTTTAAAAGTCACAAATACTATTGGAGGCATTTAAAGAAGGAATCATAATAATTCTACGAATTGTTTATTGTCTAATAACAATTCACTAAGTTGTGTGACGTTTTATATCTTTTTTTATGTTATGTGCATGCTATACTTTTTAAAACAATACGACCATCTGGCATCTTACATAACTGAGCTCTCCGCGTGTGTAAATACAGTCTTTAAGAATCGTTAATTGTCATGAAAGCTATTGATTCGCATTAACAGAGGTAGGCACGAGAAATCTTGCTTGTTTGCCCTCACAAGAACAGAGCTGTCCCAGTACTGTACAAGTATGATTTATGTCAATAAAGTTTCATGTTATCTTTGATCATTGTTCGTTTACATTTGTAGGAATCGTTATTCACCATGGAAGTTATTGAGTCGCATCAGCAGAGGTTGTCACGAGAAAACTTTATGTACCGAGCTTGACTGCAGGGCAACAGCTTGTTGACATTCTCACTAAATAATAATAATAATAATGTGTATTTATATCGCGCACTTTCCATCCAATAGCATCCTCAAGGCGCTACTTACAATTATTAGCCTGAAGGAAGTGTACTTTCACAGCAGCTACAAAGCGCTAAGCGCGACCATGTTTCCAGGTAGGGGAGACCTGGGCAGGCACGTCCCCGGGGCATGTTCGTCTTTTCGCTGTAATTTTTGTTCGGGGCCATTTTAACTTAAATTGGTAATTCCTAAAAGACAACATGACCTTATTCCCACACTGACTTTAAAATGGTGACAGTCCAACATGTTCTTTACAAACTGTGGAAGAAAACCCGTTTTTCAACTAGTTGTGTAAAATATTCGACTTCAGTTCACTATGTTTTTGACAAATATTGACTATGTTTAGGAATATGTTCTTAATCGAGCATAAACCAACATGCCGAGACGTATATGTAACCAACAAGTTATTTTGGATCGAGGTCTGTGTATTTTCGCAGTAAAGAAAAAAGAGCAACCGTGGTTTGTGGGGTACGTTCGGTCATTACAGGTGGGGTACATTCGGCCGTGAGGACGGTCACAAAATTGTTTAGGTCCTCCTCGAAACCTTTTTTCTAAAGGTCATCCTCCTCAAAATGACCCTCTTGAAGGTCCTTGAATAGTTGGCTCCTCTTCTCCTCCTCTTACGAATTCTTTTCGTAATAGAAAGTTAACTGAGTCCAGATCGTTATAAAATATGTTTTTGTATAGTAATGTAGTATTTTTTCTGTCCCAAATATTGAATACTATGAGTAACATCTTATCTCTCTTTAATTGTTGTAGGCTGAACATGTTCTGATTGTTCCCAAGGATGGCCGAACCTGCCCCTGAGGGAAACCGAACTTACCCCCGATGCGGGGCATGTTCGGTTTTTCAACTCGTTGTCTTTAAAGCAAAGTTATTGGCAAACTAGTTACGTTAGGCGCTTTCGACAATTATTGCAATAAAGTTAAGATATGGTTCAATATATGTACAAACGTACACTAGTATATTGCGAAAGAAACAACTCATTATTTACATTTTAGTGAAAAGGGGACGTGCCTGCCCCGGTCTCCCCTACCCATTTTAATAGCTGGTTGGAATGAGTTCAATGTGGATGAAATGCCTCGCCCAGGGACACAACACAGTAGGAGACCCAGGTTACAAATTACACCTCTACACCACTACACCACTACACCACTGTGTTCAACACTTAAACAGACAGTTCAAGTCCTAAAATCCCGATCTCACATCTAACGTAATACGAACTCTTCTCGAGCTAGAGAGAGTTGCAATTAAAGTACATGGAATCGGCGACACAACATTGGCGGACCCAGAAGGGTTGCGTACTTGGCCATGAGGCAAACGCATGATTGAGTTCAGTATAAATATTCAGCACGCTGCATGTTCAACTATACTTTGTCCAGATCAAACTCAAAGACCTGCACAAACTCCCTCAAACATAAGATCTAACGTCATTGCGTTTTAACACTTCAACGACAAGGCATCTGATGCAGGAAGGGTTGAAAAGAACTTCATTATCTATTCCATGCCTTCATTGTCAGAGAGTTACCATAGAGTTGCCAAACAGGAATCGCTTTAGATTATAGCAATACGATATAATTAGTTCGACTCAGTTGGATAAATAACACAAAGCACAGAACACAAACTGATGTTAACATGATTGCCAAATCTTTGTCTTCAGCCGTGAGAAATTCCGTTTTCCCGTCAATGACGTTATGGGATAATTTTGCTTTTAACCAAAAGCAAAACATTCAGGTACAGAGCGAGAGTACAGTAAATGTTGAGATATTTTGCAAATTAAATGAAGGAAATGATTTTTTTCCCTTTAAAATCTAGCCATTTAGCTTATAACCCGAAGGCGCATATTCTTTGAACGAAAATAATTATTTCAATCCAACAGATGTACACAAGAGAGACATCCAAAGCACCTTTCTGCACAGTATAATAAGTAATCATTTTTTAAAGTAACGTATGCCTCCGGTAAACTAGACCCTATTCGATTGTGCATCTTATGGCTTTCTTAACAGATCAGTCATGAACTTTTAGTATGGAAATATAAGATGAACCTTGGGTTCCGCATGGGACTCGGCCAAAAAAGTACAAGAATCTGTACTATTCAAGATAGTGTGATCCCAAATATAACATAGTAACATAAACGTAACATAGTTACATATGTTCACTATCTAAATGGCATTTATCTCTAATACATTCAGCTTTGGCAACTTTGCCGATGAAAAAAAATCAGAAGGGTTATGAATGTAACAAAAGCTTAACTACCGCTTGTTGGACCTCCATTTTGTGGATTGCGAAACGGGCGAGTTGGTTAGCTGTTGGTCTGGTCATTGCTGGCGGTGTTCCCTGACTCTGAGGGTGTGGGTTGGAATCCCGCATGGGGCTCGGCCCGAAAAGGACAAGAATTTGAACTATTCATGATAGATAGTATGATCCCAAATATAACATAGTTACATTTGTTCACTATCTAAATGGCATTTATCTCTAAGATGAACCTTGTCGACAAGAACAAGCTTCCTATGAATTAACAATCTAAATAAATTTAGACCAACAGATTTTTTATTTGGTCATACTGTTGATCTAAGATTGACCAGTGTAAGAGGTCGTCCCGGTGACCTTTCGTATGTAAATAAGGAATTCCCGATTTCATCATTCAAATTCGACGTAACAAACAGTTCATAGTCGCTCATTCAAGGTGTGAACGGAAGAAACATATGATAGCTTATGGCCTGTTCTCAATAACAGTGTGCATTGTGAAAAATAAATCTTGTTTTTGATACAGATAAGAAAAATATCAGTAGGTTGATTTTAGTTTTGTTGTAAGAAATATTTTTAGTTTTATGATTGACAAAAAATCACTTTTTAAAAAATTATTTGGATGGAAATGAAAGTAATCAGTACAAACGAGTTTGATAAAAAGGGATATATCGTAAATATTGACATTTATCATGCTCTTACTTTGTGGTTATTATTCGCCACGTTAGTATCTGTGCGATGTGCAATCATAATTTGTCATTGACAACTAGCAAATACGCTAAATCTTTTTAAAATGAAAACATATAATATATTAATACATCCAAGCAATCGGATTATTCATCGAAATGGTCGCTCTGCTCCGCTCCGAATGACAGAGCTCCGAACATCATCCATTTCAAAAGATGTGCTGCTACGCGTTCGACTTTAAATTAAATTTAGAGCTATAAAAATTCCGTAATGTGTCGCTGATTTGCAAACACAGTATGTTTATCTCCTAATTATGTCCCGCAGCAGTTCGAAAGGCCTTCATTAGATAAACAAGACAACCAAATTATTGTTCTTGGGGGTAATAAAACAGGTTTTATGATTCTTTAAAATTATGGCACATATTAATTTCTGGTATGGTATTTTCTTTTCGTTTCAGCTCCTACAGCAATCATAAACTGCTTTTAAAGGAACCCTTCTTCGATCTTCATTGCTTTATTGCATCCATACAAAATACTGACCTCAGTTGTTTAGTTTTGATGGATAAAATTTCGAATACGATATCTAGGCCAGGACACATAGGTCATTCCATTAGCCCTGTGAATTATCTCAAGCCGTTAGATCTAAATCAACCAGATTTTGCACTCTCGTAAACCACAAACCTTGTTGAGTTATTACTTATTTTGACTTTTTTGGAATGATTGTTTTTGACTTTGTCTTAGTTACATTGTAAATGGTGTAGAGTGGGGTCGAGATTTCTCAGAATCGATTACACCTAGATTAAGATCGTTGGTATTGGGTATTCCTAATGATAATCTTGATCAAGTTCAAAAGCCATTTCGAAAATATTTCACTGACGGAGTTATGGAGTTCGATTGTTCGATTAACCAGTCTAAGTAAATCTAGCCTCAATAATACTCGCTATACTCCCATACTGAGTCTAGCGAAATGCAGTAAGAGGTCGCGTCAGCCGACCTTTCGGCGACCTATGACCCTCCAACGATATATGTGCGAAAGCAGACTATTACGGCATGGTAAGCCGGGCCCAGATTGGTCAATTCGTTAAGTCGGCTGACACGAGCCTTTACTACACCTAGCTAGACTCAATATGGGAGTATAGCGAGTGTTATTGAGGCTAGGTTTACTTAGACTGTTCCATTAACATATCTGATGCTCTGGACAATGGGGACATGTTTTCACTGACACTAGTACACCTTGGTCGGTTAAATTGTGATGTTGCATACACCAAATAATTACCTTTATCGAGTTTGAAAGCAATTTCCGAAATATTAATTTTGACAAAGTAATGGCCCTTGACTAATGGAACTTGGACGATTAACCTAAGATTTCTAAAACACTTTTACGCCTAACTGAGTAAGATTTTGGTTGTTGATTAACCTGAGAAGGTAAGATGAGATAACACTTTCATACCCAAAAGGGAATATGTCTTACATCCAACAGAGCATGATATGATACATGTAAAAATTAACAAGAACAATTTCATATATTGGAAAAATTATAATTAGATACAAATAATAACTCACCATTGCACTAACATAAAGGTACCTATTATTATGCAAGCCGCAGTACACTATTTCGCTTACGGTATTTTAAATATCCAGTTTGCTGGAAATACACTGGGCAAAAAAAGAAACGCATCACAGAAATTATCAGTTTTATTTATACATTCTTTAACATAAAATTACCGAATAACGAATGCCTGTAAATGGACAAAATTTGGCACAGTGTTTAACATGTGAATTCTGAAGACACTGGTGTAATCGACTGCCTCATAGAACGCCGTCGTCCGTGATAGTAGTAGTCAAAGTCAGTACCTAGTGTTACCCCCTCGAGCATGGAGCACTGCTCTGCATCTCCGTGGCATAGACTGAATGAGGCAGCGAATCTGATGTTGAGGAATCCTTCGCCACTCATACTACAATGCATACATCATCTGCTGTCGTGTACGTGGTTGCTGCTGACGCCGTCGTAGACCTCGGTCCAACAGATCCCACATATGCTCAATTGGATTGAGATCTGGGCATTTTGATGGCCATGGGAGAACATTCACATTGGTGTTTGCGCAATAGTCCATATTAAGACGTGCTGCGTGTGGTCTCGCGCTGCCTTGCTGAAATATTTCCCTTTTAACGTCGGTGGCGAATGAGGATTTCATCTCTGTTCTCGTAGGCGATTTCTAATCTTCTCCGCCGAGACTCTGCAAAGTCCAAGAACGTTGTCGGCGGTGTGAGTAGCACTTACAGTTCTATAACGCAGATGGAAGATCCTGATGTAATGGTCCTTCGCAGGAGTGGTCACGCTTAGTCGTCCTGATCTTGGTCGGTCTCGGGCGGAGTTGTACAGTCTGTAGCGCTGCCATAGACTTGAAATCGTGCTATGACTCACGTTGAAGTGTCTTGAAACTGAACGATGGCTTTCTCTGCGTTCCAAACGACAAATTGCTCGGTTTCGGATTTCCTCGTTAAGTCGTGGCATTTTGCAGGTCGCATGAAGGAAAAAGCTGAGTTTGAATCGCAATGGGACTGATGTGCTGTTATACCCACTATTACCAGGGTGTAATATCCGAAGTTTTACGTGCAACATGCTTACAGATTTTTTTGCATGCAAATTTCGGCGCTTTTTTTCTCAAGGTGCATAATTTCGGCGACAAAACATCATAAGATGCGTTCGAGCGCATCACATTGTTGTATTGACTAAAACTGATGATAATGAATCAAATTTAATCGATTTAAAACATAAATTGCTAAATTATTGCAATTTGAAAAGTTGATTTTAGTGATGCGTTTCTTTTTTTGCCCAGTTTACTTGAAGGTATAATAGTCTTGATCGTGTTTGAAAGCTATTTCAGAATACCATCGTTGGCCAATCTTCTACAATTCAATTGGACTTTGAACTGCCATTGACGTATGACCTATGACGTATAGCAGATTACGAGTATATGGCAGCCATAATTACTTTTTTCTTGTAATACAAATTGTGGCAATCACAGTTAAAATCGCTTGTGTGAACTCATATCGCCACAAGACAATAATTATACTATCCATTGTCAGTCAAGGACATCACAAGGCTTTATAATCACTAGAACAAAGCTTACAGGCTTATGATGCCATACAAGTGATGACCTAAAAATCTTATGATGTCATAATGCTATGACCTCACTGCTAGAGGTGCCTGATATTTTGTGTTTTAGAAATGTGCATCATTTTGCTGACAACTGTTTGTGTAATAAACAAAAGCTCAGCCTTATATCTAGATTTGTTGATTAGAATAAATATCCCAGATAATCCCAGGGTATTTCTTACCTTAATCAACACGTGTTGACAATATGTGATCTCAGAAAACACTTCTCTGTGATTTTCTATTTATCACTCTGAGCATAATTCTATACGTGCATCCGTCAAATCATTATCGGTGAGATTATGATGTTCAGTCATCTGTCAGAATGCGTTTATGATAACTCTTGATGTTTTATCATCAGATGTTATACCTTTAATTGTCAATCATGAATCGTTTTATAGAATACATAGAGGATATCTCTTCGTTTTTTTACTAATATAATTTTTATCTCATCCAGTGAGATAAATACTTCATATTTTCACGATTGGCCCAGCCGTCGGTTTTAAACTAACTTTCAATTACAATGAATCCCGAATTTTTACAAACCCAACTATTTATCAATTTTTTCAGTATTGACAGATATTCGACTCATGATATGATAAAATCCTTTACGCCGAAACATGGTCATTTATACATGCCGAGCGGTCTCGAGGAAAAACCCGTCGCCTCGGCAACTGTGTGACGTCATAAAAGAATTCCTCACGTCAGTCATTGTTTTATGACATCAAATTTGAAATTTTAATCTTTGAGTAGTGATAACATATTTTAACTCTAACATGTTCTCTGTTTTATTGTCAATCAGAATGTAACGTTTGATTGTCAGTCAGTGACAGTTCCTGAAAGGCGATCACGACATGATATCATGTTAAACGACGACGGATACTCGGATTGAGTCTAGAGATGTTTACCCTCTGAGGATAATATATTATTTATGTAGCAGATACTTAATAAAAGTTTTTCAAATACCATGATTATTTCATCGAGTGTCATGGGTAAAGCTGACATTTAACGATTCATCACGAGATGAAATAAACATTGACAAACTACATTAAGCATTCTTTTTATATTATGATTGTTAATGAAATATGTAATAAAGATAACTTTAAAACCGAAAAGTTACCTGTAGTTCCGGTACCTGACACGTGTCGATATAATATATCGTCACTGGTCACAGCGAAAATATAATATATCGTCACTGCCTGATAGACAGTTTAATTCACTGATAAAACCCAGTATTTCATTGCTGATCGTATAATTAAAAGTAATATTTATTGGGAAATAATTGAAGAAATATGATTTGATTGAGAGAGTAGATTGCTCAAAGGTAATATAATACTTTATAACCCGAAAGAAAATTCTTTTACATTCACAGAGTCATAAAACTAACAAATATACAACATTTAAAGGGGCAGTAGCACGTTTTAGGGAAAATATAAGGCGATGTCAGGAATAATGCAAATTTATGGTTCCAATTGAAAGACAATGTAATTAAACTAAAAGAAGCAGTAATAATTCAATAAAATAACGTAAAGTATAGCCATGCGATTCCTTTTTCTTACACAAAATGAATTAAAGGTGTTCACACAAAATGGCCGCCAATGGATTTTATGTGAATCTTCATACTTTGTCCTCTGACTATAGATGATTGGCTTGTGTAATGAGATTTTTGACACTGTCAAAATAATACATTTAACATTAACTAACAATTATCAGTGAACAAATTAAGATATAACCTTATCAAAAAACGTGCTACTGCCCCTTTAAGACCAAAACGCACATAGAATACATTTATGGCAAACTACCATGTTACATAAAATTTGGTTAAATTAAAACGGTTGTGTTAAGTTCAAAATTATTTAATGGGAGAGTTACTCACGAGTCTAGCGTGTAGACTGTTCGTCTCAACAGGGACCAGTTAATTGAAGGTAGAGACAACTGCAGCTGTCTTATTGAACTTCTATACTCATAAAGTCCGGTCAACGTGGAGTGTCAATAAAACTATACAACGTGGAAGAAAAGAGCTGTCGTGAGAGAATAGCTTACTGATTTGGATAAGGTGATAAGGTGTTTTGAAATTAAATCGTCGTTTTGAAATTTAATCTTTGATTTGTAATCAACCCCATGTTTTGCTACCACACAGAGTTTGTTAAAAACTGTGGATCGTATTTGTGATTACAACCCCAATCAGCACGTTTGAGTTACTCTTAGTTAATTTTAGTTACCATGAGTAAAGAAAGTTATAATTAGTTATGAATAGTCAGTTATACTTCTACATAATTAAAAAGAGTTATGATATTTTATATAGTTATAGTTATATAAGCTTAAACATATTTGTTAACAGTTTTGAAGACTTATCAACTGATAAACATAATCAAATTCATTTATGGTTTTATATTTCCGATTTTGAAAACCATATGAACCTTTTTATATAACGTTGATTGCAAAAAATAGAGTCTGTATTATGTTCGAAACAGAAACTTAATTTCAAAAATGCTCCATAACCTTAGTCTAACCAGGGCTGAAGAGTCACCTTGAACCCGCATTTTACCAAGTATCCACTTATATTAAAGGGGCAGTAGCACGTTTTTTGGTAATTTTATATTTTAAATATTTCACTTGTAATTTTAAGTAAATGTTAAATGTATTATATTGACAGTGTCAACAATCTCATTACACAAGCCGATCACCCATAGTAAGAGGACAAAGTATGAGGATTCACATAAAATCCATTGGCGGCCATTTTTGTGTGAACACCTTTAATTCATTTTTGTAAGAAAAAAGAATCACATGGCTGAACTTTAAGTTATATGTTCAAATTGTAACTGCTTCATTTAGTTTAAATACATTGTCTTTCAATTGGAACAATTTATTTTCATTTTCCTGACATCACCTTATATTCCCCCTAAAAACGTGCTACTGCCCCTTTAAAGCGCTTGTAACATATGTTGATACCGTTTCTTCCCATAGATGACATCCCAAGTCCTATCGGCTGCCGTTTTTATTCGGGCTAAATCTAAATCTTAAGATTCGCCGAAATTATAGTTTATGCGGTTTTATCATCCAAAACTTGATTCCACAGGAGATATCTCTTGTAGAAGATCAAGCGATATCTCCTAGGAGATATTGTGTTGACAGTAGATTTTCAACAATGCTCTGTGATCAGCAGGTACATGACTTCACAAACGTTTTGCATCATCAATAATAGAGTAGAGCCGTGCTATTCCGTACAGTCGGCTATTTCCGTACACCTCGATATTTTGCTTTGTATAGTCTCTCGTTTGTTTTGAAAAGTGTAAAAATAAATTCCTTCCTTCGTATCAAAACTTAAAGAGGTAATTTATGACATCTGATTTGGATCTTGTACGTGTTTATTGCCATATATGATGATTTAGATTGAGATACAAAACGCAATAAATAGAGGTCAACAACTATTTACTAGTTTGGCAACCTAGTCAAGATGTAATTGTTCCGCTACAAATAAAGAGTTGAGATTGTCAAAAGATGCATAAAATATTCTTCAGATGTTGTGATATATGGGGATTATGTTTGCAGTGAAAATAAAGTCACACTGTTATTGAGGATGGCTTTAAAAAATTGCCACTGACGTTCTCTGTTTACAGTTATTTCGAAAACGAGATAAATCATCACTGTTGGTATACTATATGGTATCTTACAAATGTGTTTGATACCACGTTGCTGTTTCGTCAGATATTTAAAAACCAAAACATTGTTAAATACATCTTCAAGATTCGTTTAGATCAATTACATTTTACAATCTATGTTTATTTGATAAACTTATCACATATTTCGGCAAGTGTACGGAATAGGCAGCTTCCGTGTACGGCATTACCAGGCAAGTGTGCGGAATTTTCGAACAGTGATATAGCGGATATATCCTTTGATACACTAAAAACATGAATTCGCCTGTTTAAACTAAAAGTAGCATCTAATCTATAGATCATTCAGCTTTGATAATTCAAATGATAGTGAGGATAATATAATGTGCAAGAACACCGCGAGTGTTCCTTTCCTCGGGTGTACGGAAAAGCACGGCTCTACTCTAACACCCCATAAACACTATGACGTCACAATGCTATGACATCACTGGTTTAGAAGTTTTAGGGCTATGCAGTATTCACATATGTACATATTTCATGTTATGTAATGAAAAATGATATTGGATGATACACCAAGTGGTGTGGTTATCAGGTCAATATCAGAGGTAAACTATTTCGTTTAACCAGGCGTGCGATGGTTATATTGTATAACCTTACCTCTTCACATCCAAGGTGCGTTTGGTCGATATGTTCTCGGTTCGATACCACAAACAAGTTCGGCATCGCCTCACTTCTTTGTGGTATCGCACCTCGAAAGAACTTACAACCACTGTGTTTTAGGGTACGCCAAGGTACCCAACACCTTGAATTTTTTACTTTGTATCAAAAACATGTTTACGATAGAATACATAATATCAAAACGATTTTGAAACGTAGTTTATCATCCTGCTACATCAGCTTATATGTCTCCGCTAATGCTACAACCTATCCCCTGATATCCTCCTTTTTCTGTCGTATCGCTGACGGGTGGTTGCTCAGCGCTATTTATAGCCTGTCTGTTTTCAGTCAAACTATTTCGAACTCCATACACTGTTGTCTAGTGATGTCGCACCCGAGCGCGCGATTTGGAGCTTAGCGGGAGACTACAATAAGAATCAGATTTATTATCGAATAGCACTCCTATTGGTTAATTTGAATCACGAAGTGAGCATGCGGAACGAAGCCAAGAAACTAGTTTGCCGCTATTGCTAAAGGGCATCATTTGATTGGCTTGCTATATATAGCGATACGACAGAAGACTATAGGAGGATATCAGGGGATAGGTTGTAGCATTAGCGGAGACATACGCTGATGTAGCAGGATGGGAGTTTATTTACAGATTTATAACTTATTTTCATATAAAATGCATCACATGGTGATATCATTTTGTGCTTTGTGCTTATCCATGATGAATGCAGACCTCAACATTTACACAAATTCACGTCGTTCTAGATTAGCTGAAAAGCTTCAGCAAGTAGAACACAGAATCCAAGTGAACAGTGTTCCCAATCCTTTGACAAGCTGAAATCTTTTCCATGCTTATGGTCTTTGTTTAATTATTCGTAATAAGGTCGACTTTTATGTTGTTTGGATAGTCAATCAAATGTCCATGTGAAATCCCTGAAACAAAAGTGTAACGTCAGTTGTTGAAATTAAACACCGGTGATCTTTGTAAATTGCTTTTATCGATGTTTGACTTTATTGCTTTTTGTTGATCTCCCTCTAGCTATAAATATTTTTGCTAATTATATTTTATAACATTTTAAAGCTGGCTTTAATGATATATGATACTGAATAATGATAGAGTATACTTTTAATGGACCAATCATATTTTAATGAGGATTAATTTCGAATGTCGAATAAGGTGATTAATGAAAAGGAACATGTTAAATTAATTACAATTTCTTATGCTTATAAGCACCATGTTACATGAATTTATCAATATTATTTAGACATTGCTATTTACATTATTAAATGATATTGAAAATAATAATTACATTAAAAATAATGGTTCAACAGTAAAATGCATAAATATTAACTTAGTTGTTGACAGCTTGTTTTATACCTCTGTAAACATTCTGTAGATCCACGCATAAATAACATTCAACAACAAATACGTGCATATACTTAAAAGTTCAACTCACCTTTACTTCCTCCTGAAAAGACCTTGAAACACTGCCATAAATGTGTTCAAAACATAAGACCACTTCATATTCGTCTCCACCTTCAAACCATGTGCTTTCGATTATGTACAGCTCGTGTCATATAATATTTACTTAAAACACGTGCATCGCAAGATGAAATTGACAACGTTCGTGCAGCAATACCTTTTTCTTCATAAAGAGGGAAATATTTGATAGACTGAATACTGTTTTAAACATAAGAATTTCATTTGTTATAAACCACAAATTTGGTGACGTTTTTGACAAATTGTGTTCACATTATTTAATTTCAGTCGAGACAACTAGAAACAGATGGTTTCTTGCTCAGATTGACAACTTCGCCATGACATGCTCAACCTGCACGTGAAATTCGCGTATTGTGCAAATGAAATGTTAAGAAGTGGAGTGTATTTAAGTTTTACCCCATAACAACAAATTTAAAATAACTAAGTATTTGGTTGTTTTTCTACTTATTAAAATACAAATTTGTAAAGCCATGTGGTGTATGTGAGATAATGACCCCATCCTCGTGGCTATCGGATATAACCTTCTCGCTGTCGCTTGACGGTTATATCAGATACCCACTCAGCTGTAGGTCATTATCTCAACCATAAATAGAATCTCACGCTCATGTCTTCTGATATCCCATATATACTTTTATCAATTTGTGTTGATATATTGGATATCAGGAGACACTTGGGTGAGATTCTCTTTTTAATGCATCGTTGCAATTTACTTAGTTCGTAACAAATAATGAAGAAACATTGGTCCGGTGTGCTTTGGCGCACTTATACATCACAGGAAAATATATATTGTTTATACATACATACATGTTAGGAGATAACGTTAATAAATGCTCTAAAATGTACAATTATACTGTTACAATTAATTTATTGCGTAAACATGGCCTGACTACTCCATGTTATCGCATTAATTGGGTATATTTTGCCATTGCAAATAACATGAAGTGCCATGTAAATAGGAATTTTGTCAGGGTATATGATAAAGTATCATGACTGTACAACATTGACAAAAGCTTCTTTGAACACTGTTAGCTTTATCCTTTTCGAAGCATTGTAAACTTTTATATATGTTTTGAATGACAGAGATCTTTCCAAAATAATGACAAATGACATATTTGTTTGATCGCGTGTCTTCGTTTTCAAAACAAGCTTAGTCATGTCTGATCAATCAAATACGTTTATCATTAAAGTGCCATGAATTTAAGTTGATAGTTTTTAAGACTACTTAATTTTATCACTAATATAATCAATGCAGCAGATTAAATAAGTACATTGGTTGATTAAACATGTAAATGTATATAAAAGGTACGTACAAACACAACGATGACAATAGTTTTATCGTATACCAAATAACACTAAGTTCCATAAACGCAAGAACATTTACAGTAACTGTTTACACTGCAAAATCACAGACATGTGTTGTCAGCTTTGTTGTGGTGACACATTGAACGTTTCGCTCTTTGTTTGACATATTATATTGATTAGTGGCACGTTATTGTTGGGAAATATCGATATACGAAAAGGAGATGAAACTCTAGTTAACCTGGAGGATTTATAACGCGTGTCATAATGACATGTTGCTTCATGTATATACTTGGCAAAATAGTTTAGAAAAGTTAGAATTTTTACTTTCAGAATTGAATCAGTTTGTTAATGAAAAGAACCATATTTATTAAGAATTACAAATTGGAATATTCCAGTTTATTTTTGGTTCAGTATATCTGTTTGAGATTCTTTTGATTTTCTGGTTTTGACTTTTATTAGTTTTGCAATAGTTTTATTCATGCTATACTATATATATTTATATATTTATTTATATATATGTATCATTCATCATCTAAATGGAATGTATGCAATGTGCAGCAATGAATCTTTCGAATGTTAAAGGGACAGTAGCACGTTTTAGGGGGCTTATAGGGTGATGTCAGGAAATGAAAATAAATGGTTCCAATTGAAAGACAATTTATTTAAACTAAATGAAGCAGTAATTACAATGTAAATATATTTCTATCATTCTGTGACTTACAAGTTCTGTGAAGTGACTCTTAACTGTTTCGTTTAAAAGAACACTTAATTCATAAGTATAATAATATACTTACCAGTTGTGTTTATTATGGACTGTTCAAGTTTGAAGAAAGTTCTCAAGGATCATCATCAGAGACTGACTTTAATGTTTTCATGTTGCAGAGATTTTTATAAGTCCGCCAGTTAAAGTTGATGTTCATTATAAGTAAAGTTTTCTTTATGTAAAAAAGGGAGATGTCATATGATAACGTAAAAATGATTTCTCCTTGTTCTCAATACGTAATGGATGCTCCCAAGCTGACATGCGCAGTTTTAGGTTTCCCGTTAAAGGGGCAGTAGCACGTTTTTTGATAATTTTATATTTTAAATGTTTCACTGATTTTTGTTAGTTAATGTTAAATGTATTATTTTGACAGTGTAAAAAATCTCATTACACAAGTCAATCTCGCATAGTCAAAGGACAAAGTATGAAGATTCCCACAAATCCATTGGCGGCCATTTTTGTGTGAACACCTTTAATTCATTTTGTGTAAGAAAAATTAATAACAAGGCTAAACTTTACTTTATATATTTGAATTATTACTGATTAATTTAGTTTAAATACATTGTCTTTCAATTGGAACCATTTATTTTCATTTTCTTGACATTACCTCATGTTCCCCCTAAAAACGTGCTACTGCCCCTTTAAGAAGACGACAACGCACGATGGCGCCAAACATTACTGTCAATGATGTAACTGTTCGAAAATAAATCCCCAAGAA